>CAMZMU010000033.1:3874759-4474759 GCA_947311845.1 Poa pratensis | reverse complement strand
AAGGACGACGACGACCGGGGCACAAACACTAGCTGAGCGTGCTTGACATTTGAGAGGCACGTTGACCATGGCGGGATGCCCCGCCGACGGTTTTCTGCTTTTCTGCTGCTGCGGCGGATGACGGCGCGCATGCACGCACGACACACTGAGCTGAGCGTTTGAGAGAAAACTGCCGCTGCGCTCCAATTAGGGCATGCATGGCCAACGCTACACACCGTGGACGCCTGCCCCAGCTCTCCGCGTCGGCTCGGATGGTCCATCTTCCAAAAGCGTGTCGCTTGCAGAGCCGTGCGAGGTTTTGCAGAGGAGGCTGCCGCTTCATCCAAAAGGTGAGGCAAAAGATGATAGAGAAAGATAAGAACCAGCGGCTGCTTTCTATGGAGGATATGACGACCATAGAAAGAGGTAACGTATTAGTGCTATTTTGATCAAGTTCTACTTCTTTCATATTTTCCCCCACTCTTCAATCCAGGTGATCTACAGTCCTAGCTACTCAGATGTACTATTTGTCATGTATTTAATTTCAAAATTTCTATTAGTCGCCCAGTTTACTAGTACATGTCCTCTAATATGTCTCTACTATTTCCATAGCACCACAAAATTCTTCATAGCCTGTCAGGAAAACACTCCGCGGTAATTATCATCATTATGTCCCAATACGTTATGACAATTATTTGACCCATGTATCCAATACAAATCAAACCACATAAAAATCTATACCTAATAATAAAATCATTAAGTCTTCTTCTCGTACGTCGTTGAAAATACCCCTAAAGATGACAAAAATTACCCACCGCTACCGCTTCGGGTTATATTTTTTCCGTACGTTCCACTAATTCCTTCGTCCGTTACGCGTTCCTTCATACGCAGCTGCCTCGGCATGTTCCTTCATACAGCGGACGACGTCTCTCCCCTGCAGTCCCGCAGAGAATCCCTGCGATGGTCAGCGTACCACGTCGTCCGAGGCTCCTCTGGCGATGGACGTCCATGGCAGATTGGCAGGTGGCGTCCAACGCGGCCGCGTTCATCCGGCGATGGCCGTCAGCGCCTCAGCGGTAGGCGTCCTTCCATGCCAGCCACGTTCCTCCGATGATGGCCCACGGTGGCGGCCGGGGCGACGTCGCCGTTTCCAGCCCAGGCGAGGTCGATGGGTGTCGCTGTTGCAACCCCAGTACTACCATGCTCCCCCGTCTGCGTCCACGGCTGGAGAAGAGGCGGCTCCTCTCGTCTACGTCCACGGCTGGAGAAGAGGCAGGGGCCAGCGGCAAAAGTGGTTGTGGCGTCCGTCTCCGCCATACCATTGCCCCCATTGTCTCCTCTTCTCCACCCTTGATTAGCGGTAACTTAAACATCAGCAAAACGAGAGATCCGCTGAACAAGAACCAGACCGTTGTAACTTGACTCGATATAGTAACATACAACACGATTCAGTAACAAATATACATCTCCATGGCACGATTCAGTCACAGACATACATGTACATAGCACGATTCAGTCACAGGTATACATACCCAGGTTACAACCATGAAGGCAGATATACATAGCTCACGTAGTAATTAAGGCCATTATTCATCGGCTAATAAAGCATGATACTGAAAGTTCCCCTTAGATTCTGCAGTTTCCATCATCACAGTATCAGGCATCATAACTTGCAACCAAACAAGCAAAACAGATGTGGCGATCACATGTACTCCCTCTCTACAAAAGGATGTCTCAACCTAGCCCAAATTTGCATGTATGTACACACTAAATCATGTTAGATACCTAAAAATTTAG
Source organism: Poa pratensis (assembly GCA_947311845.1). NCBI lineage: Eukaryota > Viridiplantae > Streptophyta > Magnoliopsida > Poales > Poaceae > Poa > Poa pratensis. Next base: position 4,472,983 of record CAMZMU010000033.1, on the reverse strand, counting down.
TCTAGTTTTAGACGTCCTTTTGTGGACGGAGGGAATATTAGGAAAACTGACAGTACTTCAGAATAGCAGACTAGCTGCTCCCTGTTTATTACCCATACTAGCATCTGTCGATACAGTGGAAACTCAGGAGGTGCATTTCTGCAGTAGGAGTTGCACAATGTAGCTAATTAGATGGTTAATTATATCTGTTGTCCATTTTATGCACCATCGAATGAGAGTTGCATATGTGACTGCGACATCGGCGGTAGTACTTATCTATCCGTTCAGGATACTTGATGCTTCCTGATGATTAGTAATTTAGTTTTACTTGCTTACATTATGAAATCAGACCTGCTATACGTGTATGACATTTTTCCGACACCTGTACGACGTGAAACCGTAGGCCTCCGATGGGCTTCCTGTATGAATCTGGTCCAATGGATTCAGTGTCGTACGTGAATCGTACATTACACCGCCGTACATGAAGCAATTTCGTTATGGAATTTGGCAAATTATTTAAAACAAGTGACTTACGAGGCAGCTCCTTAAGGATAAATATTATCTTTAGAGGTCGTACTGTGTTCAGGAACATCGGTGCGGAAGTCGGAAAAACTTGGGTATCTCTATCTCCCGTTGCAACGCACAAGCACATTTGCTAGTAAAAATAAAACTTTGATGGCCATGATAAAATTCTTAATGAATTAAATGTATATCTGACAAAACAAACTTATTTTAAATAAGGTTTCACGCAAACAAAAGTTTTAGTTTCGGCGTTTAGGTGTGATCAATGGAAAACCCTTCTTAAGATTTATGTAACATTCTCAATGAAAAAAAAATCTTAGGATCAAACTTTCTCCAAAATAGTTTTTAAAATTACTTTCATCAAATAGTTTTGAAACATTCTTCATCAACAACGTGTACGCCGGGTTGCTGGCAGGCAACCTTCTCTTGGATTGATAATCTTCATATACACCACTCGATTTCAGCTAGCTAATAATTTGACCTTCACCGACCTTTCTGCCTTGCGCAGCATCACCAAGGGTCAAGGCGTAAAAAGGAGACGACGCTCGTTGATTCGTGCCCGTGACCATGACGTTCGTCTCCAGGTACCGTGGCCCTCAGTGACGGCCAGGATCTCACCCGTGACCATGACGTTCGTCTCCAGGATCGGGATGAGATCGATCCTGGCCGTCACTGAGGGCGACGTGCGCGGTGAATCCATCCCCCCGGCGTACGTACGTCCTGGTAAAAGACGTGTCGAGCGCAACAGCGACACCGTCCTGGTAAACTCGGCGAGAATGTCTCCAGCCCAGCACGTTGACGTGGTCCAGGAGGAAATAGATTCCACGTCACATCCCGGTAAAATAAAATTTCCTCGTCACTGTCCGAGTGGACGCCAAAATGGCGTGACACCGCAGAGATGCGCCCGCGGACCGCTCGGATCGACCGTGGCGGGCGGTTTGAGGATTTTGCTTTTGTGCTGCTGCGGCATCCATGCACGACCGGGCACACACATTCAAATCGGAAAAATGGCTTATGTTCAGCCCTGCTCGTATATATTAAAAAATGGAGTGAGTAACGGTGAGTTTCGAAGTCTCATTTTGATACCAAATTTTGTTCAGATTTTCTCAGAAAACTCAAATGACGATCTGATTCAATTTAGACCGCTGTCCTAACATGGTGGCCTCACGTGTAGGATACGTGGCAAATAGGCCCCACTTATCAGTCTTATTATAAATTTAAAAAAATCTAATTTTGGTGGGGTGGACTTTGGGCCCTACTTGTGAGTCTAACAAAAAATCGAAAATATCTATAAAAAAAAAAGTAAACCCGGCCAGGCCGACCAATCGACCGAGCAAGCGAGCGATGCCGCCGCTGCTCCCACCAAGTCCTCCACGGTCATGGCCGACCCCTCGACGACGGCGTGTCCCCCTCCACCTCCCGCCGAAGTGCCCCTCCAACTCCTTCGTGCGCGGCCCCTTCCAAGTCTCCTCCTCCTGCCCAGGAACCGGAGCGGCGGCGAGCGCGTGTTGTGGGCGGCGGAAGCAGCAAGCGGCGGGGCCCCCTTCAAGTCTCCACCTCCTGCCCAGGAACCGGAGCGACGGTGAGCGCATGTTGTGGGCGGCGGAAGAAGCAAGCGCCGGCTGTGGTGCGACGGCCACGCGCGCCAACGGCCGGACGACGCACAGGCATAGACCGCACCGTGGCGGCGCCCCGGCGGCTGCCCTGGCGGCGAGCATGCGCGGGGCACGGTGGACGAAGACGGCGCCGTGTCGACGGCACCCGGCGGCTGCCTCGCGGCGAGCACGCGCGGGGAACGGTGGACTCAGACCGCAGACGGCGCCGTGGTCGCGAGGGCGCGTGGACGAAAACGGCGACCCAGTGAGAGCAGACGGCGGCGACTTCTCCTGGCGGCGTCATTTGAGCTCACTGGTACCAATTAGTAAATTTGGTGCGTAAAGTGATAGTTTTATGCTATCCACTCCAACAACGATATACGGCTCGGCCAATCATATATGCATCGATCGATAGATCCTGTGCTAAAAAAGTGCAGAATTATGTACTGTGTGCGCGTGCTAATTAAGCCCTAAAAACGATGTTATTAGTCACACCACCTGACCAGGGGGCTAGCTCTTCTTTTATAATCGAGGAGATGATGACTTGGTCTACGTAGACCGTATCCATACAGTTGATTGCTTTCGAATTTGCACCAGTTGATTGCTCGTACGGTTAAATCCAATAATTTGGGAAAGGGGCGTGTGCTGAGCGTCCCCCCCGAGCCTCGCGCACCGTCGGATCACGCAATTTCTGTCCGTCTGATCACCTCAGGTAACCACATACGCAGTCACGCACGTCTTTGCCCGCCTCGTCACCTGGTGGACCCACAGGCAGTCCCCACCTTCCTCTCCACCCGCACGCACGGAAAAATTCTCCGTCCATGAGCGTGAGCAGCAGAAAAGCCCGTCGGTGGCGTAGCTCCGCCGTGTGATTCCGGAGCTGATGAAAAAGGTTGCTGCATCACGTGCTTCCTCCTCTGCAGCAACACCAGTGTGGCTTTGTAGCAACGGCGATGGCGCCCGACAGCAACGTCGGTGGCGCTCCGCAGCAACGCCGGTGTGGTTTTGTAGCAACGGCGACGACGATGCTCCGCAGCAACGCCGGCGGAGCTTTGCAGCAACGGCGGTGGCACCCGGCAGCAACGTCCACGGCGCTCGGCAGCAACGCCGGCGTGGTTTTGTAGCAACGGCGACGGCGTTCCGCAGCAACGCCGGTGTGGCATTGTAGCAACGTAGGCGGTGCTTTGCAGCCACGGCGGTGGCGCCCGGCAGCAACGTCGACGGCGCTCGGGAGCAACGCCGGTGTGCTTTCATAGCAACGGCGAAGGCGCTCCGCAGCAACACCGGTGCGCTTTGTAGCAACGGCGACGGTGCTCCGAAGCAACATCGGTGTGGCTTTGTAGCTGCGAGCAGTGGTGCTTTGTAGCAACGGCGACGAAGCTTTGTAGCATCCCGGCCTGCTGCCGCAGTGCACCGGCGTCCTGGCTTCACATCAACGACAGCCGCCTCCTTTGCGGCTCCGTCGGCCGGCGTACGCCCTTTGCAGCTCCTGCACCTGATATATGCAGCAGAGCGACAACGCATCAAGGAAAAACCAGCGGCTGAGGGAGAGGTTCCTATGGGGCGGCGCATGGCGGTGGGCAGCAGCGGCCGTGGGGATAGCTCGGTGGGGACTCCATGGCAGCTGTTCGGGCGCGAGTCGAGGAGCTCCTGGCGGCTGGCTCCGCGGCAACGACTGCGAAGAGGTCCACCATAGCGAGTGGCTCCGCGGCGGCGACTGAGAAGTGGTTCTCCGCCTTCGATTTGGGCGGCATCGGGGAGCTTCAGCAGGGAGAGAGATGCAGATGATGTGAGGCGCTGGGAGGAAGGGGATAAGGATGCGGGGGCAGTGGGTGGTCCCGTGGGGACGCGTGTCACGCTGCCGATGCGGAGGATGGAGCGTGTCGTTCCTCCGGCTGAAAGGTAGCGTTTTCCTTTGGGAAAAGCAACTCGGGAGAATGGCTTATGTTCAGCCCTGCTCGTACGTACGGAGTACGTGTAAAGACTGGCCGCAAAATCGATCCAACGAACCTGTGTCGCCCGTACATGACCTTTCGGACTCCGATCTCCACGACGTCACGATCGATAGTTGACGGCACCGTCAGCGATTCATGCGACGTCGATTTGACGCCGTGCCGACGCGGACGGCGGCAACCAAGGCATCAGTTTGGTACTTGAATTCAGGTAATGGATACTTCACGATCAATTCTAATTTCTACTGCTGATCTGAAAAAACCGTCGCAATTTAATTATACCTACGAGTTGTACGTGCTAGGTTGTTTTCTCACGTCAATTTTAACGGATCTGAGAGAGTAACTCTTCCAGGAATTTTATCAGTCATGGATGATTTGTGCTGAAAAGAAAATGAACATATGGTTGATGAAGAAATAGGCTTTCGTCCCGCTATATTAATATAGCAACCACACCGATACAATCGAACCGTACACAAAGAAGGGGCAAGGAGGATGCTGGGGCAACAACAGATACATGCCCAAAAAAAGAAAATGAAGACTAAGGCGAATTGACAAAACGAAGAACGATCCGCCACCGGCTTTGCTGTCGGCATAGGTTCACCAGACCTATGCCGACGGCGAAGCCGTCGGCTTAGGTCCAGCAGGGCTACGCCGACGGCAAAACCGTCGGCATAGGTCCCTCTCATTTCTTCTATTTTTCATTTAATATGAAATAAATCATATCTTTAAATCCGTAAATCGAAATTTAACAAATAAAATGTCTAAATCGATTAGGAAATGAGAGGAATCCAAATATGACATCCATATCATCATTTTCACCATGCATCTTACTTTTTGCAACATATTTTTGGTACTTGCTTAATAAAAAAATCATTTTTGGCACTTAAAAAATGGAAAATGATATTTATAAAAATAATTTGGAAATTATTTTTGCCAACAATGTTTGCCATACCAATACACGCCTATGTATAAAATATGGACACATTATCACAAACTATGGCACGGGGATGGTCATAACTTGGTCATTTGAAGCGAAACCTATACATGTTTATAGATGATAGACCTTTTTGTGAAGGTTTTTTTGAAATGTTTGTGAAAACTCAAGTTTATCATTTTTGCTAGCAACTAGTACACATAAAAGGACTCCATGCCAAAAGATTTCACTTTTTGAGTATTTTCTCCCTAGTAAGTGATACCCAATGATTACCTGCATGAAAAGTAAATGGGTTAGGTTGAGACTCCAAGTGCAGAGTGTATGTAGTAGTGGAAGACAATTTTCTCCACGAGGGGTGACTCGAGGGTTTAATATCGAACTCTCGGGGAACCAGTATTTCAGGTGTTATCTCCTTATCCTTCTCTAGAGAACCTGCAACAAAATAAATTATTTTGTGCCCTCAACCTCACCAAGTGGTTGTCAAGCACAAGGTGTGAGAATGATAATAAAATAAATATGCAAACAGTAGTAAATATGCAATGATGGTAAAATAAATATGCAAGGATGATGGTAGTAAATATGCAATGATGGTAAAATAAATATGCAAGTAAATATGCTTGAAGTTGTAGAAGACATGAGAGAATTGCTAAATTCTCATCTTCCTCCTCGGCGATGGCGGCTTCTTCTTCCAACAACATCGCGGCCATCAACTCGTCGTTTCTATCCATCTGCAATGCAAAGGGGATTGATCAATGGCCCGATCGCCGGCTTAGTATCAATTCTGTCGAAAACCAGGCGTACCAGTAATTCCACCGAACACCTTGCAGGCAGGGGCGGGTCACGGGGAGGTCGCCGGTGCAGGCGGGAGTCGTCGATAGCCCGGCGGGACAGAGGAAGCCGAAGGCGCGAGGGGGAGGAGAGGTAGCCAAAGGCGGCGCCACACCAAAGTTTCTCTTTTTTTTGCCTCTCTAAGTATATAGGTCGAATTTGAAGCAGCAATTTTTTGGTGTTGCATATATAACATAGATGTGTGTTGTCAATTTTTTTTCAAATATTTAAACATGTTTTATCCATTCAAAAAGATTGATCTCATAGATCCTATATATCTAAAGTTAGATCCTACCCAAAATGCCCCCACTCTAACGATTATGATATTAGCGCTAAGACTTTGTATTTGTGGGATATCATGCGTGTTTTTGTCCAACTATAAGTTCACAACCAAGATGGTACATACAACAAACATAAACGATTAAGAATAAACTCCACTTTTCATCCCCAGCTCTTAAGAAAGTTCACTTTTCATCCTTTTTTTGGTGAAAACGAACATTGAACTCTTAAAAAAGTTCACATTCCGTATGGTCCAAGGAAAATTGTGCCGTGTGCTGCCACATCGCTTCACCCTCTTGAAGCTGTTTGGGTAGTTACGTTGCCCAGCTTGAAGGAACGAGCATGTCAGCAAACAAGTGATCACTTGGACTAACGTGGCAATGACGAGATGCCGCCAATGAGTGCAACACACTACACCACAACACAGTATTCCCGACAGACGTGTGTTGGAAATAGTCCCTATCGACGACAGAATGTTGGTCCGTAAAACTTGTATCAGAAAGCCGGTTGGTAACTTGTCTGTAGGGAATGCAGTGTCGTGGTGTAGTGAACACCAATGTTGAGCTTGACATCAGTCTGCACGACAAGATAGGTACAATGGTACAGACGGGGCAAGGACATGAGCGACTTGGGTTGCGAACGGGTTGGGCAAACTCGAGGGTCATGCAAGAGTGGACTAGCCGCGAACACCAGCAGTGCGGGGAGCCTTGAATGTTTGGAGATTATACTCCGAGTCGGAATTTTGACTTGGTGGAACAACCGATTAATATTTCGTTACAACTTGGCTTGATTTACCTTTTCTTGTTCTATATGTTGCCCACGCAAGCGTTTTTCTTTAATTAGATGGGATATGGTGTTTTCGAGTAGTTGGTTATTTATTTCGGATAAAACAAAAGTTTTAGCGTAACTTCCCGAAAAGTTGTTGAATGAAAAGTGGACTTTGTTCAATGGAGCTCGAAAAATAATTCGCGGGACAACATAGTATGCCAGCAATATGTTTGTTGGTAAATACTCCTTGGAAGCAAGCATGGAAATCTGTGTTTGGGATCTTTGTTAATTCTTTCACATGGTTTTAATCCAACCCATAAAGTACTTTCCCGACCGTAAAGTACTATTTGGATGCATTATTTTAGTATAGCGCGTTTTTCTTACCATCTTCATACTCCAGGATGCTACTCCGTACAAATCAGGCCCTGGAGGCCTTGACCTTGACCTTGCACAGCACGAAGACGTACCTGAAGGCAGAAGGGGAGACCCTTGGCCCGTTCCCGTGACCGCGCCCGACCACCACGTACGGTACGTCCGTCTCCAGGCACGCACAGCCGTAGGGGACGCCTCGCCCACGGCACGGGATGGGATCCTGGCCGTCCACGTGGAATGCACTCCGTGAGGGCGACGTTCGGTGAATCCGTCACTGACGTCCTGGTAAAAGACGTGTCGAGCGCAATAACGACAGCGTCTCTCCTTATTTTCTTGCTGGAGACATATATATACAGCAACGTCTCGACCAATCATTTATGTATCTATATTGCACCCTCTGGTTGTGTGTGTTCATGTTCACAAAATAATTATGGGCCACGTACGTCATAAATCCAGTACTACTCCACTGGAGAAAAACGAGCCCACACAAGCGCACTAGCTAGCTGACTGAGCGTGTTTCACGTTTGAGAGAAAATTGCTGCTGCGTCCCAAATATACAACTGCTCATACATGCATGCACCTGCTGATTAGTTTACACTGGATACAAATGGAATTAATGATCTCTCGGTGGAATGATTATGTTAAAATACCACAGCTTTTTAACATTTTGGCCTCTCACCGAGGCATGTGTGCATGCGCGTGCTGATTAGCAGTCAGTTCAGCCAGATTGACTGGCATGCATGACTTTACTCGCGCGGGTTCAGGTTCAAATTTTGGAAACGCTTTCGCACAAAAATGCAACCAGAAGGGTACATATGACCAACATACACAATTAAAAAGAAACTCCGCTTGTTCAACCCCGAGCTCTTGAGAGAGTTTACTTTCCATACTAGAAAAAATTTAGGGTCCAAAACGAACCTTCAACTCATCGAAAAGTTCACATCCCGTATGACCCAAGGATGACGTGTACTGCCACATCGCTTCACCCTATTGAAGTTGTTTGGCTAGTTGTGTTCCGCAGCTTGAAGGAACGAGGGGGCGGCAACCTCTGACGAACACGGCGATGATAGGATAAGGGCACAACAATGTTGAGCTTGACATCAGTCTGGACAAGTAGGTAGGTCAAGAGGTAGAGATGGGTCGGGGACGTGATTGACTTGGGTTGTGGACGGGTTGGGCAAACTCAGGGACTTGCAAGAGCAGGACGGCACGGACTAGCCGGACACCAGTAGGGCGGGGAGCCACGGGTTCTCTGGATGTTTGGAGATTAGAATCCAATTGGGGATTTTGACTCTGTGGAATAATCGATCAAGATTTGGTTACGACTCAGCCCGGTTTACCCTTCTTCTTTTTTATGCTACATGTTGCCTACGCAAGCGTTCTTCGGAAGTTAAATGTTATATGTTCTTTTTCAGTAGTTCGTGCTTAATTCCAGACAAAACAAAAAGGTCTAGCACGAAAGGTGAACTTCTCGAAAAGTGTATGGATGAAAAGTGGGGACTTTGTTCAACGGAGCTCAGATATTGAATTCGTGGGACAACATTGTGTGGAGGATGCCAGCAATGTTCGTGTCTTTGTTGCTAAATACTTGGAAGCAGCTTGCAAAATCTCTGTTGGGATTTTGGTTAATGGTTTCACATGGTATTCATCCAATCCACATCAAGCGCTACAAACAATAACAAGCTAACAAATTAACCTTGTTTCTCATGGAACAACATGTACATGTAACAAGCTAAGAATTATCTACATTATAGATTTGTTTAGGGAACCAAAAACACTTGTAGATATACAACCACAACGATACTAGTAGTAGACGAGACAACAGAAAGATCCAGGTATTGTGCAACACCCTGTCCCAAAGTGCCATGTATTTGGTCTCTTCCTATCAGATGTTAGCTCTGTACATCACCCTACAAGTTTGTCTTCTTCTGCGTCACTTTGCTGTTCATGCCCTGTCATGGCTTGCACTTGCACCTCCTGGTCATGTTTCTTCTCATCAGCTCAAGGCATTCAAAGCACTGTTTTTTTTAAGCTACATGCAGTGCACTAATCTCATACACAATGTTGCTAATGGCAATGGGACAGCTACTTGATGAGAGTCTAATCTTGTCAGAATCAAATTCAATATAGGATGAAATCGAGATACTTGATGGAACCAAATCCCTGAAAATCATACGGATAATGCTAATTAACCAAGGAAATAAATCTGGCGAAAAAATAAAAGCATATGGGTTATAATAAGAAAATATTAAATGAGGAGAGAAAATGTAGCAGAGTACACCGAGTCCATTCAGTAGTGGCAGCCAACCAAGTCAGCCCCAATCCTCCCCAACGAACCAGTCCACCATCCCTAAATACCAGTACACTAACACGTCTGTTATTGCACTCACTGACAGGCGGGCCCATTGTGCACCAGACCCACATGTCAGTAGGTAAGGAGGTAGAAGAACAGGTACCGAGAGCTGCCCGTCCATGGCTGTCCTTCTCGCAGTATATATCGAGGCGGACAACCCGCGGTTACCCACCATATTCCCTCCCCTCCACTCCTCCTCAGAAGAAACCGAAGCCCAGGCCCGGCCCAAGCCCGAACCCGCTTCCGACGACGACGATGGCCGCCGCCGAGACGCCCCCGCCGACGACCGGCGGGATGGGGTTCCTGGGCCTGCTCAGCTTCCGCCGCGCCGCCACCGCCGTCGCCTCCTTCGACCCGGCGCAGGACGACGAGCTGCTCGTCCTCGACGCGCTCCAGGCCCACGTCGCCGACCGCCTCGCCGCGCTCTCCGCGCAGGGGCCGGGCCCGGTCCTCTCGCTCGCGTTCCTCTCCAAGCTCCTCGACGTCGTGGTGTCCTCGGACGCCGCCTTCCGGGACGCCCTCGCCGTCGGCCCCGTCGGCGCCGCGCTCGCCAGGGCCCCCGCCGACCGCCTCGCCGCCGACCTCCTCGACCGCGCCGTCAAGGCGCTCGACGTCCTCAACGCCGTCTCCCTCGCGCTCGCCTCCCTCCGCGGCTCCCACCGCGCCGCCCTCACCGCCGCCTCCTGCCTCCTCGGCGGCGCGCAGCCGCTCCACCGCGCCCAGTTCGCGCGCGCACGCCGGGCCATCGCCAGGCTCTTCCCCGACTCCAGGGCCGGCGGCGCGCCGACGACGCCGTCGTGCTCGCGGGCCGGCCGCGCGCTGTCCTTCAGCGTGTCGTCCAAGAACTGGTCAACGGGGCGCCACGTGCACGCCATGGCGGCGCACCTCGCGCCGCCGCCGTCGTCGCAGGGGCTCGCCCCCGGCGCCGGGTGCGGGCTCGGGCTGGCCATCTACACCATGAGCTCCGTCCTCGTCTTCGCCATGTGGGCGCTGGTCGCCGCCGTGCCGTGCCAGGACCGGGCCTCCGCCGCCGCCCCCGTCGCGCCGCCCAAGCAGGCGCAGTGGGCGGCGCCGATGACGATCCTCCAGGAGCGGATCGTGGAGGAGTCGAGGCGGAGGGAGAAGAAGGGGTCGTCGTCCGGCTCGTCCTCGCCGGCCTCGGGCCTCCTCGCCGAGATGCAGGCTGTGGAGCGCGCCGCGCGGGAGCTCAGCAGCCTCCTCGACGAGATCGCCGAGGAGGACGAGGCGGCGGCGGAGTCCGAGACGGAAGCCCCGGCCGTGGCGTCCGTCAGCGAGGATCGTGCCGGGGACGTCGTGGAGCGCGCCGAGGCGCTGGCCGGCGCGTGCCGGGCGCTGGAGGACGGCCTGGCCCCGCTCGAGCGGCAGGTGCGCGCCGTGTTCCACCGCGTCGTCGCCAGCCGCTCCGAGATCGTGCGGTGCATCGAGCACAGCGCGCGCAATGGCGCCGGGTCCGCCTCCGCCGGCGCGCCGCCGCCGCAGCCCCATTCATTCTGAGCCGACCACGGTCGATTAGGATTGCCTTATAAAAAGATCCGTTCTTTCTCCACCGCACTGTACCATTCTTTGATTTTTGTATCCCTACCACTGTCTGTGATCTTGTGTAGATGTAAAGCCTGTAAAAAACTAACTTTTTTGCTGGATTAGTGCTGTTCTTAATGCTCAAGAGCAGAGAACAGAATGTATTCCCTCCGTTCCAAATTAATTGACTTGATTTTGTCTAAATATGGATGTATCTATATTTGTTAGGTGTCTAGATACATCCGTGTGTAACGAAGTGTGTGTCAATTAAATCCGAACGGAGGGAGTATTTGTGTGTTGAAAAAATAGACAAGGTCAAGGATTGTCTTGTCTACCTAGAAAAACATAAAAAAGAGGAATGATTCAAGGATTACAGAATTTGTCAGCTCTCATCATCATCATGTAGAAATTCATTATTTCTTCATTTGTGTTGCACTTGTTCCTGAGCATATGTTACTCTGCTCCTGGGATCATCATACTTTGATGTATGTACGACTGTTTCTTTCTCTCTCCCGGGGATCAATCAACAGACCTTTGATGATTTCATCTCTGCACCTGCATATCATCTATTATTTCAGATGAACAAAGTTTGAGATGACATGGTTGACAAGCAGGTTGACTCAGGACAGGGACGACGAAGTGAACCAAGACAAGATCAATTTGGTGGATGAGAAGATGCAATCAAATGCTTGGTTGACTCAACCCAAGCCAGCCGGCAGCCCGGCCGGCCGGCCGGCCGTCGCCAACAGTGACAGACAGAGATTTGAATGGCCAGAGATGTGCAGGCCATCAAGGGGGCCACAGCCTGGAATCAGCTGTGCTGAGAGAGCTAGGCACTTTTGTCCCCTTTGCAGCTTTGGTATACTAGTCCAACCCAGCTGACCTGTCTGCCCGTCCATGGATTATCTTATGACTAATTCTCACAGCATCCCTAAAGCTGCTTGCTCACCTCTGTCAAGTACTGATTATTCTTTCCAGAGTGAAATTATAAAGATTTGGGCTGTGCTACACTGGTTCAACTCAGCTCACCTGTCCATCCATAGAGTATTAGCTTAGGACTGATTAAGCTCTAAGCAATCCAAAAGCTGTAGTACCTGATTTAAGTAGTGTCAACTGTTCTTTCCAGAGAGGAAAGATATGAATGTGGATGTGTGCTAACCTCCTGCCACTTGTAGTTAGGAGACAGACTCTCATTTCTGTAACCTATCCAACCATATGGTCTCAATGTTGAATCCAGAGATGAAGAAATTTTATTGGGCCTATGTACTGAAAGTTATGGGTTAGTCTCTGAACCTTCCTGGACAAGTTTTCACCATGGACATACTACAGTTCAGAAAAAAATGGATGTAGACACTGAACATGATTAGCTAGGCGCCTAGGCCTGAATTATATGGGCATACAAGTGCAATTCATTGATACCAAGATTATGTGCATGGTCCTGACTGACTTGTTGGGATGACCTGGCTACACTTAACTCTGAATCCTCAACATGTCCAGTGTCCTGTCGTTAGCATTCATGAGGCATGGAGCCTTGCCTACTGATCTTCAATTTCGTCACATTTTCCATGCAGCAGATAGAGTGTACTGATCTTACAATTAATCAGCAAAAGTCAGATGTACCAGGCTATAGCAATCTGGAAGAATGGCTATAACACATTGAAGGAAAGCCACATGAATGAGATTCCTCCTACCGATCGTCGAGCTCACCTGAACGGTTCCAGTCTAGATTTGCCTCTTCTTGGATCGTACGAGATTGGTCATGGTCGGTAGGGGGTCGTGATATTGATTGACCCTTAACCACAATTAAATAATATTAATTAGTATTTTTTCAAGAACATGCATAAGAAATGCATGTCATGACATTAAGATTATATTGTATTTAATGTTATCTAATATATCAGTGGGGGATGTAGTAGCTCAAATGTAGAGCGCTCAGACTGCATCTGAAGAGGCAGGATGGGTCGATACCTCCCATCTCCAAAAAATTCCTTTTCATCTTTTTACCTGGTTTTTGGTGTTGATAGATTTTATTTCCCTCTACACAAAAATGAGACCGTCGAAAACAAAAACTCTGTTGTGACGCTACATGGGCTGCCTCTTGGGCTTTTTACGGTCCATCTAAAGCCCAATAAGCAGTAATCCAACAAAAATAATCAGTGTTTTTTCGATCCAAATCAGCACTAATCCAACAAGAATAATCAGTTTTTTTTAGATCAACTAAAGCCAAATCAGCACTAGTCCAGCTCGTGTATCCCGTTGCCTCCGGCTGTTCCCAATCAGATTTCTTCCCCAAATCTACACGAGATGAGCGACGAGGGCCCAAGTTCTGCGGCGGCGGCGGGGCCGCTGGACGACGACGACCTCCTCGCTGAGATCCTCCTCCCCACGAATCCCTCCTCGCTCCCCGCGCCGCCCTCGTATGCAAGCGCTGGCGGAGCATCGCCACCGACGCCGCCTTCCGCCGCCGCTTCCGCACCCACCACCGGAATCCCCCCATCCTCGGCGTCTTCGAGCGGAAAGCCGGAGAACTGGTATTCTCATCCGTCCTCGAACCTCCCAACCGCATCCCTTGCGAGCGCTTCACCCTGCGAGTCGGAGATGCGAGTGATTCCTGGAGGGTGTTCGGGTGTCGCCACGGACGCGTTCTTGCCATGAACCGGTCGCGGCTTCAGGTCCTTGTGTTTCACCCTGTCTCTAGCGACCGCTGCATCATCTCCATCCCGCCGAGTTCCTTGGCATATGTTCGTCAACGGAGCGGTGTTTTGCGCTGCCGGCGACGACCACTTGCACGGAGACTGTCACTCTAGCCCTTTTAAGGTGATCTTGGTAGCCACCAGAAGCCATGAACATCTAGCCATTGCCCGGGTGTACTCCTCAGTGACTGGCATGTGGGGAGACCTTGTCTCAATGGCGCGGAACCATCTACTGGTTGTTCTGTCAGCTGCTTCCCTTGCACCTTTGTTGGAAACGCTCTTTACTGGTGGTGGATAATTGGGTATTATGTTGGTGGTATACTCCGGTTTGACTTGGATAACCAGAGCCTAGCTGTGATCAGCAGCCCTCCTCTTGCAGTTGCAGTCATTAACAAGGGTGGCAGGATCATCCGCACAGAGGACGGCGGCATTGGTGTCGTCGTATTGTTGTACCCGAGCTTCCAAATGTGGGATTGCAAGGTCAATTCTCGTGGCGCTACCACATGGCTATTGCGGAAGACCTTTAACATGCACGATATCCTTGGTCTGCCATCTTCGGTTCAGGCAAAGATGGTACTTATAGTGGGGTACGCCGAGGAGGCTGATGCGATTTTTATATCGGTGGAGGGATATCCCTGCAAGAGTTTGTTCATACTTCAACTTGAATCAATGCATTCAACCAAATGCTGCGAGGGCTTTTGGAGGTTCCTCATCCTTTCGCTGATTTTTATACTGCTGGTAATTGCTTACTTTAATACTACATGAATAGCTAGACTCTGCTTATTTTTCATACATGGTTGCTGGAGTATCTTTATTGTGCTTTGAATTGCTTACTAACAACTTCGTTATGTTTTTCTTCTTTGCTTCAACGACAATAATGATACCTGTATTGTTGTTTATGTTACAGTTCATCTGTAGATAACAAAATTTTGACTAGTTTACTTTACCTTAAATATATCATTGCTAAAGGTTCACATACGTTCTATATAAGGCCATTATAAAAGTTGGTAAATATCTTACACCTCTAGGGGTGGCAATATTGCTTCCTTTTACACAGATTTTGTATCATACCAAAAGTTTGCTTCAACCCAGCTCTTCATGTTGTGTTATGAGTAAGTAATTATGCACTTCCTGTGTCTAAGTCGCTGGCAACTATAAAGAATATAATGCTTGTGAAATCTTAGCTTGTTTCGCCTGTTATTGATGTCTAATCTATCTTTTTCCTCTGCACTTTCTCATGTGAACAAAGTGGTTTGCCAAAAGCTTAGAAAAAAAACTTGTTAGGCTGATATTTAATTGTTAAGCTGGGAAACTTATATCTAGGTTTTACTCTTCTTTTTTTGATTTATATCTTGTTCTGGATTTAGATACTCTGTGTTGCATATGCCGAATCACACTTTTTTTGTGGGGAAGACATGCCCATCATACCTGACGACTTTTTAGTTTTTCACAAGTTGATCATATGTCCCTAGCTGATTTGCAATTCCGAATGTGTTAATCGCCTATGTGTGTGACCTCTCATAAACCCCTAAGTTGAGACGCCAATTGCTTCAGTCAACCTTGAGATTTGTTCTACATATGTTGTTTCTATATGGTTATTTGGATGCGCAAAAGACCAAATTCCCTGTATTTTCCCTCTCACCTCCTTCCCTCTTTTGTTCCGGGCAGGAGCTAGTATAGTAGACTAGCAAATTGCTCGGAAGAATCCGATCATTCAGACCCACAATAAATAATAATTACATGACGAGAATTTGTACTATGTTAGTCTTAGAAATCTGCGTCAGTGATGAAATAAAAAACAAGGCTGTGAGAATGATATGTTGCTGTACTTCAGGATTTTATTAGCAGCCTCTGAAGATTTAAGGGTCTGTTCGTTTTTGTAATTAGATGGGACGGCACGGCACGGTTCCATTCCTGGGAGCAATTCCTGCGTTCGGTTTTGCAGTGGAATGGAATGCGGTCGTTCCGCAAAAGGGAATATTCGGGCTATATGCGGAACGCACTCGTCCGGCCGAATCGGCCGGACCGAGTGGAACGGCACAATAATCTATCCTAATCCATCGTCTCTCCGGCTCTCTCTCCTTCCTCTCTCCGACTCTGCAGCGGTGACCGGCAGCGACCTCCCAAGGCGGCAGCGACCTCCGGAGGCGGCGGACACCTCCCAAGGCGGCCGGCGAGCGCCGAGCTCCCGAGGCGGCGGACACCTCCCAAGGCGGCGGGCGAGCGCCGAGCTCCCGAGGCGGCCGGGAAGACTCTGTCCACTTCGGGAGGCAGCGGCGACCTCCCAAGGCGGCGGCGTCGGGCGGAGCAAGGCGGCCTCGGCCAGCTCGAGGCGCGCGGCGGCTGGCCAGCTCGAGGCGCGGCGGCGTGGGGGCGCGAGGCGGGGCGGTGCAGCTGCGCGGAGGCGATGGCCAGCATCGACCTCACCTTGGCGACAACGGCGGCCTTCTCCGGCGGCCAGCATCGATCTGGGACATGAGGTTCTTTTTTTTTAGCAAAAAAAGAAAAAGGATAGGTTCTAATTAACTGATAATTGAATATTTAGATTAATTAGGTTCTAATTAATTGAATGTCTAAATTAATTCACTGCGGTTCCGTTCCTCCTTTCCAAAACCAACCGAACATAGGAATTGGATGATTCTATTTTGATGGAATGGAATGGAACCATTCCATTCCACTTCGTGCAAAAAACGAACAGACCCTAAATGGATAGCCTGTGAATCTTGTAATTCAGAACAACCAAAGAACCGAGATTATTTCTATAGGAAAAAGTGCGCCGTTTGGGCGGGTTTGAAATTAATTGGCCTTATTAAACCCAACTTCAGATATTCAGTCGTAAATTTCGTAACCTTGAAGTTAACATTTCCTTATCTTTTTCATGTATAGCTCGTGCACTCATGACTAATGAGATTGGTTGCTGAACAGGTGCTATTAGAGCGTGAAGTTACTACTCCAGACATTGAGCCAGCAGCCATCAAGACACTGCTGTTAGAGCATGTGAAGTTACTCCTTCAGACATCGAGGCACTGAAGCAGTGAGCAGTGTTGTCTGACCCTACCGTCATACATCTTTCGGACCCTCTAATTTGTCATGATCTGCATATTTCTTATAACTTGCTTGATGCAATATTGCAATGAGATGGTTGAGTCATATCAATGGGATTACCGTGAAAGAGAGCCTTGTTAGTGTACCAAACTTCTCTTATTATGCTAGTTCCATATAGCTTTATATTGTATGGGCATGCATATGCAATCCCACTAGTAGCAGATGATCTGCATGGCCTAGAATGACTTAATTGTGAACCATCGACATGTTCAGTGTGCTATCATCATCATCATCATTCATGAGGCATGGAACCTTGTGGCACATTTTCCGTGTTCAGTTTACTATCATCATATTTGTTACTCTTATTTCAGAATCTCTCGTTTTCCTACCTTGAAATTAGAAATACATGCAAAGGCATGAATGTTTCAATACCTACTAGTGCACACAAATTTATTTAGGAACTTTATAATTTACTAGGTTTTAATTGTTAATCTCATAAGACTAAAGATAACATGTGAGAGCATGTAAGACATCTTTAAGGACTTTTGTACCCCACTGTTCATATATACTCTGCATATACCATAAGACCAATTGAACTACATGTGACTAGTTCAATGCATGGTCTTCTTCAGAAACACCATGATGATGGGATATTTTGCCTGGGCTTTCTCTAGATGCTTTGCGACAATGGAAGCATACACCATGAACAACTCGTCGATGATTTCTTCACCGAAATGGTCTACAATGAGCGGCTCTAGCACCGCCCTTATGCACATTGCTACATTTTCCCCACTGTTGGCATAATCAAGTACCACATCACCTTCTGAGTCATCTTTAGGATCCCAATTTGATTCAAAGAGTTCAACGTGCTCAACATCGAAGAGACCATTCTTGTTGATCAATGAATTAACTTCTTTCACCGAAGGGGTGTAATATGGCAGGTTGAATGAGTCTAGTTTCTCCTTCTCCACGCGCCCCTATAGATATCATGCAAACACAAAAATACTTCACGAAAGGTGTAAAAACTGAGAGCTTACTCTTCTTCTTTCATGAATTGCTATTCTTATATTACCATTGAGTATCCATTGTGATTATACTTCGAAAATGGTCGAAAACAATTTTTTTGTTGCAGTACATATGTGTGTATACCTTCAGTACAAGAGACCGGAAAGATTTTGCAACCAATTCAAGCGCGGTGCTACCGTCCCAATTCAAGAGGGAAGAACAGAGACATTGGACGTTTAGAGAGACTAACCGTGCAAGTAAACAATCATGGCTAGACTTAGCTCATTGTTACAGACCCACGGTAAACACATTACATCTCTAAGTGTTGTGTATGTTAGGAGATACCATTGACAACATTGATAGCCAGGTTTTGTGTACCACCCAATGTACATTATTACTCTATATTTGACGCGCGCTGTGAAGAATAATTATTTTACCGTCCACCCTATTTCTTTGCAACTATACAAGATTTGTATGTCACGTAAATTTTTATCTTACTTTGAAAGGAAAAAAAGTATGAAAATATAGACAAGACGTAAACTATTTGTTATGGGACGTACAAAAATGTGACGTGAAATATTGTGGGTCAATATGAATGTAATTATTTGTATACCAAACATAAATTTTGAATGTAAGAACTTAAAAAAAAACTCTACATACAAAATAACATATTATGCAATAGCATGTATATACGCCATTGATATGTACCATCCAACAAACATAATTTGAAGTCCAATTCACGACTGAAAATGACGGACTCTTTGCAATGAACTGCGAACTGAGTTTGATAAAAAAAAGACAACCTTCTTGTTGCGAACATAATAACAAAGTTCCAGAGCTAAAATTTAATATGAGGGATTTGCGGTAAAATTTGAAAAAATATGCACATGTCACCCAAGCGTAAAAGTAAGTTCCTATGGGAAACTACATTGTTGGAATAGGTGAACCTAAACTATTTGGTTGCCTTCCCTCCTAACTTTGAACTAGATACACCATGAGTTAGTTTGACGAAGGATTGTACCCTACAAAAATTCATAAGAAAATTATCTGGAGATGTTATCAAATATTAGTGAGGAGGATCGACAAAATATATTATGTGAACATGTTTGATGATGCTCCCCTATTACTCGACATATCAAAGTGTTTGAATTTCCATAACAGTAATTAATACTAGTATATAATTTTTAAACAACCCCGCTTGTATCGAATAAGTTTTTTAACACTGATTTTAAATTATTACTAAATACCATAAATAAATAAATTATCTTAGAACATAAATAAATAAATTGGTAGGCCTTTTCATTATTTGTTGGGCCGAATCAGAATGACTAGTGGGCTAAGCCCATGTTATATACTCCCTTGACGCAGCGTGCCTGCTGTTCCCGAACAGAAATTTCCCAAATTAGCTAAAAAATAATAATCCCAAATCCAACCAGATGAGCGACGAGGGCAGCGACGAGATGGCACGCCGCCGCCGCCGCAGCACTTCGCCGGCGGCGGGGCCGCTGGACGACGAAGACCTCCTCGCCGAGATTCTCATCCGCCTACCCCCGCTTCCCTCCTCGCTCCCGCGCGCGTCCCTCGTGTGCAAGCGCTGGCGGAGCATCGCCACCGACGCCTCCTTCCTCCGCCTCTTCCGCGCCCGCCACCGGAAGCCTCCCATCCTCGGCGTCTTCGGGAGGGACAGCGAGGCCGGGGATATCGTATTCACCTCCGTTCTCGACCCTCCCGACCGTATCCCTACCGAGCGCTTCTCCCTGCGCCCCGGCGGCGACGACGGGGCGTCGGATAGGTGGAGTGTGCTCGGGAGCCGCCATGGACGCGTACTCGTCGTCAACTGGACACTGCTTCAGCTCATCTTGTTCGACCCTGTCTCCGGCGACCGCCGCAGCATGGCCATTCCGTCGGAATTTGCTGATGGGGGCTACTTGGCCCATAACGGTGCGGTGCTGTGCCCTGCCGGCGACGGCCCGGACCACGTGCACGGAGACTGCCCCTTCAAGGTTGTCTTGGTAGGCAGCAGCTCCGATGGAAGCCCACATCCAGCCGTTGCCGCGGTATACTCCTCGGAGACCGGCATGTGGGGAGATCTCGTCACCACAAAAGAGGAATGCACCGGAGGTCCTACCCGTCACCCCTGCACCATTATCGGCAATGCTATTTACTGGTGCCTAAGTGGACATGGGGATGGTATACTCAAGTTTGATTTCGATAAACATAGCCTAACTGTGATCGATAGGCCTCCGGTCGCCCCTGTTCGTAGCCACAGCTGGATCATCCGGGGACAGGATGGTGGTGTTGGCCTCGCTCTATTGTCATACCCGGACTTTGAATTGTGGGACTGCAAGGTCAATCGTCATGGTGCTGCCACGTGGGTGCTTCGAAAGACCGCTGACCTGAATGAGATGCTTGGCCCCAAGTTTGTCAATGCAGCTATAGTGGGGTACGATGAGGATACTGATGCAGTTTTTATGTCGATGCACAAAGATCCCTACGGGCATGTCTTGAGCATCGTTCAACTTATGTCAATGAGGGTCAAGGAATGTCGTGGAAGCTTTTTGAAGGACATCTATTATCCGTTCGCAACTTCTATACTGCTGGTATCTGTACATAACCTGAATCCGCTTCTCTATTTTTCATACATGTCCGAAATATCTCTACTGTGCTTTCAAGTGTTCACTAACTTTGTTATCCTGTTTGTTTGATTAATAAAATTAATAGCTGTTTTTGTGGTGGTTTAACACTGTCATAGAAAACTATTTTGATTAATTTTTCTGCGGAGTGTAACATGCATTATATACAAAACCATTGTGAGAAATCGGTTAATTTGGTTAGGATAAACTGTAGTCAAAGGCACCTACCTGCTCTCAAGGGGGCACCATTAATTCGGTTTACACAGCTCTTGTTATACTGCTTTTGCTATACCAAAAGTTTTCCTATCGACAATGTGGCATAAAAATACCATTACTGTACCAAGTCTACTTGAACCTAGCTCTTGAGGGTTTATTAGGAGTAGCTAATACTACACTTAACATGGATTAGTTACTGACAGTTATAAAGAATAAGATGGTGTGTCAAACCTTTGCTTGTTTCAGGAATGTGCTGGTGATAATGACTTGCCTGTTATTCATGTGTAGTTCATCTTCTTCCCCGCTATTGTTGCATGTTGTCTGAGTGCATTGCCGAAAGCTTAGAAATGTAGACTATTGAGGCTGTCAAACTGATTTTCAATTGTCTGAGTGCGTTGGTTGCTTTGCAGGTACTGTTAGAGCATGAAGTACTCCTCCAGCCATTGAGCCCGACCACCAAGAGCTACCGAAGCAGCGTGTCTTGACCCTGTACCATCATATATCCTTCGGACCCTCTAATTCCGTATGATCTGCACATTTATTAACCTGGTTGATGCCTGGCATTACCGTGAATGAGTCTCCTCACTATCAATATTCTTGCCCTTACTGTCTCGTGACAAATACCTTGATGAGCACAGGAGAGTACACCGGATTCTGAATCGTCAAAATGGTCAGTGGTGCTCTATCGTCCGCATTCACGAGCCATGAGTTAATGGAGCCTTGCCGCTCATCTTTTAATTTCCTGCATTTTCCATGCTGATGGTAGTACTGGACAAGAATATATACTGATATTATCAGTTACGAAAAGTCAGATGTATCTATGTTGACGTAAATGTACTGCACGTGTCCTAGTATATACCACTCAACCTGCGTAAAAAGCATTTTCTAATTAAAGACTCGTCAAACAAGACCAGGACTAGCAGATCAAATGAGGATCACTTAATAATGGTACTAATACGAACTAAGCAAAATGCATCATCTTGAGTGATTTTTTTCTCGTAGATGTCGACCACAAAGAAGCTGGAGTGCTAAGCTAGCAACAAATTTTATCTTATCTATATTTATTAATCTGTAGTTTTAACTTTTGTACTCCCTCCGATCCATATTAGTGGGCACAACTTTGTCTAGATACACATGTATCTAGTCTAAATACTTAACTAGATACATATGAATTTAGACAAAGCTATGCCCACTAATATGGATCGGAGGGAGTATTTATATTTATACCATTATAATTTGGACACAACAAGGGCGGATGTTGTGCCGGCCCTAGTCAAAGCACAAAATCCCGCCTCCCCGAACCGCACCCCTTCCTACTCCTACCAGACCGAGTAACATCTCGTTGGTCAATCATTCAGACACCATCTTCCCCGTCTCGCCCTCCTCCTGTCTTCTTCCTGCAACATTACATCGCTGCAGCCCTACCTCACATCAACGGTAAAGGGTCCGCTCCCAAAGTTAACCTAATGGGCTTTTCAAAGGTAGATCTTGCCTGATAATTTAATATTCCTATTGAACTTTTTTTTACGCTGGTGTACTGTATTTAGAGTAAAGTATTATCTTTTATCTAGCAAGAGAGTAAAAAACATTTTTTTGAGGGGTGGTAAAAAACTCTTTGTATTTATTTTTTTGAGAGGGAAAAAATCTCTTTGTATTGGTTAGGACGTGTCTCCTAGCTTTGTTGGGCTTAAACCCAAGAATTAGTGCGCTATAAGTCACGTAAGGCCCAATCCGAAAGATTTTCTACTACGTGTATTCCTTTGCTGCTCCCGATCAGAAAGAAAATCCCAAACCTACACGACGACGAGTCGACGACATGAGCTTTGAGGGCGGCAACGAGATGGTCCCCCGTCGCACTTCGCCGGCGGTGGAACCGCTGGACGACGACGACCTCCTGGCCGAGATCCTCCTCCGCTTGCCCCCGATGCCTTCGTCTCTCCCCCGGGCCTCCTTCGTCTGCAAGCGCTGGCGGAGCATCGCCACGGACGCCGCCTTCCGCCGCCGCTTCAGCACGCACCACCGGAAGCCCCCCATCCTCGGTATCTTTCAGGAGAACGCCGGAGAACTGGTATTCACGCCTCTCCTTGACACTCCCGACCACATCCCTTCCCAGCGTTTCTCCCTGGATCTCAGCGCCGACAAAATCTGCACCTGGAGCGTGATCGGGTGCCGCCATGGACGCGTCCTCCTCCTCAACCTGTGGGCACGGTCGGATGTGCTCCTCGTGTTTGAGCCTACCTCCAGAGACACACATCGCATTCCCGTTCCGTCGGAGTTCGCTCGTCAGGTCAACGCAGCGGTGCTCTGTGCTGCCGGCGACCACGTTCACGGAGACTGCCACTCGGGACCCTTCAAGGTGGTCGTGGTAGGCATCAGGCGCCATGATGCGGCAGCCATCGCTCGGGTATACTCCTCAGAGACTGGCATCTGGGGAGACCTCGTCTCGACAAGGAAACCATGTACTGGTGTGGACCTTGTTGTACTGATTGGGAGAGCACACCCCTCCACCCTTATCGGCAATGCTCTTTACTGGCGCTTAACTGGATATCAGGATGTTATACTCAAGTTTGATTTGGATAACCAGAGCCTAACTGTGATCGATTGGCCTCCCATTGACCCCATTGGTAAGCAAAGCCGGATCATCCGCGCAGAGGATGGTGGTCTTGGCCTCGTCATATTGTCGTACCCGAGCTTCCAGTTGTGGGATCGCAAGGTCGATTGTCATGGTGTTGCCACATGGGTGCCACAGAAGGATGTTAACATGAAGCAGATGCTTGGCCTGAAGGCTAATTATGCATGTATAAAAGGGTACGCCGAGGATGCTGATGCGATTTTCCTGACATGTGATCCCTGGAGACCTGTCCTTGTCATCGTTCATCTTGAGTCAATGAAGGTCGAGAAACATCGTGTGATGCTCTATAAGGGCTGTCATCCGTTCACAAAGTTCTATACTACCGGTAATTGCTTGTCCTTTTACATTACAGGAGTAACATGAATCCGTTTATTATTCATACATGGTTTGCTGGAGTACCTATTGTGCTTTGAACTTTAAATTGGTCACAGATTAAAGTTTAACTAACCAACTGCTAACGGACATTCGTACTGCCTTGCTGTTAGAATTTAGTGTGGATGCCACGATGGTACTATTTTTATAGAAAAAAAAAATACAAGGCAGATATCTATTCTGCTTGATCTACATTTATGTATGATACTTATGTTAGCAGCTTCTGAAGTTTTCAAGTAGATAACACTTAATTATTATGCCTGGTACAGTAAAAAAAATTGATCATACCTGGAAATCTGGTGAATATAGAAAACCAAAGAATGTGGCACTTCCTTTATGGAAAAGAATATAGCAGTTATAGAAAACCACATGATATATATATATATATATATATATATATATATATATATATATAGGATCGTTGCAAATCACACATCGGAACTGTTAGGTTGCCTTGAACGATGACCGTGTGTTCAGACACCAGTTTCGTCTTTCATGCTCTTTCCGTGAAGTTAACATTTCCTTACCTATTGAGCTATGGATTGTGCACTCGTAACTAATGAGGTCTGTTGATTCGCATGCATTTCTAGAGCGTGGAGTACTCCACCAGCCATTGGGACATCGAGGCACCAAAGCAGCATCCTCTAACCCTATATGGTCGTGGATCGAGGCTTAGCCCGATGGCAGCGACGTGCTGATACGTCCCAGCCCGCCCGGGTTCGAACTTCCGTGCTCGCGCTCGGTGCGTACGCACAATTACCTCTATCAAAAATAGCGCTTGCTGGGGCTGTCTTCCCCAGTACGGCCAATCATTTTTTTTTAACCCTATATGGTCATGCATCTCTGAGACCCTCTGTTCTCTTATGATATTCATATTTCTCATAACTTGGTTAATGCAATGAGGCAGCCAGGGAATAGCGTGGAACAGAGCCTCTGCAGTTTGTCAATTGCCCCTTTATTATGTCAGTCTCATGTAATTTTTTATGACTGGTCTCACATCAACCTTGCAACCGCGGTGCTGGTGAGTTTTGAAGTATGATGTATTCTTCTGTTTTTACTTTCTTGAAAAAGAAGATATATTAGTGATATTTCTCACTTGGTGCCTCTCGTACATATGAGATAGAATCTCGAATCCTGCGGTGGCCATATATCTGAACTCTCTGGTTTGTTGTCGCTCTAAACTCTCTTCTAGCTGCAAGTATCTTTTTCTTTTTCTTGTGTTGCTACCAGGGTTTCCATGGCTGAGGCGGCAAATTGGACGGCTTCGAGATTCCAGGATGTTTTTAGTTCCTATGATCCAAAGATCCAGTTGTAAATTCCGTAACAATGCTGGCCACGAGCCACTAATTGCCGAGGGAGGACGTATTTTTTTTTTTTTTGAAAGAGAGCCGTGTACAAGATCAAACAACTGAAGCACAAACACACACGAACGCACGCACAGAACACACCAAGCACGACGACCATGGCGCCACCGCACACACCACGCACCGGAGCAGGAAACTCAGCCAACCTTGTTGTAGAGCCGCATAAACCAACCGGCGCAAGCACCGGCATCTTGGCGCTGAACGAGAATCGGCGCTGAGCCGCCTCCAAGCCACCATCACCGCCTCGCGCCGGAGACAGAGACGACGGCTCCTCCCATCTTCCGCAAAGCCCACCATGGACGCCGACGAAGGAGAGCCCTGTACCTGCAAGCTCCCAGCGGTTTTAGCCAAAAGCGCCGCCTCGCACGCCGGCGAGGGAAGACGGACCCCTAGATCGGGAACCGCGGCCGCCACCACGGACGCCGGCTCCAGGGGAGGCGCACCACGGCTCCGAAGAGCAGCAGGCACCCCAGAGACGGCAGATCTGCCCGGATCCTCCGCCGGAGCATCGAGGGCAGAGGAGTGGACCGCCGTCTCCAAAAAGCTTCTCCGGCCGCGCCTCCGCCTCCAACGCGCCGCCGGCAAGCAACCCACGCCCCCTAAGCTATGTACACGCCGGGATCCGCCGATTCCCCGTCCTCCCGCCGCCGGAGCGGCCGCGGAGGGCGAGGGATCGGACGGATCGCCGGCGGCGAGCTCGGCCGCGCAAGTTTCGCCCAAAAATCGCCTGGTTCACTGTAGAGGTGGGGAACGAGGGGGGGTCCGGGAGCGAGTGGCTTTGGTCAGGGAGAGAGAGAGGACGTATTTTATTCAACGTTTGAGGGTTGTTTTTGAATTCCAAGTTGATGTTTCCTGATCTAATTGAGCTGGTGCACTCGTGAGGTTGGTTGCTTCAGAGGTACTGTCAGAGCATGACGTACTCCTCCAGCCATCGAGCCACTGAAGTAGTGTCTTCCTGAATTCACCCGTAGCTTTTGATGGGGATCGCAAGCAAGAGGTGAAATTCTCCTAAAAGAATCCATGGTAGGTCATTTATACTCCTAACGAGAAAGTCTAGTTTTTTGTCGGAGTCAATTGGTCTATATGCATTGGTTAGCATAAAAGTAAAGCCCGAAGAGTTGGTTAGGATGACGGTGTTAGTGAAGGTTTGGGAACTTTGGTACGTTGTCGTGTGGGCGGGGTTCCAAGCTATTAACGTACCACCCGCGGAGTTGTTAGCGTCATTAAAAGAGGGATTTTCGTAATAATCTGGACAAACTTTCCTTAAACGAAAAAGGAAATGGGTGTTCCATTTTATCTCTTCTGAACATACAATAGCACATCGCGCTTCTATGAGGGATTCTTTGACAACTTTGCATTTTTCATCATCCCAAGAAAAAATAGTTCAATTTGTTAACATCTGAAATAAATAAAAGCAAAGTACTCAAAATACCCAAAAGTCATCTCACACAAAAGTGCACCTAAACCTAGGAGACTCCTAAACTACGTAACCATTGATGGGATGTCTCACCGGCGCGCGGCCTTGTTCTTGGCGAGCCCAGGCGTTGCGCCGACCTGCTGCAGTCACGGAAGAGAAGGGGGAGGACGGTCGCCGGCGTCCAACAGCAGCAGCAGCGCACTTCCACTCCCACGTGGTTCATGCCCGTCGTTGCGGTGTGTGGCGGACTCGTGGCTGTCGTCGCCGCCGCGGCCGTGTTCCTGCCCTCCCAACAGGCGCGCCGAACGGCGCCACTGGAGACGGCCTGGTTCTGCGCCGTCGCGATGGATAAGATCCCAGCGAGGGAATCGACCGGAGAGAAGGCCCCTTGCCGGCGTCCAGCAGCCGTACGCGGGGATCGATCCATCGAGGGGCCGTGGAGGATGTGGAGCAAGACCTGGAGGAGGAAGCCGATCCACCCCACGGTCGTCTGCCACGCCTGCGTCCCCGCTTTCCCCGTTGTTGGTGCTGCGCCGCCGCCGCGGTCGGCGAAGGTCAAGCTCAGTTCTCACTCCTTCCACACCAGAACGGCGCTAGCCACCTTCCGGTCCCTGAACGCGGGTGAGGCGGAGTGCTCGGGGAAGAAAGGGGACGACGATGGGCAGGCGCTTCTTGCGAGGAAGGCGAGGTGGATGGAGGAGTTGTGGGCGGCGGCGGTGATGTCGTCCCCCCAGTCTGGGGAGTCCTCAAAGGAGACGGGGCGACCGGGTCTGGGGAAGTAGTAGCGGCACCCCGCGGTAAGGACAACGGAGGGGCTGGCCGAGTCTCCGCCGCAAACGCAGCGGCGGCGCCGATTCCGGCGAGCTCGCGGCGTCCCGGCAAGCGGAGCTGGGCGAGGAAGGAGATGCGACAACGGCGGAGCCACCCGTGTTCTTCGATTTGAGCGGCGTGGAGCAGCGCGGTGGCGCGCCGCGGCGATCTCCGGCGCCGCGCGGGAGAGAGAGGCGGAGGGGGATCTGTACAAGTGTTTGCACGCAGGTCCCTGGGTTTTTCGCGATTCGCAAAACAGGCCTTGGCGGGGGGTTCTGCAAGAGTGTGTGCCAAAAAACGTGCGGAAGGGGTGACCGGGTGCGACCGGCCGGTGACCGGGCTAGGTGTCGACTTCTGATTGGAAGAAATTCGCCGGGTACTGTAGCATGAACAGTAGGGTGCCGCGGCCGATTTCTGGCCGTCGGATCGCGCTGATCGGACGACCGAGAATAGAGGGCGACGTGGAGGGTGCGGATGGGGGGGGTGAACTTTGCCAGCCTTTATATATAGTATCTATTCCTCCAATACTTCTCTGCCTCTCCCTTTCAAAATAAAAAAATAAAAAAAATAACCCCACTCCAGATGAGCGACGAGGGCGGCATCGAGATGACCGGCCCGGCGGCGGCGCCGCCGCTTGAAGACGACGACCTCCTTGGAGAGATCCTCCTCCAGATTTCCTCGCTCCCCCGTGCCTCCATCGTCTCCAAGCGCTGGGAACGCATCGCCACCGCCCCAGGCTTCCACCGCCGGTTCCTCGCCCACCACCGGAAGCCCCCCATCCCCGGCTCCTCGCGTTTGATCCTATCTCCGGCGACCGCCACCACGTGTCTATTCCGCGGGATTTCGGCCACTATGCCATCAGGGGAGCTGTGCTGTGTGCTGCCGGCAACAACCAGGACCACGTGCATGGAGACTGCCACTCGAGCCCCTTTAAGGTGGTCTTGGTATGCCCCAGAAGCTATGAAGAGCCAGCCATCGCCCAGGTGTACTCCTCAGAGGCCGGCGTATGGGAACATCTCGTATCGATGGCAGAACCATGTGCCGACATGACTAGCCGTCTCCCCTGCACCCTCATCGGCAATGCCCTTAACTGGTGGCTAAATGAGTCTCAGGATGAAATACTCTAGTTTGATTTGGATATCCAGAGACTAGCTGTGGTCAAGAGGCCTACTTTTGCAGGCATTGACAGCAGCTGTATCCGGATCATCAGGGCTGAGGATGGTGGTGTTGGCATCGCTGTATTGTCATACCCCAGCTTCCAGATGTGGGGCCGCAAGGTCAGCAGTGATGGTGTTGCCACATGGATGCTGCAGAAGACCGTTAACATGCATGAGATCACTGGTCTGCCGTCTGGGATCGAGACAAGGGATGAAGCTATAGTAGGGTACTCCGAGGATGCTGATGCCGTTTTTATATCGGTGTCCAGCAATTCAGAACACTATACCTTCATTGTTCAACTAGAGTCGATGCAGCCCAGGAAACTTAATCCGACTTTTTTGGAGAATTCATATCATCCCTTCACGAATTTCTATACTACATGTAATTGTTTATCTTTGCATCACAGGAGTAGCCTAAATACACTTATTTTCCGTACATGGTTGCAGGAACCTTTACTGTGATTTTAAGTGTTTGCTAACAACTTAGTTATCCTTTTCCTCTTTGCTTGATAGATAAAATTAATAGTTGTGCTGTTTTTCGTGTATAATTGAACTGTATTTTTGCTGAAGATACCAAACTATTTTGACTAATTTATTCTATTGTATCATTATTGTGAAGGTTCGCACATGTTCTATATAAAATTATTGCGGGGAACCGCCCGTTAGTCAGATTGATGAGCTCCTGATGTGCGCACGCCGGGAACCTAGGTTTGATGTCGGGTCCTGGCATCCGGTGCTTGTACATTTTAAAAAACTAATATAAAATCATTATGAAAATTGGTCAATTTGTCTAAGATAAAGTGTAGTCAAAGGCACAATCATGGTAAATCTTACACCTTAAAGCTGAGCGTACAATGCTATAAAGAGAACTCCATTGCTTCTGTTTACACATTTCTACTGTAGCAGACTAATTTTATCGATAATATAACATAAAGATCAATGTTCAAGATATCGCTTATCGTTTACTGCTCGGTTGACCACATATTAGAGATTAATCGCTTATCGGCCGATTAATCGATTTTATCGGTCGCCTATTTATCGGCTAGTTTTTTTTTTGTATATGTCAACTTTTGGCATTAAAAATTCTAAAATATGCTTTGCAAAAATTACATTGGAGTATTGAATATAAGTGCTACATTGATTTCTTTCCTTTGTATCAACAAAATGGGCAAAATTTGAGCTAATGTAAAGTTCTACAAAACTATCGTCCGATAAATCTGCTGTCAGCTAAGCTGCACGGATACGTGGTCTGGAGCTTGTGTCCGTGTCCGATACCGTACCCGATATGGATTCCACTCGGATACCAGTTCGATACGTACTGGCGAGGTATCCCTAAATAAACCATTTAAAAAAATGTTGGATACCGTTTTGATACGTATCGGCCCCAAAACGGACACGGTCCAGCCCAGGTAAGTCACGATGCCCTACTCCATCCCGTGCACTCTCGGTCATTTTCACCCCCCACCCCCCCCCCCCCCCCCCCCCCGACAACGACCACATCCCTGGCCTAGCCGCCTCTCTCGGCCGCCCAGATCGAGCAGCCGGCGGCGATCCAGCCATCCGTCTCCGGCCGTCCAGCGACCCAGCACTGCAGCATGCCGCCAGCAGCTCCCACAATTACTGTGGTCATGTAGGCACCTCTAGCTAAGTGCAAGCTCATTTGCTGAAAACATCCACTAATCAAATCAATCCATGTAATCTGCTATTCTTCTGTAGTTTATAGCTACTAAATTTATTTATTTACGAAAATATCAAAACGTATCCTCGTATCGGCACATTTTCAAAATGTTGTATCCCCGTATTCATATCAGCTCGATACCGATACACATATCCGTATCGGTGCCGCGTAGGCTGTCAGGCCGATTAATCGCCGATAAGTGGCAAAAATCGGCTAAAAATCGGATGTCAGACCGAAAAATCAGCGTCAGCGATAAACTCGGCCGATATGTTATAATCTTATCGGTCACCCCACGATTCACGATAAATCGGCCGATTAATCGGCATATCGGCCGATTTTTTGAACATTGATACCATTATCTGTGGCAGGTTTACTTGAGCCCAGGAGTAACTAATAATTCATTTCCTGTTGCTAAGTTGCTGGCATGTACAAATAAAATGCTGATATGTCAAAAAGACCTTGTCTTGTTTCAGGGTCATGCTACTGACAATGCTTTACATGTTACCCATGTGTAGGTGTAGCCCATCACCATCCTCTCCATTTTAACTCGTTGACTGAATGGTTCAATGAAAGCCTAGAAACTTAAGACTTGTGAGGCTGATAGTCATTTATTATGTGTTAAGTTAGTTAAACTTGTGTCTAGTTTACTCATGTCTTTGTAGTTTCATAGTTTGTGTTTTGGACTGGATTTTCTATGTTCGATATGGCGATCACACCTAACCATTTCGTAAGGAGAATATTGTTCATATGTCGTCAATTAGCAGACGTGCAATTGCCAATGGTCAATAGTTGAGGTGTCACCTCTCATATGCCCCTAAGTTGAGGTATCAATTGCTATTCTGCCATGCTGAAATTTGTTATGTAAATATTGTTTCGTTTGTCACTTGGCTGCGTGAAAAAACCAAATTTCCCATGTTGTTTGGCTGCGTGAAAAGACCAAATTTCCCATGTCTGCGTCCCCTGCAGCGTCACCTCGACGCCACAAACTTATTCCTTGACGCCGTCACCTGCAGCGTCTGTGTCCCCTCCATTTCTCCTCCGACCTCAGGTCCTCCGTTCACTCCTCAGGTCACTTCTCTCGGCTGATCTCCCGCAGCTTATGATCTGCCATGTTGTTCTAGGTTTGGTCCCGAAGGCTGGCGTGTCATGGCGTTCTAGGTTGCTAAGTTAGCTAGAATTAGGGGTCGCGTGTCCTGGCGTTTGGGTTTGCATACTAGGGTTAGGGTTTGCGTGGCATGCCCTCTCTGGTTCATGGAGGATGATTGATTGGTTGCCTGCTAGCTGAATTATGTATTTTCTGGCTGTATAGTAGTGTCTCTGGAATGCTCTATAATTATTTGCTGATTTAAATATGAGTTACATGTTTATGATTGTTTGGTTGATGTAAACATACTGATAGTGTAAGTTAATTTCGTTCACCAATGATTATTTGGTTGATGTAAATATGCTGCATGTACTTCTGTTGGTTGGCATGCCAAGTAGTAGTACTGCTAGCTTGCTTGGTTTTTATCCACCTTTGATCAATACTAGCTTGCTTGGTTATGTTACATGACATGCCAATTTATTTGCTTAGTTATTTTGTTAATCCACATTGGTGCACTGCTAGCTTGCTTGGTTTTATGGTGCATGATTGTTGATTAATTCTTAATTTCTCTTAGTTCTACTTTATCAAGTCCACTAATTCTTGTTCATTCTATTTTGCATCCCCTCCCCCCTCCAGATCAGCCATGACAAAGATGGCAAAGAAGAAGGTGTTGTATGGTATGCATCCTTTTCCTTGTGCTTATCCTGCTACATTGTCTATGTATTCTCTGATGTGACCAGCCTATGTTTGAAACCTGGAATATGTGTTGTTATTTGGTTATATTTTTGCTTGTGCTTGTTAGGGTACCGGGATAAATAAAAATAAAACATGATAGGATAACTAAATTGACCAGAATGGGTTAGTTGCTAATGAATTTGTTATACGCACTATCATGTTTCAAAAAAGTAACTTGGTTGTTTGTTTGTGTTGTCTTGCTTACCCATGCATTCAACCAATCAAACTTACTATTACTTCATTTATTTGTTGAGAAGAAGCACCTATGACCGAATACGAGAAGCTTAGGGCTGAAAACATGATGAGGAACAACCGCAGATTGCAGGAAATCGGCCTAACTACATTAGTGTCCATGGTTAGGAAGAGAAGCAATGATCATGAAGGTAGTGGAGTTACTTGTGAAGACTCAGCGTCTGGCATAACTCAAGGCTCAGGTTCTGAGTATAGTCTTAAAGATGATGAAGTGAACCAGCAAGATGAAAGTGATGACACCTTACTGAAGCAAGTAAAGGTGGGTGTGTGTGAGGGGGAGGAGGGGGGATACTTTGTGTGCACTCTGTTTTCATGTTTGCCTTAGATTCTGTGCAAAGAATTTTCCTACTCATATAGTCTAATGCAATTGTCTTTTCTGTTTATACAAGGAACTGAAGGTAACTAGAAGAAAGAAGTGTGCAGTTAAGAAGAAAAGCAATAGAAGGACAAGCTCACCTGCCTCAACACCATCATCTGTGTCAACACCATCATCTGCCATGGCTCCAGGAAAAAGGGTGATGCCCCCGCCTCAAGGAGCATCGAAGAGAATGCTGCAAGGGCTTGAACCTGAAGATGCGCCCACTGAAGTCACTAGACAGAAGAAGTTGTTGGCTCTACCCAACATGGAAGAAAGCCCGCTGCTCAAGGATGGAGGAAGCCAGCCGCACAAGGATGGAAGAAGCGCAATGCACATGGATGAAGGAAGCGCAATGCACATGGATGAAGGGAGCTCAATGCACATGGACGAAGGAAGCGAAAGAAACATGGAAGAAGAAGGCGAAATGCGCATGGACTCAAGTGGCATGGTCACAAATAAGTCACTAACTGTTGCTGGCTTTTCTGAACAACAGGAGCAGCATACTATTGATAGAGGCAAGTTACTTCTGTGCTATTCCTTATTTTCCAATGTTTCCATGGGCAGACCATGCCATCTTACTAGTGTGTTATGTTTATCTCTGCCATGCATGGATATATGCCACTCTGCCATGTTTGCATGTGTTATTTTTTAGATAATACTGTTGTGGTCATCAAAAAAAGAAGGGGAACAGGACTTGAAAGATTAACCAATGGATTGGGCAACAAGATTGCCATCGAAATTCCTGAAGGGCTGCTAAGCTTGCATCAGAGGGTGGTTATATTGCAAGAAGCATGATGCCAGTCCATCCCCACTTCAAGGAGTTTAAAAAGGACCCTAAAGTTTTGGAGAACTTCATCGGGAAAGTCGCTGTAAGCTCATTACTTTGTAGCTGAATGTCATCTTTTTGCTCTGGATACCTTACAATATGGTTCTGATCGTTTCCCATTGCACTGTTTGCTGTCTTGGTAGGCCAACTTCGTGATGGACACTACATCGGAGACTGTTCAGAAGACTTGCACAGATATCTCGAAGAAAGTATCAAAGAACAGACACCACTTGATCAAGAAGTTCTTTGACAATGTCCCAGCAAATGAAGTCAGCATCAAGTCCCCGGTGGAAGGCATGCCGGACAGTGAATGGCAAACTCTGGTAGCGCTGTGGTCTACCCCAAGACACAAAGTATGGTCTTGTTTATGCTTACTGTGATGTATCTGCTGTTCTTGCTTATATTTACTAGTGTTCTTGTTTTTACTTGCTCATTTATTAGTATGCATCATCATGTACCTGCTGTTCTAATTAGCAAATCATTTTTTCAATTGTAGAAAACTTGCGATAGTGCCAGGGCAAATCGAGAGAAAGTCAAGTTCCAGCAGAGGACTGGTTCTCGATGCTACCCGACCCATATGTACATCACGGTAAGAATGCTCATGCTTTTCAATTGGCCTAGACAACTTCTGGGCAATACTAACTCATGTCACCGTTAATTCTTCATCTGCCCTTGTTTGCATTAGTAGTTATTTTGTTAATCCACATCTGTTCAATTCTAACTTGCTTGATTTTGTTACATGACATCCCATTTATCTGCTTAGTTCTTGGCCAATTCAGTGTGTATTCAGTGCATGATGCATGTGGTTGATGATATTCTTCTTGTCATTGAGATATAAGTAGCAAGTGACTAGCAGTGTTGATGATACTCTTCTTGTCATTGAGATATACCATTGATGCTTTATTGTTGATTAATTCTTGCTATCTCTTCTACTTTATCAACTTCTGTCTCCAAAGCTTATAGTCTGATTTTTGTCTTGATGCAAAAACGTTTCAGAGGGAGAAGCATAAAGGTGAAGATTTGTCTGCGGTTGACTTGTTTAGGGCCACTCATGAGAGCGATGAAAAAGGATTCTCCCCGGATGTTCAGCAGGCTATCGTAAGTCACTTATGTTCTTAGTTGTTTGTACCCTCACTAGTAGGAAAAGGACTTTTAGTGGCGCACCGTTTTGGCATTCTGTGGCGCACCCGCAAATTTGCTGGGTGCGCCACAGAATTGTCGCCACTAAAATATAATTCTGTGGCGCACCCAGCCCATGCGCCACAGAAAGACCAACATTCTGTGGCGCACCCAGGCCGTGCGCCACAGAAATGTCTCGGCAGTACACAGCAGAACAATTCTGTGGCGCACCCACGCTTGGTGCGCCACAGAAAATGGTGCGCCACAAAAAAAAAACCATGCGCCACAAAAATGTAAAACAGAAATACAGGTATATTTACATTTTGCTTTTGCTGTACAAATACAGGTATATACAGGATTTATGCAGAAATACAGGTATATTTGACAGGTATATGAACAGACAAACACATTAATCACTATGTCATCACACATATTACTTAGTGCCCGAGATACATACATATAGTCACAAAGTGCCAAATGTTTACACAATTAGTCATAATACAAACAAAAATTCATCATTTCACACTACATTACAAATGAAGTGTTCACCGCCTAACTAGGATCAAATGTAGTACATCGGCGATGATGGTGAGCAAGAGCGCGCGGGAGCATGATCATGGAGTCCTCTTCTTGAGCGGCGCCAGGAACGGTAGAAAGCCTTCTTTCGTCCTCCACTCCCTGGTGTCATTCTGCGCCTCTAGTCGTTCTTCGATATCGCTCTGACACAACCCTGAAGATGGATTGGGATATATATTGGTTAGTGATATAAATAGAGTATAATTTATTCATCTAAGTAGAGATGCAAGACAATCAATCAATTGTCATGGTTGGAAATCATATGGCTATCCTATTTGGGTTTCATAGCATAGCATATATATAATATATAACCCTACGCATGCACTTCTACAAAAAAATACACTAGTAATGCTTAGCAAGGCTTTCTTTTATAATACATCCTACCTCTGGGGTAGTGGTAGGACCCCGCTTTGTTCATGACATCTTCGAGGATGATCGTCGATAACTGCAGCCGGATGCGATGGAAGTCTTGTCTATAATCAGCATCGGTGAGAGCATCCGCGCTTTTGGCCCATTCTACGAGACTAGATGGAATCCTCGTTTTCTCTACATCCCGGACAAGCCCTTTAAGGTGATGGAGGGCGTAGAAGGCCTCCTTCATGCTGCCAGACAGTTGCTTGATGCAATGGAATCCGGTCCCATGCATGAACTTGTGTTTGTTGTCCTGCGTGAAAGATTCCCCCTTCTTTTGGAAGGGGCCTCCCTTTTGGGCATATCCCTCGAGAGCCTCATCGAGAACACCCTTTATTCTGTTGTAGTTTCTCGGCATGCATTTATTCCCCGAGTCGAAATAAGTGGCAATGGACCACCTCGGGCTTACAACGATGAGTGCACAGTACTTGTCCCTGCTCAACACAATTGAAACGGAATGTTGGACAAAGGATCAGCAATGGAAGAAATCTACAAGAAGGCATAAGATACGACGACAGCGAGCGGATGTGTACTTACTCGTAAAAGAAAGGCAGAAGAAGGTTGTTCTTCCTCTTGTTGGTCAGCATGAGCCTCTGGAGGTACTCCGTGGCCATGGTCCGTGTCCTTGATCCTTCCACCAGCTGGCTGTCACGCATGTAGTAGGGATCCACTATCGCGACGTACGGGGTATCATCTCTCCTGATCTTCATCGCCGCATCGAGCGCATATAGGCGGACCAAGTTATAGTCCAGCCGTCTGGAGTGAAACAGGTTGAAGATGTCCTCGTACGCTATGAAGAACACATTCACGGGGGCTTCCTGGATGAAGTCCAACTCCTTTGGCACCTTGACCACGAACACCGGGTAACTCGGCTGCTTGTCTTTAAGAAGGAGGCTCTCTAGATGCAAGATAGATTCCTGCAAAGAAATCATGGGTCCTTCTGTAAGGCGGAGCAAGTCCTCCGACAGTATAGGTTTTACCAGCTTCATGAACTCGGGTCAAGCCATCCGCACGGGGTGGAATCGTGTCTTCACGACCCCGGATAGTCTTAGGAGCTGGCTGGCTCGCAGAGGTGTTTGATCCTTTTCTCTTCCTGTGCTTCTTCTTGTTCTTCATCTCTGGGGATTGTGGGGGTGCAGTGAACCCCGCGTAAACCGTCTGTTGAAGTGTGCCAGGGCTGAAAATGTTACCCGTTTTGTCTTGAGCTTGATGATCGCCGGCATCCGGAGGCGTGTCTTGAGATAAACCCTCGAAGGCCAGGCGCTGCGTGCATGATGTGGGATGAGGAGGTTGACCGCGGTGACCGCGGAAGGGTTCTTCATCCACAGGAGGCATGTAGAAATCTTCCCTGCAGGCACCAGTGTTGAGGAAGTCATCGACGTCGACATTCTCCTCATCATCGCCGTCGTTGCCACCAAGTTGAGGTGCAACGGCTTTGTCTTTGGACGGTTGCGGTTCAGACGTTCCCAACAATTGTTTGTGACGGCTGGTGGCGGCGACGACCGGCGGTAGCTTCCGGCCGGTGGTGGCGGCGACCGGCGGTTCCTTCCGGGTGGTGGCGACGGCTGCCTGTGGTGCCGATTCATCCGCAACCCCTTGTCAGTCTCAGCATTGCTCTTCTAGTCTTCTGCAACTTGGAACACATTTCGTAATGAAACATTGACTGGATATTTTACCTGTTCTGCACCTTATCTGTGTTTAGTTGTTATCAACCTTGATGAATGATCTATCTTCTTTGACTAGCTCACTGGATGCTTGATGATCTACAGTTGCAGAGTGACATGGAAAGCATATTGGCTATGCCGACACCAGAAGGCGAACAACCAAAGTCTGATGTCGCTGCTGTTGCGGAAGTGCTTACCAAGAATCCAGTTCATCAAGCACATTTCTGAGGAATGTTGGTCTGGAATCCAATTCATCTAGGAGGAAGTTTGGCAAATCAGATCTCGCTATGGCTGCACAGGTCATTGAGCTTCAGGGGAAACTTGAGAGGGAGCAAATCCAGAATGAAGCAATGCGAGCAGAACCAGCTGAAATGAAAATGAAGACTGCAGAATTTGAAGCCACCCAAGCTGAACGCGACAAGCAGCAAGAAATTCTGCTCAAGAGGTCAGAGGACTTAACAGAGAAGTTGGCTCACTTGATGGCCTTGTTTGGAGCCAAGGCTGTCTGATACCCTGATGGTAAGTTATGACATAGCTGGATGTTTGTAATGGTGAAACAGATGGTGAACCTGGATGTTGGATAGATGCTAAGTTTTTTGGTTGTAATCCTGATGGTACCTTAACATAGCTAGATATGTTTGTGATGTTGAACCTGATGGTTAACTTGGATGTTATTGGTTGTAAACGTGATGTTTATGTGATGGTGATCCTGGTATATGTGATGGTGTGTTTTGTGATGATTGAAATTCCTGGAATATGATATATTTAAATTTACTGGAATTCAATTGAATTTTGAATTCAAATAATGTCTGGATTGTAACCTGTGCAACTGGGCTTGGCCTATATGAATATTATTTTGGATTTGAAATTTGGGCTAGATCTAGCAACTGGGCTTGGCCCATACAGATGATCACTGTGCTGAATGCATTTTCACGAAATAATTGGGTTGTAATATGAAGCCCCAGTCCAACTATCTTGGAAAATAATAATTTTGTTTTCGAAAATATGGACCGAAAAAAGGCCAGAACCAGGAAAATAAAGTGGACCCTTCAAAGGCCAAGGCCCAGAAAGTAAAAGTGTGCTGGCCCATATAGAGAAGCAGTATGGGCTGGGCTAATTCTAGTATATGACCTTCTCATTTGGTCACAATTTTGCCACGTAGGATTGGCCACGTAGGATCTGACGTGTCCACGACTAAGAGCGTATGACCAAAATATTTCGTCATAAATTTATGACCCTCAATTTTGGTCATAAACTTTATGACCATTTCAATAAGGAAAGTCATGAGTGATCAAATAAGACGCTCAGTATGTGACCATCGATTTTTGGTCAAGAAGGAGTCACGAATGAAACTTTGTGACCTTTTAGTGACCAAATTAGAGGGTCAAAAGTTAGCATATTTCTTGTAGTGATAGTTTTCACGATCCCACGGCAATCTCACTTCCGAGAATCAGAAGGGAGTTTATTTGTTCGGCAGGCGGCGCGGGCCAACAGGTATGAGTCGTAGACGATGTAGATGAAGATTTATCAGACTTTATTCGTGGAGTGGCTACAAGATCAGTACAAGGTTTGACCTCGGCGAGCTTATAGATGTGCTTCGACCGTAGAGGTTTTGAGTATCTAGGGTTTAAGACTAAGTCGACAAGATGATGACGGCGTGGTCTTGGCGTGAATTGAGTGTAGATATCTTGATGGGGGTATATATATATACTAGCAAAAATGCCCGTGCGTTGCCACGGGCGAACAGATTTCGACTTAATACGTAGATAATATATTACACAAAATAGATCAACAAATTGTAAAGGTGAACCGAGCAACATCAAAATGACCTCACAACGCACAACTATCCATGTTAATATATTTTTTTAATCTCGAAAAAGAACTTCGATGCCTTGTATAAAAAATGTTACAATAATCAAATCAAATAAACACCAAACAGAACATCAATTATGAACTACAGCAGTTTCCTTAAGAAAGTTTCCTTAAGAAACAAACTTTGTTATAGCCAACTGATAACCTATTTGCATAATAATTTGCAACATATTCCAGTAACAGCACCGTTGAGCTGAGTAAGAGCTAGGGCATCAGCTAAACTATCTTTTGTGACACCTAAGTTGCTTCCCCCAAAAATTCTATAGATGTCTAGCTGATTGAAAGGTGGAAATATATTGACATTTAAAGCAGCGTAAATTATACGGATCTATCGCATTGGGCAGCGATTATGAGTCGGTACGATTATTGTTAATTTTTGAAAACAATAACAGATAGTCGCGAATTTGCATCTAAATTCGTCTTGACACCCACACTGACTGGTGGGACCCATTTATAAGAGTCTAATTGGCAGCATACGTAATGAAGTAGCTGAGGTGGAAGTGGGGCCCACATGTCAGCCCCACATTTTATTTTTGGCCAACGTGGGCTCGCGTTGACCAATCTGGCCAGAGGGAGCGAGAAAGTAGCTTGGGCTACTCTGCATCGATGTGCTGGAGATAGGGAGCTGAGTTAGCTCGCCAGTGCAAACTGTGAATCTCCACCGATTACCGCGGCCGCCTCCTAGAGCCACTGCTCGGTCTGCACGCGTAGGCGCCTTGTCTCGCCTTCAAGCACCTCGCGGGAGTCGTGGGAGCGGCCGTGGCCAGCAAAGCAGGTGAAGCCGTAGGGGGCGAGGAAGACGGCCGTGAGGCGGCCGCGTCGGCGAGCGTGGCAGACACCGACTGGAGAAGCTCGCGGCACAACGCATGTCGGGCGAATTAGGCGTGTGGGCGCTCGAATACGCGCCGCCGGACTTCGACCCCATCGGCGGGCCGCAGCTAGCTGTGGGCTCGGCCGACC
Source organism: Poa pratensis (assembly GCA_947311845.1). Classification (NCBI taxonomy): domain Eukaryota; kingdom Viridiplantae; phylum Streptophyta; class Magnoliopsida; order Poales; family Poaceae; genus Poa; species Poa pratensis. The sequence goes on along the minus strand of CAMZMU010000033.1, from coordinate 4,432,983 downwards.
GGCGCGCGTCCGTGTAGGACGTGCAGGAGCACGAGCGCGACGTCCTGGAGCAGGAAACGCGGTAGTAGGCGGTGAATATCAGGATTTCGTGCAAATTTCGTGGAGCTCGACACCAATCCAATGAATCTGATGGAGGGACGACAGCGGCTGCGGCGGGCGCCGGATCCCGCCGGTCTTCCTCCCCCAGCCACCAGCGCCCCCGCGCTTTTTCCTGTGGATGGAGCGCCCGATCGACCATAACGAGCTCTACTGCCGCCAAATCAAGCGGCCCGACCCTCATCCCGGGGAGGATGGCGGAGGGACCCTTCATCTGAGGCATCGTCTCGCCGGAAAAGCAGATCGAGGAGGGAGGAGGAGCGGCTGGTGCTCTAGATCGAGGATGAGAGGAGCCGGGTCGGCGAACCGGCCAGAGAGCCTGGCCTGCTCGTGGCGGCGCTCTTCTCCAGGGGATCGGTGTGCGAGACCACCACCGACCAGCGCAGCCCTCGTAGGCCTATGACGCTCTTTCTTTTCTATTTTTACGGGGCTCGAATCGTTTTTTTCACTTATAGGTGGCATGGTGCGTAATTTGTTTCAACTCCAGGGGTAAAATCGGAAAGTGAAAAACGGACCATCACCTGAAGCCATATTATATAGTAGAGATATATATATATATATATGGTAGATGTCCATGTCTTGTACGACTAGGTTTTCCTTCTGCCTTGTACGTGAAGTTTTGATCTCATAGCTTTCCTTCAATGTAGTCCGTGGTGAGATAATCTTCTGGAAGCCTGGGTGCAGCACGGCAGGTATAGGTCGGTGGAGGAGGTTCTAGAAGTTTGCCACCGGCTGGGGGAGTCTTTGGACGTCGTGGGCTATGAGTGGTGCAGGTCCATAGGATTATGGCCTAAACCCAGTTATCTCCGACAGACATTTTCTTTATTTTGTTTGTTTTTTCAAAATGAAGTCAAAATCGTAAACACATCTATTGATAAACAAGACCTGAATATTTCAACACCCTTTTTTGGATATTGCATAGAATCATTTTTAGATACCTTGAAATGATTCTTTGAAATTATTAGGACTATACTATAACACTTGTAGTTCATATTTGACTTATTTTCGGGAAATCGGATAAAATTTACTTACATGTACAAAATTAGTTAGAAAACTAGAAAATTCGGAATATTTGGGGATTGGCCATCCAATATGGTATACTTTGTGTGCAAATCGGAGAGGTGCCCTTTGGGTTATATTATTTGTACTTGCTACACATGAAATCTCATTTTAGCTTTTAGAAAATGGGAAAAAAGTATAAAAAAAAATTGCAAACTCGTTCCGCCACTATTATTTGGGTTGGTAAGATGAACCTCTGCACAAAAAATGGTAGATTATCATGAACTATTCCATGAAAAATACGCCGGCAAGAAAAAATGACGACGAGAAAAATGAAGAAATGTTTACCGTGTGCCCGTTAGGGGACACTCGGAAAAAAAGGTAGCAGCGCCCCCTTCCATCAACCACGGTTGTCTTGCACGTGTCCCGCTTCTTTGCTTGCCTAGAGTCTCGCAACTTGTTTGCCGAGTATGTCTCTACGTAGACAGGAGCGAATACTCCGCAACGCATATTATTGTCCTTTATATCTACTTCTTTAGTAGCTACGATGTGTAAGCAACGTGTGCCTTTTGATGATTCGTTTCCAAACGAAGAAGCCTACGGGCACTCATTCTCCGTGATATGATTCCCTAGGGGCGGAGCCAGCCGGCTCATGGAGCCCGGGCAAAGCTAGTGCACATGATGGTGGCAAGTCGTTTGCCCCAGCATGCAGCACTAATTTCCATGCTTAAGCTAATTATGAGCGGGTACTCGCCGGACGAGCCCGGGCAGCCACCCGGGGTCGCCGGGAGCTGGCTCCGCCCCTGCCGACGTACGGACCGAAACAATATATATATATATATATTTCAGCTAAAGTAAAACCGGTTTCAGTTTAATCTAAACTGAAACTTTCTGAACCGTCTCGGCTATGCTAAGTGAACCTTCACGCTACTTCACATGTGAACCTTCTGACGAAACACACGAAATTTCTCTTTTCGTGGACAGTAATTTTAACGTGATTTTTGAACCGCTCATCGGAATGACCCGTACAATATATCGTTGGATAGGTACTGGAATGGCGCAACTTTTTTTTCTTTATAGGTTTTTCAAATTGGTTACGGTTTTAAAACAATTTTGAATATACGAAACATAGTTTTCACGAACTTTTCCGTTTTTTCACTGTATTTGAGCCGCCATTTTCAAACCGTTTGTCGGATTGATGCAAACTATACGCCGTTAGAAAGCTACGGAAAATGCGCAACTTCGTTATCTCTACAAAATTTTGATATTCGTTACGGATTAATAGCAGTTTTGAATACAAATAATTATGTTTTCTGAACTTTTTAGTCCGGCGGACGGTCTTTTGGGAATTAATTTCAAACCGCTTATCGAAAGATAACATATGATATATCGCTGGAAAGCTATTGACTAGGCGCAACTTTTTTGTTTTAATCATTTTTTCAAATTCCTTACGGTTTGGGACTAATTGCATGCAGAGATGATCGATTTGGACAAACGGAGATTGTAGGGATGATTTTTATGTGTAAAATTTCTGCCCCAGAAAAAACAGAGGACCTGAACTGTTTTTTATATGGCTGTAAACTTTCTTTTTATATGTAGTGAACTTTCAACCGCAGTGTATATTTTTTTTGTTCACGTACTGTTTTTGTCATAGTTTTTAAACCGTTTGTCGAAATAATACAAAAAATATACCGTTGAAAAGCTGTGAAAAATCTCTATCTTTTCCATGTTGACCAATTTTGATAATTATTTATAGTTTACAAGCAGTTTTAAAAATATTAAAGTTTGTTTTTTGAACTTCTATGTATTTGCACCGTTGTTTAGAGGATACTTCAAAGTTTCTATGCAATGAACTTTTTATTCTTTTATTGAGTGAAGTTTTTGTTTTTAAGTGGAACTTTTTGTATAAGGTGAACTTATAAAATTCATCAAGTGAATCTTGTTTTACAAAAATGTGTAACTTTTTACTCATGAATTAATTTTGACTTTTTTATGAATAAAAAGTAGTGAACTTCTGAGTAGTTTTAAAAGTCCACTTTTTTGTCTCGACAATGCTATGTGAACCTTCTTGCGCCTTGACATGTGAACTTTCACTCGGAATATGAATCAAACTTTTTTCCGAACGAAGTGAACTTTTTCCCTGAACTTTTTTTTTCTTAACGAGGTGAACTTTTTTCTGAACTACACATGAATTTTTAGTGAAACAATTTCCTGATTTTTTCTGAACTGTACATGAACCTTTTTTTTAGCAGAGTGAACCATTTTTCTATTTGGAGTGAACTTTTTTTTCTGAACGAAGTGAATTTTTTTCCTGAAACTTTTTTTTTGAACAAAGTGAACTTTTTTCTAAACTGCACCTGAACTTATTTTTTTGAACAAAGTGAACTTTTTTCTGAACCGCACATGAACTTTTTTTTGAATAAAGTGAACTTTGTCTCTAAACGAAGTGAACTTTTTTCTAATGTTATTAGAGGAAACATTTTTATAGTTTTAGAAAAGTGAGATTTACAAGATTAAAAGTTAACTACGAATTTCCTGCGTGTGCAGGGGACTTCGATGGTTTTCGTTTAACTGATTTTTACCAGAAAATGTGAGAGATTCAGTAATAGTTTATTAACACGGATGTGTTCTGCATGTGTTCTGCATTTCACATCAGACGGGCGGCATTATTTAGTGCAGCCAGAGCAGAACGGAAGTGCAGCTCCAGATTCCATGCGCGTGCGGCCGGGATTCGAAGGATAGGGCAGCGTTAGGCACAAGCGCACGAATGAGACAGTCTCACTTGGATTGGAATGGCTGGCCGGCTGCGGCCACGGAGAGGATTGCTACGAGCAGAGTTGGCTCCCGTCGAGAAGGCACCGAACGGAACTTCAGAACAGAACACCAAATCAATGGTGCTTACACGGGGCGCGAGTGCGGTGGGGAAAATCTAGGCAAGCGACGGGCGTCGAGAGCAGCCTGCCAGCATCCAGAGCTGCTCACATATGCGACCCAGGCAGGCGAGGGACTCTGCCATGGCTCGGGTCCAGCGCGTGGAGGGGAGGAACACCAGGGGCATGCCCCGCCCGAGTGCGGAGCTGAGGCGGCATCAGTTGGGAGTGGTCAGAGGAGGGACGACACGGCGGAAGCGGCCGATTTTGCATGGTGGCGCTCGGTGAACTCCCACGGCGGTGCCCAGTGGACTGCCAAAGCGGCGACCTGCAGCCGCGCAGGGGCATTGGTCGGACCGACGAGCAGGAACGGGTGGCAGGGCTGGCCGAGCCAACGAGCAGGACGAGGGACGGGTGGATCGGAGCATGGTGCGGGGTGGAGGCAGTCGCCGGCGCGCGTGCTCGAGGTCGTCGATGGTGCCCCGCGCAGATCAAGGAGGCGCGCCGGGCTTGATTTGGCCGGCGGCAGGGATGGCGCGCGGGTTTGCCGGCCGAGCGGCCGCGCGGGGCCAGGGTAGGGCGTGCCACCGGCCGGCGGGGAAGAAGGTGGGGAGGAGATGGGGCGTGACGCAGTGAGGAAGAAGGTGGTTTTGTGCGGGGCGGATCGGGTTGTGTCTCCTAATACCAGAATAGTTTATGTTTAAGCTAAATAGAAACTCTTAAAGGTAGGTTTCAGTTTAGTCAAACCCTATATATATATATATATATATATATATATATGACTGTACACCTGCGCCGCCGCCGCATGCTGTGTTCCCTCCCCGCCAGTGGCGGAGGACGAAAAAAAAATGAGTTCAGGCGAACTCTAAAGGAAAGAAAAAAATGATGCAAGAAAACTAAAATTGTCTAGACATATCAATACATTATAATGTATTAACCATAATCGGTTAGTTCAATGGTAACAACAACATATTTAAATCAAAATAGAACCAACAATCGTACCGGTTATGGAATTTCAATGCCTTCTAGAAGTTCCAGGCAATGGCAAAGCTCTACCTTCCTTCTGAAAATCCTCCTTAATTTCATCAAGATCAATACTTTTGAATATCTCTCGCTCGATGTAGATCACCATCAAATCATTAAGCCAACCATCAGACATCTTGTTGCGCAACTCGGTTTTGATTATCTTCATAGCTGAGAAGGCCCTTTCAACAGTTGCAGTCGCCACGGGTAAAAGTAATTGGCACAAAAAATCTCCTTCCACTTCTTGCTCTTCCCGCTGCTCTTCATGTGGCACAATAGTTGCACTTTCCCGAGTGCTTGGTCTAGAGCTACTGCCACTAGCAATTGGCACAAAAAATCTCTTGAAATCTGCAATTAAAAACAGTACAAAACATGAGTAGTTTGACAATTTTAGTAGCTCACAATCAGTCCCCTGATCACAAATCTAAAAATTACCTCCCCCTTTGCAGCAACATGTCTTTTGCCCTTTCTGTCCATCTCCAACAAATTGCCTCCAAATCGCCGCCGGGGTAGCCGGCCAGCCACCGGCCGGGAAAGGGAAAACCCTAGCTTGTCGTGCTTGGGGTTGGGAGAGGCGATGAAGCGAGTTAGGGAGTGGGAGGGAGGAGCAGGGAAGCAGAGGAGGAGGAGACGAGCAGCCGGAGCCGGACAAGGGAGGAGGCCGGCGGGCGGCGGCGGCCGCTGGGGAGTGGCCGAGTGGGGAGCAGTCGAGAGCAGGGTCGAGAGGAGGAGTCAAGTGCAGGAGGCACACACGCATGCTCGACTGGAGCGAACAGAGCGAAGCGTTCTTGCTGGGTGTCCTCAGGCTAGCGCGCACGGCCCAGTAAGGCCTAGCTAGGGGCTGAGGCAATTGACGCCAGCTCAAATCACGTTTTTTCCTTCCTTCTTTTTCCAAACCTTCAGAATATACTGAATATGATACATACATCAGGAAATGCCAATATATAATCGATATTTTTGCCAAAAATTAAGGTAGGGCGGTCGCCCAACCTTGCCCTACTGGGTCTTCCACCCCTGCTCCCCCCGGAGTCATGGCGACGGCGAAGCACCAGGAGCAGAAGAAGCTGACACAAGACTTCAAGTTCCTATGGAAGTGGCGCAAGTACCTGCTGCTGCTCGCCACGCTGGTGGCCAGCGTCACCTACACGGCCGGCCTCAACCCACTTGGCGGCGTGAGGTCCGAGGAGGGAGGCAACAACGCCCGAGGGCAGCACACCGCCGGTACTGTCGAGACCTCGGGTTTGTACCCATACCGCGTCAGCGGCGCGGTTGCCCGCCGCTTCCCCCGGCGTACCCGAACCGCGTCGGCGACCCGGTGCTGGTGTCCACCTACTGGAGCCGTTACACCGCCTTCTTCTACTGCAACGCCGCCGCCTTCGTCGCGTCCCTGGTCGTCATCATTTTCCTGCTGCACCCGCGCATCAGCAACAACTCCGTCGGCCTCACGGTGCTCCGCTCCGCCATGCTGCTCGACCCGCTCACCCTCATGGCCGCCTTCGCCGCCGGGAGCTGCCGTGACGTGGCCGCCACCATCTACGTCTCAGTCCTCTTCACCCTCGTCTTCGCCTTTGTCGCGATCCATGTCTCCGTGGAAAGGAGACAAGCGGACACTGGTCATCCGCCGGACGCAGTGGAGATCCTCAACCTCAAAGACAGGCGCAAGTTCATGCTACTGCTCGCCACCTTCGCGACGCCGCTGACGTACGCGGCGGGGCTGGTGCCTCCGGGAGGCTTTTGGAGCCAGACATAATCCGGGCACCAGAGGACGGCACGACGCCACATGGAGGAGCGGCTCGACCCGCCTGGAGGAGACGGGCCCACTGGAGCCGCACCACCCTACCCCACATGGGGCAGACCAAGACGGGCAGTTCCCATTGGCCCCCAGCGGGTCCCTCGCGGGACCGTGGGCCCGATGAAATCATGCCGGACCCACCACAATACTCAATCATGAGGGTACACGACGACCCTAACCCACCGGAGAAGACGGAACAACGATCCGACAGAAGAGCAGGAAGTTATGAGCACAACAGTATAAAGCTAGCCTAGTGGCAATGTTGTAATAGTGAGCTGCCATAATAGCACAATAGGTTAGGGGTTTAGAGTGTAAAAGTGGGCAGCCCAAGAGCATAAGGGGATAGATAGAAAAGTCCACTAGGCATTTCCCATAATGTTTATAGATATTTTCACTTCCCTTCACAAAGGAGAGAGAACTCCCCAAACTATCCTTATATTATCATCCCATCAACTATATAAAGAGCACCACCCCCTCATGAGGAGGGCACTTGGTGGCTTATCCCACACCCCCACTCCTCATTTGCCCCCTTTTGGAGCCAAGTAAGAGATAGAGGAGAGGGAGGGTAAGAGCTGGCGGGGCTAGGTTCCACCGCTCACCGCGCCGCCCCGCCGCGCACCACCGCTTGCCGCCCATCTCCGGCCACCCGCCACCCGCCGGAACTCTTGCCAGATTTGAATACCGCCGGCCGGAATCCCCGCAGGACAACCACGTCGGAACCTCGCCGGAGTCTCGCCGGACAACCATGCTGAAACCTTCCCAGAGTCTCACCGGATCACCATGCCAGAACCTCGCTGGAGTCTCGCCGGAGTCTAGCTGGACCCTCGCCGGAGCCGTGGAGAGCCGCCTCAGGGCCACCGGGTCTACGTCGACCATCCCGGGCGCCCCCTCGCCGGGAGGCTATCCGGCGAGCGCCCTCTACTACACCCTCGGGCCGGCTTCTACATCGACATTAGCCTATGTCCGAAGTTCCGCGCCCACGACTATAATACGTCTCAAACGTATCTATAATTTTTGATGTTCCATGCAAGTTTTATACATATTGCTACATGTTTTATATACACTTAATATCATTTTTATGCATTTTCTGGGACTAACCTATTAACAAGATCCCACAGTGCAAGTTCCTGTTTTCTGCTGTTTTTCCTTCTCAGAAAAGCTGTTAAGGAAATATTCTCGGAATTGGACGAAAATCAACGGAGCCCAGTTTTTCACCGACACGAAGACGAACTCCGAAGGGCGCACAAAGAAGCGACCCAGGGGAGTCAAACACCACTAGGGCGCGGCCCCCCTTGCTGGCGCGCCGAGGTGGTGTGTGGGGCCCTCGGGTGCCCCCACGCGCCGCCCTTTTGCCTATATAGTGCCTCCGTCCCGAAAATCCTAAATACCTGAGCATTATTCCACGAAAAGTTCCGTCGCCGCCGCCGTCATCAACCCTAGTTCGGGAGGGTTCTGAAACTCTTCCTGGCACCCTTCCGGAGAGGGAGATCATCACCGGAGGGCTCTACATCACCATGCTCGCCTCCGGAGTGATGCGTGAGTAGTTCATCGTTGGACTACGGGTCCATAGAAGTAGCTAGATGTTTGTCTCTCCACTTTATGCTATCATGTTTAGATCTTGTGAGCTGTCTAACATGATCAAGATCATCTTATTGTAATACTACATGTTGTGTTTGCTGGGATCCGTTGAATAGTGATGTTATGATCAAGTTGTTTATCAATATATCTACTGTTTTATTTATGTTCTTGCACGCTCTCCGTTGCTAGTAGATGTTTTGGTCAAGTAGATACTTGTGACTCCAAGAGGGAGTATTTATGCTCGATAGTGGGTTCATGCCTCCAGAAATCTGGGCTCGAGCGACAGAAACGACTAAGGTTGTGGATATGTTGTTGCCACTAGGGATAAAATAACTAATGCTTAGCTTAAGGGTACTGTTGTTAAGTCTAATACGTTTGTTTACATTACACACTTTGCTTAATGCAATAATCTGTTGCTTGCAACTTAATACTGATGGGAGTCACGAATGTTATCCTGAAAGTGGATTAGTTAGGCATAGATGCAGCTGGTAAGCGGTCTATGTAATATGATGTAATACCCAATAAATACTACAATAAACAATCGTGTCATATATTGCATTGTCATGCGCTCACTATTTGTCAATTGTCCAGCTGTAATTTGTTTACCCAACATGCATGCAATCTTTTATGGAGAGACACCACTAGTGAACAGTGGAGCCCTGCCCATTCTTTTACGCTGATAAAAACACCGTTTCCATCACGCTCTGCAATGATTTGTTCTCTGTTACTTTCTGCAATTATAATTGTTCTCGACACCATACGTTTAATCCTTTGTATTCAACAAGCCGGGGAGATTGACAACCTTCCTGTTTCGTTGGGGCAAAGTACTTTGATTGTGTTGTGTGCAGGTCCACGTCAACCACCACATTTTCTGGTGCCGTTGACACCTTTCTGAAGTTCTCTTGACTCCTACTGGTTCGATAACCTTGGTAGATATCAAGGAAAATTGATGCTGCACTACATCATACCTTCCTCTTGGGGTCTCCTAACGAACGTGTGTTTTCACGTCATCAAGCACATTTTATGGCGCCGTTGTCGGGGAGTCTGAGACTACAGCAAGAGGAGTTACGCACGTCAAATCTCATTACTTTATTTTTGTCTTGCTTAGTTTATTTTTATTTTATCTTGTTTGCTTTTAAAAATTAAAAAACACAAAATAAATAAATTCCTGCATCTAGTTTTTTTCGGTTCATCTAGTTTTTATCCCCTGTTTTATCATCATGCTTTTGCCTGAGTTCATCATGAAGGATATAAAAGTAGGAAGTGTTTCTATCATTGGAAGAGATAATATTGAGGAATTCTTTAATCATGTGAGAATGCTTAAAGACTTTGAGGATAAATCTTTGGTAGAACTTGCTCATAACTATAAAATTGCTATAGCTTCCTTGGTACATATGTTTGAAGCTAGGTTTGTGAACCTTAACCCTATATTGCAGCAAATGTTTCTTAAACTTGATAGTATAAAAAATGGTGAGAAAAATGATTTCGTTTTAGAAACCATGCTTAAATTTTTTGGTGATGTTGCTATGGAAGCTAGAAAAATATTTGCTCACTACAAAATGCTTGACCGCTATATTGATGTTAAAAATACTTTAGAAGCTTTGGAAATTGATGTTTTGAAATATTCTAGGAGAATCAAATATGTGGGGGAAATTAAAACACCCATTCCATTTAAACTTATGGGGATGCATGAGGCTTTAGAAAAGAATTTTGATTGGATTGTTCCTGAAAATCCTTTTGATGAGAACAGTAAGCCTAAGAGAAGTGAGAAAGGAGAATCTGAAACTTATATATATAAGATACAATGCATTCATGAAAAGTTTTCCGACCTTTCCTTGAAAGAAGATCTTGATACTACTTGATTTTTGCTTTGCGCCTAGCTATAAGGCGTTAAAGAAAAGCGCTTATGGGAGGCAACCCATTTTATTTTCTGTTATTTTATTTTGTTGAGTCAAGGAATTGTTTACTTCTGTAACAATTCATTTGTATATTTTATTTTTCGTTTTGTTGTGCCAAGAAGAGCCTCTAATAGCAATATATGCTAAAAGTTTAGTTTGCTGTCCAGAAACAGATTTTGTGCCTCACGGTAAAAATTCGTGAAAAATCACGGAACAGTATTTTAATCTGCAATTTTTTGCAGAAGCCTGAGCTTTTTACCTATCTTTCGTTAGTTCAGAGTTTTCTGATTTGAGCGACGTAAGTGCCTCGAAAAAATTCGTCTTCACGACTGTTCTGGTTTTGACAGATTCTGTCTAGTTTTGCATTCTCTTTTTACAAGTGTTAAGTGAAATTCTTTAAAGGTGGAAGAGCTTCACATAAGGCTAGTAAACAGTAGCTAATGTTTAAAATGATGTTTATAATGTGTCTTTACAGAACCAAGTGAGATTATGATTTGATGCACTAACCTCTAATGAAGTTTACTCTGAGTTTGGTGTGAAGGAAGTTTTCAAGTATTAAGAGAGAAGGGTGATAAAATAAGATCAAGAAGAGAAAAGCTTAAGCTTGGGGAGGCTCCCCTGGACCTCCCCAACATATTTCAAGAAGACTCAAGCGTCTAAGCTTGGGGATGGGCATCCCCTTCTTCATCGACAAATTATCAGGTCATCTCTAGTGAGACTATATTTTTATTTCTTCACATTTTAAGTGATGTTCTTGGAGCGTCTGTGTGTTTTATTTTCAGTTTGTTTATGTTTTGTTCTCTGGTCATAACTAGTTGGACCCTAGCACTCTTGTTTGGGAGAGAGACACGCTCCGCTTTTTCATTAGAATACTCTATTCTTCACTTATACTTGTTGAGTATTCTTGTCTAGCGCTGCTATGCTTCTAGCTCTTGTTTTTCATGTATCTCTTGTTCAGAGCTATTAGTTCTTTTGAAGAAAGTACTCTCTTGCTTCACTTATATTTGTTTGGAGAGTTGTTAAATAAATTGATTGGTGTTTGGTTGGAACAGAAAATGCTATGCATGTGGTAATGGTATAAAGAAAATGCTTACATAGTCTTGTAGATCATTTGTTTTGAGTAACTTGATACTTTTCAATTGTTTTGAGTTATCAAGTAAGTAATGTTTAAACTTGTGTATCATGTAAGTAAAGGCTCATTAGTGAAGAACTACCGTTAAAGCTTGAAGTTATTTGATTTGTCATAATTGGTAGTTCCAAAGTCTAGATATTTTCTGTTAAAAGGATGCTTTGGTTAACAAGGAAGACAGTGTGGAGTCTTATAGTTTTTCTTATATGTTCATCATATGGTTCTTTTTATACCGGTTGACGTTATGTGTTTGCTTAAAATAACCTTGCTAGCCTAAACTCTGTACTGAGAGGGAATGCTTCTCGTGCATCCAAAACCCTGAGCCAAAATCCATGCCATCTGTGTCCACCATACCTACCTATATGTGGTATTTTCTTGCCACTCCAAGTAAATTTGTCATGTGCTACCTTTAAATTATTCAAAACTGTTACTACTTCTTATTTGTGTCTCTGTTTACCAGCTCATGAGGAAGTAGTAGATCATCTTTATTACACTTGTCAATCAGACTTTACTCCAGACTAGCAGCTTACATCTGCTTATCTATAATTTTGCAAAAAGAGCTGGCAGCGGGGTGCCCAGCCCCCTTAATTTACAACTTTCATCATAAACTCTCCTCACATTTTGTTCCTGAGCATTCAGTCAAACATCTGCATGTGTAAACAAAGGAGAAAAGAGGAATGATCTGCTGCTGCAGAAATAACGTTCCTCAATGGGAGCCGCTCTTAAAAAGTCTGGTTGGCAGGGGTAATACTGTATTGTTTGCTACCATTCGTTGACCATTAACATGCACCTCTCAAAATATATTTTTACTCTCTATATGATTTCAAAAACTAAAAAGCTCTAGCACATGATAATCCCTGCTTCCCTCTGCGAAGGGCCTTTCTTTTACTTTTATGTTGAGTCAGTTTTCCTACTCCTGTCTATTCTCCACAAGCAAACACTAGTGTCAACTTTGGTACAAGAATTGTTATATGTTAGCATATTAGACTAATTATGCTACTTTGTGTTGACAATATCCATGAGATAAATATGTTGAAAGTTGAAGCAAATGCTGAAACTTAAATCTTCCTTTGTGTTGGTCAAACACTTTTAATTCGAAAATGTTGCTTGGTGAGCTAACTTTTATGCAAATTCTCATAGCTCATGTCTCCAAAGTACTATCCATGAAAAGTTTTTACTTGTATGATATTTATGTTTCTTGTTTACTTTTTAGCAACTATAGACAATTGTCTTGGATCACTTCATTCAGTTCATGTGCCTTACACTACTATTTGATCAAGATTATGTTGGTAGCATGTCACTCCAAAAATTATATTATTATCGTTTACCTACTCGAGGACGAGTAGGAACTAAGCTTGGGGATGCTGATACGTCTCAAACGTATCTATAATTTTTGATGTTCCATGCTTGTTTTATACATATTGCTACATGTTTTATATACACTTCATAGCATTTTTATGCATTTTCTGGGACTAACCTATTAACAAGATGCCACAGTCAGTTCCTGTTTTCTGCTGTTTTCCGTTTCAGAAAAGCTAGTAAGGAAATATTCTCGGAATTGGACGAAAATCAACGGAGCCCAGTTTTTCACCGACACGAAGACGAAGTCCGAAGGGCGCACGAAGAAGCGACCCAGGGGAGCCAAACACCACTAGGGCGGGCCCCCTGCTGGCCGCCGAGGTGGTGTGTGGGGCCCTCGGCTGGCCCCACGCCCGCCCTTTCGCCTATATATTGCCTCCGTCCCGAAAACCCTAAATACCCGAGCATTATTCCACGAAAAGTTCCGTCGCCGCCGCCGTCGTCAACCCTAGTTCGGGAGGGTTCTGAAGCTCTTCCCGGCACCCTGCCGGAGAGGGAGATCATCACCGGAGGGCTCTACATCACCATGCCCGCCTCCGGAGTGATGCGTGAGTAGTTCATCCTTGGACTACGGGTCCATAGCAGTAGCTAGATGGTTGTCTCTCCACTTTGTGCTATCATGTTTAGATCTTGTGAGCTGCCTAACATGATCAAGATCATCTTATTGTAATGCTACATGTTGTGTTTGCTGGGATCCGATGAATAGTGATGTTATGATCAAGTTGTTTATCAATATATCTACTGTTTTATTTATGTTCTTGCATGCTCTCCGTTGCTAGTAGATGCTTTGGCCAAGTAGATGCTTGTGACTCCAAGAGGGAGTATTTATGCTCGATAGTGGGTTCATGCCTCCAGTAATCTGGGTGAGTGACAGAACATCTAAGGTTGTGGATGTGCTGTTGCCACTAGGGATAAAATAACTAATGCTTAGCTTAAGGGTACTGCTGTTAAGTCTAATGCGTTTGTTTACATTACACACTTTGCTTAATGCAATAATCTGTTGTTGCAACTTAATACTAACGGGAGACACGGATGCTATCCGGAAGTGGATTATTTAGGCATGGATGCAGCTGGTAAGCGGTCCATGTATTATGTTGTAATGCCCAATAAATACTACAATAAACTATCTTGTCATATATTGCATTGTCATGCGCTTGCTATTTGTCAATTGCCCAGCTGTAATTTGTTTACCCAACATGCATGTTATCTTTTATGGAGAGACACCACTAGTGAACTGTGGACCCCGGTCCATTCTTTTACACTGATAAAAACACACAACTGCAATCATTGTTCTCTGTTACTTTCTGCATTATAATTGTTCTCCACACCATACGTTTAATCCTTTGTATTCAGCAAGCCGGGAGATTGACAACCTTCCTGTTTCGTTGGGCAAAGTATTTGATTGTGTTGTGTGCAGGTCCACGTCAACCACCACATTTTCTGGCGCCGTTGACACCTTTCTGAAGTTCTCTTAACTCCTACTGGTTCGATAACCTTGATAGATATCAAGGAAAAATTGCTGCTACACTACATCATACCTTCCTCTTGGGGTCTTCCAACGAGCGTCTGTTTTCACGTCATCAGACTACATCAAGGATTCTTCGACAAGCAGCCCCAGACTCCGCCGCACCCCTCGCCGACCCCTCGGAGTGCGACACGGCGATAACTACCTAGAAGGGACACCGGCCCTCTACTTGCCATCCGATTCGCGGGGAACGCCGAGTCGAGCATCGAGGAAGTGAAGGAGCTTCCCGACCCCATATCACAGGTGTCACCCGAAGGGCATCACACCCAACTCGGTACACCCCCTTACTGCCGGACATTTATGTGTCCGACCCATGGAAAGATGCACCCATGTGCCAAATTTGGGCACATTATCTTGAACTATGACATGGATATGACTATTACCTTTGTCACTTGGCTTGAAATTCATTAATATTCTTACATGATAGGACATTACGTAATTTTTTTTAAAGTTGTCAAAACTCAACATTATCATTTTTCTTGGGAACCAGTACACATAAAAGGATTATCATTTTTCTTCATTTTTCAAAATGAGATCGAAATTGTCACCACAACTCTCTATTGAAAACACATGAATCTTTCAACACCCTTTATGTCTATTTTTATACAATCCTACTTAGATAAGTTAAAGTGATTTTAAATTTTATGATCAAACTATAACACACTTGTAGTTCAAATTTGATTTTTTTAGAAAATCAGCCAAAATTCTTTTAAATGTGCAAATGTAGCTACAAAGCTAGAAAAAACAAAATATTTGGGCATTGGTCATCCAATATGGATTACTTTGTTCGAATATTTGAGAGGTGCCATTTGCACCATATTATTGGCAATTGCTTCACAAGAAAACATTTTTGGCACTTAAAAATTGGAAAATTGTATTTTTAAACATAAGTTGGAAACTCCTTTTGTCACTATTATTTTGAATCGCAAGATGCACCTTCGTGCCAAAAATGGGCTCAATATCATGAACTATGCCGTGGATATGACCATCACCTTGGTCATTTGGCTTGAAGTAATAAATATTCAAACACGATAGGTTATTTTGTGCACGTATTTTTGAAAGTTGTCAAAATTCAAATTTATCATTTTTCTGACAATTGCTCACATAAAAGCACTTCATACCAAATAATTGCATTTTTTACATTTTTTCATTTTCTATGATTTTTTCATAATAAGGTCATAATCATCAACACATCTATTCATAGAAATGATCTTATTCTGTCAACACCCTCTCCGGATATTCCATATAATCCTGATTAGGTACCTTAAAATGATTTTTTACAATTTTTATGATCAAACTATACTTGTAGTTCAAATTTGAATTACTGTCCAAAAACCGGCAAAAATTCATTTAAATTTGCATAAGTAGTTAGAAAGCTAGAAAGCTCAAAATCTTTGGGCATTGGCCATTCACTATGGTCTATTTTTTGTGAAAATTAGAGAGTTGTCATTTTACATCAAAGTATTTGCATTTGCTAAAAAAACTCATTTGCCATGTATCTTGTTTGCCGAGTACCACGTATCTTGTTTGCCGAGTATCTCTCATCAGCCACCCGACATATATTAGTATTACCATTTGCCAAGTATCTTTCATCAGTCACACCACATATATATTAGCATTAGCAGAGTGTCCAATAAAAGACACTTGGCAAAGAGCTAGACGCTCGGCAAACAACGAGATTACGGCAGTGATTGCATTCTTTGTCGTGCGAGGAGATGGAGGCAGGAAGTATATCCGGATAGACAGGAGCGAATACTCAGCAACGTATATTGTTGTCCTTTATATCTATTTCTTTAGTACTAGTTACGAGCCTACGATTCGTTTCCAAAAGAAGAAGCACTCAACGAAAGCATGCGGGCACTCAATCTCCGTGATATTATTCCCTCAACGAAAGCAGCACAGGCGGACGGAAGCTGCCGCGACGATAGTGTGTATATGTGTACACCTGGTGCATACTGTTCCGCCGGAGCCATGGCGACGGTGGAGCACAAGGAGCAGAAGAATACAGAAGACTTCAAGTTCCTTTGGAAATGGCGCAAGTACCTGCTGCTGCTCGCCACGTTGGTGGCCAGCGTCACGTACGCGGCCGGCCTCAACCCGCCTGGCGGCGTGAGGTCCGAGGAGGGAGGCAACAACGCCCGAGGGCAGCACACCGCCGGTACTGTCGAGCCCTCGGGTTTGTACCATACCGCGTCGGCGGCGCCGTCGACCCGCCGCTTCCCCCGGCGTACCCGAACCGCGTCGGCGACCCGGTGCTGGTGTCCACCTACTCGAGCCGTTACACCGCCTTCTTCTACTGCAACGCCGCCGCCTTCGTCGCGTCCCTGGTCGTCATCATGTTCCTGCTGGAGCCGCGCATCAGCAACAACTCCATCGGCCTCACGGTGCTCCGCTCCGCCATGCAGCTCGACCTGCTCGCCCTCATGGCCGCCTTCGCCGCTGGGAGCTGCCGTGACGTGGCCGCCACCATCTACGTCTCAGTCCTCTTCGCCCTTGTCTTCGCCTTCGTCACGATCTATGTCTGCGTGGAAATGAGACAAGCGGACACCGGTCGTCCGCCGGACCAAGAGGAGATCCTCAACCTCAAAGACCGGCGCAAGTTCATGCTGCTGCTCGCCACCTTCGCAACGCCGCTGACGTACGCGGCGGGGCTGGTTCCTCCGGGAGGTTTCTGGAGCCAGACAGAATCCGGGCACCGCGCCGGCGCCCCGCTGTTGCACGACGGGCTCTTCAAGATCCGGTACGACGCCTTCTTCTACGCCAACGCCAACTCCTTCGTAGCGTCGCTCGCCGTCATCATGATGCTCACGAGCAGGACGATCAGCGACCGCCTCGCCAGGTCGTACGCGCTGCTGGTGTGCGTCCTGGTGGAGCTGCTCGGCCTCATGGCCGCCTTCGCGGCCGGGAGCTGCAGATGGTTCACCACGACCGTCTACGTTGTCTGCCTCGTCGGCGTCGTGCTTCTATACATTGTGCTGCAGATGGCCATCGCGGTGCCCGCCAGGACATGTTCAAGACATTGCATGACGGAATCTGTAACATACTCACATGTAGTCTATGTAGAGGCAACAAGAACATGTAACTAATTAACGTCACACCCCGTTCATTAATGTAAACAAGTATAATACAGTACTTAATTAGTAGAGTTATTAATTGAGCTACCTACTGTCACAGGAATATGCAGGCGACGCCGGCGGGTACTGCTAATGCCCCACAACAAGAAGAAAACGGACAAGGAGGAGGAGGAGGCGGCGGCGGCGAAGGAGGAGGAGGCGGCGGCGGCGGCGAAGGAGGAGGAGGCGGTGGCGGCGAAGGAGGAGGTTCAGAGAGGACAACCGACATCGAAAATGGCGAGGCTGCCCCACAACGAGGAGGAGGAGGAGACGGCGGCGGCGAAGGAGGAGGTTCTGCTGCAGAGAAGGTGGAAGAGTCGCGGGATCTTCTGCTGCTGCTAGCCACGCTCGCGGCGACGGTGACCTACCAAGCAGGGCTGAGCCCGCCGGGCGGCGTCTGGCCGGACGCACACGACCAAGGGAACCTAATCCACATCCCGGGGAGCCCGATTCTCCACGATATGCACTTCAAGAGGTACATGGCTTTCTACAACTGCAACTCGGCGGCGTTCGTGGCATCGGTGGTCATCATCATCATCGTCGAGAGCAAGGAGCTTAGCTCCGACGACTACATCAGGCGTGCCGCGCTCAAGACGGCCATGATACTCGACCTTTTCGGCCTCATGGGCGCGTACATCGCCGGGAGCTGCCAAGACACCGCCTCCACCATCTACCTCTGCGCCCTGGCCGGCGTCGTCTTCGTCTACGCCATCGCCATGATCGTGGCTGCCAAGCTGACGAACCAAAACCAGCAGCCCGATAGCATAACCAGCAGCCCACCGGGTCCGACTCCGACTTCAGGGAGCTCGAGAGGAAGCGCAAGTTCTTGCTGCAGATCGCCATCCTCGCGGCCACCGTCACGTACCAGTCCGGACTGAACCCGCCGGCGGGTTCTGGCAAGTGAGCAAGGCCGAAAGATCTCTTACCGCCGGTGACCCGGTCCTTCTCGACTACTACGGGATCAGGTACCAGGTGTTCTTCTACTGCAACGCGACAGGGTTCATGGCGTCCGTCGCCGTCATCCGTCTTCTGGTGAACCAGAAGCTTTACAAGGACGGCATCCGGAGCAACGCGCTCCACGTGTGCGTCGTGGTTGGGCTGCTGGCCTCATGGGCGCCTACTCCGCAGGCAGCTCCCCAACTGCGTACCTCCATCTATGTCTTCGCGCTCGTGGCCGCGGTGGTAGCCTTCCTCAGCCTTCAGATCCTATTCTTTGTGTTCGCCAACAGCGGCAATTTGTCGGAGCAGCAATGGCTTCCGCAACGGCTGAAGGAGCTTGTCAAGCCGCTGTCGTCTCGCCGTGGCAGACCGGCGAGAACAAGGGCAGCAAGGAGCAACAGCAGCAAGGACACATCGAGAAGCATAAGAAAGCAAGTACCTCATGCTGCTCGGCATCCTCGCAGCGAGCGTGACGTACCAGGCGGGTCTTGCGCCTCCTGGCGGCACGTGGGGCGATGACGACGATACTGCATCCTCGCCGTCGCCGTCACCATCCCCAGCCTCTTCGCCGTCGGGTGTCGCCGGCAACCCGATCCTGCTGGACAGCAGCCCGGCGCGGTACCAGGCCTTCTTCTACTGCAACGCGACCTCCTTCGTGGCCTCCATTGTGCTCATCGTGCTGCTGCTGCAGCACACCGTGAAGAAGAATAAGAAGCCCACCACGAAGCCGCGCGACGTGCCGCTATGGTCGGTGCAGACCGCCGTGGTGCTGGACCTGCTCGGCCTTCTGGGCGCTTACGCCGCCGGCAGCTGCAGGGGCTGGAAGACGTCCGCGTACGTCATCGCGCTCGTCGCTGTCGTGGGCGTCTTCATCACCATGTACGTGCTGGTGCGGCTGTTACTGGCGAAGAAACCAGAGCTGTCACTGGTGCCCAACTGCTTGGGATCGAGGAAGCAACCATGATGACGAGACCAACATGCCAATTAATCCGTAACTAATGCTTCTTGTTTACATTCCTAGATTAATTTGCACTTTATTAATTGTTTGAGATTATTTCATTTGATTTGCAACTTTGCTGATCGCCGTTGGATTTTGGTTGCACCCTGCAGTTTGTGTGTGTGGGCTGCAAACCCTGTCTGTTGTGGCTTGGCTTGCATACGAAGTACCTTTGTAAATTTGATTCAGCTCCAATCAATTCAACTGCTGGACTGTTTGCTTTTTTTTGAATACATGTTGCTAATCTTGCAACGTGATTTATTCTTAAACCCAGGAGAAGAAAACTACTCTAAAAGGATCGATAACTGTACGGAGAGAATAGTCAACAAAAGGAACCAGTTATTTCTTTCTTTCTTGGAACTTGAAATAGCGCTTTGTCAAGTACATCCACTGCACATGATTGCTTATTAATAGAAAAAGGCTAGCACAAGTACATTCCGCACTCAAATTTTTAGCCAAAGCAAGATCACCGTGCCGTGCCATAACACAGGTACTGCAGGCATGCAGAACGGCAGTACACACAACTATTGTGGTCCTTCCCTCTCTTTGGATATCAGTAGTCAGCAGCTTTAAAAAATATATAAGACCACGGCCTCTGGGATGCACATAGCTATTTTATTGCAACGTTTCAAAGTTTATGAATCATAGATCATTTTGGGTGGCCACAACTATCAACCAGTGGAAAAACAATAACCTCTAGTCTATCCAACATCTAGTCTATTAGAATGTCGTCACTCGGCCTATTTGTGGATAGCCCATGCAACCGTCTCCAACCCGTTTCAAACCCAAACGGCTGCATCCAGGATCTATAGCCTCTCACTGCCCCTCGGAAGGAGAAATGACCACATGTGAATGGTAACTGCAGATAATGAACCACTTTAGTCTTGTTAATAATCAAGTCATGTCTATGGTTTCATATACACCAAAGTAAAACATAAACTCCCACAAGAATTCACGACTTAGTTTTTTTTATCAAACCCATTCAACCAATTCCCAGAAAAATTCATGATATTTGTTGTAGTGGTAGATTAAAAGTAAACTCAACTATCCTCCAAGTAAGACAAGTAAATGGATAAGCAATAAATAAATGGTAAATAGATTCATTTGAATCACATAAACTACATTAATTATGATCATTTCGTTTTTTTCTTAGCAAGATTATATTTAGTTAGTGGAACTTTGTTATGTAGAAATCACGTGAAGATTTTAATCTACAATGGTACATTAAGTTTCCCAAGATATTTTAGAAAAAGTCTAGTATTACCATTCAACAGAGTCGAATTACATAGACATACTGCCGCGTATTCAACAGATCCGCATACATAGACATAACTGTGAAATTACCCGAGGTGGTCATTTTCCAAACAAAAGAGTCGAATTCACCTGATAACTGTAGCATCGTCAACCATTGCACCAAATGTAACCATGTATTCCACTATTTCTGGTTAAAGTTTCACTAGTAGGAAAGTACTTATAGGTGCCAGATACCATTGGCGCACCAAAATAATGTCACGCCACTAGTATTTTCGGAAAATACTAGTTGCACGTCACTGGTAACAAACTACTAGTGGCATGGCAGAAATTCGCCACACCACTAGTAACTTGACCCGGGCCGGCTTTCGGACTGAAAATACTAGTGGCGTGGTGTCATTCCTCAACGTCACTAGTATTCAGTGTACTAGTGGCGTGCTGTTGCAATGTCATGCCACTGGTATAATCTGAAAAATACCAATGGCGTGGCGTGGCGTAAATTGGCAGAAAAATAACCCCCCATTTTCGGATCTCCTTCCTTCACTCTCTCACGCACACTCCTCTCTCTCCCCGACCCGTGTCGCCGCCACCGTGCCTTGCCCCTCCGCCGCATCATCAACCCTCCACGCCGCTCGACGCACCGCCGCCGCTCCCTCTCTCCCCCCTACCCGCACTCGCCCCTCGGCCGTTGTGAGCCTCTCCACTACGCCCCCGCCGCCATCGACTCCGCCGCCACCGCCTCGTCTCCCCGACGCCGCCGCGCCTCACCCCTCCGCGGCCGCCTCCTCGTCGCCTCCTCGGTGAGCCTCCTCTACTCCTCTCTCTCCTATTATGTGTTGTTGTTTTAGTTTGATTGAGTTTAGTTTAGCTTGATTTAGCTTGATTTAGATTTATTTAGTTTGAATTGTTGGGTCGATAGTGTCTACGCCACTGATTGGCAGTGCATCATGGTTGTGCTTTCCGTCAATGGCTCGGCCTTCCATGGATCGGACGTGGTATAATTTCTTTTAGGCCTTCCATGGATCGGCTCAAATGGGGCACCATGGAGCCTGGGCACCATGCATCAGAACCGTCGAATTAGGTATCTGAATAGAGGCTCTGCAATGGTGTCTGGTTTACCGGGTCGACCCGTTAGCATGGGCAATTAAGGGAAACATTATGCCGTATGTGCGTGGGGGGAGAGAGGATGGAATTTCGGAGTATTAAATGTTGACCATTTAATAGACGACAGCTAATGAAAGGTGATTAATCGTGATGTTGGTGGAAACGGTTGACTCAATTGGTGGACCACACATTGTTATTTTTGACTAACGTATCTTGGAATGCATACCCAGAAATTGTGGACGAGTTGTCTAGCATTAATGGCCGGATGATTGTAATTTGTCCTAATTAATTGTTTGATTGATTTCTAGTTTGGGTATAGGATCGTGCGCACTGGATACCCCAAAAATCTTCTACTACATGATACCCAGAAATTGGGTTGCTTTTTAAATAATTTCTTAACTCTCGGTTTAATAGTACTGAATTACATGATAGGTTTTTTTTTTGAGGGAAAATTACATGATAGGTAAGTTTGCACGTCTTGCAGACCTTGCCAATCTTGGGAATCGTTGAACTCTCTGGATTCGAAGGGCAACGAGTTCTGTAATGTCCTTTTTCCTTGCAGAACAAACATGTCCTCTTCTTGCGTGTTCCACCCCCAATTTGTTTCTTGTACCTTGATGTCCTTGGGTTCAAATAAACATCCGGTACTCAGAGTTGTGGGTATGTTGATATCACATACTTAATTTATAAAATATACCCTGAATTGGTAAAAAGTCGGAGCTATAAACTGTGATTAGCTTGTGGTATGCTAAGTATATGTAGGTATCGATGCATACTCAGTTTCAGAAAAATAACAATTGATACACGGAGTGGGCAGTCATTACGGTTAAGATCGTGATTTTGGGGTATGTAGGCGCGAGAACTAGGTATGTTCGTATGTTAATACCTAGTACGAAATGTCAGAGGCGAGTCGGAGGCGTGGCTCGGTGTTATATGAGCTCGTCACGGTCAAGGGGGCGCTAACGGATAGCGCCGCCGAGAAGCTTATATGTATTTATGGATATTGCATATTCGTGTCGTATGATACGCACTTAAAAATGAAACTCGGTTCAAATAATCATCCGGTACTCAGAGTTGGGGGTATGTTGATATCACATACTTAATTTGTAATATACCCCGAATTGGTAAAAAGTCGGAGCTATAAACTGTGATTAGCTTGTGGTATGTTAAGTATATGTAGGTATCGATGCATACTCAGTTGTTGTTAAGTATTGGTTGTGGGCACAGGAGACAGCCATTATCAGTACCATGGAAATTTTAAGAAGAAAACTTATTGTACTTATTACATAACACTCTCTTAGTAGAGGACATTGTTCCAAAAGAAAAACATTGAAATTATTACATAGGCATTTCTTAATATATGGAAGATAACTGTAGCCAACGTCAATCTCAGTTCCACCAATGTCCATAGGTGTGGCGCCTCATATGTATCACAATGTGTATTGCCTCATCAATTCTTGCACGAACGAATGGAGTGACGCAACATTCTCTTTTAATGTGAGGATGTCCATCAGAATCTCGGTTCTAGCATTATCCATGCAATCCTGTGTGGACAACCAGAAAAAGAGAGTAACCAACAAGAGTATGTGTGTATTCAGGTATACAGCCTAGTACGAAAGGGTATGACAGACTTACTGAGTTGAGCTGTCTGGTACACACAGTCCCGTTCCAGTTCTTCATCAACTCAAGTGTACACGCCACTTTTGACCCTTGAAAATTATAGGTCCAAGATAGACAATAAGAATGCTAAGTATTTAAATTTAATGAAAAAAACGTTTGGTAGAAAAGTGTCATACTCAAATGACTGTGTAGGCACAACAGGTTCCTTGTAATCCCACTTGGTCACATCTTCAGTCCGGTCAGGGAAGAACAATGACAAACATTCTTGCATAGCTTGAGCAAGCATGGGTGCAATAGTTTTTCCACCATTACAAAATAATACCAGGTATGTGATGCATTAGAAAAAGATGAGTAGCAGAAGAGCACTTACATTTTCGCACTTGGAGACCAGAAATCTAGTATCCTAGGCTCTGGGTACTCTCGTTTGAGACCAGAAACATGTTTCAGTTCACGTTTGCTGTTTTCAATATACATGTCCTCCAAAATAATGCAGCTTGATGCAGCGATCTCACGGGAAAGCGAACGCGGTGACAATTTTCCACCAGCTTTGTATAATATGAACGCGGGAAAGCACACTTCTGTAGCCTGGGCATTTAGATACCTACATTTAAAAAACAAAGGGATTGAAGGAACGTGAATCTGAGAAAAAGATCACCAAGAATGTACGTGAGGAAGGAACTACATACCTCGGGCCACAAATCGATTGAAATCAACGCTGGCAAAACTCGGCCAAGCACACCCTCTAGCTAGCTCATGACGTGATGATGGGTTCGTAGCTAGCAAGGTGAAGCTGTGATTGTGGAATGATTAATGCGCATATAAATAAGAGGGCCTAGATACCTCATTTTTGGAAGGGATCTCACGCTGACAATTTTTCAGCAGGAATCACGCACACAGATAAAAAAGGAAGGCGTCATTAATTGCTGATTGGTTTTATTTGGAAAGATTCCGTGGTTCAAAAAATTCAAACATGTTGACCATGCAAATAAACGGGTTTTAAGTTGTACTAACGGGTTTTATTCAGCTCACATACCCGGATTTGTCACATGGCCTAACGATCACGATCAATCAATCCTACGGCTGGTGATCTAGGAGCCCATACACCATGGAGCCCCTGTTAATTTACTTATATATACTAGCAAAATGTCCGTGCGTTGCTACGGGCTGATTAAATAATTTAATGATTTTTATGTAGAACAAAAACTTATACGCTGCAACAGGCGAAAAACACTAACATCTACATCAGAAATTTATAAATACACGGGCAGTACTACAAAATTTGTCACCTTTATATGAACTGTGTTTTTGTTTCCTCTTAATCATAATTTTTGCGAGGTTGAGGTTCCATCAATCATCGGTGTTGGCTTTCAAACATTTCCTTCTACATATCAATTCCACATGTTACTCACTACATGAATTTTGTTGTCGCGACCACACACGCACACATCCGCCTACGCCTTAGACGCACGATGTCGTTGAGGCTGGCGTAGCTGCATGTATTGTATCGCGCGAGCACCTCCTGGTGCTCAACATCCTTCACTGCAAAGGTGGGCAAGGCGTTGTTGTTGACCAAATTTCTCCCATAATGGATCGTCCCGCATGAGCGTTTTAAACTTTTTTATTTGATATATTGCTTTATAGTTTATTATCAATTTGTTTTCATTTAATCTACTATTTTAGACCCTTTTTAATGATCTAAATTCAGCAGACTATTCAGTCAAGTCCCCAATGTAAATGTCATGAAGAACTGGTAAGAAGCACTTCCATCATGTGCCGTCATTTAGATGTTTGCTGAATGCGAGCCCTAACTTTCTTGCCTTGTGATGTAAAAAAAAAAGGCTGCCGCACTAAAAGAAATGGTGGCTCGAACCTGATAGCAACCACATATGTATATGTACGTGTGCATGTATTTATTGATAATTGATTGATCGCCGTCGTTCGACTTTTTCTGGGCTGCTCCGATACAACACGATGAAACTCTCCTTGCTGTTGGACGTAAGGCTCCGATTAAACTCTCTTTAAAAAAAGCTAAGCCAGCTCCGGTTTGTAATGAAGAGTTTTGGCCGTTCCGATTTTTTTACCGAAGGATAGGAAACGGAGACTGGCTGGTATCTTGGCCGACCACGTGTTGCTCCGTTTTTTTTGTAACGATCGGAATCCTGCGTGCGTGGCTTCGGCTTTTGCTCTGGTTTTTTTAGCGATCAGAATTATGCGTGCGCGTCTGTGTTTTTCTTACCGACCGGGATCGTGCTGGACGCAACCTATCCGAACCGTTTTTCTCACTTATAGGTGGCATGATGCGTAATTTATATCAATTTCAGGGGTAGTTTTATCATGACCTACCATCATCACCACCTCTATTCATATTATATACTCCCTCCGTTCCAAATTAATTGACTTCCATTTGTCCAAATGTGGATGTATCTATACTTGTAACATGTCTAGATACATCCACATGTGGGCAAAAGGAAGTCAATTAATTTGGAACGGAGTGAGTAGTAGAGATATATATCTCTATTTAGCCCCCTGGGTGTAGAATAAATAATTATGCACCCGGGTCAATTCGACCGAACCAGGCGCGTCAGTCGTCACCCGGTGCGGACCCGGTTGAATTTCCCTTCGTCGCGGACCCCACCATCCCATAATTTACACATTTTCTTTTATTTCGTCGACAGTTTCTTTTCCCCACCACTCCGAGCTAGCCCCATCGTCTAATCTAGAGCATCGTGTGTGGCTGGCGGTTCTGGAATTTCGGCGAGCGGACTCGGCCAGAGGCGCGTGTCCTCGGCGGCGCTGCCGTGGCCGGCGGGTGAGCGGCGCCTTGCCCGGCAGCAGCGTGGTGGCGTCCCCATCGCGGTGAGCGGCGGACGGCATCCGCATGCCTGGCCGTGCTAGAGTTTCCCGGGCCTAGGGACTGCGCAGACTTCGGCGGCCGTCCGCCGGATCGGATGCGGAAGTCGACCACGCGGGAGAGAGCTACCTGGTGGGCCTAGTCGGCAAGGTAGGTCGCGCCATGGTGGTTGGCCTTGACCGCGGCGAGTAGCCTGTTGCCTCGTCTCCGTTGAGAACTGCGGTGAGTTCCCCCAATCTCTCTTCCTCCTTCAGTCTGATCTGTTTTGTTTTCCGTGGGCAATAGGTTGTGTATTGATTGGATCTAGATCCGCCTGTCTTGGGAATTTGGGATCGATGGTGGTTAGCTGTAATTAGACTGGCGGGCATCTAGCTCCCTGCAACTTTACATCAGCTTGCAGTTTGGGTACTGCCTGAGATGTTTTTGCATGTTCCTTTGTCATTTTTCATTCAGAACATGCTGCAGGTAATTATGTCATGTTCTTGAATACGTCAAAATAGTATCGGCCCACCAATTGTTGTGTTTAGGGACTAGCATTCATAAGTTGATTTACTTAGAGCAAGTACAATAGTATAGCCGGCTGTTGGCTATAAGATGGTGCCATGTCATTTATAGCCAATCTAATAGCCAACAAGTACAATAGTTGGCTATAAATATGGACTACTTTATTTATAGTTGGCCCACCTTTCACTCTCACAAAGTGACTAGGAGCACGTGCTGCAGCTGGCTCTTGCATGAGAGCCCGCTTCCACTCTCTCTCCTCCATGTAAGCATAAATATAATATTTAAATCCTTACAGTCTGCTGACTGGACCTTATTGTACTTGCTCTTATAGTTCTAGCTACCTAATATTATTTTCTATGCATTAGAAACAGAAGCGTTGCCAGAATGGAATTGTTTCCTTATTGATCTATTTTTGTTCATAGTGGGAAGTGGGGACTATTCAAGCATTGGTTTGCTAGTGATCATCAGATTATATTAACATGCTAATATAGTAATATGGCTTTAGGTATAACTGCATTGATAGGTGGGGACTATTTAAGCTCTATTCTCTCACGGTTTCCAATAAAATGCAAATGCCTGAGATGTTTTTGCATGTTCCTCTATCAATCCTCTCTGATCTACTGGTCAATTAATTATGTTCCTTTCTGTTTCATACATGGCTGGGTTGCTTGGTTCTTAGACTTCTCCCGCGGCTTGTGTGTAATTTTAGAACTGGTAGTCCAAGAACTAAGATGGTTAGTAATTCTGTGCAACAACAAAACGCTCCCTCCAGATTACAACAAAATTTATTCTGTCCAATCTCTGTTGATGTGGACTGCCTGATATGTGCAAACTATTTTATTGACAAAACTTTGTGTGGACATGCTCGGTTGTACTAATAAGCAACAGATGGAAAGTCTTACTCCCAACAAACAAACATATTTCCATATTACGTCCTAATAATAGTTTATATTTGAATGCCCAGTTTTCTATCTGTCTTTTGCTAGATTTTGTGTGCATCTATACTATGTGAGATCTGGTTGCTCCCATTGCTGCAAGAAGTAATACTTTTCATGTAGTTGCTAAAAATGCAAAAGACATAAGATTACTTACCACCATGGTTTATACTTTGCTTTACTGTGCAATTTAATGACTAAAATTCATCCAGTTATATCCTGAACATTTGAGCTAGCAATGCAACTGGTGATACATCAATGTCCTGAATATTTTGTTGTCTGCACGTTCGGCAATCAGAATTGGGCAGTAGCGGCACAATGAGCAGGCGTGTTGCAGGTGTCCGGTGGCTGCGAGCGGCATTGTGGGAGGCATCTACATGCATCCTGCTCGAGTAGTGCAGCGGGTGCTGGTTGTCGGCGGTGCTACGGGCGGCATCAGCATCGGATAGCACAGCCTATGGTGGTAACCAATTCTTATAATATTGAAAAAGAGCACAATAGCTATTTGAGTCGGTAAGAAACTGATTGTTAGTCACGCAGAGAACTAGAATTTCTCTTGCTTCGGTTAGGTTTCTTTTGGTACTGATAGCTGCACATATCATGTGTTCATTTTTTCCTCATGACATTTTGGGCGAAGATGACACTAGTTAGTTGCAACTATTATCTTTCTTTTTTACTGTCCAGTGTACTTTACTTCTGCATTAGAATTTTGTGACAAAATGTTGAGCATGTATACTGTTAATCCCATTTTTATACCATGTTGCTCTGAAATTTTTCTTTCAGTCTGAGATATGGCCTCGCTTGCAACCTCGTAAATGTACTGCATGGTGTACAATGCAACTTTTTGTATTTTGTTTGTTAAATTGAGTGGAAATTGAGTGAATGCTAGATGGGGGACTGGGGGCAGAACTTGTAAAATTCATGTTGAGGATCATCAATTATTTGTATAACCAGTAGTTATAAGCGAGTCAATAGTTCGATTACTTTCCTGGCAATTATTTGTCTATTTTGGCAGCTTGTGTTGCCATTCATGGATCTGTTAATGTTGTTCCTTTCTTTTCTAATGGTGTGACATTAATTTACGAGATTTGCTAAGTGTCTCTACTACACGATTATGCGGCACACAACCAGTGTCCATCAGTCCATGTCTCTAATGTGAATGTGGCAAGCCACATGGAGAAGTTTTACATGGCCAGTTCGACGGCAAAATGAACCACATTTTTAAACTAAAGCTCCATCTTTCGTGTCTATTTGTTTCTGTACCCTTTTTGGATGTATCTTATAGAATTTTTCTGCTATTTCAGGCATCAAATGAGAACTACTCAACTATGAAACGAGAAAGTCCTGACTTGTGCTCTCAACTAGCAGCTGTGGCAAATGGAAAGGAACTAGCATGTTGTCAGTGGTTAACAGTATGAACGTCCGTGGTTTTCACTCCACAGATGATCATGAGTAATTCGTTACATAGAATAATTCCACTATTTATGTTTTCGGTAAATGAATCAGATAGTTGTTCTTTTTTAGAGAGGCAGACAGTTCATAAGGACACATTTGTGCATCGGTGGATCTTATTTACAATGCTACCAGAGTCCCATGTATTGGAGTTGTGTCGGAGTACCATTATGTCAGGATTCCTGTTACACGTTGGCACCTGAAATTCTTATGTGACATAATGTACTTGAAATTTTATGGGGAGATAATGCATTGGAAAAATGTGTGTGTGTCCATGTGTTTATTTCGGCCGTAGTGTTATGTCATTTCTACTTAGGCTAGCATTCAGCTGAAGGAGATGAGAGTATGAGAGTGTTAGCAGTTAAGCTTTCTTACGTTATTGCCCAAAAACTTCTTAAAGTAATGTACCAACGCAACTGGACTTAATCGGCGAACATATATTATGTCCCGGCCGTATTCTTACGTCGCATGCGACTTTGTTTACGTTGCACATAGTGCAGCGCCGGCAACCCACCCACCCCACGGACAGAGTTTCTTATGATCGCATGTGCATGTGACATTTTCTTACGTGGGTTGGTAATACGCGCACGGCCGGAGTCTGTGGCCAGGGTTGGGTGTGGGTTTCCCACGACTGCACAACAAAGGGCGGTTTCTTACGACAGACCGGATTGGGACATGGGCTGTAGAATTAATTATGGCCACCATTTAATTACGATCCATCCAGTGCGTGGGTCCTAGCGCGGGAGCGGCAAGCGCAAAGGAGCGCCGGAGCGGTTTGCGCATCGCGCGCGAGCGTGCGAGCTAATCTTACGTCGTAATTAATTTTCTTACGTCGCATGCAGCGCGGAAAAGCGGACGGGATGGTGCCGGGCGCGCGGCGCGGACGTGGATGGACCCGGGTGTAGAATAACTATTCTATACCTGGGTGTTAAATAGCGCATCCCTATATATATATATATATATATATATATATATATATAGGAAGCTCAATTGGGGCACCAAGGAGCCCGGACACCATGCTTCATGACCGTCCGATCAGGTATCTGGACAGAGCCACTTTAACGAGTGTCAGCTTGGCGGGTATACCCGTTAGCATGGGTAGTTACAGAAAAATCATGCGTGGTGTAGGAGTACGTGATTGAAGGTATCTGTCACGGTTGATAAATGAGGAGCATTAAATGCTGGCTTAACTAGTACAGACAACCCAATAAATAGGTGATTAAGGTGTTTCTTCAGAGAACTTTTGACTAGGTTGGCCGAGCAGATTTTTTTGTTTGTTTTGTTTTTTAAACAAACAAGGTATGTCAGTTAATGTATTATTACAAAGGATACCCAGAAATCGTTGACGTGTTGTCTAACATTAGTGATTGTAAGATTATAATTTGACGTAGATTGGGTATATGATCGTGTTCACTATATACCCCAAAAAATCGTCTACGTGATGAACTGAAATAATTGTCCCAAAAAAATTGAGATACCTTGTCTTATTTAGTAAGTAATTTATTAGTACGAGCTGGGTATATGATCTTGTGCAATGGATACCCTAAAAATCATGGACGCGCCATAAAAAGTTTAACGTAGGATACCTGGTTAAAAGTGAAATTCTGATTCAAATAAACATTCGGTACCCTGACTTGTGGGTATGTTGCATAGTACTGTTGTATTATACCCATGTAGACACGAAACTCGAAAAAAAATCGATGACCCAAGAGGCCGATCCTTATGGTTAGGATCATGTTTTGGGGTATCGAGTCGCGAATACCAGGTATCTAGGTACGTTAGTTAATGGGTATATGGTTATCGTGAATATAGCACGTTTGGATGTTGCCGTCAAGAATGTTATGTGGGATATCGATATTGCAGATCATACAATATGTAATCAAAATTAAAATTCGGCTCTAAACATATTATCCCGACAATGTTTAGATAACAAGTGATACCTTGCGTTATGGGTATGATGATATCACATACTCAGGTTGTACATACCCTGAGTCGGATGCGCGGCATGGCTCTATGCGCCCATGCCATGTCGACGGTTGCTAACACGGCCTAGAGGGGCGCGTTTAGCCCTCTCCGACCAAAATATTATTTGGGTGAATAGATTTCATATCGTATGACATACCCATTTTAAATTAAATTTTGATTCAACTAAACATTAGGTACACGGTGTTGTGGGTATATTAGGGTCACATACTTAGGTCGTAGATACAATGTTGTATTTAAGACTTGACCAGAAAACCCAACGGATATACGGATTTGAAGCCCAAACCTTTAGGTTATGATCATGGTGGAGTGTATATAAGGTTTAACATGGTCTACGGTGCCAATATCGGTTGGGTATGTTGATAGATAGCACGGCCTAGTGGACCGCGGGATTGTAGTGCGGAACCGATTGCTAGAGTGATGAGTCGGATGCGCAGCGTGACTTTGTCTGCTTGTGGTGTGCCGTCAAGAACCAGCACGGCTAAGTGGGGGCGCGTGCGGCCATTGCCACCGAGAAGATTATGTGGGTGTGTCGATTGCATATATGTTTCATATGATATACCCACTTTAAATTGAATTTTTTTTCAAGTGAACATTAGGTACGCGGTGTTTTTTTCTTTGCGTATTAGGTTCGCGGTGTTGTGGGTATGGTTGTGTCACATACTCATGTCGTACATACCTTGTTGTACTTAAAACCAATACTGGGTATGATATCTGGTTGAAAGTGAAGTCATGTGAAATATACCCCAGATTTGTGGGTATGTTAGGTATTACATTAGTATTATATTCATGTAGACAAGAAACTGCGGAAAAAAAAACAATTGATGTCTGGTTGGGCAATCATTACGGTTGAGATCATGTATTGGGGGTATGTAGGCGCCGATAGTAGGTATGTTCATATGTTGATACCTAGTATGAAATGTGAGAGGCGAGTCGGAGGTGAGGTGTGGTGTTATATGAACTCATCACTATCAAGGGGGCGCTTTCGGCTAGCGCGGCTGAGAAGCA
The DNA here is from genome assembly GCA_947311845.1 of Poa pratensis. Lineage (NCBI taxonomy): Eukaryota > Viridiplantae > Streptophyta > Magnoliopsida > Poales > Poaceae > Poa > Poa pratensis. The sequence continues at coordinate 4,400,957 of CAMZMU010000033.1, read as the reverse complement.
TATACGTGTTTATGGATATTACATACTCAGCTAGTATGATACTCACTTCAAACTGAAATTCGGATCAAATGAACATCTGGTACTCAGAGTTGTGTGTATGTTGATATCACATACTTAGTTCATAAATACCCTGAATTGGTAAAAGGCCGGATTTCTAAACTGTGATTAGTTTGTGGCATGTTAAATATTTGAAGGTATTGATGTATACTCAGTGTTTGTGAAGAATTGGTTGTGGGTACACGGGACATCCATTATCAGTACCATAGAAATTTTAAGAAGAAAACTTATTATAGTATTACATAACACTCTCTTAGTAGAGCACCTTGTTCAAAAAGAAAAACATTAAAAATTATTACATAAACATTTCTTAATATGGAAGATAATTGTAGCCATGAACATCTCGGTTCTACCTATGTCCATGGAGAGACATGTTGCCTTCAGACAGCAAGAGATGCCTTCTTGCACTAGCACACTTCTCTAACATGGGCATTTAGATACCTGCAATTAAAAAAAGGGATTGAAGGACCGTGGATCTTGGAATGAATATGTATGCAAAGATCTGAATGAGAAAAATCGATGGTAACATGGGAAAAACGACAACCTAGCTGATAATTACACATATTCAAAACAATAAAAAGCTTCTCTGATCTCTGATCTCCTGGACAATGTAAGATGCACTCATGTATACCTGAATAAATATTGTCAGTAATGCCGTATGAGTGAACACGTGTTCGAATTATCTAGTATGGTTGACGTTTGAACATACCTTTGAACATACTTTTGAACATACCTTTGAGGTATCTCGGACAGCAAGAGATGCGCGTTTCCTTCTTGCACTAGCACTCTTCTGCATCCTGGGCATTTAGATACCTACATTTAAAATAACCCAATAATGAGTATGAAGTATAATAGTACGAACTTAAACCAAACTTTTGATGAAAAAACTAAACTGATCATTCGTACAAAATCTAAGCAACTACGTTCTATTCCAGCTCCATCTAATTCCATTTAAACTAAGAGTTGATCAAAACAAGTCATGATTCTGTGCATAAGAAAAGCCACGTCTGGACTGAGCGGGAGGAAAAAATGCAATCTACAAATTGATCATTCGTACAAAATCCTGTGCACAAACAAGTGCTGATCGTTTAAGCACGGGTCCCCAACTGCCTCGCTGACGGTGTCGGTGGCCATGCCAAATACGATGCTAATTAAGCAGACGGTGGCGATATGCATAATTGTGCATGAAAAAAGACCATTCAGGAATGAACGCTGGTTGGAGCACGTACATACCTGAAGCCACAAATCGATTGAACGATTGGGAAAAATTAGCCAGCTTCACCTCCAACTAGATCATGACATGATGGTGAGATTCATATTGGAAAAAATCAGCCAGCTTCACCTCCAACTAGCTCATGACGTGATGGTGAGATCAAATCGTTTTGATCAGGCGAAGCTGTGATTGAGGAACAATTAAGGCGCATATAAAAAAGGTCAGCCCGTGATACCTTGTTTTGGTAAGATTTCGGGAATGCTGCCACGGAATGAGCATGAATCACGCACGGCCGTATAAGAAAGGAAATCATCATTAATGGCTGTTTAATTATATTTGGAAACAGCACCACGGTTCAAAATTTCAAACATGCAAAACGGGTTACTAACGGGTTTTCTAGACCTCACATACCCGAATTGGTTCCTGCCCTAATGATCATGATCAAATGAATCCAGCGGTTGTTGAGCTAGGAGCCTGGGCACCTATATATATATATATATATATATATATATATATATATATATATATATATATATATATACTAGCAAAATGCCCGTGCTTTGCAACGGGTACCAAACCAAATTATGTACTCAAAGAAATGAAAATTGACTATCAAACATAACTCATGCCACTGTGAACACTCTTATAGTTCACCCTGATTACAATGTCAAACCAAAAAATGTGGACAGCAGAACATAGCACAAAACTACTACTGTAACAAATATTATGGACATATATGATCCCAAATTTAAGCATCTAATTAGTTCCTACTATCAAGCCTAATTAGATATATATGACCCCCTTGTATATATAGTCTGACATAGATTTTTTCAAGACACCTTGAAAGTGTCTTTTGCATTCACGAACAATGTAAGCATGTGTAGCATTGGATCATGCACATGTACAAACCGAGCTTGTTTGGATTGCGCGATCTTGTGAGATTGAAACTAACATTAGATCCTGCCGATACATGGTTGCTTAGTGCTTACTTCTTCCAAGTTGTGGCAAAATAAATCTCTATCGGATCACTGTGACGCATGTACACATCACATGCGCGGGGGAAGCAAAAACAATCCTCGCATCCTACAAGCAGATAAAAGATGCGCACAGATGATGAACCCGCACAGAACTTCGGCATGGCGCATGGACTGTGGGCCAGCAGACACACGCGTAAAGTGAATGTGCATGCTGCCATTGCGTGCGCCGGCCGGCCACGGCGGGACGGTCTGCTAGCTAGACGCCGTGCACGACGCCGACTGCAACTCTCCTCGTGCCGGCCGGCGGAGGCGCCGAACCCCACGACGCCAACGTGTGGCGTTGTGGCTCATCGGCACGGCCGGCGGTGGGGCTCCTAGCCTGTACGGCCACCGCCGTGATGTCCCGTACTCCCGTTGCTGGTGCGCTGTTGCCGTCACTGCGATTCTGTCCCATTTTGTTTGATTCATGCTTAAAATCTTTAACTTGAATCTATTTGATCCACTTAAGTTTATGAGTAGGCATACAACATTATACACTTTCTGGACATTCATATGAATTTTTGTTCAAGAATTATATACAGCAAGAAATCTATTTGTTTATCACTACTAATGCACCCCACAGAAAAAGAAATGGGAGAAACGGTGTTTTGAATTTTTTTCGCAGAGATTAGAGGAGATGCACCAAGAGCTATCCAAGGATGGTGGAGACCATAAGCTTGGGGATGTGAAGACAACCCCACTGGACCTACACACTCCCGGTTTGCACACGTCTAATTTCTGTTTTTTGATCGAAACAATTTATCGCATAAACTTGGAGCGTCTTTTTGTTTGTTTAGATTTGTTTTTTATTTTGTGAGACCACCACACTATCATTTGTATATGAGAGAGCTACTGGAAATTTGGGTTGAAATATGTTGGATGCTATTATAAGATTGGGAAAAGGGATATTGGAGTTAATTTTAAAAGACACTTATAGTTGCATGATTCATGAGCTTATTAATGAGTCATAATTTGCAAATATTTTATCAAGAGCTATCTTTTATTCATGTTTTGATGCTAAATGTTATTTTACCTTGTTTTAACATGGATTAGTTAGTTCTATGGACACTCATGTATGCATTTAGATGGTCAACTTTCTCCCTCTTGCTAGCCCAAAAATTCCAACAAGCAAAAACTTGTTTCCAACACCTTCTACCAAAGTTTTTCCAGTGAGTGCACCATATCTACCTATTAGCTTTATGCTATTCCGAGTATGTTTATCATGATATTTGTGTTATCTATACCTCTGAATGAAAATGTTTATGTTGTTAATTGTTATGAGAAAAGTTGGTTATAGAGCTCTCTCGAACTTGATGCACACTTTACTTTTATTGCATAAATAAAATATGACCCATTGTGATTAAAATTATGATGTTGTGGGTTTGACAAATGTCTTTGCTTGAGAGTTAGCTCATATGTGCTGTCACATGGCAAGCTTTCAACATGCACTTCATATCATTTAGTTGATATCATGTACTTTTGTTTATGGATACTTACCATGGGTGAAATAAATGTGGAAATGAAGTGAGTTTGTATAAATGGTTAGAGAGACGCATAGGCCGCTAATCTAAGCCATGCATCATTCATGGTGGAAATTTACTTACATACTATGGTGAACCTTCTGTGATACACCTTACAATAAAAAGCTATCTAATGGTAAATAAAAAGGGTGTTGAGATTGTTCATTGTGTTTGTTTGTCTTGTCATTTTGATATGGGCTTGTTCCATTTCCTGGCACAAGAGGTACCCAGTTGACGCTCTTAATGATACTATTATTACTTACAATGATATTTAACTTGAACTTGCTTTGTTTCCAATATGAGTAACACATGGAGTAGGTACTTGTATTCAAGGGGCATGAGACTTTCAACCTGTACTTTGTCAAGCACACTACTCATATTTGCTTTCACTTTAAACTTAATCATTCAAAATGCTATGATAGGGGAATGAGAGCTTGACACCAAGGATTACCATATTACAATCATTGACTTAAGTAGAGAAGTTCAGAAGTTAGATGAAACTTATTCATGCTTTACCTCTACACTCATATACATATCTTTCCAAAGTGTCCACCTTTTATATTTAGATTTTCATCAATACTCTATGACCATTGTAGGATGTTCTTACTTATTATTATGCATACTTGTGGTCCATAGTACTTCTTCTCTTATGTTACACTTTGTGAATTATCATTGAACATCCTTGCATTGAATAATTGATATCACTTCATAAACTATCTTGCATATTGCTACTGCTTTTAAGAATGAACCATTTGACTCTATGTAGCAATAGTAATCATCTTTGATATCCATTGATAGTATTAAAATGTAAAGTCCATGTTTAGTTTTATCACCTTCATACTCGAGGACGAGTATAGGTTAAGCTTGGGGATGTTGATGCATGTAAAATGCATACATGAACTTTACATTTTATTACTTGATATTCCAACTTATTTGCATCATATATGGGTTATATTTAAGTTTTATAATGATTTTAGGGGGTAATTCACAGTTTCCCCATTTATTTGGAATTAACCCTGCAGAACCAGAAAACCCATTTTTCCATGTTTTTGACTTTCAGGGACCAAACGACGTCCAAATGACCTAATATTTTACGGGACCCAATATTTGGAAATAAGAAGACGTACCAGCCAAGGATCCGCGAAAAAGGAAGTCCGAGGAAGAAATTAGATGGTCCCACGCAGCCAGGTACAGTGCCCGTGTGGGACCACCTCTTTTATTCCTCGTGGCTCCGATGCCGTCCGTTTTCGTCTCCGTGGCTTCGTCTTGACTAAAAACGTCTATAAAAATAGTCCCCCGAGGAGTTTCGTGGGGAGCGCCGCCGAAACACAGAAACCACGAAACAGAGACCTGGAGCTGCAGATTGGAGGGGGAAAACTCTGGCGGGGGCTGCCGGGGTGGTCTCCATCTTCTCCAACGACTTCTCCACCGTCTCCATGATGAAGGGGGAGTAGTCCACCCCCTGGACCTTGGGTTTGTGGTGGTAACTTGATCTAATCTCTCTATGTATGACCATTGTTGGAGTCCATATGATGTGCCTTGCATAAGTATGGATCTATCTATGTAATTCTTGTGGTGGATATTGTGGTATGAGATGATTTGTTATGCATTTACCGTTGTGTTGGAGCTTTTATGATTTGTCATACTTTGGAGATATTCTATGATGCATGTGATGGTTTGATTTATGCATAATGCCTTGTTTATCCTTGTCATGAGGTGATTGACACCACCAAGTGTGGATAGATGAGAGAGATGTGGTCATGCACACGATATATGAATCATTGCACTAGTGTTTAAAATATTGTCCATTATGAAGTATGATGTATGTAGGTACGGGATGGCCGACGTGACACGGCATATGTATTGAGTGACATGTGAAATACAGCCCAACATCCTTTATCTGGGGTAAAAAGGAAGAGTATGATGTGGGAGTGATAGCAACCACGCTAGCCTTACGAGGGTGACATAGCAACACAAATGAGTACTTCTTTCAACTATGTGTTTTAGGACATATAGCCGTCATAAAAGCTACCATTAAAACATGACAGTTGTGTGTACTTTATCTATAACATGATAATCACCGTAGATGAGAGAGAGAGGATTAAGTGAACCCATGAACCCATGTCCATTGTTCCTATAAGAGAAAACCTTTGTCTTGTCCTCTTGCATTGAAGAGGATTGGGACACTTTCACATTCTTGTTTTGTTACGTTAAACTTCCATCCATTAAATCAACCACCTTGTTCTTTAAAATTGTTTAGTGCATAATCAACTAAAACTTGTGACACTTTAGTTCTAGGGAATAGATAACTTTTCCTTCTTACTCCTGCGGATCGATACCCTACTTCCACATTGAGAGGTGCTACAGTGATCCCCTGCTCTTGGGGGTTATCACATGGGTCTGCCAGAGAGTCCCTTAATGTGGGGTTCAGTGGTGCCTGACAGTCAAGTCGTCGCCCATAAGAAGTTCATGTGGCCACAGTTTTTGGTCACGTGGCGTTGATCACGTCAGAGCTGCGTGTGCGAGCATTGGTTGGAAGGCCCAATATTCAGGCTGAAGACGTTCTGATATGTCATGTTTCATGGTTCTCGCACACGAGGGTTATACATATTTGTTGCCGAGTGATCTGGGACACGACGCGTACATGAGTATGAGCATTTGTCTGTGTTCGATATTGTCAAGACTAGAAGGCATGACGGTTAAGTTTTGGTGGTGCCACTTCAGTACCGGGACTGGAGCTACAGGGTGAAAACCTTGGTCTGACCTTCGTGGGTCATACCTAGCAATGGCGGTGTTTTGACATCGTTACCTTGCTGAAGGCATTGCATGGAATTTGCTCAGTTCTTCTCTCAAGGGGTAAAACTCATGTCTAGTCTTTGGTTCGATCCGGCGAGGATGACACTTGTGTGCCATTACCTTCCTGAAGGCGTTGTTTTGGAGAACCTTCTCGTGACCCGTGTGTTTTCATGGCAGTGGTTGATGTCGATGTGGTTACTGCGTGCTTTAGATCTTGGTTTTTCTTTTGTTCTTTCGATGTCTCGACTTGCTCGTAGTATTGAGTTGTTGCAGAGGTCAAGTATACTTGATATTAATCTATTACCCTTTATCAAAAAAAGGAGAGAGGGTAGAGGCGGCTATGTTTGTGAAACATAAATATGTTGCATTCTATTAGAGTCGAGCTTGTTGAGAGTACATATGCAACACAGTATACGTTTTAAGGACACTCTATTGCATTTTGAATAGTTGAGATCCAAACATAACCCATTCATCAGATAGGCATTCCCTGATTAAATTCTACACCAAATCTTCATCTCTTATCCTATATTACGTTTCTTACATTTTGAATAACTTACTCTAGAAAAAAATATTTCAACATCCTTGCATTTTGTTTCATTTTCGATGGAGCTGAATTGATTCCAAAAAAAGATGCATATGTTATGATCATGTACCCTGCTAACATTATTTGACATATATGGCCTAAATTTTTTCTTGTTTGTTTTCAAATTCTTAACGATATAACCACTAGTGGAAACAGGGCCATCGGTTTGACCCTTTCGTCCCGGTTCCCTTACGAACCGGTACCAATGGGGGCACTAGTCCCGGTTCGAATGCCCAGGGCGCCGGCCAGGTCCAGTCCCGGTTCGTAGGGGACCTCTAGTCCCGGTTCGTGATACGAACCGGTACTAAAGGGTCGCGGCAGGCGGAGTACCGGTTCGTATCACGAACCGGTACTAAAGATGGACATTTAATACCGGTTCATGATAAGAACCGGAATTAATGTTCTCCCTATATCATCTTCCACCCCCGAGCCGGCCATGGCCATTTTTTGAGCTCGAGTTTATCAACATTTTCTCATCTATTTCCTCTCCCGAGCTCGAGTTCATCCCCATTTTTTACCACCATTTGTCAAGATTGACGGCGCCCCATCTATCCAAGGTTAGCACTTCCGGCGTTGCTACTTTAGCTCATTTCGTTGCTAGTTTAGCTCATTTCATTTTTCTAGTGCTAGCTAGGTGTTTGATGAAATGCTAAGTTAGGGATATCATTTGTTTTATATGCAATTTGAGCTCAAATTAAAGTATGATTTGTGGGTTTTAGTGTCGTCCGGTCCCCGTCCTCACCGCTGTCGATCGCCCCGCGCCGTCCCGTCACCACCTCGGTGAGCCTCTTGTTTTTATCTTTTATTTATAAAAAACTTACTTATATGATTTAGATGCATAGTTATTACTTGTATAATTTTTCTTATGTATTTTTATATGTATAGTGCCATAGTTTTGATATCCGTCCCCGTCGGCCCTCGTCCGGTCTATGATTCGGATGTGGTATACTTTTATAACTTTTAGTTTCATTTCGTTTTATGACAATTATGCTGACCAACTTGACATAGATATTTTTATTTAGCAGGTAGTTGAACCAAAAATTCCAACCGACACTCTAGTCGAGGTACTAAATCTATTATATACTAAAAGCAATATACGGGGTTCCAATAGAGGCACCACGTTTATCCACATCAGCTAAAAATACTTACACCGTTATTCTTAATTTTGACGGCTGAGATTTGAAGTTATGGTAACATAAGTCTATTATTGACACGTACAACCACAGTTTGTGTGTTGTCAGGTAACAAAAAAATCTACACAAAATCTATTTCAAGAGGAGATGTACGTGAGAGGAAAGATCAGAACAGATTGGCGAAAAAAAAAACTCGGGACGGAAGGCCGTTTCCTATTCGTGTCTATCCTTTCTGTTTCTACGTGTCCTTCCACTAGATCCAATGGATCACGATAGACGCAAGTATTGCATCTTGGCTGGCAGATGCGGAATCATCGCCGGCCAGAACGGCCCCAGCATCGGTTAATTTAAAATTACGGTGTATCCTATATGTACGTATAAACCCACTTGGAGTCTTGGTCTCACGGGGTCACTCTGAATTCCAATTCCACTGCATCGGAGAAGCACGGCACAGTCAAGCAGCCCACCGCCAGGGACGAAACCACTTGGGGTGGGTTGCCGGGAGCGAACTGCACCAACGCCAAAGGGCCTCCATCTTGGCACGACAGCCTGGAGGTTGATTATCACCGTCAATCGCTGGCCGGAAGAAGGCGCTGCCGACGAAGAGGGAGGGAGGGGTCGCCTTTCGACCATCTTAGATGGCGGCCGACGAGTAGCCACCATGGATAACCTCCCGGGAGCAGCTTCAACACTCCCCTGGCGTAGAGACGGCGACCAGCTAGCAAGAGAGTGGGATCCACGTTCTTTCTCGCCACCATGACGAGGAACAGAAGCGAGCACCACCCGCTCACCATGGCCACCGGATCTGCAAAAACCAACGAGTTTTATTGAAGGGGCCGGCCCGGTGTTGCCGCTCGACCTATGCTCTAACCTCCAGAGCCTGGTCAACAGCCACCACCGTGCGCTCTACGAGGAGCAGCTCGAAACCTCCCGCAGCCACACCCCGATGCCAACTCTAGATCCGGCGAGCTGCGCACCACCCCAGCCTCTCCCCTCGCCTCCTCGGCCGGCCAGAGAGTCGGTGAGCCCACAGCTGCACAAGATCCACAGAGAGCCAGATCTGCCTTTATTGGGAAGGACTCCAACCACCGCACCACCACCATCAACCTTCCACCTTGGAAGCTCACCGGAGCGCAACGAGGTCGACCAGCCCGTGCTTGGCAGCAGCACCAGCCTGGAGAAGCCCGGCATCTCGCCATACATCTCGCCATACGCCATAAAGGACCCTAATACTACACCTAGGGCAAGAGGAACTACGCCTGCTATGTACAGAAGAACTCGGCCGCCATCCCCAGCTCCCCTCCGGCCAACAAAGCCGCCGGAGAAGGAGAGGAGCGACGCCGGGGGCTCACAGGAGACTCTCAAAGAAAGAGGGAGGAGAGAGAACGAGGAGGGGTATAATTTGTTGCTGGTTTTGATTTGTACTAAGGTACGCATGCGCTGGTGAATTGAAAAAACGTCCATATACATAGGTGATTGACGGCAATATCGAAAGTTGAGGTCTTGGTTTATTCTTATTATCTCTTCCGCTTCGTAGTTCCCACGCAACAAGTTAAAAGAAAAATCTTTAATTCTTATACCATGAGTATATAAAAAGGATCATATTCATTCATTCATGGTATAACACGTGACAGCATTAACTAAAGAATATTTATACCTAAAAAATATTCGGAAGAATATCGAAAGTTGAGTTGAGGTCTTGTTTTATTCTTATCTCTTCCGCTGCGTAGTTCCCACGCAAAAGGAAAAATTCTTTTATTCTTCCACGAACCATCATTAAGCGACCGTAGACTAGACGAGTGTGTCTGTGATGATGGAGGTCCATCACCCCCACGGTTTGGTATAAGGAAACGTTTTATGGGAGGTCCATCGCACAGAAAGGAATAACTGTGTGTGCTGTAGGGGTCAATTGCACATGGTTTGTGGCTCTAAATTGTTTATGACCAACACAGCAGGTTTATTTTCTTTCAAATTTAAAACAGGTCAATAGCAGTATATATAAGTACGTATCAAAGTTAATAATATACTGCATGTTATGAATGGGGTTTAGTTTCACTCAAGGAAGGGGCAAGGGGCCAGTTTCATGTCGTATCCAACTAAACTAGTATCTTTTGATAATACAAAACCAATTGTGGGGTCCCACCCTTTCCTATTTAAGGCCAAGGTGCAAGCATAGAAGAGCAGCTGAGCAGCCTTTAGATAGAGCGTCCTCTTTGTCTTCCCCATCTCCAAAACCTGCTTCAAAAAAACAAAACAAAAAACTACAAAACCTCACTAAGATCCACGACAAGCCAGCACCAGCCTGAGGAGGGCCAACCGGTTAGTCCAGATATTAATTTTGTGCACTAATTTAGCTAGTACAAAATATTGCCCGTGGCATGCTTTGGATGACAGTTTTACCCACCAAAGCTCCCGACACGTTGTCCATATTGGGTGAACTATTTCTATGTTGCATACTTGCTATTTGAGATTTACTAAAGTCACATTTAAGATCATGTTTTGTATATGTCACTGGTGTCATGGTGTGGTATTATCATCATGCACTCATGTTGATAGTTAGTGTTATTTGCCATGTCAATTATCATCTTGTACAGTTTTGTGGGTAAACCCATGGGCAGCGGGTACCCGTGGGTGACGAGTACGGTGAGAAAACGACCATGGTGATTGAGGGCATGTACAATGGTCAGAACTTAGCTGTCTATAGGAGGTGCCACCTAGGATATTTGGTGAGTTGGAGGGGAGAGAAGACAAGAAAAGCAAGAGGTCGTCGGTAAATCAGCAGACGGATGATTCGCGTGAAATTCGTTGGCTAACGAAGCCACTTCTCCCGTTGTATAGCTGGTGTCAGTACCTGTGCGGTTGTGCCCCGAAATATCTCGTGCTCCCTCCTTCTTCTTTCTGGGTCCATGGCTTGCAGACCCATCTCCGGTGCTCATGAATCCACGGCGCAGCCGTCCCCGGTCCTCGTAAATCCACGGCACCACGGCGGCGGCCGTCTCCTCGTCGCCCTTCCACTCTTTCCATGAGTCCGCGCTGCCAACCCTGGAGGAGGCAGCAAGGACGTTTCAAATCCTCATCATGTGGACGCCATCATCACTTGCATACCCGCAAGCCTAGACCGGGGGATTGCAAAGGTGCTGGAAGAAGCCATCGTTGGATTAAAAATTCATTGGATTTGCTATATGCATTGATTTGAGTATCTCCTTGCTTCTTGGTTCCAATTTTTTAGCTGTGAGATGTTAAAAATCAATTGGCAGATCGAGGAGGGTGAGGATAAAAGGCATGAGAGGAAGAACATCAATGTTTATGCTGTAGCGAACAAGAAACACGGCTGGCCACATAGATATCTAGTGTTAGTCAATGGATTCTGTTTTTTAATGTTTTCATGCAATGAAGAGTTTATGCAGAAAACTAAAAGGATAACCAGTTGTAGGAGCGGTCTATCTATATATGACGTGGATATGTATTACAGATTATTGCTGTCTACACCAATGTACATGCCCTGATGGGCATGGGCCCATATGTGTGAAAATCCCGGCAGACATGGGTATGCACTATCCATACCCAACGTGCTGACATGCATGATGCCATCTCTATATGGATTAGATCCTCTATACCAGAGCCTCGAGAAAAGATCAAGGGTGTGGCAGGTACCACCGGTAACTGTTATTTCCTAAAATTCCGAGGCAAAATTTGCAGGTTTGATGAAAGTTTACAAAAAAAAATCCATCATGACCAATATATTTCAACCGGTGTCCTTATTTACTGGTCTAGTAACGCTGGTAACCTGCTGGTAACAAAAACAATCGGTGGTTGAATAGAACACTGGTTAGGAGTAGAGTATATACATTGTCAATTTTCAATGGCTTCCATAGGCATGGGCTTGATGTAGTTACTTGCAAGTGTTAGGTCTAATGGAGTGCATGATCACTTAGAGAATCCTACCTGAAGGAAACCTTTCAATGTTACTATATGCACTAAGGATTGCTTGCATTATTTGCAATTTGAAGGGCACACATACTATGGACCGCCATAAAAAGACTCTGCCTAGATACCTTGCTTTCAAAGGCGACAACGGCAAGTACCTCGCCGCGCGGGTCGTCCAGCGCTACAATTATCTGGAGTTTTCGTCATCTGATATTGGGGATCCAAACATAGTTCACACCATTGTCACCAATGGTGATGGAACTATCCGTATAAAATCCAATCATTTTGGCAAATTTTGGAGGCGCAGCCCAAACTGGATTTGGGCAGACTCAGACGACACCACTTGCCAGAACCGTGACACACTCTTCAAGGTCATCAAACTTGGCAACAACTCAATTGCACTTCAGAACCTGGGCAACAACTATTTCTGCAAGAGGTTAACCACTGAAGGGAAGACGAGTTGCCTTAATGCTGGTGTTCGATCCATCACAACAGAAGCAAAACTGCAGTTGGAAGAGCCTGTTCTTTCTCGAGAGATTTACGATGTTGATTTTGACCTCTCAAAATCTAGGGTTTACGGCAAGAAGGTTAGGTGCATGGCCATTGCAACGGCTGTCAACGGTAGCAATTCAAGCAACACCGCCCGACTAACCTTGTCGTACACAGAGACAGAGACAAGGGCATGGAATTCTAGCGTTACATGGAAGCTAGGTATTAAACCACGATTGACACTGGGGTCCCACTTATTGTAGATGGAAAAGTTGAAATTCAGACTGAATATAGCCAGAGCTACAGTTGGGGATCATCCATTCAAACAACAGCAACGCAAGCGATTGCCTACGAAGTTACTGTGCCTCCAAAGACTAAAGTGACAGTGAGCGTGATTGCAACACAAGGTACTTGTAATGTTCCCTTCTCATATAAGCAGACGGATCTTCTCACCAGTGGAGTTGAAGAGACATACCATTTAAAGGATGGCGTCTACACCGGTATCAACTGCTATGATGTCAAGTACGAGACCAAAGAAGAAAATATCATCGATGTCCGCTGCGCGCATCAGTAGCAAGCTAAAACTCCCGGGTGGCCTGGAATCTGTTGCATCTCCTATATATGGCTTGCATTGTCGCACTATATCATTGTGTACTGCTTTTGTAAAATAAATAAATAAATAAATGTTTCTGGATTTCGGGGCTTGTGATACATATTTATATGGTTGTGATGTTCTTTATAAAGTGGACCAAATGTATTGTGATATGATTGAACTAGCAGGGTGAACGGTGCATTTTGTATGCTAATTTTAATGTATTTTAAATGGGCCCCTTTTGAAAATCAACGGTGAAGATTAAAAGATAACCCTTTATATTAGAGGGTATTATAGTCTATTTTATTCTGTAAAAACAGTTATCCCTATTAAACTATATATATTGAGAGTCACCGTCAAAAACAAATATTGCTAGTTAAAACCCAAGCCCTTTGCATATTTTATTGTACTAGTAAGTATGCACGTACAACGCATGTCTCAGCTAATGTAAATTACTACTGTAAAAAATTATAAATAGTTGCATTGCCGAAAATACACAATGAAACATAGGTCTATGCGCACCCGCATTGAAAAAAATAGCAAAAAAAGTCAAACAATTCTGAAACTTTTTTGTAACAAACATGGTCTAGTGTTTTTTTTTAGAAAATGGGAGAAGCCCCAGCCTCTGCATCGATTGATGCACACGGCTTTTATTGCAATGTCAGCAGTAGTTTAGAGTTTACATCTCACGCAATGTCAGCAGTAGTTTAGGCTAAATAAACAATTCTACCGGACTAACTAAAAAATATTGTCACACCGATAAATAGCTAAACCTAAATAAAGAGAAGAACACTCGTACCCTTGAAGCGTGCGAGTGCGAATCCCCTCCGTAGCAGCACCACCACCACCGCAGCTACCCCAACACCAACCTCCACCGCTACTCCACCATGGCTACAAAAAACCACCACCAAATCGCCTCCACAAACTATCTCACCATGAGATCGTCGTTGCTAATGCTTCCTACTATTTTGGGGATGAGTTTTGGGAGAAGAGTTGGGCAAAATCGGCGGTAAATCACGACTATGTTGGAGGTGGAGGAGAAAAGAGATGCAAGCCCGAGGAGGAAGAAGAGGAGCGGCGGCGCGGGGGTTATAACGTGGATCCTATCGGCTATGGCGTGGCCGATTACCTGGTCAGCCACGGCATGACCGACTAGTGGCCACGCGTGACCGATAGGGTATCTGGCCGTTAGCTCCACCACCTGCTCGGCTTCCACGTGGCCGACGGAACCTGGTCGGCCACGCCGTGACCGATATGTCCTCGTCGGCTTTGCCGTGACCGAGGCCGCAATATATTTGAAATACTTTCAAAACGCGCATTATTTATCGAATTTCTGAAGAAAAAAAGGTATTATTAAAAAAAATAGCTGGTAACTTGTAGCTATTGAAAGAGAAACAACTAGTAGCTTAGTCACCCATGCACATGGAGAGTCATCAGCTAGGTGGCTAGCGCACAACAGCAGCTCCACGATATAAAAGTACCACATCAGCCGCACCAACACTTCATACCAGAAAACTGTTCAAGATCAGCAAGAACAGCTAGAACAACCAAAAAAGTAGATAGGACCAAGCTGAAGTAGCTAGGAGGAGGAGGCATGCCACAAGATGCAGGTTGTTCAGAATCCAGAAGAACAAGCTTCAGAAGCCAGCAAGGTAGGACTAGATGAGAGGAGAGGAGAGTAGTAGAGGGAAATGGGAAGAACTCACCCTAAGAAACTATGCCTCAGATTGGAATTCATCATAGGCTAAACTAAGAGCAAGCCTAGTATGTGTTCTTATCAGAATAGAGAGGGAGGAATCTATACCAGCTGTAGCAACTGTCCCTGATCAGATTAGAAGAGAGAGAGTGGATGAGAGAGTAGAGAGTTGAGATTGCAAGTCAGACCAAGCAAATCTGGACAGCAGTGGCTATCTAGATCACTTCAACACATCAAAAGCACTAGAAATAAGCCAGGAAATCATACACTTGATCTGAATCATATTCCATATATCTAGATGATCATCAAGAAAATACCAACAGCACAAGTAAACTCTAGAACAGAGAGCAAAGCAGTAGCATATCATGTGTTTGCATACATTTGATCAAGAAATTGATCTAGCAAAATAGTTAGGACACTAACAAGTTATTTCAGCAAATGATATCAATTGGCTAAATTAATTAAGACCATTCTTGTACCACAAAAGTGGAGGTGTTTGCTAAAATTACTAGAGCATGAGCATCAACCAGCTAGCTAGCAATTAACCAGGACCGATCTAACTAGCACAAATAAACCAGCAGCAATCATGGTCGGAAGATCACCACCACAGTCCTAAACCTAGAACTAACCACGGCTCAACAATGGAATCACAGAGCCTGAGAGAGCAGGGGAGAACCAGAGCATACCTGAACGAGACCAAGGTGCGGGAGGCCACGGCCAGCCCAGGCGGCAGCAGCACCATCACCACCACCGGGGAAGCCGAGCAGCACGGGGTACAAGGGGAGGCCGTGCCGGCGAACCCAAGCCATGGCGGCTAGGGTTAGCCTCGGAGTCGCGTGCGGGCACGGAGGAATGAATCGGAAGCGGTGAATCGGTGGAGGGGATCGAGGCGAATCAGGATCAACAGGCGGCGACGCCGGAGCCGCCGACAGCGGCTGGAGCAGAGGCGGCGGCGGCGGCGCATCGCGAGAGGAACGAGAGCGAGCTGAGCAAGAGAGTCGTGTGTTGTGTACGTGATGCACTTGGGCTTGGTCCAACCCATTTGGCGAGTGTGCTACTAGGCCCATTCAGACTCAGCCCAGTTACTTACTAGGTTTATTTTTTTTCTTTTAAGCTTTAACAATTGTTTGAAATGCTTAAAGATTTTAAACCTAATTTTTACTTTAAATTTCCAAAATGAATAGTTAATACTAATTAAAAATATTAAATTTAATTCTAAAAATACGAGCAGGAGGGCCGCCGGCGCGGAGCTCATGGGGACGGACAACGGCGTCGGGCCCGTCTGCCCGAGGAAGAGGAGGGCCGACACGAGCTGGACTAGGCGCCCTGGCGAGGCACGTGGGCAAAGAGGCGGACGGAGGCGCTCGGGCGGAGGTCGAGGTGGTGGTCACGCGATGCTTGGCTCGGGTGGCTGCCGGCATCGATGTGCCCGAGGGTGGCGGTGATGAGGAGAGGGAGCTCGTCCATGGTGCGGGCCCGGTGGCAGGAGACGCGCCTGCTTGCTCGAGAGGGGAGAGACAAGGAGGGGTGAGTGGGCTTAGCGCGAGGTGGATAGCCAGGGCATAGTTGAGGTGAGCGGAAGAGGGAGAGAGTGAGGATAGACGAGAGAGGAGGCGAGGTCGAGTGGAGAGTGCCAGCGCTGGCGGCGCACGGGAGATGGGGATCGAGGGGCTCCTATCGGTCGGGGTCTAGGGTTGGGTCGGCTGCGGTAGTTAGGTGGGCTGGGGTTGGCTGCTCGGCCGGCCTGGCTGCCTGTCCCAAAACATTTTTTTTAATTTTAAAACGTTGTCTTTTTCTTTTATCTTTATTTCAGAAACCTTTTTCTAAAATAGTTTTTAGAAAGAAAATAGTTTTGAAGATAGGTTATTTTAGTCAATTATCGCAAAACCCAAATAGGGCTTTTAAGAAAATAATTTGAGGGGCAAAATATGGCATGACATGATGCATGACGACATGATGATGCGAAAAACAAAACAATAAGCAAAACTAATACAGGGGATTTTTTCGAAACATTACAGCTGGCGAGGACGAGGATGGGGCGGTGCGGCTTGGGATTTGAGGGCGCCGATCAATTTGGGTGAAGGGGGGATTTGGATAACTGCCCCGTGTGCGCAGCCGAATCATTATGATTTGGCTTGGAACTATCAGTGGGCGCCCCGGGGCACCCACCACTAGTAACAAAAGATACCAGTGACGGGCGGCCGCGAGAGCCCGCCTGATCTAGG
Source organism: Poa pratensis (assembly GCA_947311845.1). Taxonomy (NCBI): domain Eukaryota; kingdom Viridiplantae; phylum Streptophyta; class Magnoliopsida; order Poales; family Poaceae; genus Poa; species Poa pratensis. The sequence continues at coordinate 4,383,710 of CAMZMU010000033.1, read as the reverse complement.
CATTACTAGTGTAGGGTAATTCTTCCCGCCCGCCACCACTGGTAATGTTTTTAGGTTTTTGTGTATTTGTGAAGCTCTTGTATTTTTGGACAAGAGTTGTGGTCCAAATATTTTATAGGGTTTAATGCACACCATTAGAAGGTTCATGTAAAACTTTGGCAGTTTTTTAGGTTAATTTGCTATTTTTAGGGCATTAAATGAATTTCTATGTATTTAATGAAGCTAAATGCGTTTTGATTTAAAAAATGATGTAAATGAAGTCTGAAAAAGATGAAACTTGGCATGCTGTCATGATATAACCCCTAGAGGGTGTGGTAAAAATTTGAGAGAGTTACGAAAAAAATTGATGCACTTCGCGTAGAAACTGAAGAGTCTCCGGGGAAGAATCATAGTTTGAATGGAAACTGTCGGGTTTGAAGGGGAACTCAATGTTTTTTCAATTCTCCTTAAAACTTTTTCTCTGTTGAATATACACCATTGCAAGTTTCATGGTTAAATTTGGGACTATTCTAGGTTAATATGATATATTTAGGACATTAAATGCATTTCTAGTTATTTAATGGACATAAATCAAATTTGAACTACATGTACATTAAAAAATACCCAAAAATTAGTTTTAAAAATGTACCATTGAAGTTCTTGAGTATGTATTTAGGTCATACATGCAAGTAAAATATTTTTCAAATTTTAAACACATACTCTACATATAATGTAATGACACCATGCAAACTTTTATAGTTTTCAGACAAAAATTAAAATTCTCTGTAAATTCAGCCCGTGCGGGATCTAGTTTCAAAGATCGCGTCGTGAGGAACTCAACAGTGAGAACGGATTTCGATTTGAACGCTCGGTTTGAAAGCAAAGCATTTTTGAATGTTTGAAACAGTTTTTGATGTCGCTGGCGTCATCTATTTTGGCTCTATATAATTTGTTGCTGGTTTTGATTTGTACTAAGGTACGCGTGCGCTGGTGAATTGAAAAAGCGTCCATATACTTAGGTGATTGACGGCAATATCGAAAGTTGAGGTCTTGGTTTATTCTTATTATCTCTTCCGCTTCGTAATTCCCACGCAAGAAGTTTAAAGAAAAATCTTTAATTCTTATACCATGAGTATATAAAAAGGATCATATTCATTCATTCATGGTATAACACGTGACAGCATTAACTAAAGAATATTTATACCTAAAAAATATTCGGAAGAATATCGAAAGTTGAGTTGAGGTCTTGTTTTATTCTTATCTCTTCCGCTGCGTAGTTCCCACGCAAAAGGAAAAATTCTTTTATTCTTCCATGAACCATCATTAAGCGACCGTAGACTAGACGAGTGTGTCTGTGATGATGGAGGTCCATCACCCCCCCACGGTTTGGTATAAGGAAACGTTTTATTTTTTTTAAACAAGGCAAAAGTTTTTCCTTTTATATTGATATAGGAGAAACAAACATGATACGGCCGAAGCCAAAATAAAAAGAGTCACACAGGTCGGGGCCTACTAAACGAAAGAAAAGCAACCCCACGAGAATCCAGATCATCCTACTCCGTCCAGTCTCTCGGAAAGATAAATCGTCATTTCTTCAAAATGCAACTAGGTGGCGCGGTCTGGGACCAGGAAGCAGATCAGACGGAGACGTCCAGCGCCACCGGTGGCGGGAAGTCGCATCCCCCTGGGCCAGCCAGGCCAATCGCACAGGTCCATCGCACACGCTTCGAAAGGAATAACTGTGTGTGCTGTAGGGGTCAATTGCACATGGTTTGTGGCTCTAAATTGTTTATGACCAACACAGCAGGTTTATTTTCTTTCAAATTTAAAACAGATCAATAGCAGTATATATAAGTACGTATCAAAGTTAATAATATACTGCATGTTATGAATGGGGTTTAGTTTCACTCAAGGAAGGGGCAAGGGGCCAGTTTCATGTCGTATCCAACTAAACTAGTATCTTTTGATAATACAAAACCAATTGTGGGGTCCCACCCTTTCCTATTTAAGGCCAAGGTGCAAGCATAGAAGAGCAGCTGAGCAGCCTTTAGATAGAGCGTCCTCTTTGTCTTCCCCATCTCCAAAACCTGCTTCAAAAAAACAAAACAAAAAACTACAAAACCTCACTAAGATCCACGACAAGCCAGCACCAGCCTGAGGAGGGCCAACCGGTTAGTCCAGATATTAATTTTGTGCACTAATTTAGCTAGTACAAAATATTGCCCGTGGCATGCTTTGGATGACAGTTTTACCCACCAAAGCTCCCGACACGTTGTCCATATTGGGTGAACTATTTCTATGTTGCATACTTGCTATTTGAGATTTACTAAAGTCACATTTAAGATCATGTTTTGTATATGTCACTGGTGTCATGGTGTGGTATTATCATCATGCACTCATGTTGATAGTTAGTGTTATTTGCCATGTCAATTATCATCTTGTACAGTTTTGTGGGTAAACCCATGGGCAGCGGGTACCCGTGGGTGACGAGTACGGTGAGAAAACGACCATGGTGATTGAGGGCATGTACAATGGTCAGAACTTAGCTGTCTATAGGAGGTGCCACCTAGGATATTTGGTGAGTTGGAGGGGAGAGAAGACAAGAAAAGCAAGAGGTCGTCGGTAAATCAGCAGACGGATGATTCGCGTGAAATTCGTTGGCTAACGAAGCCACTTCTCCCGTTGTATAGCTGGTGTCAGTACCTGTGCGGTTGTGCCCCGAAATATCTCGTGCTCCCTCCTTCTTCTTTCTGGGTCCATGGCTTGCAGACCCATCTCCGGTGCTCATGAATCCACGGCGCAGCCGTCCCCGGTCCTCGTAAATCCACGGCACCACGGCGGCGGCCGTCTCCTCGTCGCCCTTCCACTCTTTCCATGAGTCCGCGCTGCCAACCCTGGAGGAGGCAGCAAGGACGTTTCAAATCCTCATCATGTGGACGCCATCATCACTTGCATACCCGCAAGCCTAGACCGGGGGGATTACAAAGGTGCTGGAAGAAGCCATCATTGGATTTGCTATATGCATTGATTTGAGTATCTCCTTGCTTCTTGGTTCCAATTTTTTAGCTGTGAGATGTTAAAAATCAATTGGCAGATCGAGGAGGGTGAGGATAAAAGGCATGAGAGGAAGAACATCAATGTTTATGCTGTAGCGAACAAGAAACACGGCTGGCCACATAGATATCTAGTGTTAGTCAATGGATTCTGTTTTTTAATGTTTTCATGCAATGAAGAGTTTATGCAGAAAACTAAAAGGATAACCAGTTGTAGGAGCGGTCTATCTATATATGACGTGGATATGTATTACAGATTATTGCTGTCTACACCAATGTACATGCCCTGATGGGCATGGGCCCATATGTGTGAAAATCCCGGCAGACATGGGTATGCACTATCCATACCCAACGTGCTGACATGCATGATGCCATCTCATATGGATTAGATCCTCTATACCAGAGCCTCGAGAAAAGATCAAGGGTGTGGCAGGTAACACTAGTAGAAAAACCACCTTTCGTCCACAGCCGGTGAAGCCATTAATCCCGGTTCAGAGAAAAACCGGGACCAATGCCTGGCATTGGTCCCGGTTCGAGCTGCCAGGGGCCCGTGGAGCATTGGTCCCGGTTCGGTTGGGGACATTGGTCCCGGTTCGTGGCCAATGCTCCGGTGCAGCCGTTAAAATCTCATTCTCCTCTCTCGAGATTTGAGGTATATCCAAAACCCTTCCCTCATCAAGTAAAAAATTATTCTCAGCCGGTGCCCCAAATAATTTTTTATAGTATTCAGTGATATATACTTCTTAATTTTCATCACCTACTATTGTTCCTTCTTCTTGTTCCAACTGGAAATTTTTATTTTTCCTATGTTTTCCATTAGCAATGAGGTGGAAATATTTTGTATTATTTCCTCCGTGCCCTCTGTGCCCATTTTGATTCTTCTTCTCTTCTTAATTTAGATAGGCTATCATTAGATTTTCTCAACACTTCACGTTCTGTTGTGTTGAGAGGGCTAGTTTCAGCTTTTATATCAAGTGTATCAATGATGCCTAATAATCTTTCCTTTTTTTTTCTATATATCCCACTTCTATGCCGGGGCCAACCCTAAGATAGCGTCTTATATGTCCTATTTTGTTTTGCCAGACCTCTATAGGAGTGTCTCCCCTAACATGTGCTTGCCATTCCTTGGAGATCATTTCAAAAAAGCCATCTTCTCGTAGCCAGGCTAATTCAAAACAAAACAAGGAAGTATTGCCCAAGTGAGCTTGTTCACCCGAATCAATTAGGAGAGGGGGTGTGATCCGAACCTGTCCGTGATAAAGCTCTAACTGTTACCAATGGAAATTTTGTTCCCAATCCACGCTAGCAAGCACTCGATCAAGCTTCTCATACGTAGGCGTGTCTCTTCGACTAGCCCACGTATATTGCCGCCCCGAAAGTTTAATCTCTTTTAGACTTAGACTTTCAATAATGGAATAGAAAAGAAATGGCCATCGCGCATTGTAATTAGAATTGTTCTTTTCATGTGGTCCTCTAATAATATTGAAATCCCGCTGACTAACAAAGGAATAGGGGAGGACTCAGAAACTCTCACTAGTTCTGCTAGGAAGGGTTGCTTTTGCGCCTCTTGAGCTGCCCCATAAACTGCCACAAAATTCCACTCAAATCCATCTTTAGATTTTAAGTGAAACTTGACACAAAAGTCACCAGCATCGACATCTCTGACAACCAGTTTCCACATTAATACCAACTAACATACCACCCGAACGTCCCTGCGGTGGTAAACAGAACCAAGAAAAATCCCTACCAGCTGACAGATTTCTTAAGAAATGTGCTGGGAAACTCGATCTACCAGTTTCAAGTAAGGCTACAACATCCAGATTATAATCCCGTATGGATTCTTGAACCCTCAGATGTGCTGTATCCCGAAACCCTTCACTATTCCAAATAAAAGCTTTCATTGTTTGTTCTTTTTAAGTCTAGCACTTCGTCTCAGGTTTTTTTTATCTACCAGAACTTTCTTTCGCCCACGCTTAGTGATTGAAGGTTAACAAGGCTGATCCGTCTGATCAGCCATGTTATCAGCATCCTCACCCACTAAATCTTCACATAGACCAGAAACTTCGGAAACAAAAAGATTATGGGGACACTCATCGTTTGTACTCAACGTGTTGTTTAAAATTATTAAAGATCTTTCCTTTTCCACATCCTTTAAATTTTGCACTGAAAACGTAATTTCAGATGGTGATTTACCTAACGAAACTCCCAACTTACTAGCTCTAGCTAAGACCCCATTACTCGAAAAATTGCTTAGAGAAAAGATGGGAGTGGAAAGAGTACCTGTCATGTCGCGAGACTTGGCCCTATCCATTGCTCGCTCCAGTTGAGGCACGCCCGCATTTGGCTGCGCCCGAAGGCGTTCACTCGAGCGCAGCCCCGCCGACATCGCCTCTGGAATCCCTCCGAAAGCGATCAACTTCTCCTTCATGTTTGAGTGGTAGTTTGCCATCGATGATAAACCCCAGAAGCTCCGGTACCATCCATCACTGAAGAACGGCTCTTCGATGTGGAGTGGTGAGACCGCAGCATCGGACCATCAACGGCAGTGTCGTCACCTGACAAAACGGGCGTCCCCGCTTGACGTACAGGCGAGGCAGTCACAGCAGCCGAAGAAGAAGAACTACGGACTCCCGCCGTGGTGCGAACCGGCGTGACTGAGCGATCTTCTTCGCTTGCACGGGCTGTGGCCGTGCTGGCACTCGTCTGCTGCTCCTTGGCATGCCCGACGGGGCTCTCGTCTGCTGCTCCTTGGCATGCCCGACGGCTACCCATGGTAAACCACTCAATTGTTCTTTCCTGCTCTCTCTTATACATGTGCATGTGTTGCGGATCGACGATTAGTGTAACGTCCCGGGGTTTTTCCCCAATTAGATTTGTTTGTTTTTCTTTTTGCATCATCATGTCATCATGCATTCTATCACCTTGCATATTTTTGTAAATATAAATCAAATTATTATTTTGGCAAACCTTATTTTGTTTTGCAAATAATAAATCTTTCTCCCTCTCTTTCTATTTTAATTAACCCAAAATAATAATTGGGATTAATTGCCAATCTATTTCAAATCAAAATTAAAGTTTTGTAAATTATTTTGTAAAAGTCTTGGCTCTCTTTTATTCCTCTCTTTTCTATTTATTTTCCCTCTTGTCTATATCTTTTATCTATCTCTTTCCTTTTCTTTATCTTTTGTTAATTGCCAAAATTCTGGTAATTGAAGAAAAAGCTGGAAACTCTTAATTTGGCCCATCCGGCCCATCTTCTTTTCCAGCCCAGCCCAACTCCTCCCTTCACTGTCGCTTTCTTCCCTGTACAAAGAGGAGCACGCATTTGGCGTGACCACGGTGGCCTCCACCGGCCAGCCTTTTCCTCACTGCCTTTTCCCTCCGTTAAATCCTCCACCTGGCCGCCTCCTCCTCAACCCTAGCTTCTTTCCCCCTCCAGCGCCGCCACCCTCTCTCTGCTCTCTTTCTCCTCCACTTTCTCCACCTCCACCCGAGCCCTCCATGGCCGGAGCTTGAAGCACACTGCGCCATCGCCCTGGGCATGCGCAAGCCTAGCAACCTTGTCCAAGAATCACGCCTCGAGCTCCTCTACGACCTGACGCGAAGAATCGAAGCCGGAGCTGCCCAGGTCGCCGTCCACGACGCCGAGTACGTCTGTTCGCGGGAACGCCAAGATCGTCGTCGACTTCCCGACTCTCGCCGTCGTCGTCTTCCCCGAGCCACTCCATGTCGCCACCGCGCTTCTCGGTGAGCCTTCCGTCCTTCTAGACATCTTCCCCTTCTCTCCCCTTGCTCTGGGTGCTCGCCGTCGGGCGGCACCGCGGTCGTCACCGCCGGCCTCGTCCGTCGCCTCTACGTCTGAAAGTCTGCAACTGTGGCTGCAATGCTGCGTCCTCATTTCTACACGAACAGAGCAACACCCCAGTGGCTGCAACGCTGCGTCCATCTCTGCAGATCCCGAGTTCGAATCCCCACCGGAGCAATCCATCCCTTTTTCCTCTTTTTGTCTTCCGGCGCCGCAGTTGGGCCGCAGCCCAGCAGCATTTCTCCAGCGTCGCCCCGCGCGGCTGATAGCTTTCCGCCGCTCAGTTCTGGCCCATCTCCTCTGCTGTCTATTTCTTTTCTCTATTTTTGTAAATCTTGCTAAATTCATATCTTTTATTTTACAAATCCAAATAATGCAAATTATATATCTATCTTTATCAGAAAAATGCAATGAATATTAATATGTCATCCATGATCATGTTTGCATCATCTATCTTGTTGCTTAGTGGTCTTTTGCATTATCACCCAAATAATTAAATATGGAATGTGTGGGGTATCTAATTAATTTGCCCTATTCCATTTAATTTGTGTAGCTCACCCATGCCATGTCTCACATGTTAATCAACATTTAACTTTGTGGTAGATAAATAATTTGGACCTATAATTAATTGTCGGAATCCCGGTTCCACTTAATTTGGCTTAAGTTGCATCTTGCCATGTCATGCATCATCTCTTGAACATGCTGGATCTTCTGTCGTAGTAGTAAGTATTGCATCCGCTGCTCTTTCCAGTGTTTGTTGCTTCTTCGCGGATAAGACGTTGAGATGATGTGAGCAACGACAAATTCTTCTTCCGTGCTAGATTCCAGGCAAGCAATGTTCTCTTGTTCCCAATGCATCGTCTTTCATCCTTGCCGTTGATCTCTGCTATCCTTATGTTACGATGCTTATGTGCGATCCCATCCATGTTTACCCTGCTGCCATGATATAGCCCCACCTCTACATCCTATTAACCTGTTATTTGTTTACCTTGTTGGCCTTGCGAGTCGTAGCGCATGCTTAGGTTGTACCTTTATCTTCTTGTTCTTACCTGTATCTTTAAAGCCCTGGTAAGTGGCTACATGTTTTACTTTTTGTTGTGGGACGATTGTTACCTTAAGATAAGGCACCGGGAGGAGGCCCTTTGAGGTTTTTGGTCCTTCTGGTGTCGTTGTAGTTCTTGTCCGTGGATCCAAGTTTGAGCGCGCTGTCCACATGTGGGACCCAATGGGACTCCCTCGACCCGTGACCCGATCCGAAGCCTTGTCCAGGGCACCGCAAAGTAGTTCGGGCTTTCCATTTGGCGTACGCACATCACCTTTTATGCAGGTGAAGATGTTGATGATGATGATGGTACTTAACCGATGTGCGTACAATTTATAGGATTGTGGACGCCGCCCAACCGGGTAGCTACCCTAGAGGAGGCCTGGGAAGGTAGTGTCTCACAAACGGTTGGGTCTGTGTCGGAGCCTCGGCCGGACTCTTGATGCGGGTAAGATCCTAGCTAGGTGGTTCCCTGGACTTGGCCGAAGAGAAGTGAAAGGTCGTGTCGATCGCTCCGCGGCAATTTCGATGCGTGTGGTTAAACAATAGTGCACCCCTGCAGGGTTAAATCTTTTCGAAAAGCCGCGTCCGCGGTTATGGACAACTTGGTGAAGATGCTGGCTAACAGATTAGGAGCCGTACATCTAATAATGATAACACTCAAACTTGCTTCGTTATGTGAGTGCCTTTGGATTGCTTACTCGTTGGGGTAATCGAGTGAGTGATAATCTGCTGGGTTATGTTTGGTGTTAGTATCTAGTTGGTCCCTGCTCGTTCTCATCTCTATCTTTTAGACGAAAGTTGTAACGTGTCTTCTGTAGATGGCCTAGTGCTGCTGCTTCAGTCCACCAATCCTTATATTTTGGGAGCCTTTGTATTGCTTTCAAGTGTGCATTGCTTGCCAGGCTGGTGTACCTGACCCATCTTTGGGCTGTACTCTTTTGTGCAGTCAACAGGTTTGAAGTCTGACGACGTTAGCTTGGGAATCTCTCCGGGTCGGCCTGGGCAGGGATAAGGACGCCATGGTTATCTTCAGGACTCTTAGTCCAATTTGTATCTTGTCCGTAGTCGGGCGCTAGTTTTGCTTTCGCTGTGATTTGTATCTTTGTAATGTATCAGTTGTTTCCTGACTCGTTTGAGTCGTTCTTGTATATATATCTTCTTCTGTTGTTGTTGCGGATTCTTTCGTGAACTGTTGTAATGTTATCACAATTCCACCCACATAACGCGCATGTTTCGGCGTGCACGTTATGTCTGGTGGGCGTCCTAAGATCGTTATTATGCGGCTTTTGGCGGGATCGCTGAAATCCGCATGGTACCGATTTTGGGGCGTCACAAAGTGGTATCAGAGCTCTGGTTTCCGAAACCCAGGTTGTTTCGATACGATTGGTTATCGAAGCAGCGGGTCCGCAAAGCCTGTAGGATAACCTCGCTAACGGTCGTAGTTTTCTAGAGTGTCAAAAACTATTTTGCCTAAAACTATATTTAGAAATATCTCAATAGGATTCTTGTTTACTCCTTACCTCTGTTCTACTCCTTCTCGTATCTTATTTGTTTTGGAGTCTTCTCTCTTACCTATATTTCAAAGTTATAGCATCCAACGTGGGTGGAAGATCTCTTGCCTTTTAACCTACTAGGTTCGATCTTTTGAAGTCGTCATCGACGTGAGAAACAATCCCTTGTTAGTGGTGTCGACAAGTTGAAGATGGAGTTACAATCCCTCGTTAGTGGTGTCGAGAAGATCAGCATGGAGCACAAAGACTCGATAGTTTATCCCTCTCTTTCTGTTGTCTTGGGGTGGATCGCGGGGGCGCGATCCCTTGTTAGTGGTGTCGTCTGTAACGTCCCGGGGTTTTTCCCCAATTAGATTTGTTTGTTTTTCTTTTTGCATCATCATGTCATCATGCATTCTATCACCTTGCATATTTTTGTAAATATAAATCAAATTATTATTTTGGCAAACCTTATTTTGTTTTGCAAATAATAAATCTTTCTCCCTCTCTTTCTATTTTAATTAACCCAAAATAAAAATTGGGATTAATTGCCAAACTATTTCAAATCAAAATTAAAGTTTTGTAAATTATTTTGTAAAAGTCTTGGCTCTCTTTTATTCCTCTCTTTTCTATTTCTTTTCCCTCTTGTCTATATCTTTTATCTATCTCTTTCCTTTTCTTTATCTTTTGTTAATTGCCAAAATTCTGGTAATTGAAGAAAAAGCTGGAAACTCTTAATCTGGCCCATCCGGCCCATCTTCTTTTCCAGCCCAGCCCAACTCCTCCCTTCACTGTCGCTTTCTTCCCTGTACAGAGAGGAGCACGCATTTGGCGTGACCACGGTGGCCTCCACCGGCCAGCTCTTCCTCACTGCCTTTTCCCTCCGTTAAATCCTCCACCCGGCCGCCTCCTCCTCAACCCTAGCTTCTTTCCCCTCCCAGCGCCGCCACCCTCTCTCTGCTCTCTTTCTCCTCCACTTTCTCCACCTCCACCCGAGCCCTCCATGGCCGGAGCTTGAAACACACTGCGCCGTCGCCCTGGGCATGCGCAAGCCCTGCAACCTTGTCCAAGAATCACGCCTCGAGCTCCTCTACGACCTGACGCGAAGAATCAAAGCCGGAGCTGCCCAGGTCGTCATCCACGATGCCGAGTACGTCTGTTCGCGGGAACGCCAAGATCGTCGTCGACTTCCCCGACTCTCGCCGTCGTCGTCTTCCCCGAGCCACTCCGTGTCGCCACCGCGCTTCTCGGTGAGCCTTCCGTCCTTCTGGACATCTTCCCCTTCTCTCCCCTTGCTCTGGGTGCTCGCCGTCGGGCGGCACCGCGGTCGTCACCGCCGGCCTCGTCCGTCGCCTCTACGTCTGAAAGTCTGCAACTTTGGTGTTCAAAGTTCAGTTAGAGTAGTGATGACTCCCAAGTGCAGGAGATCAATTGTAGTACCTTTCAAATAGAAAAGGTTGTCGAACCCACGAGGAGCTGAAGGTATTGGTTAGTAAGATTGATAAATAAAACAATGAAAGATGCAAGTGTTTTTGGTATTTTCAGTTGTATAATTGCAAGCAGATAACAGATAGTAGCAAGTGAAAGCTCTCAAAGAGAGAAAGCCCAATCCTCTTATGTGGCAAGAGGACAAGCTCAAGTGATGTGTAACTTATATGTGGCAAACGTTCCCGAGGGCGGCATGGATGATGCTAGGCATAGAGATTTATTAAACAACACGTTGAATATCTTGTCAAGTTTTAATCTCTTTGGACGGAGCCATAATTAGGTATAGCTAAATAAATAAACTACAACCCCTTATGATGGATCATGTGGCCAAGCAAATGACTGCACAAGAATTATTAAGACCTAAAGTCCCACCATAGCATTACACTCTAAGGTCCCCGATACTAATACCCTCATAATATAACTTCATGACTCGGTCTCAGGTTTACGTGTCCTCCCAAGTCTCCATCAATTCATTACACTACGGTGTTCTCCTATGAGCCCATAAAGGTGAAGTGTTGTGCAGTCGACGTTCGCACAACACCATCATAGAATCACATAAAAGATAAACTCTTGACAAAATACCAACACATGTCATATATAAATCAATGCCAATTCATCCTATGCCCTCAGGAACATACGGGAACTACTCACAACGTGCGAACATGATCATAATCAGTGGCATAAGTGGTACAACACAATCTGAAATTATAACTTCACCACCAAATAATGACAAGTACTCAATCACAAACATGAATAGTAGCACAAGACAAGTATCTAGGGTATAGCAACTCTCAAACTGCGAGGGGAACGGAGTGGATCACGGTGATGATGATGGTGATGGTGCTGGTCTTGATGGGGGTGATGATGTAGAGGCCTCCTCCCACGCCAAGGAGGAGAGGTGATGACGATGACGATGATTTCCCCCTTCTCCGGAGTTCCGGAGCAGCAGGATCTGACCCCCCTCGGAAGGGATCAGGAGTTTCGCCGCCGCCGCGACCTCGGATGGACTTGGAAAAATTAGGGCGTTACTTTTCGGGCGAGACGAAGGCGTCGATAAAAAGCCCCAGGCGAGGAGGTGCCCGAGGCACCTTTGGTGGGTCCCACGCGGCCAGGTACATGGGCCGCGTGGGCCACCCCCATTTGGCCCTCGTGGCTCTCCTCTCTTCGGTCTTCTTCCCTCTGCCTTTCTCCCGATGAAAAACTGACGCAGTATTTTTCCTTTTATTATTTGAGGTCCTGTAGCTCCTGAAACATTAAAGACAAGAAAAAGGAGGTTTTCTGCCTCCCAGAAATTAAATACCAAAAATAGGGACTTTGTATGAAAGTCCCCAAAATCATCTAAAACATGTAGAAACAATCATATAATCATGCAAATAACATTCTAGTATGATACTAAAAGTTATATAAATGATGATATAAAATGCACGTATCAACTCCCCCAAGCTTAAACCTTTACTCGTCCTCGAGTAAGTAAGGACATAGATCATTACATGCATCAATGGACTTATGGTTGATAAATAAATACGGGCATTGTATCATCATCATATTCAATTGCAAGATAAGATTAATGATCTAAAACTCATACATATGAGGGCAACATAAGTAGAACTCTAGCAATCACCCCTTACTTTTGAAAGCAAATAACCATTGTATGTTGGACAATCGAATCATATTGTTTTTCACATGCTTTTGCTCTTCATGGCAAGCATTATAATCTTTTATACTTTGCTGAAATTCAAAGACAAGATAAACTCTCATTGGATAACAAGTTCAAAAGAAGACAAATGAAAAGACAGATAGATATAAAAATTGTTATCACTCTTGCTTGACTAGTAACTAGTGCAAACTTTAGTCATGGATATCTCAATCAAGTTCCCATGCTCTACACAACCCTTTTCTTACACTTTCCATGGCTAGCTGAAATTTCAGGTGCCTTCCTTTCATTCACATTCAAGAGCATAAGTATTGAAATATCCATGATCATTAATTTGCTCAAAAGATACTAGGTTGTAACAAGAGTGTTTTATATCCTTTTCATTAAGTCTTCTCAACTTCTTATCCTACAAGACTATATCTTAACCTCAAACTATTATTCACAAGTCTTTTTACTTCTTCTATATTGAGATAATTCTATAATTGTCCAACATACTCAAGTTAATTAATTTCAAGGCAAGATGTGATTGAAATTCTAAATATGCCACGCTCATTTGCATGAGTGTTACCCATAAATCCCCAAACAAGAGAATCATGGATGACACCATACTTTAATATTCATTGATAAACCATAAGATAGGGATACATGATAATGCTCCATGAGCTCACACACGCCTAAGAGATATTGATAACTAATCGATAAAAGCAAAGCACACCATGACTAGATAGATATGATAGATTGATAAAGAGAAAGACTAGATGGAACTCCCCCAAGCTTGGTGTCTTGCTAGAACTCCCTCTCTTCTTTCACATTGCCTTCATAATAATTATCTTCAAGATCCCCAATGATCTTCATCATGAGGTTGTAAGCTTTTTCGAACTCTTTTGCGGCTTCTCCCAGTTTTTGCATGAGATTCTTCTCCACCGACTCTTTGCAAGGCTTCCACTCGGGCTTGGCACCTTCTTGTTGGGGATCTTGCGATCCCATTCACCAGGATAGTTCTCTTGAGTGGTGCGCTGAAATTCCCTGTCAATAAGAGTAGAAGCTACGTTTTTGCTCGCAAGGAAGTGCCTGGGAACCTTCCCTCCGGTCTGCATGCGCGCGCCCCGCCTCTTGTTTCCAAGAGAGTGGTTCACCCTCACGCCGGCAACAGCAATGGGTGATGGAGGTGCTGTCGCCAAGGGCGCGATGTCGACGGAGGGCTTGTGCTCTTCTTCTTCAGCTTCTTGCTTGTCCATCTCCTCTTCATCAAGCTTGTAGTCTTCATCGTCGGAGTAGTCCTTCCTCTTCCTATTCCTCCTCCATATGGACGTGGGGCTGTACCCATCGAGTTCATCATCATCGTCGTCCATGGAGGAGCATTGGTAGGAGTCTCCCGAAGACATGGCTAAAAACCTGACAGGCAGAAACAGCAAAAGAAAGAATCGCTCGAGAACGCTCGGTGCGAGATTAGATCGACAGAGAGGGGTATATATTGAGAGTTTTTGGGTCAAGGCGAAGCGTCGGGATCGAAAACGAGACGAAAAAGGACTCCGAGGTGGAAAAGGGACAGCCCCACGCGGCCAGGTACATGGGCCGCGTGGGCCCCTCTCTTTCTCCCTCGGGTCTCCGTTTCGTCCAGTTTTCTTGTCCCATACGATGATTTCCATAAAAATTGACCTCCGTAAAATTTTATGCAATTCCGAGAAACTTTCCAACACAAAGTTACCTTCTATTGATTTAGGGTTTCTGAACTGCACGGTTTCTCTCAATTACCTCTCCGGTGTTTGTAAATTCAACTCCTCCACCCTTCCGATGAAGCTCTTTCCTGCAATATAAGGTTTAAGGCGTTGTCCATTGACTACATGAGGTTTACCTTTCATGTCACCGTGAAGACGGATAGCTCCTGAACGGTACACCTCCTGTATCACTAATGGTCCCTGCCACTTTGAAGCTAGCTTCCCTGCAGAAAACTTGAAACGAGAGTTGTACAATAAAACTTGATCACCTACTTTGAATTCCTTTTTCTTAATTTTCTTGTCATGCCAAATCTTAACTTTTTCTTTAAACATCCTGGCACTTTCATAAGCTTCATTTCTCCATTCGTCAAGTAGGTTTAGGTCAAGAATTCTCTTTTCTCCCGCAGTTTTAAAATCAAAGTTCAGTTGTTTAATAGCCCATCTAGCTTTATGTTCTAGTTCAACAGGTAAGTGACAAGCTTTTCCATAAACCATTTTATAAGGAGACATTCCCATAGGATTTTTAAAAGCAGTTCTATAAGCCCACAAAGCATCATTAATCTTAATTGGCCAATCAGATCTAGACTTATTCACTGTCTTTTCCAAAATGAGTTTAATTTCCCTATTGCTTAATTCAACTTGCCCACTTGTTTGAGGATGATAAGGAGATGCAATTCTATGGTTAACATCATATTTTGCCAAAGTTTTTCTAAGAACACCATGCAAGAAATGAGAACCACCATCAGTAATTAAGAACCTAGGAACACCAAACCTGGGGAAAATGATGTCCTTGAGCATCTTCATTGCTGTGGCATGATCTGCACTTTTGGTTGGAATTGCTTCCACCCACTTTGTAACATAGTCAACTGCAACCAAAATGTGAGTATGCTTTGTCTTTGATTCTGGGAAAGGACCCATAAAGTCAAAACCCCACACATCAAATGGTTCAAGTGGCAATGAATAATTCATAGGCATTTCATTCCTCCTACCAATGTTTCCTACTCTTTGACATTTATCACAAGATTTAACATATTCAGCACAGTCCTTAAATAAAGTAGGCCAATAGAAACCAGATTGTAATACCTTTGCTCCTGTGCGATCTCCTGCATGATGCCCTCCATAGGGACTGTCATGACAATCTCTTATAATAGCCTGTTGTTCATGCTCAGGTACACAACGTCTAATAATACCATCCACACTTTTCTTATAGAGGAAAGGATCATCCCAAAAATAATGTCTAAGATCATAAAAGAATTTCTTTCTTTGTTGAGAAGTGAAGTGTGGAGGCAAAACTTTACCAACAATAAAATTTGCATAGTTGGCAAACCAAGGAGATGCAACTTTAGCACTAGAAACATTAACAATTGCAAGTTGTTCATTAACAAAGCTATCATTAATAGGAATAGGATCATCAGGTATGCTTTCCATCCTAGAGAGATGATCAGCAACTTGATTATCCTCCCCTTTCCTATCAACAATGTGTAAATCAAATTCTTGCAATAGAAGTACCCATCTTATTAGTCTAGGCTTAGCATCTTTCTTATTCATCAAGTATTTAATAGCAGAATGATCAGTATGTATTGTGACTTTTGAATCAGTAATATAAGGTCTAAACTTGTCACAAGCAAACAGTACTGCTAAAAATTCTTTCTCAGTTGTAGCATAATTCTTTTGAGCAGCATCAAGTGTTCTACTAGCATAATAAATAACATTCAGTTTCTTATCAACACGTTGGCCCAAAACAGCCCCAACTGCATAATCACTAGCATCACACATAATTTCAAAAGGCAAGTTCCAATCAGGAGGTTGAATAATGGGAGCAGTGATTAAAGCATTCTTCAAAATATTAAAGGACTCAATGCAATCATCATTAAAAGAGAAAGGAACATCCTTTTGCAGAAGATTGGTTAGAGGTTTTGATATTTTGGAGAAATCCTTAATGAACCTACGGTAAAAACCTGCATGCCCAAGAAAACTTCTTATACCTTTGAGGTCCCTTGGATATGGTAGTTTTTCAATAGCTTCAATCTTTGCTGGATCAACTTCTATTCCTTCTCCAGAAATCTTATGCCCAAGAACTATACCCTCAGTAACCATGAAGTGACACTTCTCCCAATTAAGAACCAAGTGTTGGTCTTCACAACGCTGTAAAACTTTGTTAAGGTTGAACAAGCAATTATCGAAGGAAGTACCATACACAGAAAAATCATCCATAAAAACCTCCATTATCTTTTCAATATAATCAGCAAATATAGCATTCATGCATCTTTGAAAAGTAGCAGGAGCATTACATAAACCGAATGGCATTCTCCTGTAAGCAAAAGTACCATATGGGCAAGTAAAAGTGGTCTTTTCTTGATCATCCTTATGGACAGGAATTTGCGAGAAACCTGAATAACCATCTAGATAGCAAAAGTGAGAGTGTTTAGACAACCTTTCTAGCATTTGATCAATAAATGGCAATGGATAATGATCTTTTCGAGTTGCTTTATTCAATTTTCTGAAATCAATAACCATCCTATAACCAACTACAGTACGTTGAGCCACAAGTTCATCCTTTTCATTTGGAACAACAGTCATTCCACCCTTTTTAGGAACACAATGAACAGGACTAACCCACTTACTGTCAGCTATAGGATAAATGATACCAGCTTCAATAAGTCTTATTACCTCTTTCCTTACCACTTCTTTCATTTTTGGATGGAGGCGGCGTTGAAAATCAACAACAGGTTTTGCATCTTCCTCCAGATTAATTTTATGCATACATAGAGCGGGGCTTATACCTTTAAGATCATCAAGAGAGTATCCAATGGCTGGTCGGTGAGCTTTTAGCACATCAAGTAATTTCTCTTCCTCTTCAGCTGAAAGGTTAGCACTAATAATGACAGGATATATGCTCTTCTCATCCAAATATGCATATTTCAGATTTGCAGGCAAAGGTTTCAATTCAAAACTAGGATCCCCTTTAGGTGGTGGTAGCACTCCTAAATTATCAGGTGGGATATGCAATTGTAATTGTGGTGGTTGTTGCCATAATATTTGTTCCAAAGCCTCTTTTTCCTCATCATTAAATGGTTCATCTTGATTAAGCATATAACGTTCTACAACATCAGTTGAAGCTACAGCTATATGAGCAAGAGTTTCAATTAAATTATTAGGAATTGGCTCTTTCTCAACATGTTTATCAGCAAATTTGGAAAAGTTAAATTCAAGTTTCTCACCAGCACATTTAATAAACACTTTCTCTTTAGGCAAATTAATTTCAGCACCAACAGTATGTAAGAAAGGTCTACCAAAAATGATAGGACAAAATGAATCTTGAGGACAACCAAGCACAATAAAATCAGCAGGGTATTTTATTTTGCCAATCAATACTTCAACATCTCTAACAATTCCAAATGGACTAATATAATCTTTATTAGCAAGTTGAATTGTCATACCTGTCTCTTCCATAACAATGGGATCAATATCAGGCTTGATCTCAAGATAAAGAGAATATGGAATGACACTAATACTTGCTCCAATATCACATAGACCATGATAACTTGAAGTCCCAATAGAGCATGATATAACAGGTTTCCCAACTTTGGCCGAATTACCTTTGATGACTTTGGTAGCATCTTCACATAGATAAACATCCACTGGGTCTTCTTCATTTAGTTGCTTGATAACAGAAATTTGAGTGTTGACTTCCACCTGTTCATAAGGCTGAGAACATCTTTTGTTACTCTTGTTAGTAACAGCTTTAAGTAAATTCTCCTTAACTTGGTTTGGAAATGGAGGTGGTTCAACATACTCCTCAATTGTCACAGATGACATTGGTTCAACCTGTTTAATAACTTTAGGAACAACAATAGATTGTTTAACAGGTTCAACATAAACTTCAAATCCACTTTTTGGAACACAGATATGATCAGCAAAACCTTTAGCTATTTCAATTATAACATAAGGATCAAGACCAAAAGTATCACTCAGATTTTTAAACAGAATAGAAGTAGAGAAATTCTCTACACATGAATATTCATAATCAAAATATGGCTCATTACCTTTATCAAGATCCCAGTGGCTAGTATTTTCAGAAATAGTCTCCAATAAATTCCATGCTTCTTCTTCAGTGTTATTAGTAAAACTTCCACCAGATGAATTATCCAGAATCTCCTTGTGCTTCATAGGTAGTCTCACATAAAAGTTTATCAATATAAGTTTCCTTGTAAGATCATGACATGGATTCTTGCGAAGGAGTTCCTTTAACCTCCCCCAAGCTTGAGTAATACTCTCTCCCAGATGTGGCCAGAAATTGAATATATAGCAGCGGTTATCATAAGCTTCTTTAGGAGTAAAATATTTAAGAAAGAAAACCTTCCTCAAGATACTCCATTCATTCTGGACCTCTTCATCCAAAGACCTGTACCAATCACGAGCATTACCAGATAAAGACAAATACAATAGCTTCCTTTTTACCTGATCCTCTGAAATACCAGGTAGTCTGAATAAGCCACATATGTCCTCAATTATTTCCATGTGCTCGCGTGCCGACTTAGTTCCATCTCCTGTAAATGGATTTTTCATAACTCTTTTAACATGACCCATGGGAATTTTATATCCCACTTTAGGTATCTCAGCACAGCAGTTTCAACCACCTTTGCAGTAGTGGCATAAGCACTTTCATATAGAGCAAGATGCAGCGAGGCACGATTCATAAATGCCATAGTAACAATGAGATAAACAGCTTTCAAGTTTCCTTACCAAACTTCTTACCAATAGCGCTACGCTCCCCGGCAACGGCGCCAGAAAAGTATCTTGATGGCTCCCAAGTGCAGGAGATCAATTGTAGTACCTTTCAATTAGAAAAGGTTGTCGAACCCACGAGGAGCTGAAGGTATTGGTTAGTAAGATTGATAAATAAAACAATAAAAGATGCAGTGTTTTTGGTATTTTCAGTTGTATAATTGCAAGCAGATAACAGATAGTAGCAAGTGAAAGCTCTCAAAGAGAGAAAGCCCAATCCTCTTATGTGGCAAGAGGACAAGCTCAAGTGATGTGTAACTTATATGTGGCAAACGTTCCCGAGGGCGGCATGGATGATGCTAGGCATAGAGATTTATTAAACAACACGTTGAATATCTTGTCAAGTTTTAATCTCTTTGGACGGAGCCATAATTAGGTATAGCTAAATAAATAAACTACAACCCCTTATGATGGATCATGTGGCCAAGCAAATGACTGCACAAGAATTATTAAGACCTAAAGTCCCACCATAGCATTACACTCTAAGGTCCCCGATACTAATACCCTCATAATATAACTTCATGACTCGGTCTCAGGTTTACGTGTCCTCCCAAGTCTCCATCAATTCATTACACTACGGTGTTCTCCTATGAGCCCATAAAGGTGAAGTGTTGTGCAGTCGACGTTCGCACAACACCATCATAGAATCACATAAAAGATAAACTCTTGACAAAATACCAACACATGTCATATATAAATCAATGCCAATTCATCCTATGCCCTCAGGAACATACGGGAACTACTCACAACGTGCGAACATGATCATAATCAGTGGCATAAGTGGTACAACACAATCTGAAATTATAACTTCACCACCAAATAATGACAAGTACTCAATCACAAACATGAATAGTAGCACAAGACAAGTATCTAGGGTATAGCAACTCTCAAACTGCGAGGGGAACGGAGTGGATCACGGTGATGATGATGGTGATGGTGCTGGTCTTGATGGGGGTGATGATGTAGAGGCCTCCTCCCACGCCAAGGAGGAGAGGTGATGACGATGACGATGATTTCCCCCTTCTCCGGAGTTCCGGAGCAGCAGGATCTGACCCCCCTCGGAAGGGATCAGGAGTTTCGCCGCCGCCGCGACCTCGGATGGACTTGGAAAAATTAGGGCGTTACTTTTCGGGCGAGACGAAGGCGTCGATAAAAAGCCCCAGGCGAGGAGGTGCCCGAGGCACCTTTGGTGGGTCCCACGCGGCCAGGTACATGGGCCGCGTGGGCCACCCCCATTTGGCCCTCGTGGCTCTCCTCTCTTCGGTCTTCTTCCCTCTGCCTTTCTCCCGATGAAAAACTGACGCAGTATTTTTCCTTTTATTATTTGAGTCCTGTAGCTCCTGAAACATTAAAGACAAGAAAAAGGAGGTTTTCTGCCTCCCAGAAATTAAATACCAAAAATAGGGACTTTGTATGAAAGTCCCCAAAATCATCTAAAACATGTAGAAACAATCATATAATCATGCAAATAACATTCTAGTATGATACTAAAAGTTATATAAATGATGATATAAAATGCACGTATCAAGTAGCCACCTCTCTTCATATCAAATCGCGTCCTCATCTCTACACGAACAGAGCAACACCCAGTGGCTGCAACGCTGCGTCCATCTCTGCAGATCCCGAGTTCGAATCCCCACCGGAGCAATCCATCCCTTTTTCCTCTTTTTGTCTTCCGACGCCGCAGTTGGGCCGCAGCCCAGCAGCATTTCTCCAGCGTCGCCCCGCGCGGCTGATAGCTTTCCGCCGCTCAGTTCCGGCCCATCTCCTCTGCTATCTATTTCTTTTCTCTATTTTTGTAAATCTTGCTAAATTCATATCTTTTATTTTACAAATCCAAATAATGCAAATTATATATCTATCTTTATCAGAAAAATGCAATGAATATTAATATGTCATCCATGATCATGTTTGCATCATCTATCTTGTTGCTTAGTGGTCTTTTGCATTATCACCTAAATAATTAAATATGGAATGTGTGGGGTATCTAATTAATTTGCCCTATTCCATTTAATTTGTGTAGCTCACCCATGCCATGTCTCACATGTTAATCAACATTTAACTTTGTGGTAGATAAATAACTTGGACCTATAATTAATTGTCGGAATCCCGGTTCCGCTTAATTTGCCTTAAGTTGCATCTTGCCATGTCATGCATCATCTCTTGAACATGCTGGATCTTCTGTCGTAGTAGTAAGTATTGCATCCGCTGCTCTTTCCAGTGTTTGTTGCTTCTTCACGGATAAAACGTTGAGATGATGTGAGAAACGACAAGTTCTTCTTCCGTGCTGGATTCCAGGCAAGCAATGTTCTCTTGTTCCCAATGCATCGTCTTTCATCCTTGCCGTTGATCTCTGCTATCGTTATGTTACGATGCTTATGTGCGATCCCATCCATGTTTACCCTGCTGCCATGATGTAGCCCCACCTCCACATCCTATTAACCTGTTGTTTGTTTACCTTGTTGGCCTTGCGAGTCGTAGTGCATGCTTAGGTTGTACCTTTATCTTCTTGTTCTTACCTGTATCTTTAAAGCCCTGGTAAGTGGCTACATGTTTTACTTTTTGTTGTGGGACGATTGTTACCTTAAGATAAGGCACCGGGAGGAGGCCCTTTGAGGTTTTTGGTCCTTCTGGTGTCGTTGTAGTTCTTGTCCGTGGATCCAAGTTTGAGCGCGCTGTCCACATGTGGGACCCAATGGGACTCCCCTCGACCCGTGACCCGATCCGAAGCCTTGTCCAGGGCACCGCAAAGTAGTTCGGGCTTTCCATTTGGCGTACGCACATCACCTTTTATGCAGGTGAAGATGTTGATGATGATGATGGTACTTAACCGATGTGCGTACAATTTATAGGATTGTGGACGCCGCCCAACCGGGTAGCTACCCTAGAGGAGGCCTGGGAAGGTAGTGTCTCACAAACGGTTGGGTCTGTGTCGGAGCCTCGGCCGGACTCTTGATGCGGGTAAGATCCTAGCTAGGTGGTTCCCTGAACTTGGCCGAAGAGAAGTGAAAGGTCGTGTCGATCGCTCTGCGGCAATTTCGATGCGTGTGGTTAAACAATAGTGCACCCCTGCAGGGTTAAATCTTTTCGAAAAGCCGCGTCCGCGGTTATGGACAACTTGGTGAAGATGCTGGCTAACAAGATTAGGAGCCGTACATCTAATAATGATAACACTCAAACTTGCTTCGTTGTGTGAGTGTCTTTGGATTGCTTACTCGTTGGGGTAATCGAGTGAGTGATAATCGGCTGGGTTATGTTTGGTGTTAGTATCTAGTTGGTCCCTGCTCGTTCTCATCTCTATCTTTTAGACGAAAGTTGTAGCGTGTCTTCTGTAGATGGCTTAGTGCTGCTGCTTCAGTCCACCAATCCTTATATTTTGGGAGCCTTTGTATTGCTTTCAAGTGTGCATTGCTTGCCAGGCTGGTGTACCTGACCCATCTTTGGGCTGTACTCTTTTGGGCAGTCAACAGGTTTGAAGTCTGACGACGTTAGCTTGGGAATCCCTCCGGCTCGCCTTGGCAGGGATAAGGACGCCATGGTTTTCTTCAGGACTCTTAGTCCAATTTGTATCTTGTCCGTAGTCGGACGCTAGTTTTGCTTTCGCTGTGATTTGTATCTTTGTAATGTATCAGTTGTTTCCTGACCCGTTTGAGTCGTTCTTGTATATATATGTTCTTCTGTTGTTGTTGCGGATTCTTTCGTGAACTGTTGTAATGTTATCACAATTCCACCCACATAACGCGCATGTTTTGGCGTGCACGTTATGTCTGGTGGGCGTCCTAAGATCGTTATTATGCGGCTTTTGGCGGGATCGCCGAAATCCGCATGGTACCGATTTTGGGGCGTCACAATTAGTGATGTACACATGAAGCTGCGAGTGCTCTGGACGGAAAGCATGCCGGACTACAACCTCCGCCGACGCCACGTTCCGCGCCGATGTGGCGTGGGCGGTGGACTGTGCCAGAGCCGCCACCGCCGCCACGGGAGGCGTCGGCACTCGCGCCGCATCGCAAGACCTTGCAAGTGCCCCTTACGCCTGAACCATGTACCGTGGGATGAGGGTGTTGTGCTACTCCCTCCGTCCGGAAAATGATGTCTTGGATTTGTCTAGATTCGGATGTATGTAGATATGTTTTAGTGTACACATACATCCGAATTTGGATATATGTAAGACATCTTTTCCAAACGGAGGGAGTACATTGCTTGAACGACGAGATATGAGATGGAACTGAAGGAGCACCGTTTGTCTCAACGAGAGATATGCCCGATTTCCCATGTTATAGCAATGTTTATATGCGGGCGTGCGGTTGTATATATGAATTACATAAGGGAAACAAGCATCCACAGATGATACTACTCTTCCCGCAAAAGAAAAATAAAAGATGATACTACATACTCTGTGGTCGTAAACCTCTGGTCGTCGCATGTTAATTGTTTGGTCAAAATCAATGTTTATAATAGGGACAAACTCCTTTTCAGTGCTAAGGTATTCGAGAAGGTGGCGATGGAGGTGTACGGCGCGAGGCGTAGTTGGAAATCCTGGATACCAAGATTGGAAGGATAGATATCCCAGTGTGGTGTTCTGCTATTCGTCTTTCCTTCACTAGTTCTTTTGCACTTTGTAAATGGGTTGGACCTGTTAAAAGCCCTGTAATGCACTGCTTTCTTTTTACTCTCTAAAAACTAGCAAGGGTTGCTAGTTGCTCCTAGTGTTGTGTGAGGCGTGTGAGGTGGATAATGTAATCTGGTTTCGTTAATGAAATCAGGGGGAACCCTTTATATCTAAAAAAATAAAGTTTGATTGTGTATATATAAAAAATATCAACAAGTACGGAATGCATTTAGTGCCGTAGATGTTCATATTTTTTATATACAGTTGGCTGAACTTTATAAATTTGAATTCAACTAGATATAAAATTCAAGGTAATTCGACATACCGGAGTATATATTATCTATGGATGGTAGCTTGTTTTATTTAATTCTTATACAACCCGCACGCGCGTAAAAACATTGCTATAAGATGGCAAAATCGGGTATTTCTCTCGTTCAAACAAACACGGCGCCGACAACTGCTGCAGGGGCGCCGTCGTAGGCTGTCATTCGCTGCATGGAAATAAATTTGGTCAGATTTTTTTATTACTTGTTCTTTTGTATTTGTACGTTCTCTCCCTATTGTGTTATATTATCCATGTTAGAAGTTACAAACTATACTTTTATATAGTAGGTTGTTGCTTGAAAATTTCATGCCATAGTAAAGTGGTGATATAGCTCCAGCTCCGTCCCTCCTAGTCAATGTTGACATGGTTTTGGTGTTGTGTCGAGATGCTAGCTTAATGTCGTGTCGAGGTGTTGAACTGAGACGTGAGTGTGAGCTTAGTATCGTGTGAGCTTAGTATCCGTAGTACGGAGTACTATCTATTTCACATTAGTTGGGCCGTATTGCAAGGACTAGTGAGCTTTTCTCCTGAGGCCCAGCCCGTGTATTCCTTCCCTCGCAAAAAAAAAGCCTGTGTATAAGTGTATTCCTTTGTTGATACGTATTCCTCCAAATACCTCCGCTCCTCCGTTTCCGTTTCTAAAAAAAAAAATCCCCATTCCAGATGAGCGACGAGGGCAGCATCCAGATGACCGGCCGCCGCCGCCTTCTTTCGGCGACGGCGCCGCCGCTCGACGACGACGACCTCCTCGACGAGATCCTCCTCCGCCTTTCCCCGCTGCCCTCCTCGCTCCCCGCGCGTCCTTCGTCTCCAAGCGCTGGGAACGCCTCGCCACCGACCCAGCCTTCCACCGCCGGTTCTTCGCCCACCACCGGAAGCCCCCCATCCTCGGCGTCTTCGAGAAGCTCGGCGAAGAACTGGTATTCACCTCCGTTCTCGACGCTCCCGACCGTATCCCTCGCGAGCGCTTCTCGCTGCGAGTCCCAGATGCGTTTAATCCATGCACTCTGCTCGGGTGCCGGGACGGGCATGTCCTTATCCTCGTCCAGCGGTTTCCTCTCATCATTCTGTTTGACCCTATCTCCGCCGACTGCCGCCTCGTGACCATTCTGCCGTTTTTCGGGCCCCGCTGGAGGACTCTGCCGGATTTAGGCAACCACGATGCGTTCACCGTCAGCGCAGCTGTGCTGTGCGACGCCGGCGACGACCAGGGCCACGTGCACGGTGACTGCCACATGAGCCCGTTTAAGGTGGCCGTGGTAGGCACTTACTGCGGTGGCCGGCATCCAGCCATCGCCCTTCTCTACTCCTCAAGGACTGGCATATGGGAAGATCGCGTCTCCACGGCGGAACCATGTACTGGTGTGGTTAGCAGTCTCCCCTGTACCCTCATCGGCACTGCTCTTTACTGGTGGCTAAATGAGTCCCAGGATGAAATACTCCAGTTTGACCTAGATATGCTGAGACTAGCTGTGGTCAAGAGGCCTACTTTTGCGGGCATTCGCAGCAGCTGCATCCGGATCATCAGGGCAGATGGTGGTGGTGTAGGTATCGCCGTTTTGTCGTACCCCAGCCTCCAACTGTGGGGCCGCAAGGTCAGCAGTGATGGTGTTGCCACATGGATGCTGCAGAAGACCGTTAACATGCATGAGATCACTGGTCTGCCGTCTGGGATCGAGACAAGGGATGAAGCTATAGTGGGGTACTCCGAGGAGGCTGATGCGGTTTTTATATCCATGTCCAGCAATTCAGAACACTATGCCTTCATCGTTCAACTAGATTCGATGCAGTCCAGGAAACTTAATGGGGCATTTTTGGAGAATTCATATCATCCGTTCACAAATTTCTTTACTGCAGGTAATTGTTTATCTTTACATCACAGGAGTAGCCTAAATACACGTATTTTTCCTACATGGTTGCAGGAGTGTGTGCTTTTAAGTGTTTCTAGCAACTTAGTTAATCCTTTTCCTCGCTTGATAGATAATAAACTTAATAGTGGTGCTGTTTTTTGTGTTTTCATTGACTAATTTATTCTATCGTATCATTATTTCGAAGGTTGGCACCTTTTCTATGTAAAATTATTGCGGGGAACCACCCATTAGTTGGATTGATGAGCGCCTGATGTGTGCACGCCCGGAAACTGGGTTTAATGTCGAGTCCTAGCATCTCCGGTGCTTGCACCATTTTTAATATAAAATCATTATGAAAATTGGTCAGTTTGTTTAATATAAAGTGTGGTTAAAGGCACAATCATGGTAAATCTTACCCCTCAAAGCTGAGCATACAATGCTATAAGCAGGACTTCATTGCTTATGTTTACACATTTCTACTGTAGCAGAATATTTTTATCGATAATACAACATAAAGATACCATTACCTGTGGCAGGTTTACTTGAGCGTATGAGTAACTAGTAATCCATTAATTTCTTGTTGCTAAGTTACTGATATGACAAATAAAATGCTGATTTGTCAAAAAGATAGTGTCTTGTTTCAGGGTCGTGCACTACAGGAAACCATCAAAACGCCGACGGCCGCCGTCGGTGTATCGGCGTCGGCGTAGGACGCTGTCGGCGTATGAAAACTGCCGTCGGCGTATCCGTCGCCGTCGGCGACGCCGCAGTGGGACCCACAAAACGGACGTCGAACGTCTCCGTCTGCTCCACCTATACGCCGACGGCAGTGCCGTCGGCCTAGGCTGCCACGTGTGCTGGTCTGGTGCGTCTGGGAGGAGTGCCGTCGGCGTAGGTCCATCCTGTGCGTCCCCACAGCATCCTACGCCGACGGCAAATGCCGTCCGCGTAGCCTTGACCATATTTTTATTTTCTGAAACTTTTTGCTGCTGGTTTCTGGCGCATTTTAAATACAATTAAAATTGCACAAATTATAAAACATCACAGAAACATCAAATAAAACATCACATACATATCCAAATGACACAAACATGATTCAAATTCATCCAAGCATTCATACAAATTCCAAACAAGTTCGAATTCACACACGCTACACCCGAACACATCCTACACCTCCCGAGAGCCCGAGGCCGATGATTCCTTGCCTTGGCTCATCTTGGTCAATCACCTGCATTGAGAAAGGATAAACTTTTAAGCATGTTGAAAAATGTAGTAAATAAGAATAAAGACGTAATGCAATTAAAAAGAAGCATGTTGAAAGACTAAGCATGTTGAAAAGTAAATAGTACGCAAAAGGACATAAAAGACCCTCACCCCTAATCATCACTCTCATAGTTAAGTCCTGTGTTCTCATCATCACTATCAACATCACTATCACGAGTGTTGTATATTGGAACCTCCTCGCACGATGGAGGCTCATCATCGTTATCACTATCACTCTGTAACTTGTTGAGCATATCTATATCCTTTAGATTCACCACTACGTCACCACCTGTTTGTGCATTGTCCTCGCGGTCCTCAAGACCTTGTATGCCAAAGTCCCCAAAGGTTTGTTCCTCTTGATAGAAAATCCCCTCGTATGTTTTAGGGTCAATGTTGTTGTAATCGTCTTCGGAAGGCATGGGTAGCTTACCACGTGGCGATACATGGAACACGACTTCCCAACCAATGAGTCCCTCTTTCTTGCATGGGTAGGGCAAATAATAAACTTGAAAGGCTTGGTGAGCCACAACAAAGACATCGGATCCATGGTAGGTGGTTGAAGGCTTAACTTCAACTAACCCAATGGAAGGGGTACTTTTGGTTCCATGCTCAGGGTCGAACCAGTGGCATTTGAACACAACAAGCTTGAGTGATATGTTCGTGTTATTGAACGTCAGCTCATATACGTTCTGTAACCTTCCGTAGTAATCATAATTACCGGCTCCTTTGGTGAAGACCCCGGTATTTATAGTCTTTGCATTAGGCCGACTGTTCTGGTGATGCTCTGTATGGAAGCGGTACCCATTCACATCATACTTCTCATACTTCTCGACTCTACGGTTACAACCTTGGGAGACACATCTCAACTCATCTGACATCACAACGTTGGCATCAGCTCCCTACAAGTACAAATTGTTTTCGTCTGGGAAAACCCTAACGTTTTCGTCTACCCCCATAGACGTGCGTCGAAAGGGGGTAGCCCAGTGGACTTTTTTGCTTGGTTGTGTTAGGTTAGGCCATACAAAGGTATTTTACATGTGTTGTTTTTATTTATTTTACATGTATATGTTGTAGGGTTGGGTTCCGGGAAACTCGAACCGTTATTTTACGGGGGTGGGATACTGAAATTGGAAGGGAAATTATAGGTCCAATATATATAAATTATAACTATATTAAATATTATATAGAGAAATAAATAAATAAATATTATATAGAGAAATAAATAAAAAAATGTTCATATATACGCCGACGGCCGCCGTCGGCGTTGAAGTACACGTGTACACCGACGGCACGGCCGTCGGCGTATCAACGCCGCTGGACGTTCCGTCACGGCGTCCTTTTGTACGTCGACGGCAAGTTTTACGCCGACGGCTGCCGTCGGCCTTAGCTGGATACGCGACGGCGCTTCATACGCCGACGGCTGCGTGGGCGGCTGCCCTAGCTCGCGCTGTACGCCGACGGCCCCGACATTTTGCCGTCGGCGTAGTGTGGCTTTCCCGTAGTGGTGCTGCTGACAATGCTTTGCATGTTATGCATATGTAGGTTTAGCCCGTCATTTTCCTCTCCATTTTAACTCGTTGACTGAGTGGTTCACTGAAACCCTGAAAAATTAGACTTGTGAGGCTGATAGTCATTTATTATGTGTTAAGTTAGTTAAACTTGTGTCTAGTTTGCTCATGTCTTTGTAGTATGTGTTAAGTTAGTTAAACTTGTGTCACCACGGGGGTGGCGTGGTTTATTCCTAACAATATGATCATTCCTTGCAACAATAGCTCAAAAGCGAATTAACTGGCAAGCTGTTGACGATTCATAATGCCTTGGTCTTAGAATTTGTGGATGTGAAGGTGACTTTTTAAGAAAACAATAAAAAGGCTGCGATGATGGTATTTCTGCTACTTGCAGTATTTTAATGTTTAAGACTATTGTTAGCAGCTTCCAAAGGTTTAAATAGATAGCTCCTAATCAGTATGTCTGATCATACATGGGAATCTGTTGAAGGTTTAATTGAGCCCAGGAGTAACTAGCAATCCATTTCTTGTTGCTAAGTTATTGACATGACAAATAAAATGCTGATATGTCAAAAGGACATTGTCTTGGTTCAGGGTCGCGCTGCTGACAATGCTTTGCATGTTATCCATGTGTAGGTGTAGCCCGTCATCTTCCTTTCCATTTTGACTCGTTGACTGAGCGTGGTTCCCTGATACCTTGAAAAATTAGACTTGTGAGGCTGATAGTCATTTATTATGTGTTAAGTTAGTTAAGCTTGTGTCTCGTTTGCTTATGTCTTTGTAGTTTCATAGTTTGTCTTTTGGACTGGATATTCTATGTTTGATATGGCGATCACACCTGACCATTTTGGTGATGAGAATACTGTTCATATGTCGTCCATTAGGTGACGTGCAATTGCCAATGGTCAATAGTTGAGGTGTCACCTATCATATGACCCTAAGTCGAGGTATCAATTCCTATTCTGCCATGCAGAATTTTTTTATGTAAACATTGTTTCGTTAGTTGTTTGGCTGCGTGAAAAGACCAAATTTCTTATGTCATTTGGCTGCATGAAAAGACCAAATTTCCCATGTCATTTTGCTGCATGAAAGGACCAAATTTCCCATGTGTTCTTATCCTCTCTCCTTCTCCCTTTTGCTCTGGAGCAAGATTGGCTAGCAAATTTCTCAAATATGATCATTCCTTTGCAACAATAGCTCAAAAGCGAATTAACTGGAAAGCTGTTGACGATTAATAATGCCTTGGTCTTAGAATTGTGTGAATGTGAAGGTGACCTTTTAAGAAAACAATAAAAAGGCTGCTAGGATGGTACTTCTACTACTTGCAGTATTTTAATTTTCAAGACTATTGTTAGCAGCTTCCAAAGGTTCAAATAGATAGCTCCTAATCAGTATGTCCGATCATACTTGGGAATCTGTTGATTTGAGAAACCCCAGGGAATGCTATGTTGTTTGCAAATAATGTGAAATCGTTCTGGACCATTTCATACTTCAGCGTTGTTGGGGATTTGAACCTGAATTCCAGTTTGTCAAGCTATTTTACGTAACATTGCTGGACTGACCTAACTTCAGAGGTTCAGTCATTAGTTCTGTTACGATGAAGTTAATTCTCCCTGATCTTTTTGAGCTATGGCTTGTGCATTCTTCACTAATTAGATTTGTTGCCGCAGGTACTGTTGAAGTGTGAAGTTCTGCTCCGAGCCATTGAGCCACCAGAGCGCAGGGTCTATACTATATCGGCATACATCTCTTGAGCCACTGATCTGACATCAAAGGTTCAGCCCTTAATTCCGTATGATCTGCGTATTTCTTATAACCTGGTTGATACAGTGTAATTGTTGACTCATAAGGGCAGCCTGCGATTAGCTGCCAAAGAAGCCTTGTCACTTTGTCAATTATGTCTCTATTTCACTCGTTAACTCTGTCAATTGTTCTGTCCCTATAGTACCTTATGTGTTATGACTAATGTCACAGAAATCCTGATGCTGTGGTACCTGAGTTATGTTTTCTTTTTTGTTTGGAAACAATATGCTTATGTGCCAGTTGTTACTGGCTGCCGCTTGTAGGAGATATAACCTCATTCCCTGTGCTATCCATATCAAACGATGAAACCCACTCCTGGGTGTTTAGGTCCCGGACTGAAATTTTTAAGCCATGTCTTATACCCTGGACTTTTTTCCTCTCGAGTTGCCACCCTAGTTTCGATAGTTTGGACGGTTTTCAGTTAGGGTGTATACTAAACCAATGCAGTATTCAAGGAAACAAAAGTAAACTTATCCTTCAATTAAAGTGGGATGCCAATCCAATCCCACCACATGTAGTACAACCTGAGTGTATTACTTTCTTTAAATGACCTAGACTACTCGGGCTGCGGGACTAGTGGTTATTAACCATGGGTCATATGTTCGTTTCTTTCCGCTGCTGGACGCTCGTTTTCATCGAAGCTCATGTACTTTGGTCATTCAGTCGCTGCTTCTCTGCAAGTGGGGCCTCCGTTCTCATTGGTCCCGCTGTTAACGGTCATGTTTTAATTGCGTCGTGTGTTCCGGCGCCAACTTCATTTTCTCCGCGTCTCCTTTTTACAGATGCTTTTCGTCCATCTCTCCTTGATTGACCATGAGGCACAGAGTTGGGTTTCGTATTGTACAAATTGCTTAGTTTTTTGGGTTAGCTTATTTTCCTTTTCTTTCTGCACAACCCTCTCCTTGTTTGACGTGTGCCTGCATGCTTCGGGTTAGTGGAGAGCTGTGACGTAGTTTTCGCTCTCACCCTACTCTTCTCTGGTCAAGCTTCCTAGTGCCTGACACTAGGCCATAGATACTGTTGGGCCTGCACGGCAGCCGGGTGGGAGGTGCTCCTTCCCACGGTAAGAACCTATCAAGCGAGTGGTCAGAGCCTACACCTCATGGTGAATAATAATGCAGTCCCTCTCCTCCCAACTCGGTGCTCCCTCCTTTCCTATCATGGCATCTGGCATCCTGTCGAGCTACCGCGCCCGTAATGTCTGACAGGCAGCTGGGTACTGGTGTGATGGAAAGGGGCTCATAGCATGTAACCGTCCTCTTTTGCGGGGTTTGAGGTAACAACATCCACATCCACAACGATGGACCATGTTGAAGCACCATGCCGATGAATCCATCAAAATATTTTCCTACTTTGTGCAGCAATATTTTGTTCATAATCGCCACCCATATATTGTTCTGCTATTCGATGATTAGACTGAATCAGACTTACTATTCAGTTACAACGTATTTTAAGGAATGGTCTTAATATGGCGTCAGACAACGTCGTGATCGCTATGGCAGTGTACAGGGACCCATTAATGCGTTCAATACCATCCCCACTCCATGGTAAAATTGTTGAAATTTCAGCTGTGATGTGCTCTGCCAGAGGTTTTCTCCTATTTAATTTACGAAAGATAATTTAATCACATCTTTCCTATTGACAAAAAAATTGATTTGGTGTTCGTTCACTTTTTTCTAGCCTTCCTAGTCCAAGAGCAGTAGAACCATGAAAACCTATGAACATCACATGAAGCTATCGTTTCCTTTGCCTCTACCGATAAACGAACTCACCAAACGTGAATTAACTTATAACTTGAGTAAATTAGGTATGTATCGTAGCAGGGGTGTCTTACTAGTAGTCTGAAAATTGGAGCTCCTGTTAGTTTGTCGTCTAGCGGCACGAGTAATAATTGGATACATTTTTTTTGTCGTGGAATGAGAATATAATTCTGGACTCAGTACAAATCATTATTTGTTTTATGCTTGATGCAGGTTGTTATTGATAAGTAGGTTTCTTGTCGGCAGCCACCAGGTTTCCAGGTATACAATTTTGAATTGCTTCCTTCGTATGTTTCAGCCTCTCATATTATGTATCGCCATGAATCATATGAAACTTCACCAATTGCTGAGTCACATGTTGATTTCATAGGACACCGAGTTTTTGAATTCGTCTCCTATATGAAGACCAGAGAGAATTTACAATCAATAGTTGAATGTAAGTAAAACTGCACCAGTATGTTTTGATTCACATGTACGTGGCTCCAAAATTCGGTAACTGCTATCTCAAACTACTAAAATGTCATTTATAGCTGCATCTGGTTTTCTTATCAGCACTTGGTGGACGAGTTAAATCGAAGAACAGCGTTTAGGCAAGCCCTACGTCAGTCCTCACTCTTATTATGATATCTTTGCAGCTTACGAGTGTTCTGTCATGGTCATTTGACAGAATGAAAAAAAAGGAATTAAGCAGGCAGAAATGGAAACTGTAAGTCGGCACCTTCTTTTTTCAACAAAAGATATCATTTATTATCCCTTAGTTTTACGACCGCAATACATAACAGTAAAAACAAAAGAATGGTTATGATCCAGTTTTAGACATGGTTAAAGAATATCAATAAAACTAAAGCATACCTTATCTATACATCAAAATCTTTCTTAGCAGATATTTTGGAATGCCTTTTATGAACCATAACTTTGGTTTTTGGTTAGATGCAGTGTGCTGCTACAAAATATTTATGTGCTCCTTTAATTAGATATTTTTATCACGTGAGGTCTTTCGTTGTGGTTTTACCAATCAACTGGTTCGCCTTTTGGCCACATGTAGCTTAATTATACGTGTTCTTGAATTGGAGCTTTCGTTTTGCTGCAATTTCCTTGATTCAGTAGAAGCGTGGTATGCATCAAGACCCACGCTTGATCGATCAGTTTTCAGCTCACATCAAAAGTTTAGGCCAATCTTTATTATCCATGCATTTGAGGCAAACATTTATTTTGGTACACTTGGTTGTTTCTGGTATGCCATTTGTTCATACATGGTGTATTCGTTGTTGTTTTATCTGGTACCTTTATCTTCTAAAACACCATAACTGAACATCATGTTTGGTAAAACGGGAATAACTGAACACCATGTCTATCCCTTTCTTCTCTTTATATACTTGTTACTGTTTCTACATTTTAATCTTATATGATATATCCAGTCTAGTAGTTCTTTTTATTGTTTCCCCTTTTGTGTTGGATCCCATTTTTGGTGCCTTCCTCCGCTGTTTTGTATTTCAGTTTGCACAGAATGTTAGCAAGGTAATATACCCAACCACTTGAGTGCATTGCTTTGACCTTTTGCTTTGTTTACACCATAATGCATTAATTATTAGTTATGTTGCTGTTATCCAGTTTAGAGATGTGCAGTCACAAGCATGTCTTTAGTTATGGTGAATAGGCCTTGTAGACTGAATCAGTGGGCTAAGAAATTTTATTCCCTCACACTTAAGGTTAGTTGGTTTCAAGATCATTACTTATTTCTCCTAAGGGAACAATCTAGAAAAGCACAAATAAGAATGCACTCGCTAATGTCCAAGCACTCTAATATGGTTTTTGAAGATCAAATCGAGTGAGCTAATTTTTTTTACTCTCATGTCGTTATCTTGAATAAAATCAAGTCAGTGCATTTTGTTGTATCCTTCAAACTCGTTTTTCAGATGTACTTGGTCTATTTACCATGTCTCTTGTGATACAAGCAAGAACTCTGTATATGATTTTAGACTTTTGGTTGCTTGGCATCGCAAGAAGCCGGAATCCGAACTAATCCTGCAAGCGTCTGAGATCCTGTGGCTTTACGAAGGTGAGTGCCCGTTTGAACCATAAGGCATTTGGTTGTTATATGTCAAACCCTCTTTAATGTCCATCTGGAAAGTTATTCTATTTTCTAATCCCTAGCGCTGCTGGTGCAGGCTGGAAGTCCCTCATAATTGCTGTTACTTCCTGTTAAACATTTGTGTGCCCATGTGCCCCCACAGGATACATAGCCTAATGACTATAGCGCATTATTTTTTACAGTATGAAGCAAAAACTCTGGAGCTTGAGAGGGCAGCAAAACGGCTCTTGCGATCCTCGAGTCAGCAGATGAGTTTTTTTTAGAGTGATGAAGATACCAGGCTAATAAGAAACAATCTTTGATTTTCATTGCAGGCTTTTGCAGATTATATCCGCGGATGATTAAAGTGAGTCATGACGTTCTACTGAGAATTAGCAACGATCACAGATTGTGTGCGAATGTCGCCCACTTTTGGTCCGGTTATAGGCTTTATAAGTGTATAATACCTCTTGATGATGAATGAGAAGAGAAACTGTTGCTTTAGACAGAAGATATCAAAACCTCGAATCAAGTGACACTTGTACCAGCTTTTAGTGTTCTTTTGATTGTGGATTATGCTCCGGATGGTCCAGGCGTGTGAGGATGGCACCGCCAGTTTCTCATGCAAACAACAGCAAATAAGGATATGCTTAACTTTGAATTTATGGACCTGCTTCAACATGTTGAACATCTTAGGGTCCGTTTGGTTCTACTTCTAAAACGTGCTTCTGCTCTTGAAAAGTAGAAAGCCAACCAAAGGGGTTGAAACTGTAGCAGATTTTAGGAAGCCAACAGATTCTGCTAGTGCAATTTCCACGTTAACTCAGTATGCTAAAGAATCTTGGACGTGCGGCGAGAGTTTTACATCCCATAGATCGATCCATTGATGAATCTTTCTTGCAAGCATACACCTGTACGCACCAATCCGATTTCCAGCCTATCAAATTAACTAGAACTTGAGACAATCGCTTTGATTGGTATATTCATATCAGGGATGTCCGGCGAGGCAGAGCTCCGGCAAGGTAGGCGTGATGGAACTCCGGCGAGGTGCTCCGGCAGGATGGTCCGGCGAGGCAGAGCTCCGGCAAGGTAGGCGTGATGGAACTCCGGCGAGGTGCTCCGGCAGGATGGTCCGGCGAGGCACGACGTTCCGGCGAGATTTTGGAACGTTCCGGCGAGATTTCGGAACGTTCCAGGGTACTCCCGCGAGATTTTAGCCAACTCCGGCAATGCTCCGGTGATGTCCGACCAACTTCGGCGAGGATCCGACAATGATAAGAGGGGTCGTAGGCGATCCGGCGCGACTTCAATGAGGTACGGCGTGTCTTTGTCGATCTCCGGCGAGGTAATTTTGTGGGAGTGGAGGTTCGCCGCCGCACCGCTTCGGCGAGGTGGCATGGCGAGCCGCACGGTTCGGTGAACTCAGGCAAGATTTCGACCAACTCCGGCGATACTCCAGTGAACTCAGTCAAAATTTCGACCAACTCCGGCGAACTCAGCCAAGATTCCGACCAACTCCGATGATACTCCGGCGACATCCGACCAACTCCGACTAGGTGGCCACGGCGGGGCTAGGCAAACTCTAGCGAGCAAGATGATGCACACAAAATCTACAGTTTTACCGTTGTTTTAGCCAAACAAGTTTCAGCTTTGCCATAGTTTTGACCTCATAGCAGCGTTTTCACAGCTCACAGTTCACAGCGGCTTTTTTAAAATCCACAGCTGAACCAAACAGACCCAATCATTCTAACTATGGAAGCTGAACCATGGAGTCCAAATTGTTGTTAGACATAGGTTTCTACTATTTGGTGTCCACGGATTCTTTCATCGGTGTTAAGACTTCCTCCCAAGTAGAAAGGGTGAAAATTGGCCATTTATAATTCGTATAATAAATGCTCCCTTGTAAACGCTATCGTTTCACAAGGATAACATATATGGGAGCCAAAATTTGAAAGTTTGAAATAGGCGAGCGGTCAAATAGTTATTAGAACCTGAATTGGACAGGGCTTGTTAGCTTGTCGTGGAAACCCCTCCTCCTTGAACATGGATTTTCTACAACTCATATGGCGCGCAACCCGTATCTGGGCCGTCTGTTTCGGCGATCCGACGGCCCAGATTCGCCGTGGACCGGTCAATTTTTGTCCGCGGTCGATTTACTTCTCCCTCCGACGCACCTACCTTCTTGATCGTTCCTCCAAAACCACTCTCACTGTCTCTCAATCTGACGCCCTTCTTTCTACCTTTTCCCGTAGATGTTAGCTTGGCGGGGAGCTTGTGACCTGTCTCGTTGTCACGTCTTTTCTCTATGGTTGGACAGAAACCCTAAAAGAAAAAACCGTACATTAGTTTTTTTCGTAGGGGTCATAAACAAAAGATTTGTGGCCCAAACCCTCTTTGCAACCAGCCCAAATTCCAAAGCATGTGTATACTCCCTCCTTTTCTCAAAACTAGTCAGTGTGCACGTGCAACGCACGTCTATCAAATATAACATATGTTTTATAAAATATCATTCCTTTTTTTTACTTTGAAATCTCATTCCTCTATTTAAGTAGTCACTTTTAATGGAGTTTTTGGCACATCTGTATCTTATTTTTAATCAAAAATGCTATATTTAGGTCATGACATAATTTCTGCAATGTGGATGAGTGCATCACTATATTTTCATGAATTTTATGCTGCAAAGACTACTGCGCACAATACTCCCTCCATTCCAATAAGACCTATAATTTTTTTCAAAAGTAAAAAATGAAAATTTTGAGCAAAATTTTAGAAAAAAACCAGCATTTGCAATACCAAATAGATACCTTTGAATAGTATAATGAAATATATTTTCAGATTATATCCATATAGAATTATAGTGGTTGACAATTTTCTAAAACCTCGATCAAATTTTACATCTTTTGAGTTCTGAAAAAACTTTGCATCCCTGATGTCGCACTCCACAACACGTGCGTAAAACATGTCTGGAGTTGCTTATTTTAACATCCACAGATACACCTGCATACATGACATTTTGTTCCTAGCACTATTGGCACAAATAAGAATGCTGAACAAAATTTATTCTCGGGAGACGCTTTCTACACAGTTTTCTTGTATCGGGAAAATCTGAACTATGATGTATCTTCACACCTTTAGTCATTTAGTTGGTAACAATGGGAAGCAAATTATTTGTTGTATAAATCAGAAACCATATAATAAAAAAAGATTGTTCGGAGTGTATTATTCGCTTGATAACAACTTAAGTGCAACAGTAAGGATGTAGACTATTCCATTAGATAAATGAAGATGCCTTCTTTTACTGTAAATTGGAAGGCAAGATGAATAGGACGATAACCTTGCAAGTTCACTATTGCTATGAGTGATACCCAGGCTGAAAGAATCATTCTGAAGTTACATTCGCAGAAATAGAGACTGTACCTAAATTGAATTGCCAAAAATCTTGTAGAAGTACTGACATAACTGTATCAACTCATAGCTCCCTTTCGTTCCATATATCT
The DNA here is from genome assembly GCA_947311845.1 of Poa pratensis. Lineage (NCBI taxonomy): Eukaryota > Viridiplantae > Streptophyta > Magnoliopsida > Poales > Poaceae > Poa > Poa pratensis. The sequence goes on along the minus strand of CAMZMU010000033.1, from coordinate 4,346,001 downwards.
CCATATTACAAGTGGTGAGAAGGTATATGACAGATCCTAGAAGTGAAACAGTGACTTCAAATTAGGTGACAAATATAAAAATAACAAGGTACATTTTCACCAATGAATTCAGCAAAGCATCAGCTCCTTGACAATCAACAAAATTCAGTTTCTCTGCAGACAGTTTCTCTCCTTAGTATCACCCTGTAAGCAACGAAGTACAAAATTATTCCATCGTTGAGAAATTGGATAATTCCTAGGAAAATTCAACAATTAGATCCCCTTGGTAAATAGAAGTATCCGTGTAAGCAGTTGGCATGTATAAACATTTTAAGAGGTACCCGCGCCAGGAGAATAGAAGTACTCGTGTAATTGCTGAAGCAAAATCGATGCAGCAGGTGAGAAATAAGTGTCTTTCCTTACGGATGGGCGAAGTTCAGCTCTGGAAGTCTGGATGTGCTACGGCGACCACGATGGCGGGGAAGACAAACACCACACGCATCTACGGCGTTGGCAATCCTCCTGCACGATCCAGGTTACGACGTCGGTGGTCATGTAGAGCGGCATACGGTGGCGGCCGGCCGGAGCAACTGCAACAGGGCGAAGATGACGTGACGTGCAGTGCAACAGGGGGGAGAGGAAGACGGGCTGGCTGCGGCGGCTCAGTCTCCGTCATCGGTCTGGTTCCGGCTCCTGGGCGGCGACGACGTGGAGCTCTGGTTCTGGAAGTGGAGATGGTCGACCTCGGCGGCGGCCTCCGTCAGCTAGCGACGATGGATCGATACGAAGGGATTCACCCGACCTGTGGTGCGCTGACGGCCACAGAGTAGCCCGTCGGGAGTGAGGCGGCGGCGTGGGAGCGGATTTGCGGCGTCGTGATGTGAAGGCCTGGGTCAAATGATGCTCGTTGGGGGCGGTTTGCAACGTAATTTTCGGGCGCGTACGGGTAGGGTGTGCCATCGGAATGTTTAACTGTTGTAGACGCGAATTCAGGGAGGGAGAACAAATCAATCTTGACCGTTTGATATATGTGTACTGTGTACGGTGGAGATTTGTTTTTCCTGCCAAGTTTGCTCTTTTATAAGTAGTGGAGATAAGTCAAAATCAAACAGCATAATGATTGACTAAATTTATAGAAAATCTATTAAGATCTACAGTACTACAAAATTAATATCATTAAATACTTACAGTTGTCAATAGTTTTTTCTGTAAACATGATTAAATTATCATTATTTGACTTTTCTTTAAAAAATATAGGGCTTGTTTCAAGGAACGGACCGCTCGTTCTATCAGCTTCCCTCCCGTTCGCCGTTTCAAAAAAAACTCCTCCAAAGGGGATATCCCACATGAACGGCGGCGGCCGCGGCCTCGGTAACTCCGCCCGCTGGCCCCGGCGCGACCCCCGCCCCCGCCGCGCCGCCGTGCCAAACCCGCCGCCGGCCGACGTAAACACCCGATACCACGTCTTCCCGGAGTTCCCTTCCAAAAAAACTAAGTCCCCGTTCCATATGAGCAACGCCGCCGAAATTTCGCCGCCACCACCGCTGGACGACGAGGACGTCGTCGGTGAGATCCTCTGCCGCCTTCCACCGCAGCCCTCCCCGTTCCTGCACGCATCCTCGTATGCAAGCTCTGGGGCCGCCTCGCTACCTCCGGCGCCTTTCGCCGCCGCCTCCACGCCCACCACCGCCACGTCCCAGTCCTTGGCGTCTACGTGAAGCACGCGAGGACGCTCCAGTTCATCCCCGCGCTAGACGCTCCAGATCGCATCCCTCCTGAGAGGTTCTCGCTCAAGGTCTGCGCCGACCACACCATGATCGACAACTGGGCCGTGCTTGGGTGCCGTCACGGCCGCGTCCTCGTCATCAACCGGACCGCCCGCGAGCTCCTCGTCTTCGACCCCGTCTCTGGCGACCGCCGCGTCGTGGCCTTCCCGCCAGACTTCGTCGACCACTCGTACACCACCAGCGGAGCCGTGGTCTGCGAGGACGGAGGATTAGGGCTGTCCAGCAAATTCTGGGTGGTGCTGGTGGGCCTTGGGGCAATGGCGGCGAAACAGACGGCGCCGCCCGCGTCTACTCCTCAGAGACCGGCTTGTGGGGCGACCTCGTGACAGCGCCGGAACCATGTTGCGTTGGCCGTCTCCCCTGCACCCTCGTCAACAGTGTGCTGTACTGGTGGCTGGCCGAGCCAGATCTGGGTAGCATACTCCAGTTCGATCTTGGTAGCCAGAAGCTAGACGTCATCAGCAAGCCTCCCGTGGACAACATCAACATCGGCTGCAGCCGGATTGTCCGGACAGAGGAAGGCGGCGTTGGCCTTGCCGTGCTGACCTACCCGACCTTGCAAATCTATGACTGCAAGGTGGTCTCTTCTCATGGCGGTGCTGTCACCAGCTGGGCGCTGCGGAAGATGGTCGAGATTGACAAGCTCCTTGGCCTCCCCGCTTCCATGGATGAAGGGAGCACATACATTACCGGATACGCCGAGGATGCCGGCGCTATTGTTATGTCGGTGCATCACCAAAGAGAAAACTACTCCTACTTAGTTCAACTCGAGTCGATGCACAACAAGAAACTCCACGGAAGCTGCTTTTTGGAGAACGCCTATCATCCCTTTGCAAATATCTATACCGGTGGTAAGTGCTTAGTTATCTTTGCATTGTTGCACGAGTCAGTGGCCTGAATCCGCTTATTTTTCATATTTCATAATGCGTGTAATGTGCTTCCAAGTGTTTACCTATGGCTTAGTAATAATTTTCCTCTTTGGCAGATCAATGAATTAGTAGTTCTGTTGTTTTTATGTTGTAACAGGGATTAAAATTTCAACAAAAGTTCTTAAACTTGTGTAATTTCAGTTGCTACCGAAATATAACTTTACAAAAAAAACTGGACTGTACTGGGAGTAACTATCATAGTGCCACATGTAGATGCGGGGGTGATATATAACTTAGAGTGCCTTTCAGTTATTTTAAATAAATTTTTAATCTGGTGTTGTTGTGTAATGTTTTCTATACCAATTTTAAAAGTATGGGTATCGTCACAAAACATCCTGCCATAATTTTAAAATATAAGTCAAGTCTTTGGCAAACCATCCTACATTCTTTACATTACATGAATGACCCAAATCTAGTTAGTTTTCATATATGCATGGCAGCCAAAATACGTCTGTGTTGTGCTTCGAAGTGTTTATTAACTGCTTAGTTATCTTTTCCCTCTTTGGTCGATCGATGAAATTGACAGCTTGTTGTTTATTGTTTGTTATAGTTTAACTCTATTTGTCATGAAAGACAACACACTGTTTTGAGTAAATATAGTATCATTGTTGCGAATGCTCACATACTTTCTCCAATGATGTGATTTTACAGGCTCATTGTCGCTCCAACTTCCTATCCTGTGCACAATAATGGGGCCGGTGCTAGTGGAGGATGGTGATGTTTTTGCACCAGAGCTGGTTTAGTTGGCACTCAGTGTATCGTGTTTCTCTTTCGAATGGTTTAGGGAGTAACTAGCTGTTGAGCTAGCAGGTCCTGTTTTTATTTGCAACTTCAAATTTTCAGGTTCAAACTCTTAATAATTATGCTTGATTATACTGTGGAATTTGGTGATTCCTAAACAAGAAGCGATTGAGACTTTATTTGAAATGAGTGTTGTGTTGTTTAGGCTGTTTTAAATCTTATTTGTACTCCTTTTCTCGCATTGGAGTACTATTTCGCATAATATAATTCTGGATCTCATATCAATCTTCAAAATGTTTTTGTGGTAGTGCTACTGTCTTGTGGTTTTTTTAGGAGGTAGAATATTAGCTCCAGTGTTTTTCATATCAATAGATAAAGTTGACTTTGGGTGTTTAGGTTGCATGGGTTACCAAGAGACATCCATGGTTTGCGCTTTTCACTCAATTGTTGCGAAAGACATTGGAGCCGAAGGGCGGAGGCAAACTTAAAGAGATTTAGGATTCCAAGGCCCTCAATTTTCACCACTTGGAGAAATGCCATTACAAAAACCCAAGTTGGAAAAATGCCACTGCAACTCTCACATACCTCTACATATGCCATTTTGCTCAACTTAAGACAATAATGCTTCAAAAATACATGTATTGGAGTGTGTATATCTGTATTTACAATATTACCCCTCTGACCAACTATAGGCAACACTTTTGAATATTTCAGGGCACCAAAAAATCAAATTTGGCAGAAAATTTAACTTCTAATAAAACCAGTTTTTGCAAAATAAAATAAAAAACACTAACGCGAGTTTGCTGTTCAAATATGAGCCAATTCTGTGCACATATGAGCCCTTAAACCGACCTTTTAAGTTTCTGTCCAGAAATTTATCAAAATTTTCACTGAAATTGAAAGGATACATACAGGATACAAGAATATAGGAGCTGTATATGAACTGGTATTGAAAGGAATAACACATGTAGAGGTATGTGAGAGCTGTAATGGCATTTTTCCAGCTTAGGTTTTTGTAATGGCATTTCTCCTAGTGGTGAAAGTTGGTTGGCATAGATCCAATTAACCCTGTTAAATTATGCATGGACCTGTTCAGAGTCTGCATCCCATTTGTCACTGAAATTGCATAGTAGATGGTAATATCTGTCTAGGAAGAATTCTACTTTGGTCAATCTATTGCATCACCTTGATCTACTCCAAATTTCAAAAATTTCTAAAGTTTGCACCCTTAAGTACAAAAATATGGTGGAAACCGGAGAAAAAGAGTGCAGAAAGTATCTTTCAAGCTTACAGGAGCCCAAACTCAACTTTATCTATAGACATGGATAGCACAGGAGCTGATATTCTATGTTCTAGAAGAAGCACATGCCAGTAACAAGTAGAAACTACCACAAAGACATCATCCTAATTTTTTCCAAGAAAAAAGAACAATGCATAACTTAGGTACTGCAGCTTCAATATTGATGTGAGATCCAGGTATCAAGCAAATATTAGGCGAAATATTATTCCAGTGAGAGAAAAGAGCATGAAAGGCAAAATCTGAATAAGCAATTAAGGTTCAAACCATCCAAAATAACTCATCAGTAATTTCAAATAGAGTCGCAATATCTGATTTTTTCGGAATCACCCAATTCCACACTACAATCAACCACAATTATTAAGAGTTTCAAACCGATCTTTCAGAAATTGATATTTAAAAGAAGTTTATAGCTGGGTGACTCGTAGGTCTTACCTGTTATGAAAACAATTCGAACGCTGCGTCGAGCATCAGTCCAGTTCTTGCGTGCAGTCCTCATGATCCTCAGCTAGGCCCCCACATTGTCCACACGAGCAGGAAGTTGGAGCGCCGACGGGCCTGGTAAATCATAAAATTATAGAAAGTATGTCAGCCTTTCACAGCAATGATATAACAGATTACTCAACAGTTTGGTATGTTTCAGGACAAATAAAGCTAAATTTTGGAAAAAAAAAACACAATAATTAGTTTTATCAATCAAGCAAAGAAGAAAAATATAACTAAGTCATTTGTAAACACTTCTGTATGCCTAAGACATGAATTCCAGCTATTAAAACTAACTCTTTAGTCCTTGAAACTGTATTTGATGACAATATGGTTTGTGACATACCATGACTGATATTTAAAATTGGTATAGGGAATATGTCACACAACAACACAACATTTAAATTTTATTAATAATAATAGGAGGCACGCCAAGGCATTTCCCACGCATACGCGGGTCACTGTTCTAGTTATAACACAAAAACTACTTCGCTATTAATTTGACCGATCAAACAAAGAGGAAAAATATAACTAACCGTTGATAAATTACACAACAAGATAAGATTAAAATTTATTTATAAGACTAAAAAGGAATTCTAAGACATTCTCACGCATTTGTGCCGGCCATTTGGCTAGTTGTAGCACCAAAATAACAAAGCAAGTAATGTCAGGCAGATAGAAAAAAGAAGATAACTAAGCCGTCAGGGCCGGTCCTGAGATTTCGGGGGCCCGGGGCGAAACTAATATTTTGGGCCCCTAGTACAAATAAGTAAATTTTATAACGGGAATGTGTGTCAAACAAGACAAAGGTAACACATACGTTTTATGTTGAAAACTTTTGCAGGGATCTTGCGTGCCCGGAGCGAAATAAAACCAGGATCTCTATAGCATAAAATAATAAGTATATGTGCATATATATAGTATTACAAAAAAAATCTTGAAGTGCGCACGAAAACAATATTGATATCATTATGGGAAGTTCCCATGGGCGTGGGCGCAGCACGACCTCTCTAACATTCGGTATTTCGGCTCTAAACGTGGCCATAAGAGAGCAGGCAATAATTGTCACTAAATTCTATCCAGGAATTATCGAATTGCGTCGTAAGTCACATCAGATGATAAATTAGAGCAGTACATTTCCATGGCCTGCCTATGTCAACAATCTGAAAATCAGAAAAGGAAATGAGCTGGTCTTTTTCTTTTAGAATAAGAAGTCGTGCTGTATTCCTTTTTCTAGCTAATGTGTGCTGCATTCCTGATCGGTCTTCTGCCGCTGGTTTCACCCAGTATTTTTAATAAACTGTACAGAACCCACTTACTCATTTCATGCATAGCTAAGGGGAAACAGCCCAAAGCAAACGAAAAATCAAAGCCCAAGTTAACTAAAATAGAAAAGGCCCAAGCTCCAGCCCAAAAGATGTACGCACAGAACGTTCCTCCTCAATCCCGCGACAGAAAACTTCCAAAGTCCTGCAATGGCGTCGTGATAACAAGCTCTTCCTCCACCGCGTTGGGAACTTGGGATTTCAGGGCCCCTTGGATTCTGGGACCCGGGCGGCCGCCCCTCTTGCCCCCCCTCAGGACCGGCCCTGTAAGCCGTTAGTGAATACTTCTCTATAAACACCTTAGCTATTAATTTCATCGATCAAACAAAGAAGAAAATATACCTAACCATTTGTAAACACTTCTCACAGTACATAAAACATAGTCTAGCTACCATGTATGAAACATTACAGAAAGTATGTCAGCCTCCGCAGCAATCATCTGATATAATAAATTACACAAAATAGTTTGCTACCTTAGTTGTTGCGGAGGCTAAACATAAAGCTAAACTAACACAAAAAACAACTAAGTATGATTGTTCGGCTTATGAAAGGTAGCAAACTATTTTGTGTAATTTATTATATCAGATGATTGCTGCGGAGGCTGACATACTTTCTGTAATGTTTCATACATGGTAGCTAGACTATGTTTTATGTACTGTGAGAAGTGTTTACAAATGGTTAGGTATATTTTCTTCTTTGTTTGATCGATGAAATTAATAGCTAAGGTGTTTATAGAGAAGTATTCACTAACGGCTTACAGGGCCGGTCCTGAGGGGGGGCAAGAGGGGCGGCCGCCCCGGGTCCCAGAATCCAAGGGGCCCTGAAATCCCAAGTTCCCAACGCGGTGGAGGAAGAGCTTGTTATCACGACGCCATTGCAGGACTTTGGAAGTTTTCTGTCGCGGGATTGAGGAGGAACGTTCTGTGCGTACATCTTTTGGGCTGGAGCTTGGGCCTTTTCTATTTTAGTTAACTTGGGCTTTGATTTTTCGTTTGCTTTGGGCTGTTTCCCCTTAGCTATGCATGAAATGAGTAAGTGGGTTCTGTACAGTTTATTAAAAATATACTGGGTGAAACCAGCGGCAGAAGACCGATCAGGAATGCAGCACACATTAGCTAGAAAAAGGAATACAGCACGACTTCTTATTCTAAAAGAAAAAGACCAGCTCATTTCCTTTTCTGATTTTCAGATTGTTGACATAGGCAGGCCATGGAAATGTACTGCTCTAATTTATCATCTGATGTGACTTACGACGCAATTCGATAATTCCTGGATAGAATTTAGTGACAATTATTGCCTGCTCTCTTATGGCCACGTTTAGAGCCGAAATACCGAATGTTAGAGAGGTCGTGCTGCGCCCACGCCCATGGGAACTTCCCATAATGATATCAATATTGTTTTCGTGCGCACTTCAAGATTTTTTTTGTAATACTATATATATGCACATATACTTATTATTTTATGCTATAGAGATCCTGGTTTTATTTCGCTCCGGGCACGCAAGATCCCTGCAAAAGTTTTCAACATAAAACGTATGTGTTACCTTTGTCTTGTTTGACACACATTCCCGTTATAAAATTTACTTATTTGTACTAGGGGCCCAAAATATTAGTTTCGCCCCGGGCCCCCGAAATCTCAGCCATGGTGGTTGGTGGGTGGAAATGGATATTGGGGGGAGGACAAGTTTTGAAACGGAAAAAGGTGACGGAAGCAGTGACGGGAGTATATATGTAGGGATGTCAAGGTGCCGGGAATTGGGCTGAGCAGACAGAATAAAGTGGATTTGGCACACAAAATTAGGGTTTCTGTCCCCCTCCAAAAAAATAGGGTTTATGTCCTTTTTTCTTTTTTTTTGGCAAGAAAAAAACATTGCCACAAGGCGGTTTTGCTGGATAGGCAATGTGCCGAGCTCCCCGAGAAACGAGGAGGAAGAGGGAGAAGGCAAGGGTGTGTACTCGATGGGGGATAAGGGGGAGGGATTCTCGCATGCTATGACTAGCGAGCGGCTATGACAAGCCAGGCTCTGGTAATTATTAGACACCGCCTAGTTTGAAATTTAAAATTTTGGCTCTTATGTTTATACTTCCAAACCGATAGTTGTAGTGGAGAGCATTTATTCAACTTATAAATAGCAAATTCGCCGTCTCGTGTTTGGAGAAACAGGTCTCAGGCATTGACACCACGGATGGATGGTCGCCTCAAAGTAGAATTAGAAACCCATAAATTCGAATTCATTGATTGTTTGGTAAACCCCATCTCGACAGTTCAGATTCCATGGTTGGAATGAAAATGTTGGGGCTATGTGGGTGACAAGATGACAATGCCATTCTCACAAGCCTAGTCTAGGCAGAGCATCATCTGTTATTACTTTCAAATTATTTCTTCAGTCTCAAAAGTAGAACTTGTATTACAAATTGTACATGTTCTTTATGTTTTCAGTAGTTTCGTGTCTAACAGCAATGCCTTCGCTTCTCGTTCATCAAGAGTATCAATGAGGAAATAAGATAATGTGTTCACAAAAAAAAAACAGGTACCAGAGCATCAGGTTCCTGTGACATTAGTCATAAGGTATTATACGGACAGAACAATTGACTGAGTCAACTAGTAAAATAGACAGACAATTAATTGACCAAGTGACAAGACTCTCTTGCAGCTAACCGCAGGCTTCCCTTTTTATGAGCCAACCATCTCATCGCATCAACCAGGTTACAAACAAATACGCAGATCATACGGCATTAATGACTCAACTTTTGAAGTCGGGTCACTGGTTCAAGAGATGTATCACGATATAGGACTGGACTCTGCTGCGGCAGCGGCTCAGTGGCTGGGGCAGTACTTCACACTCTAACAGTACCTGTGCGGCAACAAATCACATTAATGACAAGCAGGCGAATTACAGGTAAAAAGGATCAGGAAGGATTAACTTCACTGTAGAGGAATAAATGACTGAACCTTTGAAGTCGATCAGGTCAACCGAGTAATGTAAGGTAAAATTACTCCACAAATTCAGTTTTTGAATACCCAATTCAGGTTCAAACCCACCCTAACATCGCTGAAATATGAACGATCAAAATCGACACCTCATTGTTTTCAAATGACATCATATTCTCTCGTGTTTATCACATCGTCACCAGATTCCCGAGCATGAGCAAACATAATAAATTAGGAGCTACCCATTTGAACCTTCCGAAGCTGCTAACAATAGTCTTAAACATTAAAGTACTGCAATTAGCAAAGGCATCCTTGCAGCCTTGTTTGTTTTCTTAGAAGTAATCTGGAGAGCTATAATTTCTCAACGGTTTGCTTGTTAAAAAAATGGAGCTATAATTGCAACGGAATTATCAGATTCTTCTGAGCGATTTAACCAATCTTGCTCCATATCAGAAGGGAAAAGGAGAGAGGAAAAAACACATGAGAAATTTGGACATTTTACGCGGCCAAAACGACTAACGACACAATATTGACATAACAAATTTTGAGATAGCAGAATAAAATTAACACCTCAACTTAAGGGCATATGAGAGTGGCACCTCAACTATTGACCACCGGCAATTGCACATAAGCAATTGTTAGTCCAATATTCTCAATTAAAAATGGTCAGGGATGATCGCCATATCAAACACAAAATATCCAGTCCAAAACACAAATAATGTAACTACAAAGAGATGAATAAAACCAAGACATGGGTTTCAGCAAATTTAATAGATAATAACTGATTATCAGCCTCACAAATCTAAATTTCTAGGCTATCACTATCAGTGACTCAGTCAACGTGTTAAAATGGATAGCAAGACGATGGCACACATGAATAACGTGCAAAGCAATATCAGCAGAAAGACCATAAAACAAGATAAAGTCTGTTTGACGAATCAGCATATTATCTGTACATGTCCGCAACTTAGCCATATGAAATGCATTACTAATTATTACTCCTGGGCTCAAGTAAAGCTGCAACATGTAATGATATCTTTTTCGATGAGAGATGTAATGGTTCACGACAACTATTGTACGTAGACAGTGAGCAAACTTTTGCTGGAATGAAATGATAGCATAAACTAGTAAAAATAGTTTTGCTACCTTTGAAGACAAATACTGTTCAATTATAACACAAAAAAATTACACAACTATTAAATTTATCGGTCAAGCAAAGAGAAAAAGGATAAGAAAATAAAGGCACTCCTGCAAAACCATGTACGGAAAATAAGTGGATTCAGGCTACGGTAAATTTTGTAATGGTAAACATTTACCTGGAGTATAGAAATTTGTGAACGGATGATATGAATACTCCAAAAAAATCCGATTAAGTTGCCTGGACTGCATTGATCCAAGTTCAACGATGAAGTCATAGTGTTTTTCATTGCATGACACCGATATAAGAACTGCATGAGCATCCTCGGAGTACCCCACTATAAATTCATTCCTTGTCGTGATCCCGAACGGCAGACCAATGATCTGGTGCATGTTAACAGTCCTCTGCAGCACCCATGTGACACCACCATTACTGGTGACCTTTTGGCCCCAGATTTGGAAGCTGGGGTACGACAGTACAGATATGCCAACACCACCACCCTCTGCCCTGATGATCCGGGTGCGGCGAATGTCTGCAAAAGTAAGCCTCTTGACTAGGGATAATCTCTGCGTACCAAATCAAACTCGAGCATGCCATCTGAGACTCATTTAGCCACCAGTAAAGGGCATTGCCGATGAGGGTGCAGGGGTACCGGTTAAGCGTACCGGCACATGGTTGTGCCGTCGAGACGGAATTTCTCCAAATGCCGGTCTCCGAGGAGTACATCCGGGCGATGGCTGGCTTTTCATGGCTTCCGGTGCGTACCAAGACAACCTTAAAGGGGCAGTCTCCGTGCACATGGTCGTGGCCGTCACCGGCAGCGCACAGCACAGCTCCGCTGACGGTGGAAGCAAGATGGCCGAAATCCCGCGGAACAGCCACGAAGTTGCGGTGGCCGGAGATAGGATCAAACACGAGGAGCATATCCTTGTTAGAGGTGATGATGAGGACGCGGCCGTGGCGGCAGCCGAGCAGAGTCCATGAATTCAACGCATCACGGACTCGAAGGGTGAAGCGCTCGCGAGGGATGCGGTCGGGAGGGTCGAGGATGGAGGAGAATACCAGCTCTGGGCCGAGCTTCTGGAAGACGCCGAGGATGGGGGCTTCTTCCGGTGGTGGGCGAGGAACCGGCGGTGGAAGGCTGGGGCGGTGGCGATGCGTTGCCAGCGCTTGGAGACGACGGATGCGCGGGGGAGCGAGGATGGAAGCGGGGAAAGGCGGAGGAGGATCTCGTCGAGGAGGTCGTCGTCGTCCAGCGGCGCCGCCGCCGCCGCTGTCATCTCGCGCCTCTTGCCCTCGTCGCTCATCTGAAACGGGGATTTGTTTTGAAACGGAGAAGAGTATTGGAGGAATATACTAATCCTCGTATTACGGCCCAACTAAGACAAAAGAACATTACGGCATTACGCAAGCATGAACGCGATTTTAGGGATGTATATAATCCATCCAATGATCCATGGAAAACATAATAAACACGATCGATCACGGACCAATCCGCCGCGCCTTCGGCCACATGGATCACCAAACCTCCGACGATACTTCCGTGCCGGCCGCCGCCTATCCTTGCTGGATTTTGCTCGACTACTATGGAGGCTCCGACGATCAGGGCCGGTCCTGAGATTTCGGGGGCCCGGGACGAAACTAATATTTTGGGCCCCTAGTACAAATAAGTAAATTTTATAACGGGAATGTGTGTCAAACAAGACAAAGGTAACACATACGTTTTATGTTGAAAACTTTTGCAGGGATCTTGCGTGCCCGGAGCGAAATAAAACCAGGATCTCTATAGCATAAAATAATAAGTATATGTGCATATATATAGTATTACAAAAAAAATCTTGAAGTGCGCACGAAAACAATATTGATATCATTATGGGAAGTTCCCATGGGCGTGGGCGCAGCACGACCTCTCTAACATTCGGTATTTCGGCTCTAAACGTGGCCATAAGAGAGCAGGCAATAATTGTCACTAAATTCTATCCAGGAATTATCGAATTGCGTCGTAAGTCACATCAGATGATAAATTAGAGCAGTACATTTCCATGGCCTGCCTATGTCAACAATCTGAAAATCAGAAAAGGAAATGAGCTGGTCTTTTTCTTTTAGAATAAGAAGTCGTGCTGTATTCCTTTTTCTAGCTAATGTGTGCTGCATTCCTGATCGGTCTTCTGCCGCTGGTTTCACCCAGTATATTTTTAATAAACTGTACAGAACCCACTTACTCATTTCATGCATAGCTAAGGGGAAACAGCCCAAAGCAAACGAAAAATCAAAGCCCAAGTTAACTAAAATAGAAAAGGCCCAAGCTCCAGCCCAAAAGATGTACGCACAGAACGTTCCTCCTCAATCCCGCGACAGAAAACTTCCAAAGTCCTGCAATGGCGTCGTGATAACAAGCTCTTCCTCCACCGCGTTGGGAACTTGGGATTTCAGGGCCCCTTGGATTCTGGGACCCGGGGCGGCCGCCCCTCTTGCCCCCCCTCAGGACCGGCCCTGCCGACGATCCGCACGCCAGGACCGTGGCGCACGCTCGCACCTCCAACGGCCATCCTATCAGCGTCTCCTTGGTTGTTGTCGCGCCGCCAGCGGTGTCGCGCCTGCACCTCCACAGACCCGGGCTGCCAGCCCGGTTAAACATCCAGCCTCATGCCGTCGCGGCCCACGGGGACTCAATCCTAGTCAACGTCGAGACAAGGAGCGTCGCCTGGGACCGTCACGACTCCGACGACGACGACGACTACTTCCTCTACTCTGCCGGCGACGCCGCCGGAGAACACTCCCGGCCGCCGTCACTCTCCCTGCTGCCTCCTTGCTACCTCACCAAGCAAGAGGAGGGGAAGCCGAAAGACAAGCGCTATATGGATCAAAACGGAACCGCGCTCCTGCGCCGCGGCCAAGACGAGGTGCTCGTGGCGTCGCTGGATACCTACGTTAATAAAGGAGAGGATGAGGAGCCTGGGACGGTGGGGGGCGAGCTATGCCTGCTCCGGTCCAGCGATTGGGAGTGGGAGCTCAAGCGGTTACCCCTCATCCACGACGAGGGCAAGAGGCGCGAGGTTTCTTCCTGGGAGACTGACGGGGTCATACCCGTTGGGGATCGGTTCTTGCTTTGGGTGGACTACTCCCGCGGCATCATCCACTGCGACCTGTGGCACCAGACGCTCCAGCTGCGTTACGTGTCTCTTCCTATGGATTTCGACCCCATGAGGAGCAACGACCACGGTGGGTCGTCCTACCGGAAATTATGTGCCATTGACGGTGGCCGTGCTGTCAGGTTTGTGGAGGTCTTTCCACGCTGTTGTTGCGGCTGCCCTGGCGAGACCGCTTGCGCGATCTCCCGCCATGCCTTCACCATAACCACGTGGGCGCTCAGGATGGACGACATGACAACGTGGGACAAGGTTGGCGTCATCGACTGCGACGAGCTCTGGTCCCTCCCGGGCTACCACGGCGTCGTCCTGCGGATCAGGCCAGAGTACCCCATGGTGAGCCCGGATGACTCAGACGTTCTCTGCTTCATGGTGTGCAAGAGCATGTATGACACGGGCGTCGACGGTGAACTTGGGACACGGATGATCGAGTTGGACACTAGGCGCATGGAGTTGCGCTCAATCTGCTACCACGACCGTGAATCGTACTTCTTTCCCTACTTCATCACCTCCTCGGTCTCCCAATACTTGGACGCCTCCTCCCGCAGCTTTACCCCGGCAAGAGGAATAGACACTGATCTGGAAGCACCGGCCAAACCATCAAAATTTGCATTGCCAAGGATAGTGGCTTCCCCTGAAGTGATGTTGGCGATGTTGCGGGAGATACCTGACTTGGCGCGGGATGACATGCTGAGAGCTTATGGCATTCTTGCCTGGGATGAAAGCCAATTTAAGTTCAGATCTTTGTTGGCGCTTCCTATGCACATGAGAAAGGATTTTTGCCTCTTGATGATCGGAGAGTTATCTTTGCTTTGATGTATAAGTGGGTGTTGGTAACTTCTTATGTTGACATCTCAGTATGCGCGGGTGTTGATAACTTTATAGGTACATCTTAGTACAGATTTTATTAGGCAAATAATATAGTTCGATGGGAAAATAACCTTAGGAACTATGCGAAGCCCTACATCTCGTTTCCAGGGGGACCAGCAGGCGCTTTGCGGGGAACTATTACGGGATTACATCCCCATTAACATGCAGAATTTTAAAGACACCCAGATTGTTTCTCCAAAAGTTGTGTAACCACTTCTCAAAACCCAAAGATGAATATACTTGTTAAAAAACATGGAGAAAATCTGCTCACAGAAGATCCTATAAAGACTAGAGAAGTCTTTTTGAGGGAAGAGTATTTCTGTGGATTTTTAGGAATTGGGTGAAAGCAAAAATTTCACGAAATCCCCTCATTCACCAATCCCCTTGGGATGAAAATACACCCCTAGAAACAAGGCCCAAATTGGTTCGATTTTCTTCGTGTTGGAGCGCATCACGAGGCTAACACGGGTATATAATTGAAGATACTTCACTCTTTTCTACACACGTATATACTACGTTATCCCGTGAGGAGAGATCTTCACCTTTTAATTTGGATGGATGATTTTACTGGATCCATCTTGGTCTTTCCCCATCCTCATGTTTTTAGATTTTTTTCACTAACAATAATAAGATGGGAACACGAGTAGAGAAATTACAGGAAAAAAGAATAGATGCCATATGCGCACAGTTATGTATAGTTTTTTTTTAGGGACAATGGTGTATGGTTTGGTACGTGAGGCTGCCAGGTTTTCAACTGGGTTAGAGAAAAAAAGTTAATGATGGATCGGTTCGCGCCAGCGGGTGAAGTTACTGAATCCTGTCTTTATCCTCCAGAAATGATAGCAACTTTTAGTTGAGAACATTTCAAGGAAGAAGGGAGAGCCGCGGAGGACGAAGGAGGAAGAAGGGAGAGCCGCGGAGGACTTCTCAGATTGTGATGTAACGTATCTACTGAATCAAGGAAACTACGGCAAATCGAAAGCACCAATTCCAGAACATATATAATTAACGGTTCTCTCCAATGATCTCCATTCTAACTTGTACCAAAAAGTGCTGAGAAGAGAACCAAATCCAAATGAAAATGAGACATGAATTTTAGTAGGTTTGAGATAGCAACTGGCCATGTAAATCAAAACATACCGGGGGCCTTGTACTTAATTACATTCAACTCGGCATCCTATGAAATTATCAACATTGGAATGCAATTGATGAAGTTTTTTTCGAGAAAACGCAGAAGAGTTTGCGTTTCATTTCATTGAACAGGAAGACATAGGGTACAACCTCCAGAAAGGAGGGACACACACACGACCGTCCTCACCAAGCGACTACAACTAGGTAAGGAGGTGCCCTCAACTACAAACCACAACGACATTAGGTCTCGCTAGCCTTTTTCATTTTCCGAGTGCCCAAAAGGGTTTGTAGGAGACGAAATGTCAATGTGACAAACCATGTAGGAAAAAAGGGCATACCATAAATAACCAAGTCTACACAAGCAAAAATTTGCATGGATAAATAAATGTTGACCTAAACTATTGATGTGAGCTGGAAAACTGATCCATCAAGTGCAGCATATTGATGCACACCATGCATCTACTGTATCAAAGAAACTGCAGAAAGTTGAAAGCACCAATTACAGAAAATGTATAAGTAAGCTACATGTAGGAAAAGAGCAAACCGGCTGATCGGTAAGACTTCAGCGTAAGACCTTGCCTCATAAAAATATCTCTATCAAGGAGCACATAAATATTTTGTAGGAGCACACTATGCATCGGCCCAAAAGCCAAAGTTATGGTTCGGAAAAAGGCAAAGCAAAATATCTGGTAAGAAAGTATCTGATGTACAGATAAGGTATTTTTTAACAATTACTGATATTTTGTTACCATATTCAAACTGGCCCATAAACGTTCTTTTGTTTTTACTGATATGTATTGCTGTCATATAATGGAACGAAAATGAACTTGGTTATTGAAAGCAAGGTGCCAGCTCACAATTTCGACTTCGGTCGGCCTACATTCCTTATTTTTCTTCATTCTGTCAAATAACCATGACAGACCACAGACCGCTCATTTTTCATAGGCCACTGATTCAGGCTACAAGGGCTATTCTTCTAAACCAAAATATATGATTGTGGCTGCCCAACTGTAAACTGAATAATAGCAACATAACCAAAGTTACACGAATTCTTCTTTGCTGCTCAAGATAGCTTTATCTGTGAGTGACAAAATCTAAGAGCAAAGCCTAGACCATGCAGGGCATCATCTGCTAATACAGGAACACAAAGCTGGACTATTCCCTTGCGTGGTACACTTTCAAAGTATACCTTTTGTCTTAAAATAGAACTTATATTACAAAATGCACATTGTATCGGATAGTCGGATGTTCCTCCGTTCAAGTTTCCAGCGTTTCTTGCCTAACAGCAAGACCTTTGCTTCTCGTTCACCAAAAGTATAAGCCTCTTTCTTAAATAAAAGATGCAAGTATTTAAGCTAAGTTCAGTTCGGCACATAGGCACAACAAAACTTGGCAGGAAGTAGCAGAAAGCAACAAGGGAATTTCACCCTATACCAGCGGCATGTGGGATTAGAAAATAGAGTAACTTTCCAAGTATGTACATTCATCAAGACATTCCAGGACAACTGGTTAAAGAGGGTTTGAAATAAGACAACCTCATTCCTGTTGCCAGCGGGCACTCACCTTCATAGACCCACAAGATCTCGGATGCTTGCACCAGCAGCTACGGCCTACGGACTCCGGCTTCTTTCCATGCCAAGCAACCGAGGATTCAACAACAGCCCTGCCTACCAGAAATACAAAACCATAGACACAGAATTCTTGCTTGTGTCACAAGAGGCATGGTAAATAAACAAAGTAAATCTGAAGAAACAAGTTTGAAGGGAACAACAAAATGCACTCACTTGAGCTTGAGTATATCTAATAAAATGGCATAAAAGTAAAAAAAAAAGTATATCATAGAGATATAATCCTTGTCTCTCAAAAAAGGCAATTGGAAAATTGGTAATTTAAGACTTAAAAGAAATATTATTGTACTAGTACAGTTAGTCAATTATAAAGGTATGCAAGATAGCTTCTAAAATATCCGATTTGGAGGCTAAAGCAACAAAACAATGGAGAAATAGCGAATTTAACTGGCTTAACCAAACGGAGAAGGCAATTCTTTGTGTTTGATATTTTTAGAGTACGTCGGTGGAAATTCTGAAAACAATCTACAGAGTAAACCATTAGAAATATATACAAAGAAAACCAGCTAACCGAATTCAAGCTTCAAAATACATATTAGCAGCTTTGACATTAGCCGTCTGCATTCATGTTTATGCTTCTGCTACATAGTTTGCTGAGGACACACATAATAATAATCTTGAAACCAACCAAGCTTAGAGGGGATAAATTTTCCATAGCCCACTGATTCAGTCTACAAGGGCTATTCTTCTAAACCAAATATATGCTTGTGGCAGCACAGCTCTAAACTGAATAAGAGCAACATAACCAAAGATTAATGCATAATTTCCCAACATCATGTGCAAACTGAAAATACAAAACAAAACAGGGGAGGAAGGCACAAAAATACATCATTTTAGCTTAAAATGTAGTAATAGTGAACTATACAGTATACAGCAAGAAAAAGGAGATAAACCTGATGTTCAATTATTATAGTTTTATCAAACGGGTGCACATAAAAGGCCGACATAACAATTATGGTATCCTATTGGATAAAGGTACACACGAAATGACAATGGACACACTATGTAGGAAAAGATGGTCCACAAACAACCAAGCCTACACAAATGTCTGCCTAAAATAATGGATATATAAATAGTCACGTAAACTATTGTTGTGAACATGAAAACCGATCCATCAAGCGCTGTATTAATGCACACCATGTATCTACTGAATCAAGGAAACTGCGGGAAATCGAAAGCAACGATTCCAGAACATATATAATGAACGGTTCTCTTCACTGATCTCCGATCTAACTTGTACCGCCAAGTGCTGATAAGAGAACCAAATCCAAATGAAAATGAGACATGAATTTTAGCAGGTTTGGAATAGCAGCTGCCATGTAAATCAAAACAAGAAGTTCCAACTCGGTATCCTATGAAATTATCAACATTGGTATGCAATTGATGAAGTTTCGTACGATTCATGGTCACAGATAGCATGACAGGCAGAAACATACAATTCTAGAAACGTATACCTGGTGGCAGGTGACAAAAAACCTACTGATCAACTGAATTATGTGACCACCTGCATCAAGCATTCTGGCACCAGAAAACCTATTGGTGAGCTGAATCATACAACCACCTGCAACAAGCATGACACAAACAATACGTTGTACAGAATCCAAATTTGATTTCTATTATCATTCCGCAATAGAAAAATATATCCAATTCTGACTCGTGCCGCTAGCCAACAAAATAACAGGAGCTTCAGGTTATCTAACTATGTGAGTAAAACATCTCTCGTAAATTGAACAGGAAAATATTTAGAGCCATCACAGCTGAAATTTTAACAATTTAACCGGGGATGGTATCGGACTCATTTACGATGCTATGGGTCCCTGTGCGCTGGCATAGTAAATGCTGCCAGACACCATTTAAGATCTTTCCCTAAGATGTAGCTGTAACTGAAGCAGCAAATCTGCTTCAGTCTAATAGGCTAAAAGCCAAACTAGAGATGTATGACGTTTATGGACGAAATACTGCGGCACAAAAAGGAAAATAAATGCATGGATTCAGAGAACCGAAAACAGTGGTCAGTTGGCTAGAGTGCACGCCTGTGAGCTCGACCACCCGCGTTCGAGGCCTCACTTCTACCTAGACAACGTACAATTAAGGGAGGTAACTTCCCCCTTCAAGGTCATTTTTTGGATGGACTCATGGTCTTGTTGCTTCACCACCGTCCATCGGTGTACACGTACCTTGATCCCTGCGAAAGAATCTGACAGAGGTAAACACTGTGAGCCCCCTTCCATCACACCAGATCTACCGTGGATGTTAGACATTATGGGCGTAGTAGCTCGACAACATGCAGATGCCATGACAGGCAAGGAAAGGAGGGTGCGCAGAGTTGGTAGGAGAGGGGCTGCATTATAATTCAGCAGGAGGTGTAGGCTTTTACCACTCGCTTGATCGGTTCTTACCGACTACCGTGGAAAGGAGCAACTGGCTGCCGTGCATAGACGACGGTAGTTATGGCCCAGTGGCAGACAGCTTAACCAGAGAAGAGTAGGGTGAAAAAGAAAAGTGTGGAGAAGCAGCTGTCCACCAGCCCGAAGCATGCAGACGCAGACGCATATCAAACGTGGAGACTGGAGAGGCTTGTGCAGATAAGTAAAAGAAAATAAGCTACCCTAAAAACCTTCGCAACTTGGACACAAAGGATATGACCTATCAGATAATGTGTGCACAAAGCGGCATTGATACAACATCAACTCTGTGCCTTTCAGCTAATTTAGAACGACAGACGAAAAGACTCTTCTGGAAGGAGCAAGAGACGCTGTGAAAAAGGAACTCGAGCGCCAGTAGACACGAAGCAATGAAACCAGGTCGCTGCCAGCGGAACCAAAGAGAACAGGAGCTTCGATGAAATGAGCGGCCAGCCGTGCTAAAAAAGTAACCACTACCAGAACGAATGATCCATGGTCGCCAATTGCTGGGGAGCTCTCCCAGCCCAAGTAGTCTAGGACCATTTAAAGAAAGTAATAAATTCAGATTGTACTACATGCGGTGGTATTGCATTTGCATGACCAATTAAGGGATAAACCTGTGCAGAGATTTACTGATGTATTTAGAAAAAAGTCTACTTTTTCATTCCTCGACTATTGCCACGGTTTAATTTACACCCAAAATCAAGACCACACAAAATTTGCACCGCCAACTAACGAAACTACGCCGGGAACACTAAGGAAAAAAGTGCAGAGAATAACACACGGCTTGAGAATTCAACATGGAACCCCAACACCCAGGAGTCAACTTTTTTTTGAAGTGTCAAAAATTTTTTTTTTTTGAAGTGTCTCCAGGAGTCAACTTCATTCTATGATATGGATAGCTCAGAAATTAAGGTAGACATATTGTTCCCACATCAAAAAATAAGAACACAGGTAGCCCAGTATCAAGATTGATGCAACATTTGTCGTAAGGTATTGTATGGAAAGAATAATTGACTGAGTTGAACTAGTAAAATAAAGAGACAGTGACACAGCTCTCTCTTGCATCTGATCGCAGGGTGCCCAGCCCAGCACTATGAGTCAACCATCCCATTACATCACAACCAGGTTATGAAAAATACTGAGATCATATGGTATTGAAGACTGAAACTTTGAAGTAAGGTCACCGACTCGAGAGATGCATGAAGATATAGGGTTAGACCCTCCTGCTGCTGTGGCTCATGGCTGGAGCAGTACTTCATGCTCTAACAGTGCAGCAACCAATCTCATTAGTGACAAGAATCAAATCACCGTTATAAAATTATTGAATGAACCTTTGAAGTCAGCTTACTCCAGCAATATTATGTAAAATAGCTTGACAAACTCGGTGTTTGAAGAGCATGAAACAATCCAAACCGACATGACATTATTTTCAAATAATGTCGCATTCTCTGGTGTTTCTCAAATCACCAGATTCCCAAGCGAACATAATTATTAGGAGTGATCTATTTGAAATTGTAGTGCTCTCAAACATTAAAATAAAGTATTGCAAGTAGCAGAGCTATCATCTTGACATATTTTGTTTTTGTTGAAAATTCATCTCGACATCCGTACGGAATTCAAAGTACACAGCATTGTGAATTGCCAACAGTCTGCCAGTTAAATTTTATTCATGAGCTATTGTTGCAACTTAATGATCAGATTCTCCTGAGTAATTTGCTAGCCAACCGTGCTCCAGAACAAAAAGGAGAGACTAGAGAGGAGAAGAACACATGGGAAATTTGGTCTTTTCACGTGGCCAAACAACTAATGAAACAATATCTGCATATCAATTTTGAAGATGGCAGAACTATTGATACCTCAACTTAAGGGGGCGTATGAGAGGTGACACCTCAACTATCGACCATTGGCAATTGCAGTTCAATTAATGGATATATGAACAAAATTCCCATTAAAAAGGTCAGGTGTGATTGTCACATCAAACAGAGTACACAAATATGAAACTACAAAGAGTTGAGTAAAATCTATACACAAGTTCCGCTAACTTAACAAATTATAACTAACTATCAGCCTCACAAGTCTAAGTTTCAAGCTTTCAGTGAACCACTCGGTCAACATGTTAAATGTGGACGAATAGGATGGGCTACACCTAGCAGATGAATAGTTTTGTCTGGCAAAGCATCATCAGCAAGCAGTCCTCTAAAACAAGATAAGTTTTGTTTGGCATATCAGCTTATTATTTGTACATGTCAGAAACTTAATTAGCCATATCCCATAGGAAATGTATTATTAATTACTCCGCAATAATCTTTTATAGAACGTGTGTGAACCTTCACAGGAATGATATGAATTCTCCGAATAATTACCTGGAGTATAGAAATTTGTGAACGGATGATATGAATTCTCCAAAAAAGTCCCATTAAGTTTCCTGGACTGCATCGAATCTGACTGAACGATGAAGGCATAGTGTTCTGCATTGCTGGATACCGATATAAAAACTGCATGATCATCCTCGGAATACCCCACAATAGCTTCATCCCCTGTCTCGATCCCAGCCGGCAGACCAATGATCTCGTGCATGTTAACGATCTTCTGCAGCATCCATGTGGCCACGCCATCACTGCTAACCTTGCGGTCCCAAATTTGGAAGCTCAGGTACGACAATACAGCGATGCCAAGACCACCACACTCTGCCCTGATGATCCTGATACAGCTGCTGCGAATGCCTGCAAAAGTAGGCCTCTTGACCGCTGCTAGTCTCTGGAAATTCAAATCAAACTCGAGTATTTCATCCTGAGACTCATTTAGCCACCAGTAAAGGGCATTGCGGATGAGGGTGCAGGGGAGATGGCTAACCATACCGGCACATGGTTCCGCCATCGAGACGAGATGTCCCCACATGCCAGTCTCTGAGGAGTAGACCTGGACGATGGCTCTCTCTCCATAGCTTGTGGCGCGTACCAAGACCACCTTGAAGGGGCTGGAGTGGCAGTCTCCGTGCACGTGGTTGCCGGCGGCGGCACACAGCACAGCTCCCCTGACGGCATAGTTGCCGAAATGGCGCGGAACAGCCACTTGGTGGCGGTCGCCGGAGATGGGATCAAACACAAGGAGCCGGGGATAGGAAGAGCTGATGATAAGGACGCGACCGTGGCGGCACCCGAGCAGAGTCCACGAACCAAAGGGCGCGTCAAACTTATGGACGCCGAGTCGCAGGGAGAAGCGGTGTCGAGGGATACGGTCGGGAGGATCGAGAACGGAGGAGAATACCAGTTCTGGGCCGAGCTTCTCGAAGACGCCGAGGATGGGGGGCTTCCGGTGGTGGGCGAGGAACCGGCGGTGGAAGACCGGGGCGGTGGCGAGGCGTTCCCAGCGCTTGGAGACGACGGAAGCGCGGGTGAGCGAGGATGGAAGCGGTGACAGTCGGAGGAGGACCTCGCCGAAGAGGTCGTCGTCGTCCAGCGGAGCCGCCGCCATCTCCGCGCCGCCCTCGTCGCTTATCTCGAATGGGGATTTGTTTTATTTTTTATTTTCTTTGAAACGGAGAAGCGGAGGAATCATACACGGGCTGACTGGGCCTCACGAGAAAAGCACACTATGTCTTGGAATACGGCCCAACTAAGACAAAAGATATACAGTACGAATTTCCCTAAAAAAATGATAGTACTCCACTAGCTAAATAATTGGTCAATTTTCCTCTCAAAAATTTATTGTCATGTTCCCAAAAAACCCTGCATTCTGGCTATTCCTTTGAGGGAGCAATTTGAAGATTTCATCGCCTCACACTTCGTTAGAAAAATGCTTGTTTCAGTTAAGTCAATATACAAAGTACTACTACCTCTGCTAACAAATAAAACATGTTTTGGTAGACCATTTTAGCCTACCAAAATGTTTTATATTTTGGAACATAGGTGTACATGTTTAGATGGCGAAGAATGATAGGGCCATGTTCAGATGGGCCTTCAAAACCAACGGGTGCACATGGCTAATACTGATGAAGAATGTGAGTAGCATCAAAGAGGGAGAGTGAACTGGATTCCAAAAGGAGATGTCAATATGGCGTACTTTCACATTATGGCAAATGGCCGTAGGCGTTAATGTTCTGTTCCTAATAATTGTGACTGACCATGGGATGGTGAGGTGAGACATGTATGTTATCGTTGGGTGTGATTGCTTGGCCTAAGCGCGTGTTAGTTTTGGCACGAAAATGACGGTTTGGCGATCACTTTCTCACCCACGAGCTAGACGAGGTGCTGGATTATACGGAATCAAACTCGGCTTTCAGCCTAGATGGCCGTCTACAAAATTCCGGGGAGCGGTAAAGGGCCTCTGGAAGCTTGAATTTTTTGTGCTGAGGCGCGTGGACGTGTCTAGATTTATTTTGGTATTCTTACACTTATTCTTGACATGCTTGGCTCGGAAAAAATATTAGAAAAAGTACTATGAAATCTTTCTCAAGCTGGAATTTTAAAAGGCTTGTGATAGAGTGAACTGGAAGTTCGTAACGAGCCAGGGGTGTGCCCAAGCGATCCTCTCTCACCCCTCCTCTTCAACTTCCTAGTTTATGCCCTTGCAACTAGCTTGGAATGGTAGCGCTGAACAAACACAGACGAAGCCTTGGTCGTCTCCTCTCTCCCGCTACAGTAGAGAGAGGCGATTTTTCGCCCGCGCGCAGATCCACCACCTCACCGTCGATCCAGTCGATCCCTCGCCCTCCGCCGGCCGCTTCGGCGGCGGGAGGGCGGGGGATCCCTGTCTCTCGCGTGTAGATAGTGTAGGAGCTGGGTGCTTTCCGGGCGGCGGAGCTATGGAGGAGGTGGAGCCGTCGTCCTTTTTGGTGCAGGTACATCCTTCCTCTCGCGGCGGAGCTCGGTGGAGGTCCGTGGTGCTGTGCCTGTCCCCTTCGCCCTCTGGGATCCACGGATCCGTTGGGGGCGCCTTTCCCCTCCCAGATCTCGCGTGGCGGCGGATCTGGGTTGACGATCTTGAAGCTCGAGATGCGCATGGAAGACGATGGAGGTGCAGCGGGAGCTGGATGGAGGCTCCGTGTCCACGGAGTTCGAGGTCCGGCGACTTCCCGTCCGTCAGGGGACGTCTTCGATTCCAAGGCTTGAAGGAAGACGCGACGGCGGCGCGCCACCGGCATGTTCTGCTCTTCGCCGGCGTCTCTAGGTTGCAGATGAACTGGTTTGTAATTTCCATCTTGCTTGGGGTGTTCTCTGTAATGGTCTTCCTGTAATTCTCTTGTTTCCTCGCAAAAAAAAAAAAAAAAAAAAACTAGCTTGGAATGGGATAGGAATGTAGGGCATATTAAGGGACTCGTGTCCGCATATTGAGTATGAGGATGATACGGTGATCCTATTAGAGTAGGACGACTTGTGCATTGTCAATCTGTTTTTTTGGCTTATTTGCTTTCAAAAGATGTGAAGGAGAGGAACGTGTCGAGAAGAAGACACCTGTCCGGAGAGGTGCAAAGGAGAGCTACGATAGCCTAACTTCAATAAGAATGAGGTGGTCATCCTGGGGTTGACCACCGGGAGCAAAGAAGGCTTGCTAGTCTGCCTATGAAAGATTGGGAATTCCTTTTGGGAGGCGCGGCTCATAGGATTGATCCTTGGAAGGGCAATTGCATGTCGTTGGTTGCTAAAATTATCCTTACTAACTCATGTATTACGCGCGTGATAATCTTTGCCATGAGCCAACATCTGCTCTTTGATGGGACACATAATGTGATGGACATGAATCGTTGTCAATTCTTTAGGAAAGGACTTAGGGGAGAGGGGCTTTGAAGTAACATATGGTGGCGTGGGAGACTGTGCAAACCCAAAGAGGTCGGGGATCTGGGTATCCTATAGCAAGATTTATGAAAATAGCCTTCATGTTAAAGTGTGTTCGAAAACTTAACCAAAATGAGTAGGGGCTCTACGCAGTCCTGATAAGGAGAAAATACCAAATACCTTAAGGATGGAGACATTTTCTCAACTCCCCATTGCAAGGGGTCCCAGTTATAGAATAACTTACAAAAAATCAAGCACTTGTTTAAACAAAAAGCTTTCAATGGCAAAAAAAAAACACCATGTGTTTTGGATGGATTGGTGTAAAGGCCGATCGCCTTTCCGAGAAAGATTTCCGCATATATTTAGCATTATTGTGATCCTTTCATCCATGTTTATTAGGCTATAATGCCGAGAGGTGGGTGGTGGTTCGGTTTAGAAGGACTTTTGGGACTAACAAGTTGGTGGATTGCTGAACCTAATGCACTAGATTGAGTCCTATTTATCTAGGGATCAACCCGACATCATATTCATGGTCTCTTGAGCCTTCGGGCTGCTTTTCCTCAATCTCCATCTATTGGGAAGTTATGCACTTGCTCAGCAACGCTCCACTTCAAGGATCTGTGCGTCACCAAAGTCAGCTAAAAACTTCATGTGGTAGCTAATTAGGTGTCTTCTCCCGTCAAGTGACAACATTGCGAAAGGCATGGGCCGTCAAATTGGATGTGCACCCTTTGCGGCGAATTTGAAGATGTTAATCACATCTTCTTCCATTGCCACCTTGCAAAGTACATTTGGGCAAGTGTTAGGGATCTTGTTGTCTGCGATTGCAATTCATTAGGAGTTGGGGAGTTCATTTAGAAAGCATAGCGGATTTCGGGCTGTATGTGTCGTACAATATGGATTTGATTAGCAGGTTTGTGCTTTACACTTTCTAGAATATTCAAAACAAAATGACCATTGTGCTATATAACTTTCATTAGCCAGCATGTTGAATGTTTATTTAAAATGTATAGTTTTATACAGGCTTGGCGTCCTCTAGTCAAACAAGGCCTCCAAATGTGCTTGACGAGGTGATTGCGGACCTTCGCCACCTATATGCCAATCTTCGAGTGTACCCGACTCCGACAGCCTCTTATTTGCTATGCCTTTATGTCATTTTGTTGTCTTACCACTTATATGTGAGTTGGTGGATTCTTGGCACTGTTGCTATCTCTCTGTTGAGATGTTATAAGAACTATGTCGATTATTTGCTTTTTTATAAATTTGGGCTTACTCGGGTTTTAAAAGAATGCTAGCATAGTTTAGTTCTTTGGTTTAGTGGGGGAGGCGTCGGAGCCAGTGAGGAGGTGGAATGGAGGCGTCGGAGCCAGTGAGGAAGAAGTCAGGGAGACATTGGAGTAGGTTGGGACATGAGGGGAAGGGGACATGTGGAGAGAGGAGGACTGAGGAAGAAGGGTGGGGCCCACATGCAAGTGTTTTTCGTGAGTCAAATTTCTATTTCTCTTGGAGTAAGAGAAAGACAACTTCTCCGTCTTTCCTGGAAAAAAAAAATAGCTGTTTTTAAAGAATTGTAACCCTTTATTAATGAGAAATATCCAAGGGGATACAAAGTCCTGGATGAGCCAAACTTGACACCCACAACTATTCGAGACAACACTACGAGCTAATCTATGAGCTTCAGAGTTTGAGACTATTTTCATGTTTGAACCGTACATTCGAGAATGACCCCGCCTTCACTTCAATCTCTTGAATGACCATACTATAGCCTACATCAAAGGGGCAGTCAAAGTTCTTGATGATCTGGAGGCAGTCCGACTCCACCATGATACGCTGGAGCTGGAGATCATCGGCAAGCGGAAAGCGCTTGCATGGCAAGGCCTCCAGGGCCGCGGGATCAACAACCACTAGTACATATCGGGAAAACGCACACGGTCTATTTGAGGCATTGCACATGATTATAGCGTCCGTCGTTATCCATGGGTGGACGATGTAGTCACCCATCGCACAGGAACGAATAAACCATGTGCGACGGGTAAAACTTCGTAGACGGAGAATATACATAAATGGTCTGTGATGTTCCGTCCATTGCACATAGTTAGTATTATTAAATCGTGTGCATTCTTTAACCTTCGCACACGGTTTTATTATTCCAATCGTGTGCATACATATTCCGAGAGTGTTAAATAGATCTCCACTTCATGCATCTAGATAAACCCGAAAGTGCTATTATAACAGATAGTAGGATAACTAAAACTGCCAAAGCATAAAGGAGAATTTACTTGTCACCAACATATTTTCTTATTTTCTTCTACTTCAACTTGGCCTCTTCAGCTTTTCTCTTTTTATCATGGACAAGATCTCCGAATTACTGCTCCATCTGCATCTTCTCGTCTTCGAGCCTCTTCGCTTTTTCCTCCGCTTTCTTCTTCTCCTCGATAGCAATGTGGAGATCCTGTAACTGGGCGCTAATTTTGCCTTCTAGAGACTGATTAAAGTTGGCATGCATTTTGCATTCATAGCATCTCGGAATCTTCAAATAGAACGAATCGAAAACAAATAAAAATTACCACGAGCATGAAGCAAACAACAAGCTAGAAGCAACGACCAAATGTACCTCGTGCTAGTCCGTGTCGCTAGTTCCGTGTGTGATTGAGTGGTCTTAGGATGTGTTTTGTTTTTGGTTGAGGTGGAATGGAATGGAACCATTCCATTCCACCTCATTCCAGTGTAATAGAACCGTGACGTTCTTCCGTTTGGTGGAGGCAAAAATATGGAATGGAACGACAACAAATTAAGCTAAACAGTCAATTAATTAGTTCATTATTTATAGTCTAAACTTGATTTTATTACTCTAAACTTAATTAAGCAAATTAAGCAAAAAACTCCTTCCCCTAAAAAAAGGAAAAAGCAAAGAAAATCCTTGCTCTGCCCCGACCGCCGGGTCGCCGCTGCGCCTCCTGCCGGGTCGCCGCTGCGCCTCCTGCCGGAGCGCAGGAGCTGGGCCGCCGCCGTGCCCTTGCTCCGGCCGCTCGCCTTGGGGCTGCCGCGCCTCGGGAGGGCGCCGCCTCGGGGCTTGTCGCGCCTCTGCTGGCCGCCGCGTCTCGGGAGGTCGCCGCGCCTCAGGGGGCGCCGCCTCGGGCCGCCGCCGTGCCCTGCTCTGCCCCGGCCGCCGCCTGAGGACAGAGATGCGGAGCGCAGGCGCCTTGCTCCGGCTGGCCGCCGTGCCCTGCTCTGCCCCGGCCGCCGTCGCGGAGCGCAGGAGCTGGGCCGCCGCCGTGCCCTTGCTCCGGCCGCTCGCCTTGGGGCTGCCACCGGCAGTCGGGATGTGAAGAGGACGGGAGCGGTTAGCGCGAGAGGGGAGCGATTAGCGCGAGAGAAGAGCACGCGTTCCACCTCGTTCCACCGATTTGGTGGAACGTGGACATTCCGCATCTAGCCAGTATATTCCCTTTGGTGGAATCACCTAATTCCATTCCACCTAAAAACCAAACGCAAGAATCAGGCCCAGGTGCGGAACCGTTCCATTCCATTCCATCTCAACCAAAAATAAAACACATCCTTAAATTGTGCGATCTGTAGTAGTGAACCACCCTGAACGGTTAGCCTTGACGCTCCTAGAAACATGTCATCGACATCACTGCAAATTCCAAGATGCCACTGTTTTCGGAAGTGGCCATGTTGACCTTGACACACCACTGGGTTGGTGGTGCTTTGCAGTTCTTTTTTACAAGTTTGTTAATGTAGTTTGACAGGAAACCAAACGTGCGCGGCGCCGTGCTTGTACGTCTCTTGCGAGAGTTCGAAATAATTCATTGGTCAATATTCTTTTTCTCTCTAAAAAAAACTGTAGGTCAGTTACATTATGTCTGTCTATCTCCAAAAACGTACCCCTTGCCCTCGCGTCGCTCCCCCAGGCGACGCCAGGGGCGAAGCTGAGCGCCGCCGCTAGCCCTCTCGACCAAGACACCACCCTGCCGCTGCCGTCGCCGGCCTTGTCCGTGGCGGTGGCGGCACCCCTTCGCCGCCAAAAGGGCGGTCGGAGGGGATGGCTCTCGTCCTTGTCGGGGGTGGCCGGCCCGTGGGGGCGGCGTCGGTCGGGGCGGAGGAAGCCGGGCCGGCGGGCCCGGGTGAGGAAGGCGCCTGGCGTGCGGTCTGCGGGCGGCGGAGGCGCCGTCGCTGGCCGGGGCGATGCGAGGCCAGAGGATTCGCGCGGAAGCTCCCGATGGGCTTGGCGGGCCCAATCTGGGCCCGTCGGGGCCGGGCTGGGATGCGGTTGAAGCTGGGCATCCGGGGAACTGGGCGTTGAGGAGGCGCTCGAAGGGCGCAAGGCGCAGGGCCGCGGCGCCGGCTGCACGGGGCGGCGCGGCAGGAGGACGAGGTGCAGGGCGGAGGTTCCAGCGCGGCAGGCGGCTGTCCTGCTGCCGTGCTCCGGCACCCGGGCGACGTGAAAGCCGGGGCTGCGGTGACCCAGTACACCACTGCATGTTGTAGTATACAAGTCGTTGATGTAACACGCACGGAAGGACCTCTCCGCAAATATTACATCCCTCAGAGTAGTACAACAGAAACATAGCCGGTCCAAGGTAACACTATAGGATTACAACACTATTCAATACAAAATCTGGAGACCCTTCTTTTACATGGAAGAAGTCTCTTGCAAATGATACACGAGAAGATCCAAATCGTAGCACTAAGCTGGATATCAGCTCTATCTCTAATTCCTATTCCACTACTGCTGTTGTCACAGCCCTAGTCTATTCCATCTGGTATGTCTTTATCTAGGTTGTACTCCTTTTCCAAAATGATGTTGTCTCCTTCATTGGCAAAGTGGTCGTCATGTATGCCATTGACAATATTGTTGTTGCTCCACCATTGTCACTGTTGTCGTCGTTCTTCTGTTGATGAAGTAGCAGTTGATTCCTTCAAGCTCCATCAGTAGACTTGACTCCTTGTTGGATACTTCCTTGACGTCGTGATGGCTAACTGGCAACTCCGTTGATGGCTCCAAAATCTAAGCAGGGGGTCAACGAGGAAAGGGTAACCAACTCGAGCGTTACTTAGCAAGTTCAATAATATAGGAAAGAGTTTTTGTTTTGGATGCACTAGCTACTGCCATGACCAACGGTCGTAGGCATAATGCAAGTTTTGGAAAACCTTTCTTCAAAGGTCAAGTTTTATTTCAGAAAACTATGCTCACAGTCTCCACGGGTCTTTAGTCATCACTTGGGATGCCTTTCCCGCAGCGTTCTGTAGTTCCCTCCTGGAACAAGGATGTCACAGACACAATTTCTTGTTGTTGACTCTGCAGAGCTGCGTAACTTTACCCATGAGAGAAACCCAGCCTTGTTGCCTTTCCGAGCGGCCAAACTCGTCCATACTTCCGTGGTATGGGGCCAGGTGTGAGTCCAAAGCCAATCACCGCCCTCTCCGCACAACACATATCCGCCCATTTGTGGCGCGGCCGGTAACAAAGACAGCTATCCCGCCACCCCTCTCGAGCTTCTATTCCAGTCACCCCGTCAGGTGGGAAGGTCACGCGCTTCCACGCTGTTGGCCGCCGCAACGGACACAACCAGGTAATAGCCTGCCGAGGATATGTGAACGAGAGAAGATACGGCTGACTTTTACCGTCCATATCAGATCTCATGGTAAACGCTTCAATACGGCGCAAGGATCACTGTGACATTGGTTATTAATCCTAGGTATATACTTTCTCGTACAATGGAACCTCCACCACAATATCAATCCGTGGTTCCATTGCCAGCCAAACAATATATATATATATATATATATATATATATATATATATATATATCAATTCACATCATTCGAAAATAGTTTTTTTTTCTCTTTATGCAGATGAATAAATATATTACTTTTATAAATACTCTGATAAAAATATTTCAACGGACATGCAAGAATGAACTTGCCTGTGATAGAAATGGCCGTTCAACTCTTCGGGATTCTAGGGTTTGCGGTAAAACCCCGAGTTCTAAAAATAGCAAAGTAATCCTGATAAGGACTACTGAAAAATCTAGCAGCATGCTATTATGCATAATCATGAAATGCATTGTCACCCCAAAATTGCCAAGTTGTGAATTTTAAGATTTTTATAGTGTTTGGGAGTTTTAAATTATCTAAAGAATTTGACAACAATTTTCATGAGGAATAAATTTAAAGTGATTAAATTGAAATAGTTCAATATAATTGAACTTCAAGACTTTATTTTCCCATATTATTTTCTTTTAAGAAAATAGTTTTTGAAAAAGAATTTCAAGTCATTTCCACTTAAGGATCCTTGAATTTTTCCTCCATAAAATGTTTTTCAAAACTTCAAATAAAATTTACATGAAATTCCTCATATTTTGTAGAGTATGTTGCATATTTTTAGTTGATTTTTGTGTATTTGAATTTGGTGTAAAAATTCATTTAAGTTTGATTTAGGATGAGTAACAAGATAGTCTTGGTATAGTTCAAATATTATTTTTAACTTAGTATTTATTTTCCCAGATTATTTTTCTTGAGAAAATAATTTTAAGAAATTATTCCAAAGAATAATCCACTTAAGGATCTTTGAATTTTTTTTATCCACAAAATATTTTTCAAAACGTCAAATAAAACTTATATTAAAATTCCACATAATTTATAGAGTGTGTTAACTATTTTTAGCTGATTTTTGTTCCTTTTGTTTGGGAGTTAAAATTCATTAAAGTTTGGATAATTTTCAAAAATTCAAAGAGGTATTTTATTTGAGTAGATTATTTTCTGCTGATATGTATACATATTTTGTTTGTATTTTTAGGATTTTATGTGAATTTATAGGATTCTTTGGAAGTTTGAATATTGTTAAATGGGTGAAATTACCAAATTGTCCCTGCTTGACTTGGTTCAACCAAGTCAAAACTCGGGTCCAGTCCGGGTCGGGTCAACCGACCGGACCACTCTCTCTCTCTCACTCCTCTCACACGCGCACGTCTCGCGCCCGACTCGGCCGGCGAATGCGTCGCCCGCGGCGTCGCCGCCTCGCCCTGGCCTGCTCCGACCGCCTCCGCCGCCGTGCCGTGGGGCAAACGACTCCCCACGCGCCGCTCTCCATTCTCACCGGAGGGATTTGGGGATCTCTCCCCCTAGCGCTCGCGTGCATCCCCTCTCCCTTGGGTTAGGGTTTGCGTTGTGCCGCCGTTCGCCGCCGTCTGCGACCTCCCTCTCCAGCGTGCTCGCCATGGCTGGGCGCAGGGCTTCGTCCCCTGTGCCGCCGTGGTGCGGTGCTCGTTCCTCTACCACCATGGACCCCCTCCTCTGGTTGCGCGGGCACTGCCTCGCCGCCGAGGAGCTACGGCCATGGTCGCCAGGTAAAACTCGTGCTCCTCCACTCTATCTATCCCCTGCTAGCTCTAGAAGCTGATACGCATGCTCACACGCCTCCTTGACTTAGGATTTGGATGAGCAGACGATGTTTTGGTGGATGATTTGCTCAATTTGAGCACTGTCTCCTCTCTGTGTTTGCAGTAGAGGTATATGGTGTAGATCATGCATGTATAGATCTTCCCACTGCCTCTGGAGTATTGTGGAGATCATTTCTTGCTCACAGATGTGATATGTGTGAAAGGAAAATTATTTCTGAGCTAGAATTAGTACTAGCAGTGATGATTAGTTTATTTATAGCATGATTTAATCATGTTTGTTTGCTGTGATGCCTCCATGTTGAGTTACACAGCAAGCTTGCTCGATTAGAGATGTTTTTATGTTTTCATGTGCTTCCTCTAGATGCACAGCTTTGATATGAACAGCTAATCCAGCTCTGCTGGTTCACTGTCATGTGGGTGATGCTTTATTAAGCAAAATAAAAACAGATGCTACACTAAGATCAACCCCTTGCTTCTGTAGATGCTCAAACAAAATGATATTGCACTCAACTTCACTTCCTGTCTCACTCTGTCCTATTCCTAGCACAAAACAGAAGTTCTCTGCTGTGCTAATTACTTTTCTATAGCACCTTACCTTGCTCGCAAGGTTCTGTTAAGAACAGATGCTAAAAATCACTCATGCATGGTTCTATCATTTACAGAACCTGCTAAATCACTCTCTAGCTCATATGTTTAACAACCTTGGGTGTAGAGCAGATCAAGCTACGGAAGAGTCTGATCTTGCTCCAGGGTTCAACCATCTCTTCTGGACTGCTTCTTGTGGTTCTACTGTCTTCT
This sequence comes from Poa pratensis, assembly GCA_947311845.1. Lineage (NCBI taxonomy): Eukaryota > Viridiplantae > Streptophyta > Magnoliopsida > Poales > Poaceae > Poa > Poa pratensis. Next base: position 4,312,227 of record CAMZMU010000033.1, on the reverse strand, counting down.
TCTTCTACTGGCCTCCTTCTTGGGTTTAGTGGCTTGTGGTAGATGGTTTAGGTGATCTCCATGATTGTCTTGTGGTTTTTGGTTGTTCTTGGTGCTAGAACAGTAGGTGGTGTGATTTGCTTGCTGGAAGAAACATATGGTGCGGTTTGTAAAGGATTTGACTGCTGTCTAGAACTTGTAGTACATCTGGCTGTTTGCTAGAAATGAATTTGTGAGCAAATGGAGTGGCTAGAAGGCTGTGGTGGTGTTTATATGCTGCTGCCTAGTTGTTGTGGTGCTGCCACACAACTAGATGACTCATGTTTTGCAAGGATGAATAAGGTGCTTGGGTGTCAAGTCCTCATGTATAGGCATTACTTGGGGTTCAAGCTATGGTAGATATTTTGCTTGTGGATAACTCTCCTATGTGGCAAGCTTATCCATTCAAGCTTGGTATTATCTCTTTGTAGGATTTATTCTTGGGCAAGCCAAGTGGCTTTTGTTGCTAGATGAACTTGTGGGCTTATTCTCTTTTGTGGGCTTGTGAAAAATTGGTGGCTTTCCAAGTTATGGGTGGTGATCATGTGGCTTAATAATTTCAGATTGTGGGCTTTAGCATTTGTCTATTTTCTTCCTTGGTAATTAATACCATTGGAGAAATATTTTAATGTGGGCTTTCTTGTTTAGGAGCTTGACTAGATTAGAGGGATTAATATGTTGCCTATGCTAAATAGATATGGATCAGATGAATATGCCTCATTGAATCAGTGTTGCCTTTTGTCCCTTCTCTCAATTGGATTATTGTTGCCTCTTGTCCCTTGTTGCCTAGTTGCCTCAGGATGATCCAAAATATGATCCATTGTTGCCTTCGATTCAAAATTCATCCCTCTAGTCAATATTTGGATATTAGGACAAGTTCCTAATATTCATTAGTTAAGTTCCAATATTAAATTGCCTCACCCTTGTGGTGAAGGCAAACATTTAAATCACAACCCCCTTCCCTATTGTCTTTGTTTATTTTGCAGGAAATGAATTGAAGATGAAGATTGGAAAAATAAGAAGATAAAGATTTAGCTAGGCTTTTCTTTTTAATCTTTTGTAACTTTCTTTGTATTTGGATGAGATATGTACATATTCGATTAAACTTGTAATATTGATTCTTTCATTTTGATCTTGTATTTAAATTCCATATGCTGTAACTTAAATAGACTTTGGACATTTGAATATCACATTGTATTTGGGATGGATGTAAAATGAGTTATTTCAGTGTGTGAGATAAGATGATGAATTGAGGTGTTAAACTCATTCTTGTGAGATGATGTTTGGATGAATGATGTAATGAGATGATCCTAGATATGGGAATTTGAATTTATTGTTTCTATGAGTGTTTAAACTATGAACATGTCATGTTATTGAATTGTGACTAGAAATGTCGAGAATTAGGAAAGGTCATGTCCAATTCTGGATTGCCTCGACTAAATATTCTCGTCTCAATTTAGTTGTTAAAAAGATCATGTCGAAGTTTATCGCACTCCACCAGATGATCTAAACCCTAATTCATCGTGTCGAGAGAAATATCGATCACTTTGCATCGTTTAATTTAACGCGCCAAAATTTCCCGTGTTTTCAGATGCATGTCATGCAAATGCACAAATTCTAATTCTACCCTTCCGACTCTCTAAACTACAGGGTATTACATCCTCCCACCGTTAAACTAAACTTCGTCCCGAAGTTTCGACTCCCCTCACGTAGAATAAGGTAAGAAAGAATATTTGCAGATATTGCATCTCTCAAATTCCTTTGTGGCGAGGATATAGACTTAAGTGATCCCTTGTCCAAAAGCCTTTTGTTTATCCTCCAACGATCCTTACTATCCATTTGTCGACTTTCTTGAGTTGTTAGATAATTTCCAGCGATCTCACTACTCTTTCATGTCCCATGAATCATCCATTTCAGACTTCTTGTACTGTCCGGGCTTTATAACCTCTGTCGAAGATCCTCATCTTCCACCTTATAGTCCTCTAACATAATTGATGGTACTTTTCCTTATAATCAAGATATTAGGAAAACGTTGTTTCTGGTGGTAAACTCATCTCCTTTTGCTTGAGAATATGAGGTAACTATTCTTAAAATGTCTTATAGAACATAGTTTGCTCTTTGTAATTTGCTTCTTCCAAATGTAGTAGACACCTTTGTCTATCCAACTTTGATTACTCTTTCTTCTCTTCAATCAATTGTAATCAGGGGTACAAACCTTCTGGCATCAATCTCCTCGGATCCTGGTCTCAATCAGATTCAACGAATAGGTATCTAGATTTCCCCATCCATGAATTCTGGTCTCTTTTGTTTGCTCTCCATTAGATCATTTAGTCATAGCTTCTATGACCACTAAATTCCTTGTAATTTTCAACCTTCAAATCTCCACTTTCTATTTGGCTTCAAAATCTGGTAAAGATTTCCCGAACCAAAGAACTTTTAGAGCACTAACAACCAATTCAGTCTTGTCTCAATCAAAGTCTTCCTTTTGAATTTCATGTCATCTACTGCCAAGTACTTTCCAATACACTTGTTCACTCTCCCCCTTGGAATTCCCTAAGACTTTCTCCGTTCTGACCCTCTATATGTTGAGCTTAATTCCGTTGGCTCCATTCAGTCAAGCTTCGTAACTCTTCTTTCTGCTTAAACTTGCACTGTTTCTACCTCATGATCTCACAAAGAACACGTGATATATCCACCATATTGTGAATACCCAGTATCGTTCTCCGATAAATAGGTATTAACTATTCCTATATATCCAACAGTTTCCCAAAGAATACGTGGTATATCCACCATATTGTGAACAACCAAAGTAATCCTCCGATACATTGGATTCCTACTATAGCTAGAATTCCAGTTGGCTTATCCGATGGTCTCAAGAAAAGAATTGCACACGGAAACTTGTGCAAATGGATGATATCTTAACTCCAGACTCGAATATTATGTTGGTCATCAACGTAAAATTCAGCTGACATATCATTTCCTTCATGTATGGTACTAGAGACTGATTCCTTACAGTCGCGACTTGTCTGATCCTGTAACTCAGTAATCTCGCCCCGTTGGGTCCTCCATCTGAGTGGTTAGTTCTAAGATGTCAATCCTCTTGATAATGCATATTTCTCCACCGTTCCCACATATGGACTCTAACTTTGGTACTTCATCATGATATGTTTGAGGTACCCTCATCCAAATTGGTCCACCTCCTTGGGTTGTTGACAATTCATGACAAAACGAACTCTTCTCTCGTGGTCCTAATCTTCTCTTGAAAATTCGACTCTGTAGTTGCACTTCTTGACATGGTTGATATGTCATCTCTGAAATCTCCACGTGCTTTCATCCAAGTACTTTACTTCTGTCATCCCTTTCTGACTTATCATCATTTGTCGGATGACTTTCGCATCCACTCCTTCTTGTAATCTGTTTGTGTATCCAACACAAATTTTCCTTATATATGTATATATATCCAAGTTCTAATCACGAACTCTTGCTTGGCGGTTAATTTTACCGCTTCCATCTCTAGTAATGCCTCTCAATAGACGATCAACTTCTCCTTTATTCCATTAGAACTGGAAATATCCATGTTCTTCGAGTCTTCATACGCCTTTGTCTTCACCCTTATAATACTCTTAGACTCCTAAGTTCTACTAAACTCATTCTCAAACTCCATTTAACTAGGATCAATACCTCTTTATTGCTCCAACAATAACTTCTTCCACCGAGTTACGACAAATCTATATGTATTCTGCATATTGTCCTTCTTCATCCCTTGATTTTGGTCTTCCGTTGAAAGACTTCATGACTTAATATGCAAAACCTTTATAACTTTCCTTCTTGGATGTATCTCCTTATGTGGTTTTTCTGGCATCGTCCTCGATATATCTTTATCCAATTTATGGTGATAATCTTTACTGAACTTACTTCATTCCTCCTCCCTTCCATGGACCGGTGAAATATGTCTCCAAGAACTAAATATGGTATAGAATGTGGTCCATCACCATCAGTGGCTGATAACCCACAAGTATAGGGATCGCGTGTAGCCTTTTCGATAAGTAAGAGTGTCGAACCCAACGAGGAGCTAAAGGTAGGATAAGTATTCTCTCAAGTTCTATCAACCACTGATACAACTCTACGCACACTAAACGTTTGCATTATCTAGAAAATAAAACTACGGTAGCAATACGGGTATGAGAGGTAGTTTTGCAAGATAATAAATACAAGAAAGTAAATGTTAGTGCTGCAGCAATAAAGTACACTAAGTAACCATATACTAACAGTACCATGAGTGTGGAAAAGTGGTGGTAATTGTGGTGGCTTTGTCCAAGATTAATTAGTGAAGGTACTTGGTTCATTGTCTTCGATGCAGTTTTCTATGTGGGAGAGGCTAAATATACATGCACTCCACTACTTGGGATTACAAGTACTATATGATTGGATTGTTAGCAAACATCCGCAAATACTAACAATGCATTAAGGTTTCCCCAACCATAGCCTTAAGTTCAAGGTCCTCTTACTCCCATACGTGCAACTAATCGGTTCGCGTTCTCAGGTTTCTGTCACTCCGGCAGAACTTCCCCCTTCGTTACAAATACTACCAACCCTAGGGTGTTTGATCCATGCGCGCACAAGTATAATGGACACCAAAGGACAGCACCATATAGACATACAACTCTAATGAACCATGCATTCAATTAAGCAATCAAAAGACAAATAAACTACGGAAACATGATGTAAATCATAGGATAAATATTATAGCATCAAACACCATGTTTACATAGGACGGTACAGAGGTTTGTGGGAGGATGAACCACTGAATACAAGGAGGAGATGGTGATGGAGATGGCGGTGAAGACGGCGGAGAGGGCAGCGGGGCGCAGGGCGGCGCGGCGCCGGCGGTGCGGGGAACTCCTTTCCCGCCGCGGCCATGGGGAGCGCCGCCCCTTAGCCTCCCTCCTTCATGGCTTCTTGGGAGCCCTCCCCCATGGAGATGGGATCCATGGGGGAGGCAAAAACGTGGCTTTTGGTGGCTGAAATTCGTGGGTGGAGGAGTCCTCCACGAATTAGGTTTCCTCCCTTTATATATCTTCTCGGATTTCCGTCACCCCCTTTTAGGGTTCCACCAAAACGGGCCTACAGGCCGCGTCCGAACTCCGATTGGGCTGATCTCGGGCTTAAAATCTTCGTATGGAAAATTGTGACAACTTTCGTAACAGCCAGGTCTCCATTTGACGTCATCTTCGAGGGTCAAACTGGCAATCTTCGTAAAAAGTTCTCAGACAGATTTCAGGAAAGTCCCAATTCGACTCCAACAAGGTTTCCTCTTGTATTCTTGATAATTTCTACACATCAAAGAGTAAAACAAGAACATTGTGCACTTTTGCAACTATTAGTAGGTTAGTCCAAATAAATAATAAACTTAATATAAAACAAGTGCTAAAAGCATAAAAATGGCATGAAACAATCAAAAATTATAGATACGTTTTGGACGTATCAACATCCCCAAGCTTAATTCCTGCTCGTCCTCGAGTAGGTAAATGATAACAAAATAATTTTTGATTGTAAATGCTATGATCAGGTCTTTAACAATTGCATGATGTATGGATAATAAAACTTAGCAATCATGTTTCCTAATGAAAAGTATCAACGAACTAAGAGCTTATAACATGAAATTTATAAACATCAACAAGATTGTAATGACCATAATAAAGCATGATAGAGTGGTATCTCGCTTGCCCTTAATTGTGGAGCAAAACATAAATGCCAAGGCACCTCTGAAGTTCAAGTGAAGACTAGATATAGAGATATCAAAGATAAAAGCATCATGGTTATACCTCAATTAATCGTATTCTGGGACAAGCACATTACACTAAGAACGACAGCTATGCTCTCGAAGAAGTGCTCAAAGAAAGGATGGTGACTCAACATAAAAATAAAAGATTGGCCCTTCGCAGAGGGAAGCAGGGATTAACACGTGCTAGAGCTTTTTGTTTTAAAAACAGAGGTAAAAATGTTTTGAGAGGTGTTTGTTAATTGTCAACGAATGGTAGCGGGTGAGAACAGTATTCTACCTGTCAAACGGACTTTTAAGAGCGGCTCCCATGAAGGACGTTATTTCTACCAGCAAGGCAGATCATCCCTCTTTCTCTTTGGTTTACACACATTCAGGTATTTCACTGTTTGTCATTGCTTACTGATGAATCAGGGCAAAAGTGTGAAGAGAATTAATTGGTTAAAGTTGTAATTAATTGGGACTGGGCACCCCGTTGCCAGCTCTTTTTGCAAGTTATTGGATAAGCGGATGTATATGCCACTAGTCCAGGTGTAAAAGTCCATTTGACAAATAGAATAAAGAATAACCACACTAATTCCTCATGAGCTAGTAAACATTGACACAAAAAGAGAAATATTTTGAAGGTTTTAAAGGTAGCACATGCAAATTTACTTGGAATGGCTTGAAATACCATGCATAGGAATTTTTTGGTGGACTCTTTGGGATAACTTGGTTTTAAGGATTTGGATGCACGAGCAGCATTCCCGCTCAGTACAAGTGAAGGCTAGCAATAGACTGGGAAGCGACAACCACGAGAGCGATAACGGTCATAATCATGCTTGCGACAAAATAAAATTAACGGAGGCATAAAAACGATACTAAAACTCTGAGGCAAAATAGATCATCAAGGCTTAATTGACTTTTATTTTTCAGTCATAACATGTGTGAGCATGTGCCAAGTCGATTCAAGTGAATTATTCAGAGGAGGATACCACAATACCATACCATCTTATGAACAGGACAATGCATGTTGATATCAAAATAACATAATATGCACTATTAGCTAGTTGAGACTAACCATAAGAAAACATAAACTACTAAACAGTATTATTCACACATCATTTTTAAGTTTCAACAAGTAATCCATTAACCAAGTAAACATTGAAAACAGAGGATAAATAAAATATGTGACGATCCACTTATTAATGTAACTGGTGTTTGATGCTAAGATAAATAGATAATAAAATACAGCCGCTTCAAGTTTAGTTAAGTTCCTATGTTGCTCAAAAAACAAAGTTTAAAGGTTTGCAAACCGTGGGGTTATTGATGAAGAGGGATGCGGGGACATCCCCAAGCTTATGACTTTGGTAATTCTTCAATATTCCATAGTTTGGTGTTCCTTCATTCTCTGTGAAAAAACTTCAACACAAAAACTTTCCCATTCTTTTCTGCGGTTAGACATTAGTACAATAGATAATATTTCCCAAGTGCTACTATTAAACCAAATAAAATTTTGTTTTTAAGTTACAGAAAGGTTGCTTAAATGGCCAACTTATAAATGAAAGGTAAGAACCATTAAAAATCAAATGAAAACGAAAAGAGGCCACTCTTGCAACAAAAGTCAGAATCTGTCCAGAAAAACAGCAGCTGGAAAACGCAATTTTTAGGTGCACTTAAACATGCCCGAAATTTTAGCCAATTTTTGTACATGCAGAGGATTAGGTGCTACAACATCAGTAATTTTTCGTGATTTTTAGAGCTTCCAGTAAAATATGAAAAATCGCGCAATAAGCAGTAGATACCGAAAACAGAAAATCACTTTTTACATATGTATCAACTAAGCTAAATGGATAAAACTTGGTACTTTATTTTTGATAAACTAAGAAACCAGAGGCTAAGCAAGACCTAAACATGCTAGCTACAGCAAGGAAAACTCTAAATAAAAATCAAAAGTAAAACCCAAATAAAATTAAAATAAAGAACCAAACAAAGAAGCAAAACAAAAGAAAATATTTTTGTTATTTTGAATTTATAAGTGAAAGTAAAGAAGCAATCGAAACCAAATAAGGAGCCTAATAAAACTAAAGAAGGTAAAACCAAGACATATAAAAGCAATTATAATACAAGTTAAGACAATACATATCATGTGGACGGGTAATATAGAGTATGAACGAGACAACCTCATGTTAGTTGATGAATAGGGGGATGACTCGGGCATCCCCAAGCTTAGATGATTGTATCTTCTTGAATATGTTCTTGGGATGCACCTACACATCCCCAAGCTTGAGCTCTTGCGTCTTCTTATTCATCTCATATCACCATATTGATTAGATCTTATAAGCTACATCCACATAAAACTTCACAAAACTCATTAGTAGGGTTAGTACTCATTAAATAAAATCCACTCATGTTCAAGCATTGACAAGTTTTATAATTTTACTCAACATTAGCCACTGTATATACTAAGGTGTTCATGATTTCCGTTGTCCGTCGAAAAACTAATGAAACTAACCAAGTACAATATTGAATAAACAAAGAAATCTGTCAAAACTGAACAGTCCGTAAAGATGGCATTCAACGAGATAGTTAAGTAGCTCAAATCGAAAAACTTTAGTCTAATGAAAGAAAGATAATAATCTCAGGTTTATGCACAAAAATTTCAAGTCAAAATACTATTCTGAGATTTATCACGATTTTATTTACAGAGAAGCACAAAATCTGTCTAAACAGAACAGTCAGTAAAGATCGAATTTTTCGACCTATCTACGTACCTTAAATCAGAAAAAGTTAGTCTAATGAAAGAAAGCTAATAAGCATCACTTTGCACTCAAGAAATTTCAGATCAAGATCACGTTCTGGTGATTTTAAACATTTAATACGGTGGAGCACAGAAAATCTGTTTCTGGACAGCAAAGTAAAACTATCAACTTTCAATTAACTAAAGACTATAATTAGCATTTTATTTTTATGTACAGAGGTATATACACAATATTTACATGTTTTTAATGAAAAGCTTCCATGGAAAGATTTGTTTTGGTTTCATAGGCATGAACACAAGTGTTCAAGGTCGACCCCCATTTAACCATTACTCATCTTTCCAATCACTTTTCTTTTTGAAAACGTTTTTAGATAACAACTACACCTAATTTTTTTTGTAATTCGCATTCCCTATCCATAGTAAGATAAAGAACAACTTAATACTGAAAATAAAAACTACTTAGAGATAAAGCAAACAAGTGCACACAAGAACATTAACCTACGCTATGGCTCCCCGGCAACGGCGCCAGAAAAGGTCTTGATAACCCACAAGTATAGGGGATCGCGTGTAGCCTTTTCGATAAGTAAGAGTGTCGAACCCAACGAGGAGCTAAAGGTAGGATAAGTATTCTCTCAAGTTCTATCAACCACTGATACAACTCTACGCACACTAAACGTTTGCATTATCTAGAAAATAAAACTACGGTAGCAATACGGGTATGAGAGGTAGTTTTGCAAGATAATAAATACAAGAAAGTAAATGTTAGTGCTGCAGCAATAAATACACTAAGTAACCATATACTAACAGTACCATGAGTGTGGAAAAGTGGTGGTAATTGTGGTGGCTTTGTCCAAGATTAATTAGTGAAGGTACTTGGTTCATTGTCTTCGATGCAGTTTTCTATGTGGGAGAGGCTAAATATACATGCACTCCACTACTTGGGATTACAAGTACTATATGATTGGATTGTTAGCAAAGCATCCGCAAATACTAACAATGCATTAAGGTTTCCCCAACCATAGCCTTAAGTTCAAGGTCCTCTTACTCCCATACGTGCAACTAATCGGTTCGCGTTCTCAGGTTTCTGTCACTCCGGCAGAACTTCCCCCTTCGTTACAAATACTACCAACCCTAGGGTGTTTGATCCATGCGCGCACAAGTATAATGGACACCAAAGGACAGCACCATATAGACATACAACTCTAATGAACCTCATGCATTCAATTAAGCAATCAAAAGACAAATAAACTACGGAAACATGATAAATCATAGGATAAATATTATAGCATCAAACACCATGTTTACATAGGACGGTACAGAGGTTTGTGGGAGGATGAACCACTGAATACAAGGAGGAGATGGTGATGGAGATGGCGGTGAAGACGGCGGAGAGGGCAGCGAGAGGCGCAGGGCGGCGCGGCGGCGGTGGCGCGGGGCTCCTCCCGCCGCCGGCATGGGGAGCGCCGCCCCTTAGCCCCCTCCTTCATGGCTTCTTGGGAGCCCTCCCCCATGGAGATGGGATCCATGGGGGAGGCAAAAACGTGGCTTTTGGTGGCTGAAATTCGTGGGTGGAGGAGTCCTCCACGAATTAGGTTTCCTCCCTTTATATATCTTCTCGGATTTCCGTCACCCCCTTTTAGGGTTCCACCAAAACGGGCCTACAGGCCGCGTCCGAACTCCGATTGGGCTGATCTCGGGCTTAAAATCTTCGTATGGAAAATTGTGACAACTTTCGTAACAGCCAGGTCTCCATTTGACGTCATCTTCGAGGGTCAAACTGGCAAACTTCGTAAAAAGTTCTCAGACAGATTTCAGGAAAGTCCCAATTCGACTCCAACAAGGTTTCCTCTTGTATTCTTGATAATTTCTACACATCAAAGAGTAAAACAAGAACATTGTGCACTTTTGCAACTATTAGTAGGTTAGTCCAAATAAATAATAAACTTAATATAAAACAAGTGCTAAAAGCATAAAAATGGCATGAAACAATCAAAAATTATAGATACGTTTTGGACGTATCAGTGGCTTCATTAACTTCTGTCTTCTCGACTTCCCTCTCTTCATGAACTTTCTTTGTTGCCTCATCTTGTTAGTAACTCGTCTCTTCCTCACACGAATACTATCTACCTCTAGATCAGTAACATTAAGAAAAGAACTTAATGTGACAATCATGCCATTGTACATCAAATCCTAACTTCATGTACCAACCTAGTCAATCAAAAATCCAATAAGATCCAATAAATCCGAATGCAGTCACATAGCAAACATGCAACATAAGCCCGTAAAATATTTAGTACTTTGAGTAAAAACATCTCAAGTGCCCAGGCTTAGATGCTATACACTACAAGATAGGTTTATATCACCTTATAGTCCTATTCTAACAACTCTTTGACTTAGTAGTTACCCCAACTGCCCATTTGCAACGGGATAATGCTAAGACAAAGTACTCAGAGAGTAGTTGTGGTCTAGTTTGGTTACGTACAGAACTAAACTCCATGTAAATTGAATCCTCCATTTGGCTTGAACAAACCTCTCTTGACATATCTGGATCCTTCATGGAATTGCTGATTGTACACCATAAGTAGTATTGTAGCTTCCTTCATTATTTATGCCATCTCCTAATATTCTTACTACTCTATACTATACTAAGGTGAATCTCCTTTGAAATGAAGCTTTAGGGTATTGGAATCCTCTTCATAGTTACCATACTTGATTATCTCCGATTCTTCACCATCATCAGACTTCTCCCGTCTTCCTGTCTTCACAAACTTACGATAGGGTTCTACTTCACCAGATGTCTTCACATATATATGGTGGTATTATCAATGATACCTTATAGGTAACACTGACTTGGATATAAATCTATTTGGGATACTAACTTGTAGAAGATAATTTCAAACTTGTAATACCAAGTTGAAAAGGAATGAGATACGTAAGTATTATTCCTATAAAAGAATAGATAAGAAGATTTACTCTTGTGGAGTAAGAAAAATCTATACAAGTATAACAGTAGTATTCTCATGTGAATAACCATCATAGTTGTAGAAATATATGGTTTAGATAAGATAACTTCCTATAGTCTTACCAACCTACAAGTCTCCTAAAAGGGTTTTAATCCTAAGATCGTTTTGCTCTGATACCATCTGCGGTGACCCAGCACACCACTGCATGTTGTAGTGTACAAGTCGTTGATGTAACACGCACGGAAGGACCTCTCCGCAAATATTACATTCCTCAGAGTAGTACAACAGAAACATAGCCGGTCCAAGGTAACACTATAGGATTACAACACTATTCAATACAAAATCTGGAGACCCTTCTTTTACATGGAAGAAGTCTCTTGCAAATGATACACGAGAAGATCCAATTCGTAGCACTAAGCTGGATATCAGCTCTATCTCTAATTCCTATTCCACTACTGCTGTTGTCACAGCCCTAGTCTATTCCATCTGGTATGTCTTTATCTAGGTTGTACTCCTTTTCCAAAATGATGTTGTCTCCTTCATTGGCAAAGTGGTCGTCATGTATGCCATTGACAATATTGTTGTTGCTCCACCATTGTCACTGTTGTCGTCGTTCTTCTGTTGATGAAGTAGCAGTTGATTCCTTCAAGCTCCATAAGTAGACTTGACTCCTTGTTGGATACTTCCTTGACGTCGTGATGGCTAACTGGCAACTCCGTTGATGGCTCCAAAATCTAAGCAGGGGGTCAACGAGGAAAGGGTAAGCAACTCGAGCGTTACTTAGCAAGTTCAATAATATAGGAAAGAGTTTTTGTTTTGGATGCACTAGCTACTGCCATGACCAACGGTCGTAGGCATAATGCAAGTTTTGGAAAACCTTTCTTCAAAGGTCAAGTTTTATTTCAGATAACTATGCTCACAGTCTCCACGGGTCTTTAGTCATCACTTGGGATGCCTTTCCCGCAGCGTTCTGTAGTTCCCTCCTGGAACAAGGATGTGACAGCCACAATTTCTTGTTGTTGACTCTGCAGAGCTGCGTAACTTTACCCATGAGAGAAACCCAGCCTTGTTGCCTTTCCGAGCGGCCAAACTCGTCCATACTTCCATGGTATGGGGCCAGGTGTGAGTCCAAAGCCAATCACCGCCCTCTCCGCACAACACATATCCGCCCATTTGTGGCGCGGCCGGTAACAAAGACCGCTATCCCGCCACCCCTCCCGAGCTTCTATTCCAGTCACCCCGTCAGGTGGGAAGGTCACGCGCTTCCACGCTGTTGGCCGCCGCAACGGACACAACCAGGTAATAGCCTGCCGAGGATATGTGAACGAGAGAAGATACAGCTGACTTTTACCGTCCATAGCAGATCTCATGGTAAACGATTCAATACGGCGCAAGGATCACTGTGACATTGGTTATTAATCCTAGGTATATACTTTCCCGTACAATGGAACCTCCACCACAACATCAATCCGTGGTTCCATTGCCAGCCAAACAATATATATATATATATCAATTCACATCATTCGAAAATAGTTTTTTTTTCTTTTTATGCAGATGAATAAATATATTACTTTTATAAATACTCTGATAAAAATATTTCAACGGACATGCAAGAATGAACTTGCCTGTGATAGAAATGGCCGTTCAACTCTTCGGGATTCTAGGGTTTGTGGTAAAACCCCGAGTTCTGAAAATAGCAAAGTAATCCTGATAAGGACTACTGAAAAATCTAGCAGCATGCTATTATGCATAATCATGAAATGCATTTTCACCCCAAAATTCCCAAGTTGTGAATTTTAAGATTTTTATAGTGTTTGGGAGTTTTAAATTATCTAAAGAATTTGACAACAATTTTCATGAGGAATAAATTTAAAGTGATTAAATTGAAATAGTTCAATATAATTGAACTTCAAGACTTTATTTTCCCATATTATTTTCTTTTAAGAAAATAGTTTTTGAGAAAGAATTTCAAGTCATTTCCACTTAAGGATCCTTGAATTTTTCCTCCATAAAATGTTTTTCAAAACTTCAAATAAAACTTACATGAAATTCCTCATATTTTGTAGAGTATGTTGCATATTTTTAGTTGATTTTTGTGTATTTGAATTTGGTGTAAAAATTCATTTAAGTTTGATTTAGGATGAGTAACAAGATAGTCTTGGTATAGTTCAAATATTATTTTGAACTTAGTATTTATTTTCCCACATTATTTTTCTTGAGAAAATAATTTTAAGAAATTATTCCAAAGAATAATCCACTTAAGGATCTTTGAATTTCTTTTATCCACAAAATATTTTTCAAAACTTCAAATAAAACTTATATTAAAATTCCACATAATTTATAGAGTGTGTTAACTATTTTTAGCTGATTTTTGTTCCTTTTGTTTGGGAGTTAAAATTCATTAAAGTTTGGATAATTTTCAAAAATTCAAAGAGGTATTTTATTTGAGTAGATTATTTTCTGCTGATATGTATACATATTTTGATTGTATTTTTAGGATTTTATGTGAATTTATAGGATTCTTTGGAAGTTTGAATATTGTTAAATGGGTGAAATTACCAAATTGTCCCTGCTTGACTTGGTTCAACCAAGTCAAAACTCGGGTCCGGTCCGGGTCGGGTCAACCGACCGGACCACTCTCTCTCTCTCACTCCTCTCACACGCGCACGTCTCGCGCCCGACTCGGCCGGCGAATGCGTCGCCCGCGGCGTCGCCGCCTCGCCCTGGCCTGCTCCGACCGCCTCCGCCGCCGTGCCGTGGGGCAAACGACTCCCCACGCGCCGCTCTCCATTCTCACCGGAGGGATTTGGGGATCTCTCCCCTAGCGCTCGCGTGCATCCCCTCTCCCTAGGGTTAGGGTTTGCGCTGTGCCGCCGTTCGCCGCCGTCTGCGACCTCCCTCTCCAGCGTGCTCGCCATGGCTGGGCGCAGGGCTTCGTCCCCTGTGCCGCCGTGGTGCGGTGCTCGCTCCTCTACCACCATGGACCCCCTCCTCTGATTGCGCGGGCACTGCCTCGCCGCCGAGGAGCTACGGCCATGGTCGCCAGGTAAAACTCGTGCTCCTCCACTCTATCTATCCCCTGCTAGCTCTAGAAGCTGATACGCATGCTCACACGCCTCCTTGACTTAGGATTTGGATGAGCAGACGATGTTTTGGTGGATGATTTGCTCAATTTGAGCACTGTCTCCTCTCTGTGTATGCAGTAGAGGTATATGGTGTAGATCCTGCATGTATAGATCTTCCCACTGCCTCTGGAGTATTGTGGAGATCATTTCTTGCTCACAGATGTGATATGTGTGAAAGGAAAATTATTTCTGAGCTAGAATTAGTACTAGCAGTGATGATTAGTTTATTTATAGCATGATTTAATCATGTTTGTTTGCTGTGATGCCTCCATGTTGAGTTACACAGCAAGCTTGCTCGATTAGAGATGTTTTTATGTTTTCATGTGCTTCCTCTAGATGCACAGCTTTGATATGAACAGCTAATCCAGCTCTGCTGGTTCACTGTCATGTGGGTGATGCTTTATTAAGCAAAATAAAAACAGATGCTACACTAAGATCAACCCCTTGCTTCTGTAGATGCTCAAACAAAATGATATTGCACTCAACTTCACTTCCTGTCTCACTCTGTCCTATTCCTAGCACAAAACAGAAGTTATCTGCTGTGCTAATTACTTTTCTATAGCACCTTACCTTGCTTGCAAGGTTCTGTTAAGAACAGATGCTAAAAATCACTCATGCATGGTTCTGTCATTTACAGAACCTGCTAAATCACTCTCTAGCTCATATGTTTAACAACCTTGGGTGTAGAGCAGATCAAGCTACGGAAGAGTCTGATCTTGCTCCAGGGTTCAACCATCTCTTCTGGACTGCTTCTTGTGGTTCTACTGTCTTCTTCTTCTACTGACCTCCTTCTTGGGTTTAGTGGCTTGTGGTAGATGGTTTAGGTGATCTCCATGATTGTCTTGTGGTTTTTGGTTGTTCTTGGTGCTAGAACAGTAGCTGGTGTGATTTGCTTGCTGGAAGAAACATATGGTGCGGTTTGTAAAGGATTTGACTGCTGTCTAGAACTTGTAGTACATCTGGCTGTTTGCTAGAAATGAATTTGTGAGCAAATGGAGTGGCTAGAAGGCTGTGGTGGTGTTTATATGCTGCTGCCTAGTTGTTGTGGTGCTGCCACACAACTAGATGACTCATGTTTTGCAAGGATGAATAAGGTGCTTGGGTGTCAAGTCCTCATGTATAGGCATTACTTGGGGTTCAAGCTATGGTAGATATTTTGCTTGTGGATAACTCTCCTATGTGGCAAGCTTATCCATTCAAGCTTGGTATTATCTCTTTGTAGGATTTATTCTTGGGCAAGCCAAGTGGCTTTTGTTGCTAGATGGACTTGTGGGCTTATTCTCTTTTGTGGGCTTGTGAAAAATTGGTGGCTTTCCAAGTTATGGGTGGTGATCATGTGGCTTAATAATTTCAGATTGTGGGCTTTAGCATTTGTCTATTTTCTTCCTTGGTAATTAATACCATTGGAGAAATATTTTAATGTGGGCTTTCTTGTTTAGGAGCTTGACTAGATTAGAGGGATTAATATGTTGCCTATGCTAAATAGATATGGATCAGATGAATATGCCTCATTGAATCAGTGTTGCCTTTTGTCCCTTCTCTCAATTGGATTATTGTTGCCTCTTGTCCCTTGTTGCCTAGTTGCCTCAGGATGATCCAAAATATGATCCATTGTTGCCTTCGATTCAAAATTCATCCCTCTAGTCAATATTTGGATATTAGGACAAGTTCCTAATATTCATTAGTTAAGTTCCAATATTAAATTGCCTCACCCTTGTGGTGAAGGCAAACATTTAAATCACAACCCCCTTCCCTATTGTCTTTGTTTATTTTGCAGGAAATGAATTGAAGATGAAGATTGGAAAAATAAGAAGATAAAGATTTAGCTAGGCTTTTCTTTTTAATCTTTTGTAACTTTCTTTGTATTTGGATGAGATATGTACATATTCGATTAAACTTGTAATATTGATTCTTTCATTTTGATCTTGTATTTAAATTCCATATGCTGTAACTTAAATAGACTTTGGACATTTGAATATCACATTGTATTTGGGATGGATGTAAAATGAGTTATTTCAGTGTGTGAGATAAGATGATGAATTGAGGTGTTAAACTCATTCTTGTGAGATGATGTTTGGATGAATGATGTAATGAGATGATCCTAGATATGGGAATTTGAATTTATTGTTTCTATGAGTGTTTAAACTATGAACATGTCATGTTATTGAATTGTGACTAGAAATGTCGAGAATTAGGAAAGGTCATGTCCAATTCTGGATTGCCTCGACTAAATATTCTCGTCTCAATTTAGTTGTTAAAAAGATCATGTCGAAGTTTATCGCACTCCACCAGATGATCTAAACCCTAATTCATCGTGTCGAGAGAAACATCGATCACTTTGCATCGTTTAATTTAACGCGCCAAAATTTCCCGTGTTTTCAGATGCATGTCATGCAAATGCACAAATTCTAATTCTACCCTTCCGACTCTCTAAACTACGGGGTATTACAGGGGCGGCGGCCCCGGATCGACACGGCACGACAAGAGGTGCGGCTTGCATGATGGCTCCGGCGGCGGGAGGTGCTGTAGCGGCTACAACATGCGGAGGAGCTCGGGGAGCGGCCACGGATGCGGACTCCTTCCTTGCGGTTCCCTAAGCTTCATGGGTGGATCGAACTTCGGGCGAAAGCCTTGCACCGACTCCGGCTGGTGCCGACGATGACGGCGCCCTTGGGCGTCGTTCTCCTTCTTGTTGGCATCGTCGTAGAGCTTCGACATCCGGCTCAACGGGGGTGGTCGGATGGTCTCCGGGTGAAAGCCTAGGCTCCGCGTCGGGCGCGGCCGATAGTGACGGTTGCGTCACTACCTTGTTGGAGGCGTCGTCTTGGAGTCGCGGCGGATGGGTAGGCTTGATATGTGGTCAGGGAGGTGGATGCGGGGGTGGCGGCCTCGGACGGTGGCGGTACGCCGAGGCAGCGGCCTCGGGCTCCCACGCTATGACGGTTCTATGAGGCGGAGCCGTTGTTTAGAGGTGGGTCTGAGTGGAGACCTGGATGAAGACTGCGTGGACAGAGGGTTTGTCGATCTGACTGGATCGTCTTCAGTCAATGCGAAGGGTGATCTGGTTGCTACGCCGGGGCGGCGCCCCCGGAACATGGTTGTTTTGGTGGCAACCTGGATGAAGACTGCGCGGGCAGAGCGTTCGTCGACCATGACTGGATCGCTTTCGGGCAATGCGAAGGTCGATCTAGTTGCTACGCCGGGGCGACGGCTCCGGAGCGGGTGGTGTGTGTTGTGGCGTTTGGTCGACTTGTGTCGTGTGGACGGCGGGTCGTCTCGTCTGTGTGATTCTTTTGTACAGTTTGTATGGTTTTTGGACCCGGTTTACTTTATAAACTGGGTCAATTCTATTTTATCTATTCGAGCGGTGGATATCGACCACCTTAAACTCAAAAAACAAACAAACTGTAGGTCAATTGAGAAAGTTCAAAGGCTCACTTCCACGATATTATGGCCCGGCTGGGCTGACAAAACCGAGACGGACTCGGCCTGCCGATGGACCCACCCAATAGGGAGACTTGCCGACTCGATCCCTCCGCCCGCTCACCGCAATTTGGTGAGGGCTACTTCCAAACGCATCCTTCCATTCGGGCGGCGCGTGGGGGAGGCGTGGCAACTCCGGCATGGCGGCGGGCTCGCTGGTGCCGTTGAAGCGGGGCGTGGAGGTAGTGGGGACCGTAGTATTAGAGCGTACAGAAGAAGAGGAGCAAATCTTCCGACGGCTTCTCGATGTCGTCCGTCACTTCAACCTCCGCACCACGGTTCGCGTCGCCGGTGGCTGGGTCCGAGACAAGATTTTTATCTTCTTCTTCCTTTTTCGGTCTCCTTGCTCCCTGCCTCGCTGCTGACTCACATTAGAATTCTTGGCAATCATGCAGCTATTAGGGGAACAGCCTGCCGACATTGACATTGCCCTTGATAACATGACCGGCCTAGAATTCTGCAACAGATACGCAGATTTCTGCGTACAATTTGGGGAGAAGAATCTGGTGGTAGCAGGTGAGAAGCAACAGAAGAAACGAAAGAAGCAGAAGAAAGGAAAGGAGCAGAGAGGAGGAACCTATGTTATCCCGCGGTATGCGATTCTTTTTACCTTAACTGTTATGACATGACATGTTTGGTCACAGCCCCCCGTCAAATATCATGGATATTTTCTCTTTCATGATTTTGTTTCTTTTTGCAGCAACCTGGAGCGATCCAAGAACTTGGAAACTGCTAACACGCCTGTGTTGGGCAGAAAAATCGATTTTGTTAACTTGAGGTCTGAAACATATGTCGAAATCAGCCGTACTCCTACCATGTGTGTGCACTTATCTTATTGGCGCCCTCGGTGCACACCATACATTATATGTGTCTCAGTAATTTTTATACGACCTGCTCATCGCGTTTTCAACTTGTTAGGTGTTTGCCGCTGCCGAAGAAGATGCGTACCGTAGGGACCTAACAATTAATAGGTTATACTTCCATTTTATATGTGTTTGTGTTATGTCCGAAGCTTTTTTTATTCGATCATTATAATGTTGATATGAGTTTGACTCAATTACAGCTTGTTGTTTAGTATTTATCTTTCAACATAATTTTGGCAGTTTATTCTTCAACATCAACGATAACTGCGTGGAAGATTTCACCGGAAGAGGTGAGTTTGTACTACTTTTATATATGGCACGACATGGCGTCCTACAACCTGTCAACTCATGCCCATGTACTTTAAAAGTGCACTTCTGAATTGCTCAGCTTATTAAGATATTCACTGCTAGTCCAATCCGTCATCCCGGTGCCTTGTGGCATGTCAGCTCAACATAAAACATGGGTAACAAGATGCTAACTGAGATGGTGCAGTGAACAACTTAACAAGTTTGAGGACCCAAACCCAGATTCTCAAAGTTCAGGGTCATGGATGACACACTCTATAGCCTATGCACTTTACTCTAAATTCATGCGACTATCTTACATTACTCATGCTGCTGTGTCATTGTGAAGGTATTGACGACCTGCTCAAGAAGGGCCTTATTGATACTCCTTTACCAGCCAAAGATATCTTCTTGGATGACCCACTTAGAGTTCTTCGAGCAATTCGATTTGGCAAGTTTAAAAATCTCATAGTTGATCTTAACATATACTTACAAGCCATGGAAATATGTAACTTGTATATCCGGTTGCCAATGGCCAGTATATATGCACGTACAGGGCAGACAGATATACAGTAAACCCTTATAGAACTATGATATTACACAGACTATGAATACAACCCTCAAAGTTATGTGAACTTGAAATGCCGAAATTTAGAACTTGGGACGTTACAAGCTAGCTCCCTCTAATGGAACCTCGGCCTAAGATTCAGGTGGCTAGCATGAAAGATTCAACCGTCTCCAAGCCAAAAGTATCATGCATAGTCCATTCTTCTGCTCCCTGTAAGGCTCATAACGTTTTCGTTAGGAAAATTACCTTAATAATTGACCTTCTAGTCATAATCCTAGTTAATGGTAACGCTTGTCATTCTCAGGCAATGCTCGATAACTCTCCCATAGCTTCATAACTACCTGGTAATTAGTACAACGTTGGAAATCTCCCTTATTCTGTTGTGTGCAATTATTGATCTAAGAAATGGACACCCATAATTATACTGAGTAACTAAACTAGTTCGATGGTGTCATCTAAGACCTTGAACTATTGATTCAAAAATTTATGTTCATAAAATTGCTAGCTGGTTCGCTGGTCCAAAACATATCACTGTTTGTCCCCAATGACTGTCATAAACAAACACAACCTCTTACATGATCCTAGACAAAGATGGTGGAGGTATTAGAAATTAAGAAAAGAAAAATGAGCTACTGACTTGTGAACAATGTACAATGTAGTACAGATTTAGGATGCCACTTAAGCAATTTTGTGTTAGCTTAGGTAGATTTGAACCTGGAGTGAACAGAATAGCATGTTCAGGGACATGGAACTGTGCATTAATAGTTCAGGCCACCAAACAAATTTAAGGACTGCCAATGTGTAACAATGTAGAGAACCAGGCCCTGGCCTGGTGGCTTGTGCTCTGAGTGTGGAGCCAGCCCGCCCGGGCTCGAGACTCAGCTGAGGCATGCTCGAAAAAATTCGAGACCCAGCAGAGGTTTACTCGAGGTACGGGTTGTCTCACCTACCTACCAACGTATAGCCAGGGGGGATCATTCCCCCGTTGGCAACGTTTTTTTTTGTGTGTAACAATGTAACTCTGAACTGTAGCATCATAGTTTTTTCATAGGCTCATCTTAATCTTGGGCAGCTGCTAGATTCAACTTTACATTATCCAATGAGTTGAAGGAAGCTGCTTTGGACGGAAACGTGAAGTTGAAACTTGGTTCCAAGATTAGCAGAGAACGTGTTGGCAAAGAGGTTCGATGGCTACACTACTTATCATCTGATTACTTGTTTCCTGGTTTTGTACTCCTACATAACAAAGGTTTAGATGAAACTTATGAAACAACCCTAGTGACAATGCAATGCTTATCTCTTCTTTTTTTGCTTGTATACTTTGCAGATTGATCCTATGATGTCAGGCAAACACCCAGTTCAAGCAATGTCTTACGTCTGTGATCTGGGACTATTTTATGTTGCATTTGCTTTCCCAGAAAGATCCATCCCTCCAAATTTTGATAACTCTGATAGGTGTGTCCTTGTTCTGACATCTAGTGATTTTGTGTTTCAGATCCAGGCAACTGTTTGTACATAGTTTTATTTCCATTTATTGTACTTTAGGATACTTGGAATAGTAGAAGATGCCTATGACACTTATCTGTTTATTTCATTAGTACCGATGATTCACTTCAGTCCTCGTGCACTGGATGCAGGTGTTGTGTTTCACACATGGAAGCAGCTTGGGACCTTGCAATTTCTGTGCACGACAGCGTTTCTCACCCCATGCTTCTGGTCTGTTTTTTTAACTCAAATGATTTTTATTTGTTCTTACCTCTGTTTAAAACGCTTCATGCTGAGAGCTCAACAACCCTACACTGGCGAACTGCTTATACCATTTACAGAAATATATAAATCCAAAACTGAACCTTGAGGGGTAGCATAAATAAAGCTACTGAATGCTACCAATCTCTACCACGATTTTTTCATAGTATTGTTTTATTAATATTCGGAGAATCTGTGGGTGTGAGAATAAGTTATGCCTCAATTCCTCTTACCCTCTTTTTGTGGGTTCAATGCTATTTTGTCAAATCATAATTATTTGACTGTAATATGGTCTCTCTTGCCTCTCCTTAACATAATTTTTTTTGGTGTTTAGGATAAACATCAAAAGGTTTACCTCTATAGTGCACTCTTTCTTCCTCTCCGAAAGATGTTCTACGTGGCGGAAAAATCTAAGGAGGTAACACCATCCAATCTTTTGTATATCCAAGGTTTTATCTATTTTAACATGCAGTTCTTATGTCTTCCCATCTTGGTTTCACTAAAGTTGTTCACGTAAGAGCATTTATGTAAGCCGTTCCGTTGATTTTGTTTTGTTTTGTTTTGAAACGGGTGTTCCGGTTATTATTAGTGTATTACTATGTTGACTAGAGAGGCAAGGCCCGCTTGGTGTGACATGGTCATTAGTTTTTCAGTTAATTGAACATTATATTCTTATAATTTACCTTGATTAAGAAACAACACTAGCTGTCTAAGCAGGTAGATATTCTTGTGTTTACATTAATATACCTAGGTCATGTAAAAGTCTTAACTGCTCCAAGAAATGTAGCCTTGCTTGGTCAGGGGCATTAGAGTAATATCCTAGTCTAGGATTTCTCTCGTCTACTCTCTATATAGAGCCGCTTGTTGCTGTGTGTGTTTTAACGGTATCTATTTGCTACTGTCTTTAAGTATTTTTCTTGTGTGTGTCATCTGCAGATTGCTGTCACTAGCTATATTATTAAGGAGTCATTGAAGCTTCCAGCATGTCTTGCAGAATCGGTAGGCTGTGTTGAGTTGCCTCGAGCGGCATTTGCTCTTGTGACCCCCCAGTTTTGTGTAACAAATGAAATTTCTTGTGTGCTTGAAGGTTGTCAACATACATGCTGCCAGCGAAAAGTTTGTTGAATTACTTCTCTTAGAATCAAATGCCGCTTCGGGAACTACTCTCAAGGAGGAGCTGGAAGATGTATATCTTGATATACCAACGGACATGTTGAAGCGTGTCTATGCCGGTCAGTGTCAGCATGCTAGTTCTTTTAACTATTGGGGCCTCCAATTCATTTTGTCGTACATTTCTTCCTTTTAGTTGTGTTTTGGACCATAACATTTGAACATTCAGGAGTCACAGTTGATGAAATAAGAGACTTATGGCGGGTGGCGCTTGCTATATCCATTCTCTCCTACTATCCAGAAGCTGAAGACGCCCTTAGCGTGCAGGATCAGAGGAAAGAGAAGTACATAGAAGTCGAGCATTCCATAACTGCTCTAGGTGAAGTAAATGATGGATTAACCTTTTTCCCATCACCACAATTGTTGAGATAATTCGAATAACATTTTAACACTTCAGGTCTCGATGAGGTGTGGAAGCGGGACCGATTACTCGATGGAAAAGTCATAATGAGAGATACGCAGATGCCAGAAGGTCCACTGGTTGGAGAATGGGTATGCGTTGTATGTGGTTACATCAATTATACCCTTAAAAGATGTTAACACAAGCGTTCTTCCTTGTCACAGATAAAACGTGCTTTCAAGTGGCAGCTTGCGCACCCGGATGGAACCTCAGATGATTGCATTGACTGGATGAAGCAGTCGCAATCGAAACTCCAAAAGGTAGAATCTAGGATCTGAGGGTTGGTGTTATCCTTGTTCTTGGTTTGGTCCTCGTAAATCAATGGAGTTTAGTTCTCTGGTTTGTTTGTTTGTTCACCGCTAAACATCATGATGTCAGATCTAATTTATTTCTATTCTCTAGATATTTTGTTCTTGACCGATGGTAATTTTAGTTAAGGGATGCAAAATGTGCTCCTTGCAAATACTATATTATGCCTGTGTGCTGCAAACTTTGAAAGCACCAATAAGGCATTTCGATTCTTACATGTGCTGCTAAAGAGACCTTTTGTACTTTGTTTTTGTCAGAATCCTGGTTTTCCAAATATGAGAAAAGCTTTGAAAAAGAAAGGCGTGCATATTTTAGTTCATAATTTGCAAGTGTAACAAATATTGGCTCCTATTGCAATTACAAAATACTAGCAATTTGCTCATTCCTACTGAATCATGTGCACTGCGCTGCCCTGTTCTTATCTAACCCCGTTTCTTCAAGATTAGCGCAATGATGGAGATGAATTTGAGGCCCGTGTCTTGCTGGCCTCCGTGGATCAACAGGCAACTCCCCACCGACTCCGATGGTGGCCTCCAGCTCGTGTCACACATTCATCATATCACTGTTGTCTTTCTAACTCCCTCGTGCCCACCCAGTTGTTGTAAGAGCTCCGTATCTTCGTCCTCCTCTTCCACCCTCCAAAAATCAATGCGGAGCACCCCGTATCATCGCCGTCGTCAGATCGAGAAATTTAAACCCACTCAATCGCAGACAAATGGAGCGATCAATGTGGGTTATGACATATTTCTCATGGTACAAATTTAGAGCCGACAAAAAGTGCTCCAGCCATGTGCTATTAGAGGGCATCACACACGGATTGCTAATACAAAAGTGTGCGGTATATCGCACGCGATTTACATCTCCTCCTCCTTCTCTTCCATCTCGTCAGAGTTGGTTTCACTCGGTGCCCACGTTTCCTCTGATAGGTATGGATCAAAGTCCCCCGATGAATCAAACAACCTGTCGACCGAGTCCAGTCTTCACGGTGGAGTGTCAGGGCCTCCCGTTGGAAGCATCAATCATTTTTTTTTAGAGAGTACGCAAAATGCGTACCTTATTTATATAGAAGAGAGAAAGTTGCATACAAGAAATGACAGTGAACGCTGAAACCAACGTCTGTCACTTACAAACACCACACCGACACCAAAAAAACTTAGTGAACTACTCTAGCAAAGGTGCTACTCCCTCCTAGGCCAGCCACATGCCATTGCTCCCATTCCGCCATCACTTGCAAAATAAGTCCTGGCACATCAAATTGCTTGGCTACCCCCTCCTATCCCTCCTCTGAACTCTGCTTCGCGCCTCAAACCACCAAGCTTGCAGCGTGTTATGTCCCTGAGGTGTGCCACACGCCAGCCCAAGTCTCTGAAAACAACCCAGCCAGACCTGTCTCGCATAAACACAGCCAACCAGGATGTGGCTAAGTGTGTCTTCCTCGACAGGTAAAACAAGCCGACGTTTCAGTTTGCAAACCGTGTCTCCTCCTTCGATCAGATGTCCAAAGTCTGAACTGCAGTGCGAGCCAGGCAAAAAATTTGCATTTGAGCGGCGCCCAACTCCTCCATATACATACTGCCTCCTCCATTCTTGTCTGCCCATGACAGAGCGCATTGTATGTGGCCTTCGCGGTGTACTGGCCCGTGCGAGAGCATGGCCAACTGAATTCGTCTTGCGCTGTTTCATCTCTGAAGACAGTGCAAATCTGAATGTACAGCTCCACACACTGCACCACTGCCTCCGTACTCAGGGGCTCCTTTATATCACTGATCCACCGGTTCCCAAATAGAGCTTCTTGCACTGATCTTCTACTCACACATACCGCGCTCACCGCAGTCACCACCAAAGGAGCAATCATCAATGGTGGTGTAGAAGTGTGAGCTGCCCCTGAACGGTGCCATCGCCAGAAGCAGAAAGAGATTGTCGGTGTTCTTCGATGGAAGAATGGTGTGGGGCCCTTTTATTTATTGTAAAATGACGGCTTGTTCCAATTACCAATGTACTCCATTTTTTCACCCTTTCATTATTGTTAACCCTTCAACGAAGGAGCTTAACGGCGGCGCTAGGATTATCGTCTTGGCTAATTCCTGGTCTATCATGGAATGATTGTTTGTGTACCTTATTTGAGACAGTGCCTCACAATGACATCGTGTTCTTCATGAGTCTTGATACTTATATGTATTTGTTTGATTAGTGTGTGTGGAGCTTTTTAATATTTTAATTATGTCGTGTTATGATATTGTGTATTTAGTGTGGCACCTTTTGTTAGTACGTGTCAAACTATTTTGTCGTTTTGTGACTGTCCTACATGGGAAACTCTTGTTGTCATGCATACCTCAGTTTGAAATCTCTACTATATTAAAGCAGACTCGGTGGTGATGGTGATTGCGGTACGTCTTCCGCCGATTCATAGTGGCGCTGGTTTTCGTCCGCCCCCGCAGAGAACGAGCGGGAAAGAAAAAAGCCGTGAGACGAGGCAACCGCTCCACGCGCAATGGAGCACTAATCTGTTCCTGACTTCCTGCCACGCCACGCCCACGATCTAAACAAAACTGCCGATTCAGATTTTCTAATCTCTTCTGCTCTCACACCCTCCCGCAGTGCCATGAAGCGCCGCCGCCGTGCACAACCGTCCTTACCTCCGAGCGCCACCGCCGCCGATCCCCGCCCTCCGTCCCTTCCTCCAATCGTCGCTACCGTGCTGCCTGACCGAACCATGCCAACGCGGTCACCCTGTCTGTCTGACTGTACCAACGCCACCGCGGTGACCCTCAAGGTCGCTCGTCGCGTCGCCTGACGGCACAAGGCTCTGCTGAGATAGTTCCATCGACTTTGTACTGCCAAGAACCGCAGACATCGTGACTATGCGTCTGCGAGCCGCCAAGACCAGCGCCCGGCAGAACCGCCGCCGTCGTAATTCAACGCACTGCTTGGCCTTCCTTCTGTGCACCGCTGCTTTTCCCAGGGTTTTATCTGCGTCCCGGCGTCCGTCCCTCCGCACGCGGCACGCCGCGTCCTGCATTCACGCCGAGATGACGAGACCCTCCTCAGGCCTGACACTATTCGTTCCATCCTCCTCGAGTCCTCGGAGCCGGGGCAGCGGAGCTAAATGATGAACACCATTTCTATACCTTTTTTTACCTTCCTTTTAACCCTTTTCTCACCATGTTTTGCCTCGGTTATTGTACATCTTTACTGGTTTATTGGCATCTACTGCAGATATGGGCGAAAAGGCCCCAAAACCTTCCATTTTGACACAAGTACGCCACAAGGGGTGGATAGGAAAGAATAAGCAAAGGAAGAGGGACCAGCTTGTGAAGGAAGAAGAAAAGAGGAGGGACCGAGCTGCATAATGAACCAAATCAGATCGTGAGGGATTAAAATCCCTAGCCTTTTCCCCAATTTGAGCAGGCTTGGCACTTCTCTTCCCCTACCCCCGTGCTGCTCCATCACCGGCCGCCGCCGCGGCCAGGCCAGGCGTGACGGCGCGCCACCAAGCCACCACCACTCGCCACTGCTCTGCACCACAGCCTGCAGCTCCAGCCCCTGCCCTGCGACGCCGGCGTCCTCTTCATCGAAGTACCAGCGAAGACGGCGACCTGCTCCTCTACCTCAACCCCAAGACCTGCTCCTCTACTCCAACCCCAACACCTGCTGCTCTACCTCAGCCCCAACTTGCTGCTGCTCTTCCCCAAGTACAGAACGATTTGAAAGCTCTCTCCTGCGTCTCCTACTGCTCACCATCTCCAGCGCCAACGTGCTCCTCTCCATCGACCTGAAGTTGATTTGGTTGACTCCAATTGATCCCTTTAGCTCTCTCTCTTAACCTCTGAAATTCTTGCGATCTAGTGTTGTGTTGCGACTTGAGATATTTAGTACAATATAAGCTGTGTTAGTCTAGTAGTGTTTTCTAGCTGGAATACTAGTCTGTGACCTATAATAATCTGTTCGTGTATGTGTGTATGAAGTCTGTCACTTGTGCCATGCACTTGGTGCAGAAACGTGTTTTAAATTGCTAGTCCATGTGGTTGATTACTTGTTATGTATTCTGTCCCGATCTGAACAATTGCTTCTTCCCTATCTTATATGTTTGCTAGTGGATGTTACTTATGCATGTGTAGTGAGAACTCTGCCCCTTTCCCATAACTTTGCTGCTGTCCTTACCTTGTATGCATGCGTGTGCTTGACATTGTGCTGGTCATTTAAGCGAAAATCACAAAAAGATGCATTTGGTTCCAGTGTGTAAAATTCTATCCCTTTCTTGATTGTTTGCTTGTTCGTCATTTTCGCCTTCGCCGAATCTGCTAGTTTAGATTTAAATACTTGCAATTTCAACCTTATCGTGTGACTTAGCTTTAGCCGAATCACAATTATCGTTGCCTAGTCCCTGTGGAAAGAACGACATCCGCTGTTTTGTGGGCGATATAATTACGCTATATTTACAGTTGATCATTTTGGCGCCGTTGCCGGGGACTAGCGTCGAACAATTGTGTTAGGCTAGAGACTAGGTTTAGTGTAGTTTCTTGTTTAATTTTTCTGTGATATTTCTTTTACGTGTTTTTTTTCTTTTATCTTTTCCTCTTTTGTAGCTTCGGCTTATTAGGACACTAACCTTCTTACCTCGGTTTGTTGTTTGTGAGTGTGTGTAGGATATATTAACACTTGCAGGTTGACCGATAGTTGCACTTCCGCATATGGCTTTAGTTCGTGATCTTTGGCTGCCAAGTTGTTTGGACAAAGTTACAGGGCCAATTTGGCCATCTATTGAAGCAGAAAACTTCGAGTTGAGGCCTGAACTTATTGCTCTGGTACAGCAGAATCAGTTTAGAGGATTACCAAGTGAAGACCCTCATGAGCACATCCGTAATGTCCTCGAGTATGCCAACACAGTCCATTACCATGAAGTTTCTCATGATGCAATCAAGTGTATGCTATTCACATTCTCTCTCAAAGATGGTGCTAAGAATTGGTACTATTCTTTGCCATCAAGATCATACACTTGGGGTGAGATTTCACAAACTTTCCTAGAAAGATATTTTCCACTTCACAAGCAGTCCGCAGCTCGAGATCAAATCTTTAGTTTCACTCAGCATGATGGCGAGAGCTTGTATGAAGCTTGGGAAAGATACAAGACATTAATCAGGAGATGTCCAAACCATGGTCTTGAGAGATGGCTAGAAGTGCAGATATTCTACAGAGGCTTGACATGTGCTTCACGAAGACTCATCGATATGTCAGCTGAAGGATCAATCATGACCAAGACTATAGAAGATGCTATCCTCCTCATTGATAGCCTTGCTTTTCATCAGTTTCAGTGGGATAGCAAACATCCCGTAGTCACAAACTTGGAGCAATTAGCTGCTGTTACAAAAGGAGAACTGGAAACACATGGTACTATGAAGATAGCTGAGAGTGCACCACAGTCCCAGATTTCTGCAAGTGGCAGCGAGCACCATCAGGTTGTATTCTGTGGGCAGCAACATCTCAAGAGCACATCCAATTCCCTTTATGACAAGTTGGAGCTTGAACTTATCTTATTTGATGATGATGATGCCATTCTTAGTGACACACTTGTTGCAGCTCCTGTGGGCACTATTGCTACAGATCTAATTCATAACTTGGATAACTCTTTCATGTGTGAGCCTGAGCTGCAGTCCGTTGCTTTTGATATTAAGAAGCTTCCTTCCCTTGCTATTGATGATGTGCTGCTGGAAATAGATATGGAAAAGTTTACCTTCGAGGATGTTAACAACATTGATTCATATTCTTTTGAGCCTGAGATGGAGATCTTCATTGTTGATTATGATGAGGCTACTTCAGATGTTGAGAAGCGGATCTCTCCCACTTCCATTGTTGACGTTTCCCCACGGGAAATTTCTACTATCGCATCTTCCGTGACATCTACAATTAAGGTAGTCCCGAAACTCTTCCTCAACCATCTTAGGTATGATTTCAACCTCCTTAACAAAGCACACAAAACCATTGATAATGCCTATGCAATCTCTATTGATGATTTAGAGGGAACTGTCCCTATCACTTGTGTTGGCTGCTTTGTTTTGAGCTTTTTCAGATTTATGTTTGTGCACCGTCCATGGCAAGTTGACCTTCGAGATGATATTCCATGGGACCCTGGTGGATTCATCGCATGGTGATGAGGAGAAGAGTGATGAGAGCATGAAGAGGAGGAGGAGGAGGCTGCAGAAGGTTGAGAGCTGCTATAGTATTCTGCCCGGTGAGCTGTTTCTTACCCCCAGCTGATTGTTTACTACTTGTATTAATTCTAAGTTTGGGGGAGATTCATTTGCTGCATGTTACT
This sequence comes from Poa pratensis, assembly GCA_947311845.1. Lineage (NCBI taxonomy): Eukaryota > Viridiplantae > Streptophyta > Magnoliopsida > Poales > Poaceae > Poa > Poa pratensis. Next base: position 4,282,462 of record CAMZMU010000033.1, on the reverse strand, counting down.
AATTCTGTTGCATTATTCAAAATGTTGAAAATGGATTTCGTGCATAAATTCAGAACTTGATGGTTTATTACATTTGTTGGCCTGATGGACACGACAGCTAAGCTTTAATGGATGCTCTAGCCTGTTTAAATGAATTATCATGCTATTATGAATCATTCATGATTTCTACTTATAGCTGTGTAAATTTCTGTGTTCTGAAGTACCTTTCAAAACTGAATTTCTATATTTCTCTGTCCAAAGCTTGTGGAGCATGTAGATAATTTAATTGGTTTTGAATTCAAATGATATGATCCTTTTAAAGGCCTGTCCTAACCCTCATTTGCGTTAGCATGTCATGTTCTCGGGATCGGTGACATGTGAAGCACTAACTCATGGAACTAACCAAATGTTGACAATTGCAATCCTTTATGCATTAGCAACCCCAATCTCGGGATTGTGGTATGTGACGCACTAACCTGAAAAGTTTGACTGAACCTTAAAGCAACTATTTTGCATTAGCAAGCTATGTTCCCTGGATCGGTAGCTTGTGACGCACTAACCCCAAAAAACAACTGCCTGCTTAACCCTAACTATCTAACTCATGCATATCTGCAGCATTAGCCTACTATGTTCTCGGGAACTGTAGCAGGTGAAGCACTAACTTAGCATTCATAACTTCTGCATCTGGGCCATTTTCTGGATCATTTTCATTTTATTTCCTTACCAATTCCTTTATCTTAGTGACCCACCTGCTCTGTGTTAGAACAGGGCTGTTAGCTGTGTGTAGTTACCATATTGTATAGGGACTTCTTTGCTTATTTCCCTCATGTACATGTTCTGGCTGTGTGCCCCGATACTCAATAGAAGCTCATTTCATAACATGGTATCAGAGCACCTCACGTTGCTTGGTATCATCAGCATCAGCAGGGAAGACAGCCTCAGCCGGAGGAGAGGGCAGCGGAGGACAGGGCAGAGTACCAGTGAGGTACTCCCAGACCCGCTGGCCCCTCATGTGCAGCTTCATGTGCTGCACCCAGTCCCTGTAGTTCTGTCCGTTGAAGATAACATGGTATCGGAGCTAGGTTTCCCTGCCGCCGCCGCCGCTGCCGGTCGCCGCCGCCGCCGCTGCCCCCCTCCCCTCTCTCCATCGAGCCTCTCCCTCTTCTTCTGTTGCTGGTAGCTGCCGCCGCCGCCGCCGTTCCAGGCCGCCGCTGTTTCAGGCCGCTGCTGACTGCCGCCAATCTTCAAGGCCGCCGCCGCCGCCGGTTGCCTTTGAGGAGGCCACTGAAGGGTATCAGAATCAGCTCCACCTGTACAAGAAATGGACAGATGATGATGCTCGAGCCTCTGCTATCTTGGTGTCCAGCATGGATGTTGATCTCACCATGGATGTGGTGGCCCTTGCAACTGCTCACCAGATGTGGGAGCACCTTCGCCGTCGCTATGAGCCTACGGGGGATGCCATGTATCTCTCTGTTATTCGTCAAGAGCAACAACTACAACAGGGAGATGCCACTGTGGATGACTTCTACAGGGAGATGTCGGCGGTGTGGCGCCAATTGGACTCTCTGGGAGCTGATGTTTGTCACACATGTCAGTGTTGTGTGCGGCAACAAGCTAAGCTGGAGGTTCGTCGCCTATATGACTTCCTCACTCGCCTCCGACAGGAGTTCGAGCAGAGTCGTGCCCAGCTGTTGGCACGCCATCCTCGGCTCTCTACTCTGGAGGCTCTTGCTGAGGTACGTTCTGAGGAGCTGCGCCTACGCAGCACGGGCATGGTGACGTCATCTTCAGCAGTCCTGGCTGCCCGCACTTCACCACCACCGCAAGGCGTGCCTTCTCCTGCACCGGTGGCAGGGGCCTCCACTAGAGCTTTCTGCACCTACTGCAAGCAGGATGGTCACATGATCATGGAGTGCATCAAGAGAAAGAAACAGAATCGCCGTGGTGGCCGTCCTCATAAGGACTCAGGAGACTCCTCTAATTCGAGTTTTTCTCGCGAGGGCTCCCTTGAGAAGGTTCACCAGGAGATGCTCACCTTGCTGCGTCGCCTTGCTGCTTCTGCACCCTCCTCAGGTTCTGCTGGTTCTGCTGGTCAGACGTCTGGTTCAACACCACACTCCTCTTCAGGTACATCCTTGCCCTGGATTCTTGATTCAGGGGCCTCCTTCCACATGACACCACACATACATCACCTTAGTGATGTCAACTCTGTACCTTCCCCACTTATGGTTCAGACTGCAGATGGAACTTCTCTTCCTGTTACAGCAAGAGGGACTCTTTCAACATCTTCTTTTCATGTCCCTGCTGTTTTTCATGTTCCTAAACTGACTATGCAACTTATGTCTGCTGGTCAACTAACTGATGTGGGTTGTCGAGTTATTCTGGATTCTGACTCTTGTTGTGTTCAGGATCGTCGTACGGGGACTCTGGTTGGGATCGGTCCCCGGCGCCATGACTCTCAGCGCCTTTGGGAGCTCGACTGGCTGCGCCTTCCTTCCGCTGCGTCCTCCAGCCAGTCGGACATCACCACCCGTTTGCTTCAGCTGCCACTTCCACTACATCCTTCGCTCAGTGGCATCATCGACTGGGTCACATTTGTGGCTCTCGCCTATCTTCTCTGGTTAGGAGTGGTGTTCTAGGGTCTGTCTCTGGTGATAGTTCACTAAATTGTACGGGTTGTAAGCTTGGCAAGCAGATACAACTCCCCTATCCCTCTAGTAATTCTGTATCTCAACGACCTTTTGAACTTGTTCACTCTGATGTATGGGGTCCTGCCCCCTTCGTTTCGAAAGGGGGTCACAAATATTATGTAATCTTCATTGATGACTTTTCTCGCCACACTTGGATTTACTTTATGTCATCTCGCAGTCAAGTGCTTCAAATTTACAAGTCCTTTGCTACCATGGTTCGCACTCAGTATGATTCCTCTATTCGAGTTTTTCGTGCTGATTCGGCTGGCGAGTACCTATCTCGTGCGCTTCGTGGTTTTCTTGCTGAACAGGGCACCCTTCCTCAGTATTCCTGTCCTGGTGCCCATGCTCAAAATGGGGTGGCTGAACGCAAACATCGCCACATCCTTGAGACAGCTCGGGCTCTTCTTTTATCTTCTGCTGTTCCCCCACACTTCTGGGCTGAGGCTGTCTCTACTGCTGTCTATCTCATTAATATTCAGCCTTCCGTTGCTCTCCAGGGGGGATACCAGTTGATCATCTAGGTGATGGCCCAGCTGATTATAGTGGTCTACGTCTTTTTGGTTGTACCTGTTATGTTCTTCTCCACCCTCATGAACGCACCAAATTGACTGCTCAATCTGTTGAATGTGTTTTCCTCGGCTACAGTTTAGAGCACAAGGGTTACCGCTGCTGGGACCCTATTGCTCGGAGACTGAGGATCTCCAAAGATGTCACTTTTGATGAGTCTCGCTCCTTCTATCCTTGTCATTCTTCTACTGCCACCACAGAGTCGTTAGTTGAGCCTCTCTCTTTCTTGACTCTACCTGATTCTCTACCTTCACCTTCACCTGTTAGGTCCCCTCCTCGCCCTTCACCTGTATCTGCTCATGACCGTCAGCTTACACAGGATGAGTTTTTGTTCCTGGCTCTCCTACCTCGGTTGAGCCATTCACACTCTCTCCATTTCCTTTTACCTACTCCCGTCGTGCTCAGCACCCCTCTCCCTCTGATGCACCACCTTCCGCTTCCACTCCTTCCCTGTTGGGTCCGGTTCCTTCAGGGCCACCTACTCCCCCCGCTCCTCGATATAATCTGCGTGATCGCAACACTCTCAAGCCTCCTGCCTTCTACGCTGCTGCTGCTACCACTATTGTCGAGCCGTCTACATATCGTGAGGCGGCTTCTCATCCTGAATGGCAGCATGCCATGGTAGAGGAGATTGCTGCTCTTGAGCGGACAGGCACCTGGGACCTTGTACCCCTGCCTACAGGCGTTAGACCCATCACTTGCAAGTGGGTCTACAAGGTTAAGACACGTTCAGATGGTTCTCTCGAGCGCTTCAAAGCTCGTCTTGTTGCGCGTGGCTTCCAGCAGGAGTATGGTCGTGACTATGATGAGACTTTTGCTCCAGTTGCTCACATGACCACTGTTCGCACTCTGTTGGCTGTTGCTGCTGTTCGGCAGTGGTCCATCTCTCAATTGGATGTCAAGAATGCCTTCCTGAATGGTGAGCTGCGGGAACTTGTCTATATGCAGCCGCCTCCTGGATATACTGTCCCTGATGGCACTGTTTGTCGCCTTCGGCGCTCTCTTTATGGGCTGAAACAAGCTCCTCGTGCCTGGTTTGAGCGTTTCTCCTCTGTCATCACAGGGGCCGGGTTCTCTGCTAGTGCTCATGACCCTGCTCTATTTATTCACACTTCTGTTCGTGGTCGCACCCTTTTGCTCCTCTATGTGGATGACATGATTATCACGGGATGATCACCAATTCATTGATTTTGTGAAGAAACGTCTCCATGAGCAATTCTTGATGACTGATTTGGGTCCTCTTCGCTATTTTCTTGGACTTGAGATCATTTCCTCCCCCGAGGGCATTTGTCTCTCTCAAGAGAAGTACATCCAGGATCTTCTCACTCGTGCCTGCCTTACTGATCAGCGCACGGCTGACACTCCTATGGAGCTTGGTCTTCATCTTCGTCCTGGTGAGGGTGAACCCCTTGCAGATCCCACTCGCTACCGTCATCTCGTTGGGAGCCTTGTCTATCTAGGCATCACTCGCCCTGACATTTCTTATGCTGTGCACATTCTGAGTCAGTTTATCTCAGCTCCCACTCAACTTCACTACAGTCACCTTCTTCGTGTTCTTCGTTACCTTCGTGGGACTGTGACTCGTCGCCTATTCTTCCCTCGCTCCAGCTCTCTTCAGCTGCAGGCCTACTGTGATGCGACCTGGGCCAGCGATCACACTGATCGCCGCTCTCTCTCTGCCTATTGCGTTTTTCTTGGCTCCTCTCTAATTGCCTGGAAGACCAAGAAGCAGACTGCTGTATCTCGCTCCAGTGCTGAGGCTGAGCTGCGTGCTATGGCGTCGGTGACTGCTGAGATCACTTGGCTACGGTGGCTTCTTCAGGATTTTGGTGTTTCCACTGCTGCACCGACCCCTTTGCTCTCCGACAGCACTGGGGCGCTCAGCATTGCCCGTGATCCTGTGAAGCATGAGCTCACCAAGCACATCGGTGTTGATGCCTCCTACATGCGTTCTCAGGTGCAAGAGAGGACTGTGGTCCTTCAGTTTGTGCCCTCGGAGCTTCAGCTTGCTGATTTTCTGACAAAAGCTCAGACGTGGTCACAACACAGCTTTTTCCTGTCCAAACTCAGTGTCCAAGATCCCCCTTGAGTTTGAGGGGGGGTGTTAGAACAGGGCTGTTAGCTGTGTGTAGTTACCATATTGTATAGGGACTTCTTTGCTTATTTCCCTCATGTACATGTTCTGGCTGTGTGCCCCGATACTCAATAGAAGCTCATTTCATAACACTCTGAACCTAGAAATAGAGAAATTATGTTATTTGAAGCTAATTTCAGAACTGGAATTTGCAACATCATGTGTAGAAACTGTAATGAATCTGATATGCATGACCATTTGTATTCTCAGGATAGAGCATTGTTCATTATCATGCTGTTGTCATTTCTTGATTTTGCTTGAGGACAAGCAAAAATTCAAGTGTGGGGGTATCAACTGTAAATATAGCGTAATTATATCGCCCACAAAACAGCGGATGTCGTTCTTTCCACAGGGACTAGGCAACGATAATTGTGATTCGGCTAAAGCTAAGTCACACGATAAGGTTGAAATTGCAAGTATTTAAATCTAAACTAGCAGATTCGGCGAAGGCGAAAATGACGAACAAGCAAACAATCAAGAAAGGGATAGAATTTTACACACTGGAACCAAATGCATCTTTTTGTGATTTTCGCTTAAATGACCAGCACAATGTCAAGCACACGCATGCATACAAGGTAAGGACAGCAGCAAAGTTATGGGAAAGGGGCAGAGTTCTCACTACACATGCATAAGTAACATCCACTAGCAAACATATAAGATAGGGAAGAAGCAATTGTTCAGATCGGGACAGAATACATAACAAGTAATCAACCACATGGACTAGCAATTTAAAACACGTTTCTGCACCAAGTGCATGGCACAAGTGACAGACTTCATACACACATACACGAACAGATTATTATAGGTCACAGACTAGTATTCCAGCTAGAAAACACTACTAGACTAACACAGCTTATATTGTACTAAATATCTCAAGTCGCAACACAACACTAGATCGCAAGAATTTCAGAGGTTAAGAGAGAGAGCTAAAGGGATCAATTGGAGTCAACCAAATCAACTTCAGGTCGATGGAGAGGAGCACGTTGGCGCTGGAGATGGTGAGCAGTAGGAGACGCAGGAGAGAGCTTTCAAATCGTTCTGTACTTGGGGAAGAGCAGCAGCAAGTTGGGGCTGAGGTAGAGCAGCAGGTGTTGGGGTTGGAGTAGAGGAGCAGGTCTTGGGGTTGAGGTAGAGGAGCAGGTCGCCGTCTTCGCTGGTACTTCGATGAAGAGGACGCCGGCGTCGCAGGGCAGGGGCTGGAGCTGCAGGCTGTGGTGCAGAGCAGTGGCGAGTGGTGGTGGCTTGGTGGCGCGCCGTCACGCCTGGCCTGGCCGCGGCGGCGGCCAGTGATGGAGCAGCACGGGGGTAGGGGAAGAGAAGTGCCAAGCCTGCTCAAATTGGGGAAAAGGCTAGGGATTTTAATCCCTCACGATCTGATTTGGTTCATTATGCAGCTCGGTCCCTCCTCTTTTCTTCTTCCTTCACAAGCTGGTCCCTCTTCCTTTGCTTATTCTTTCCTATCCACCCCTTGTGGCGTACTTGTGTCAAAATGGAAGGTTTTGGGGCCTTTTCGCCCATATCTGCAGTAGATGCCAATAAACCAGTAAAGATGTACAATAACCGAGGCAAAACATGGTGAGAAAAGGGTTAAAAGGAAGGTAAAAAAAGGTATAGAAATGGTGTTCATCACTAAAGCTGCTGCATAGGTTGCCGAAAGCTTCGTCGCACACTGCCCCTGTTCGATGGTGACACCCTCCTCATAATGTAATTGATTATGTTTTCTTGTCTTCATTTTGACAGGTAATATTCATTCTGGTTCCAGCCAATTTCTTCAGGCAAATCGTGTCATCTTGTGCGGTACATTGGTTTGGAGAATTCTTGAACTGACAATCCCGATGGCTGGCAGCCAGGTAGGTTCCTTTGTACTTTCAGACATCATCTCTCCATTCTTAAGTATCCAAGTCCGAAATGTATGTGTATGCATGTTTACTTAGATTATTTATGCGTATCAATTATGCCATGATACTACGTATTAGTTATGGTTGTTGCTGTATGCGGCAGGTTACTGATAAGAGGCCAACTGAAACTGTGAAATAGATCTTTACATGTTCATGTTCTTCCACAGTTCATTCTTTTGAGTTTAAACGCTTTGCAGAAACATTCAGTGAGTGGGGTCCAAGAGAAATACCTATGATCGCAAACACGGATTGGTAGTTGGCAGAAAATGTGCTAGCTGATACAATCAGGTTAATTTCCGATGTTCTTGAATATTTGTGGGCAATAAGTCCAGCCAAAATTTAAAGAACTATAGGATAGATTAGGAAGATTTTCTGTATGATTTATGTACGACATTTCATCTGGCCCTTCCATGTAATCAAGCTGAATCCGCAGCATGTTGCGTCATATTGGAATGGTACACGCAAACGTCGTATGCAGAGTACTTCCGGCAAAGTAATCCCTTCCATTGCAGTATCGAAGCAATTAATGGCTCCATTATCGGAGGAACTTATACTTTCTGATTTAAATGGACTTATTTTCCAATATAAAGATGACGAAACCTGTCTCTTTCATATCTTGAAAAAACCGTGTCAGAAGAACCATCAAACCATTATTTGAGAGTCTCTTGTGATGGTTTATATAAATTAAGACCAAATGTCATCTTCTCTACGAAATATTCCATTGCTATGCTCGTGTTTACCTTTGTTTTTCTATAACTATTTTCATTTTGATTAGTTTCCTGAAATAAGCTAGGGTGCATACATATCAATAGATTGTATAGCCCTTTCTTTTATATGAAAAATCATGGTTGGTTTACAAATTTGTGTGGAAGGCAGTGGCTGGTAAAGCAGCCTGTCAAGTGGAAATGTGTGTCATTCAACTAACATAATCCAGAAATGGCTTATCTACAAAAAAACACTTTCACTTAATGTACTGAAGTGCAAGCTTGCTAAATGTTTGGAGTTATTTTACGGATACAGTATATATATGGGTTGTGGGGTTTTCCCGGTCCTCGTGGCCGTTACTTTAATTTGATGTGTGCAATTCGAATACAACAAATAGTTTGTTTTGTTATGTTCAAAAGGTGAACACACCATCAGGTTTTGGATATACTTTTTGGTTTCATATTGCCATGACATCTTGATGCATGCTTTAGAAACAACGCTATGCGCAAGCTTACACCGTCGCAGTCCAGTTGGACATCTTAAACTTCTCAAAAACAACTCATTTTACCAATGCAACCGGCGCAGCGGAACGCTCATAAGCTACTACAAGTATTCATTGGCTTTAGTAAGACGTAAATAGTTGGGCTTTGCTTTATATTCATAAGATGTTGAATTACTGCTTTTATTAACTAACTCTTTGTGTTTGGTGAATATCATATGACTATTTCTTACACATGTTACGAACAGAGGCCGACGGCCCAGCTTTATTAAAAAGCTCACAAAGTCGTTTTACACAAACACACAGAGAAAGTAAAACACCACCTGTCCACCAAACTAGCCCCAGGGCAGGGAACGATTCAACAATCGCCACCCACACCACCACCAGCAAATTTGATTATTACAGAGAAGAACAGAGCAACAAAAACAGACTAGAACTACAGCCCTGAAAACAATCCAGGTTTCATCCGACCCCCTGACGGCACGAGCAGATGAGCTGCATCTCGCGAGCTTTGTGCTTCAGTTTATCCCGCACCGTCGTGGCCTCCTCCTTAAGCTTCTCCGGAACCAGCATCAGCCACTGCGACAAGAAGGAGACCGCCTTGTAGATGACCTGCAAAGAAGAAGATGGAGTTCTATTCTCAAATACAAAATCGTTTCGACAAGTCCAAATTGCCCAAGCACAAGCCCCAAACACCATCCAGCTCACTAGATTAACTTTGCGACCCGACCCTCCGATACCACAGGTTTCAAAATCCATCATATTGTTAGGGGTAAGGTTCCAGCCCAAAGCTTCTCTCACTACCCACCAGCTAAAATGCGAGATAGGGCAACCAAACAAAAGGTGATTCATAGTTTCCGATTCACCACACATTTTGCAACCCACACCACCTGTCCACCCTTTTTTGGTTAACTCTACTTTCACCTGAAGGCGACCCCTCATACACATCCAAATGAAAAAATTATTTTAAGAGGCACAAAAGATTTCCACATCTCCCAAATCCCCACATCTCTCACTCCCGAAAACAAAATCATGTTATAGAGCGATTTTGACGAGAAATCCCCCTTGGGCGACAAGGCCCACTTTACTTTGTCCATACTATCTCCTAAAGTAACATTCTGCAACAGGTTTCCCAAAACCTCCCATTCCTCACACTCACTGACTCCAAAGGATCTTCTAAAAGTCAATCTGGCCTCCCCCCCTGCCAGCACCTCCTTAACCGTCTGCTCATGCTGCTCACAACACAAGTAGAGGTTATGAAACTGGTAACGCAAAGGAACTTCGCCTACCCACACATCTTCCCAAAACCTTGCCTTCCCTCCATCCCCGAGAATATAGGAAAGGCCTTTTCTCACCCATGTTTTTATGGAGTGCAGACCTTTCCAAAACTGGGAAGTCCCACTCGGATCCGAGTTAAAAAAACTACCACTCCCATTGCAATATTTTTTCCTCAAGAGACGACAACTAATATCATTATCCCCACGCTCTAGCCTAAAGATCCATTTTGAAAGCAGCGCAATATTTTTAGTCTTGCTATCCATAAAGCCCAACCCCCCATATTCTTTAGGGCGACACATATTTTCCCAAGAAACCATATGATACTTTCTTTTACCACACGTGCTTTCCCAAAAGTAACGAGCCATGGCCATATTGATCTTATGATGATTACCATCAGACAACTTATAGAAAGACATTACATGCATTGGGATGTTCGACAAGCACGAGTCAATTCTAATTTTCCTCCCCCCCGAGGTCAGCTGTGATCCTTCCCAAATCTCCAAACGCTTCAGCACCATTTCAACCACAAATTCAAGATCAGAGGCTGACAACACATCCGGTGAGACTGGCATACCTAAATATTTCATAGGCAAAGACCCAACTTCACAGTTAAAAAGATTAGCAACTCGTTTTTGTTCTATCTCCTCCACCCCAAAGACCACCACTTCGCTTTTTTGGTAATTAATGCGCAGACCCGACATCGCCTCAAAGCAATACAACAGGAATTTCATAGTGACAATAGACCTATCCGAATTTTCAAGGAACAGAACCGTATCATCAGCATACTGTAAATGAGTTAAACCCCCCTCTACCAAATGGGGTACCAGTCCTACAAGATGCCCTTTTTCCTTAGCCTTTTTTATCATTGTTCCTAGCGCATCCGCAATCGCATTGAAAAGCAGAGGGGACAAAGGGTCACCTTGGCGGAGACCCTTATGGGTGCGGAAGAAAGTCCCATTTTCCCCATTGATATTAACACAAACCCTTCCTGACTCCACAGCCATAGCAATCCAATCCACCCAAACTGGATCGAAGCCTTTTCTAATCAGGACATCCTTAAGAAAAGACCAATGGACTTTGTCATACGCCTTCTCGAAATCTAATTTTAACACAATACCCTGACCACCCGTTCGTTTCAATTCATGCATCACTTCATGCAAAACTACCACTCCTTCAAAAATCAGCCTACCCGGAATAAAGGCAGTCTGTGCCTCATCCAAAATCACTCCAGCCACCCTAGTCAATCTATTTGTCAAAACTTTAGTAATAAGCTTGAAAACCACATTAAGAAGGCAAATGGGTCTATATTGCTTGATGTTAGTTGCATTCCGAACTTTAGGAATTAAGGTAATCACACCATAGTTCAGCCGTTCAAGGTTTAGTCTACCTAAAGCCAAATCATTTAACATTTCCATCAATTCAGGCCTTAAAATATCCCAAAACTCTTTAAAAAAGAGCACTGAGAAACCATCCGGACCAGGTGCAGTATTGACCTTAGTTGTTTTCAGCGCAACATCAAGTTCCTCGAAAGAGAAAGGTTTAATAAGCTCAGCTTTTTGCTCTATAGAAATTCTACCCGAGTCCATCCAAAAATCTCCTTTAAGTCTCACCACGGGTTTTAATTCCAAACCAAACAGCATTTTGTAATAATCAGTGATAAACATTTTCAACTCTGCAGTTTCCGAGATAACCCTACCCTCATCCTCTAAAGAAGCAATAGTCATTCTACGCTTCCTACCATTTGCCACACTATGAAAGAAAGCAGTGTTCCTATCCCCCTGCAGCAACCACTGCTCTCCCCCTCGACGTTGCCAATACATTTCCTCCGCGGCATAAGCTCGAGACAACTCCTCCTCCAACTGGTATCTCCTGCGCCAGTCGTCCTCCCCTAAAAGGCCTTGATCTCCCAAATCATCTAGTTCAGAAATCAAGCCTGAAAGATTGTTTTTTAGCCTCCTAAAATCCCCTCTGAAATTCGCACCCCACCCCCTGAGAAACTTCCTCAGCTCTCCCTGTTGCAATTTCCAATAATCTAAAATATGCGCCTGTCTTCTACTAGGCCATTTGCCTATCACACTTGCTTTAAAATTGTTATCAAGAAACCAAGCTGGTTCAATACGGAAAGGCCTAGGAGATAAAGCCTGCTCATTACCTAGCATGACCAGCAACGGAGCATGATCCGAACCTATTCGAATAAGGGTGTGAACTACCGCAAGGGGAAACAGATTTTCCCAATCATTCGACACCAGAATACGATCCAGAACCTCCATGGTAGGATCCAACTGATTGTTAGACCACGTGTATTTACTACCCAGTCTCTCTAGCTCCTTTAATTGCAAAAGCCCAATCATCAAGTTAAACTTCAGCATCAAAGTTTTATTTACCACTCCTTTAGATTTCTCCTCCGCGAACCTAATTAGATTAAAATCCCCTCCCATGATAATTGGATTACGAACTTTTAGGATAACATCAGTAATTTCCGCAAAAAAATCATCCTTACGCTCAGCTAAAACCGGGCCATAAACGTTAAACACATCCCAAATCCTACCACTTTGTTTCTCTCTTAAAGTCATACTAACATAGAAATCACCCTGGTCTTGCGCCAAACACTCATACAAATCCTCCCTCGCAGCCATCAACAAGCCACCCGAATGACCCACAGCCGGTTTAATATTCCAAACATAACTAAAAGTTCCTGCAAACGATTTCATCAAAGATTTGGAGATTTTTTCTTTAATAGTTTCTTGTAAACACAAAATATGAACCCTATGTTTAATAACCACATCCTTAACCTCACCTCTACGTCCCACTCCTCCTAAACCTCTAACATTTAAAAAAAGAATCGTCATCGAGATCGCTTTTTTTTCCCGACCCCTTTCTGCGCTTACCACCACTCCCCTTCTTCATCCTACTCGACTCCCCTACCGAATAATCAAACTTATCCTCCCTCTCCTCCTTTTCCAACTCTCTATCCAACTGCTCCTCCATCTCCTTTAATGGTGAAGAAGGAGTAGATGGATTCCCCTCGGTTTCAACCCCTCGACCCCGCTCACCAGCCTCCTTTTTTTCTCCTTTCTTCTTATTTTTCCCCACTTCTGGTCCCCCCTCCAAAATCGTTCCCCCCACCTTTTCCTCCTTCTGCAATGATTCAGCCAACGCTGTCTCATTACCCGATTCACGAGCTGCTGCAAGCACGGCTTCAGCAAGCTCTTTTGCTTTAAACACATTTAATTGGATATTTATCTCCCTCTCAGTCTCCCCCAACACCACCCCACAATCATTAGCAATCGACCCCAACTCTTCATTGGACACCGAATCAAGAATATGAAAGGCTGATAATTTACCTGCAAAGTTGTCTTTGCTCGACGCACGGTGCTCAGCTTTCTGTTGAACAGTCACACCATCCTTGTTCTTCAGTAAACGACTGCTCTGTCTAATAGCCTTAACTGGTTCTTTTGGTTTCTTCCCCTTAGGCACATCTGTTGCAGATTCCTCCAGAATTGTCACTTTGGATTTGCGGTTCTGCACCAAAGACCACGGACCTTCATCCTCCCTGTCTCATCTTTGCCTTGCATAATTCTTTCTCCATTTAAAACCGAAAGCCCAGTTGCTTCTGGCTCCTTTTCCACCACACTGTCATCAGCAGCCTCTTGAGTTTCCTGAGTTAACACCCCATCATCTAATTCCTCTCCACTCTTGTCTAAGCCCACATGGACCTTTGTTGATTCAGTTTCTGATTGTTCTTCCATCATCTGGGTCCTAACAGTAAAAGGTTTACCACGTCCAAACTGCAGCGCTTTTTCCCACCCCTCTGGATTCTCCTGGGAGCCCTCCCCATCCTCCTGCTCATTCTTGTCCTTCATCTCCTTCTCCTCATTCTGCTCATCTTTTTTCTCATCGTCCTTCCCTTTATCCTCATCTTTTTTCTCTTCATCATCATCATCGTCATTTGGTGCATCACCCACACCACCTCCCTCTCTGTCCAAACCTTCCACTTCCCAGATCAGCTTGAAACCCCTCCCATTCAGATAGACTTCATTCGAGCCTGGGACCATCTTCTTATCATTGCATGCCAACAACAATCGCAATGGGCGCACACCTGGCAAAGAAGTTTCATCCACTTTCAGAGTTTCCCCCACCATGAACCCTAGCTCCCAAACGGCATCCTCAGTGCGTGCCCAGTCTGGAACACCGGACAATCTAACCCAAGCCTCCTCAAGCACCCCGAACGCTTCAAACTCTCGCTGGGTCTCTCTCACCTTGGCTTGCACTGAGTTGTCTGAAGTAAAGTTAAAGCCATTGATGAATTTTGTCAGTTCCCGCCTAGAAGCAGCGTACGGGAACTCAATCAAGAAAGTATCCTGGTCCACCTCCTTAGCTCGCCATAACCAATCATCCCCCACTCCAGCAAAGAGCAAATTAAGTTCCTCTAGAACCAACTCTAATGAACAGACTCCAGTCTGGACTCGCAACACACCTGTGACAGTAGCCGGCTTGCAAATTGTGTCTGGAACTGGCAAACGCATGCTGAAGAACATTTTCCCCCCTGCTCCTGCACCACATATTCTCAGTGACGGCCTCTTCTTAGCAGTACAAGTAGCTGACAGATGCCCAGAAACACCACAGTTGTAACACACTGGATCCGCAGTGCAATCCCGTTGAATATGACCTTGCATAGTACATCTGTGGCAGTACAAATGCAGGTTTGCAGAGCTTCCAGCTCCAGTCATCACTTGTTTCTCTTCAAACAGTTGTTCCCTCAGTCTTTTCTCCTCCCGCACTGCCCTCTTTCCTCAATCACGATCTTGTTCCTCTGACTGGACTGCCCATTGTGAAATTCCATCCGATTAGTCCCAGAGCCGCCATGAAAACCTCTCTCCTGAATTCCAAACCCCCAGCACCTCCACCTCCATTCCTCTGCGCCCCAACAGCACCCCCACCACCACCCTGATAGCCACCACCACCCTGAGAGCCACCACCATCCTGGAAGCAACCACCACTGCTACTAGCACCTCCACCCTGGAAACCATTGCCTTGAGAACCGCCACCAAAAACCCTAGTACCCCCCTGAGAGCCACCACCACCCTGAGAGCCACCACCACCGCCTCTTCCCTGAGTACCTCCATTACCCACACCACCACTGCTACTAGCACCTCCACCCTGGAAACCATTGCCTTGAGAACCGCCACCAAAAACCCCAGTGCCCCTTGGAAACCACCACCACCGCCACCACCACCCCTTCCACCGCCAAAATTCCCCCCGCAAACCGATTATTGGAAATTCCCCGACCCCTTAATTTTTAATTGTATTGAATTGACATATGTACGCGAAGGAAAAATTAATAGGCCGTGGCAACGCACGAGCATTCAACTAGTCTATCCTTAATTGTGTACCACATTGTCTTGATATTGCTTTTTCTATTGTTTTATATATATATATATATATATATAGATAGATAGATAGATAGATAGATAGACAGATAGATATGACTGATCTCACCATAATCTTGAAGCTGCAGTACCTGTGTCACGAATACATTTTTTTTTTGGATAGGAGGATATGTTTGTCCTATTTCCTACTGGCTGATGCTTCTTGGAGATAATCTCAGAAACTGTATCGGGGCTCCTAAACTCTGAAGCCGTGGATCGTTCTCTGCACTTTTCGTTTTTTGTGTTGTAACCATAGTTATGATAGTTGCGAGTGCAAAATTTTGATGGTTTTGAAGTTCCCCGGTGTAAATAAACAGAGGTGACAGTTGACTTACCGAAGTGTCAGATATACGTTTTCTTAGACAGGTTATTTATTATGTGTTCCACAGCTTCAGTGATGCAAAGCAAATCCTACCACATGTAGCCACTGATGACCTATAACCTTCCCACTTGTGGAGGGACATTGCCAGTTTTGCCACAACAAAGAAGGATAGACGTTACTCCTAACCTGCCTCAACCTGTTAAACTTAACACTCAAGGCTGCCTCAAGCCCTCAACATGTTCATGTTCCAGTTGGCATTCAAAATCTCGATATTTCTGAATCTCCTGCCGAGACGGCTGCCTCAAGCCCTCAACATGTTCATGTTCCATCGTTGGCATTCAAATCTCGATATTTCTGAATCTCCTGCCGAGACGGCCTCAACAATTTACACTTCCCTTTCCTTGTCATGCATGTATGCTCTCTTCCTCCTTGGTGTATAAATACCACTCAACTTTAACCTCCAAAACGTCCAACCAAAACACATATCTAAGGAGAAAGGTAGTACTGATTAAGGTAGGTAGCAGTGGAGAAGATGGACAAGAAGAAGCTTGCCCCATTGTCATTGTTCCTGGCCATCCTCCTCATCACCTCCTGTAAGTCAAAATCTCCCCTAGATGCATAAATTCGGCCACAAACATGTGGACTCATTTGGGTTCAAATTTCGTGTGAATCTTACGTAAAATCTTTGTGTGTGAAGTTGAGATGGTGGAGGAGGTCGGGGCGAAGCTGGTGTGCGACATATACTGGCCCCTGTGCTACAAGTCCAGGAACTGCATGCGCTGCTGCAAGTACTGGGGCTTCGTCCACGGCCGCTGCAACATCTTCCGCGGCATGGGCTGCTACTGCTGCTCCGACGACTCCTATCCCAGTGGCCCCAACCTCCGCTGTCGTCCTTACAAGTACCAGCAGCAACAGCAACAGCAGAAGATGGTCGCTCCGCCGCCTGAATCCTGACCGCCACCTTTCTGCATGAGCTGGCTTCCTTCAGTGCTTCACAGTAGTGCATGCTATCTAAGCTATGGAAGAGTGAAATCTCATGATCCCAGATGACAAATGTGTGATTTGATGGAACACCGTCTCAGCCCTGAATAAAAGAGCTCAATTGATCCATTAGTATAACCTGAATCATCTCTTGCAGTTCTATGTGGAACTAATTTTCTTTCTTCTTGTTGTTGCATTTATGAATTCATTGGTGTCGTGACCACGGCGATTTTTTGCTGGAGGCTTTTTTTGCGGAAAAAGTCCATATATTATCTGAGACCAACCCTTACAAGAACATCCTTACAATAAAAAGAAATAACACACAAGTCATTGAAGGTCAGCACCATCTTCCTTCTGCATCCCTCGACGGCGTGCCGTGAGCAAAGCTCGATGCCACCTCTGGGCCTCCGGCGTAGCGAAGCTCGTGTCGGAGAAAGCTTGAAAAAACCCAGGCGCTTGTATAAGCAGCGGCCGGGAAGTCATCGACGTAAACCAGAAGATGCCGGCGACCACCATCTCAAGAGATTGTCGTACCTGGCTGAGCCTCATCGGAAGGAGACGGAACTTGAGGACATCCATACACTGCGACATCATCCTCTCCACAGAACGCCACCGCCGTAGACATACACGTATTGCTGGAGGCTTAATTAATTGCACGTCCTTTTCATGTTCATGCACCCCCAAAATTACGGCCAGGGGTACAATTTCGTAAAATATCATCGAATTCTTACAAGAAAAATCAAAAATAGTTTAAAAACAGGGAAAAGCTTTTAGGCTATATATATCAACAAAAGGGTTACATAATATATTTTCTAAATGTGCATTGGAATCAATTCAGTCAAGAAAACAAGGAATGCATGCCTGACTGAATGACTGAATTCTGTTGGATAATAAGTACGTTGCGTCTCAAGTCTCAACTCCTTGTTTAAACTTCAGACTGTATTGCTGCCCCCAGGTCCTGGCAGTAGCACTGCCAGCAGCAGTTTCTGCATTACCGGAAGTACTTCCTCTTGTTAATCTACCAATTCATCTCGTTGAAATTGCTCTTACTCTGCTTGATCTTGCTGCAGCAGTTACTTCAGCGCTCCTTGGTCTTCTTCTACTAACCGATGCCCTTCCCCTTGACATTGCCCTTTTTTTTGCAAAAAACCAAGCGTAAACCGATATCAATATATGCCAATCAAACTACGGAAAAGTATGAAAGCCGACGCCCACACATTATAGTAAATCCCTTACGACTGATCTCACCATAATCTTGAAGCTGAAGTACCTGTGTTATGAAAACAAAAAATTTGCTTTGGGGAAAAGGAGGATCGGTTTGTAGTATTTACTACTGGCTGACGCTTCTTGGATATCATATCCTTGGTGATAGTTGAGGTACTGAAGTGTCATATAGAAAGGTAACATGTTATATATTTATTATGTTCTACACAGCTTCAGTGAAAAATGGGATGCAAAGTCTTGACAGGTCCATGTATGCCTTACTCTTTTTGAGCAGGCAATGCAATCCTACCACATGTATAGACTGTATAGTACCATGTGGATGGATTCTTCTAATAGCAGCTGATGACGTATAACCTTCCTACTTGTGAGAGTGGCATTGGCAGTTTTTGCCACATCAAAGAAGGATAGACGTAGCTCCTAACCGTGCTACATGTTCACCCTGAAGGATGCCTCATTTCCTCAGCATGTTCAGTGTCCCATCTTTGGCATTCTAAATCTGAGTATTTCTGAACCGTCTGTGGAAACGGGTTCAACAATCTACACGTCCTTTATCCTTCTCCCATACGTATGCTTTCCTACAACTAGCCTCCTAGGTGTATAAATACCACTCAACCTAAAGCCTTCAAAGCCACTAATCAAATCACTCATCTAAGCAGAAGGTGGTACTGAATAAGGTATAGGTAGCGGTGGAGAAGATGGGCAAGAAGAAGCTTGCACCATTGTCATTGTTCCTAGCCATCCTCCTCCTCACCTCCTGTAAGTTAAAATCTCTCGTAGGTACATCGATTTTGGTATGATCATATTAATCATTTGGTTCAAATTTTATGTTTGAATGTAGGTGAGATGGTGGATGAGGTTGGGGCGAAGCTGGTGTGCGACATCTACACGCCGATGTGCATTGAGAAGTGCTACAAGACCGGCAAGTGCATGCGCTGCTGCAAGCACTACGGCTACGTCCACGGCCGCTGCAGCCTCCTCCACGGCATGGGTTGCTACTGCTGCTCCGACGACTCTTACCCGGGCGAAGCAGCCCTCCGCCGCCAACACCAGCAGAAGATGATGATGGTCACGCCGCCGCCTGACCACCTCCTGCATGAGTGAGCAGCTCCCTTCAGTGCTTCACTGTAAGTTCATGCATGGTAGCTATCTACGGTTCTGATCTATGGGAGAAGAAAAGATCTCATGATCTGAGAGATGTCAAAAATGTGTGACTTGAGGTAGCTATGTCCAAGGCTCCAAGCTCTGAATATATGAGCTCCATTAATCCATTACTATACCATGAATCATGTCTTAGCGATTCTTTCTGAAATTGGATTTTTTCTTATTGGGTTTAGAATTAGATACTAATTCACCCATAATTTTCTTAGAATTAACATCGCGAGGGATAAATTAATTGTGTGCGTTTTGTTCGACCGCAAGTCGGTTCTTTCGCGTAAAATGTTGTAATACACGAAGGAATTCTTACAAGAAAACACGAACATAATCTGAAAACAAAGACAGCGTTAGGATTTTTATGGACGGCGCTCGGCAATTCTGCGTGTTCCTGTACATTGGAATTTTTCAGTTTATTCCAAGAACAAACAATGAATGCATGCCTGCCTTGAAACTGAATGAGTGGATTATGTTCGGTAATGTATGTTGCATCTCAACTCCTCTTTCTTAACCTTAAAACCAAACATTGCGATACGTCTCAACGCTGAACACAACAATACTGGATCATACTCAAAATGATGGTGTCGTTCAGGAAAGATAACCGCACCCATATTTTTGGAACCGTATATATTTGGCTATCGATCTCCACATGGACAAATTTGTAGTGGTTGGGTGTGATACAGAAAAGTATCCTTGTCAACCTGTTCATCACTCACATACATGCAGAACAAAAAAGAAATAGCTTAGCATATGTACGATTGAACTAATGATCCTCTATTTTTTCCACACGGCAAAACTTTGCCGGATTAATCTGGCTGTCATGATGTTAAGCATAACTTACGGACACACAATTGATGTGCATGCTGATACGTGTTCCTATATTCCGTTCATTTGACTATCTTGAAGCTCTTCAACAAACTAATAGGTGGGTTACATCCGAGTACAATTAATAATAACTAAACAAGAACTAATGGCAGGTATATAAACTAGAACATGATTAAGGAAAGCGTAAATGAAGTCTTGAGCCGGGTTCTTCCCTTTCCATAAATTGCTCAATGGAAAACACAAAGTACTGACATCACAAATGAGACGGGAAAGTGCAAGAGCGGGATCGAACACTGCGAGGAGCCTAGTGAATGCCCTAATGATAGTTCATCCTCCAGAACTTCACAATTGAGCCAATAAGAGCTATGCATATGAGGTCAGGGTTTAAAGAAAAAATATTTGTTTGACAAACTAATTTATTCAAAAGGACACAAAATTGTGCTGCCCTATCACATTGGCATTCATCTTGTGCTTATGAATATCTAGTTAGCATATGAATCCTCATTGTACATTGGATCTAGGATTTTTGCTGCTGGCGGTATTGTCACATTCACACAACAGCATGCTGATGGAAGCACTAGAGAACAGTATCCATCCTTGTATCCTTCAAGTTTGCACCTTTTGACGCAAACGTCAACAGGATCACAGGTTGAGATCCTAGCCCTATGCTCCTTGCATATGAGTTCAAAAGCACCTACATAACCAGAAACAATGTTCCATTAAATACAAAACTAGTCACAGGTATATACAACGAATGTAGGCAAATATATATAACTTTCAAGAACACGTTATTCATAATCATACTTACCGGAAGGCACCAAGAGTGCTAGTATCAAGATGGATGCAACAACAGTCGCAGTCTTGCAAGCCATAAGGATGTTAGTTGATTTGAGATATAGAGCGGAAAGTTTGTGAGGTTTTCTTGTTTACATAGACATGTATTTATATAGGATTGGCACAAGGTGACCTGCATAAATAGAATTGTGCTAGTTTGGCAAGAATTAATGATTGTTTATTATAGTTTAGCTGGACAAAGATGATAGCCTTATTTTGAATGGCAATAATTAGAAAAGTTAAGGTGATAACCAAATGCCTGAGCCAACCAGTGATTAGTGAATTTATTTTGATTGCTTGCTAAATAAAACTATTAATACCTACAGGTCATATATAGAACGCAAAACATGAAGCACTTCCTAAATATATTGGTCTCGCGTCATTAAATTGTGCAATCTTGAGCTTAAAATTATGTATGTGTATAATGTCTATATATAGCTACACCAATTTTCAATGCTATTTATGTCATACTATTGTGGTTCTAGATGAAGTATATATGACTTGTTACCATGCTACCAATGTATGGTAACACCCCAGTTCAAAAAAAGAAGTATGGTAATTAACACACCAAATAAGTCATCCATTTTTCAGAAACATATTAACTGAGTCAGACAAAAGATGTGTGTATAATCTCACAAAAAGTCAAATCCAAATTCGATCAAAATTACAGAATAAAAATAAAATAAAAAATCATGAATAGTATTTATAAAAAGACAAAAACACGTGACATGTGTGTAGCACAAGAACATTCTAAGAGTTAAGGATGCTAATTTGATGTGAATATACAATTACACATAGGATAAATTGAAGATTAGGTGGAACAAAGACATAAAGTCATGTAATATGTAACTCCAGCCTGGCAATCCGGCCGTCGCCTTTTTTTAATCGACGCACAAGTTTTGCCTCATTCTATTAATTAAGGAGGAGTTTGACAAGAAGGATTAGTAAAAATATTACAAACCGGATTACTCTCTCGGCATTAATTCGCTCAAACATTTTGCACTTGCAACGGTCAAAAGTTTCAGCTCCTTCTTAATCTTGTTGAAAGTGACAGTAGGTCAATCTCGAAAAAAGTGACAGTAGGTGGCGTTTGCTTATTTCTAATTAAATACGCTGTCATTTCTCTCGTTCCAAACTTTCCAAGACGTTAGAAGAGTGAGGGACACAATGGCCTTTCAGTTGGGGGAAGGGTTGCCGGTCATGTTGACCCACCAAACATTGAGCGATTGCGAAGATAAACAGAGACTATCTATGGTGTAAAACCCAAGCCAATCATTGATGAAATCCCAAAGTCTCACAGTGAATTGACAATGGGCGAATAGATGCTCCGCCGTCTCCATGGTCCTCTTACAGAACGAGCAAAGGACACAATTTGTCCACCCCCTCTTTTGAAGCTGGTCCACTGTCCATAACCTATTTTGGGTAGCAAGCAAAGCGAATAATTTGTTTTTGGAGGGGCCTAAGGCCATGTATAGCGCTAGCCTCTTACTTGTGGCGCTTAATTCGTTGGTTATGCCATGCAGGAATCATTGCCACTAGGAGTCGTAAATTCCATGCATAAATCAAGCGTCAGGCGCCTTAATAAGAGACGATGCTAATAAAACAGCTGGGAATCAGCCAAAACTGTCAGGATTCATTCCCTGGCGCCTAGCTAAGCGTCGCGCGATGTACTTTCCCTAAATGCACCACACCATCTTTATCATATTGGAGGAGGTAGACCCAATAAATTGTGCTTTGTATGCTGAGGCCACCGAGTATTGACAACGAGCCGACATGTTCCAAACATTGTCATCCTCCAAGTCCTCATCAAGATGGATGTCTTGAAGTTGGACCCATAGCTTCACATATTACCCCGAATGGGCAATACTAAGCTCCTGGGTCATGGTAATTTTGGAAATCCAATTGTTCACATGAAGCGCGATTTTAAGATTCCATATTTTCCTCATCACAAAATGAGGGGGCGATATCTTTTGCTTTGAAACCATTTAGCCACGGCGCCTCCCAAAAAGGTGTCTTCATTTCATTGTGAACCGTAATGGTTGTGGCAGCGCAGAAAACAGACATGTCCTCCTCTGAGCAAGGATTTCCTAGGACGACAAATTTTGCCAGAATCCTTCCATCTAATCCATGGGTGTGGAAGACAAAGGCCTCCCGTAAATTTTTCTATGTTTAGCACACCAAAGCCCCTAAAAGCCTTTGGGCGGAAATCCGCCTCCCAATTGACTTTGCATTTCCACCCAAACACTTTATCGGTCCCCGACCATAGGAATGCTCCCTCAACTTTCTTCATGTGATTTGTGACACCCGGCGGAATGTCGATCGAGGGGGGTTAAATGGTACACCGCTTGAGAGGAGAGGACGGATTTGACAAGGTCGGTGCGACTGGCGCGTTAATGTATTTTCCATTCAAAGTTGGAATTGTCCCAGCCATGTGATAGTGTACATGTTATTTTAAATGAGAGATAGCCTCCTGGTGTAAAGGCAAGTGCAACATGGTTCCACTCAAGCCACCTGGGTTCGGACCTCTTCACCTACCTAACAATATCTAAGGGTGAGATCTTTCCTCCTTAGGTGCCAATGTCACTTTCAATGAAATGACTGTGGGGAGGAATGAGCCACTAGCTCGATCGCTGGTAGTGGATTTGAAGCAAAAATTACAAATTGTTCTTCCCTTGTTTATTGTTTTTAGATATTTTTTTTATTTGAATGCCTCTTGTGAGGTATGTACTTGGAAAGCAAATATGTTTTACTTTTTATGGTTCGGCCTCGGTTATTCATATTTCCTCTGAAAGAAAATTACATCATGACGTGTGTACCTCTCCAGTTTTAAGTTCATCAGGTTTCAAGTACTCTCGTGCACAATTGTCATCTTTATCACGTATTTAGTGTGTTAAATGTGATAATAGAGGCGGATTTCTCAACTCGGAATTACTAGATTTCTTAGCAGCGTGTTATTTAGACTAACCTCACATCTTTCAACATAAGCAGAAAGTTGAGTGTCTAGTACGATCCAATAAATGACAATGTGTTTGTGCACTTCTCACCTCACAACTGCCTTTGATCTTTGTGTTGAAGCTCTTTATACAGCTACATATTTTCTGTGATACCAAAATAGTTTTTGCGATCTTCCAACAATATTAATGAAATATTATTCACACGTTCATATGCACTGCATATGAGAGAGTACACGAAAGAATAAAGATATTCATGAACGCAAATAAAGAATAAAGATATTCATGAACGCATATAAAGAGTATTTTTCTAAAATAAATTTATTCAGATGACACAAAATCGTGTCGCCATCCTATCAATTTGTCTTCATCTTACAATTAGTAATACTTAGTTAGCACCTGAACCCTCATTATGCATTGGATCTATGATTTTTCCTACGGGTGGTTTTGTCACATTCACACAACAACAAGCTAACGGAGCTACTCGTGAACAATATCCGTCCTTGGATCCTTCAAATTTGCATCTTTTGACGCAAGCATCAACAAGCGGACAGATTGAAACCCTAGCTCTGTGTACCTTGCATACAAGTTCAAATGCACCTACATAGCCAAAGGAACTATTTATATCCTCATAAAACAATGCATAACTTTTAAGAACATGTTCTCCCATACTTCCTGCAAGGCACCAAGAGTGCTATTATTAAGATGGATGCAGCGATGGTGGCATTCATGCAAGCCACTAAGGTGTTAGTTGCTTTGAGATATAGAGAAGCAAGGCTACGAGGGTCTCTTGTTCACATGGATATGTATTTATATAGGATTTGCATAAGGTGGTTTGCATGAAAATTGTGAATAGAATTGTGCTAGTTTGGCAAGAATTAATTGCTTATTATCCGTGAGCTGTATAATAGAGGATAACCTTATCTTGGTTGGCATTAATGAGGGAGCTTAATTGGTGATAAAATGTGTGAGCCAAGGATTAGGTGATTAATACCTTATATTTACTAGTACTAATTACTAAATTATACTCCCTCCGTTCCACAATATATGACGTTTTAGCATGTGTGCATGTTCACATATATGTAGACGTATGTAGACATGTTTTAGTGTGCATGTTCACTCATTGTAGCATGCATTTAGACAATATATGTGAGAGCTAAAACGTCTTATATTATGGAACGGAGGGAGTAGATATTATGACCTACCGGCTATAGAATGCAATACTTGGAACACTTCCTGAATATCTTGGTTTGGCCTCATTACATTTTGCAATCTTGAGCCTAAATTTTATGTCTATAAATTGTGTTCGTATATAGCTGCACGACTTCTCAACGAGATACGTTTCTTATTGATGTGGCTCTTGATGGAGTATATATGACCAGTTTTAATGTTACCAATGCACGATAACACTCTTAATAAGTGGTGATATTCTTTTAAACAAAGTAGTTTTTTTGCGCCAAAGGTGCATGGATAAATAGAATATTTGATGAACAAAGAGTTTTAAATCATGTAATATGTAGCTTGCCCTTTAATCAGTTGCCATTTTAGGAGTCATGATATATGTTATTTTAAACAAGGGAAGGCCTTCTAGAGTAAACGAAAGTGAAACATGGTTACAGACACCCTCGCTACAACATGATTTTTCGAGCCTGCATATCGTCTGGATTTCTATCCACTGGCTCTCTTTCTCTCTCCCCTGCCTTTTCTCCACCTCGTTTAAAATCCTAGGTGGCAGGCTTTATAGACAGCTAATTGTACATCATTGTACATACCCTTGTAGATGGTGTCTATAGTACACTTAACTGGTGACGTAAAGCTAGCCTACGGACAACAGCCATCTGAACCAATGCACATGCCCTTAGGAATCGATCAATAAAATGAAGAAGCCACAGAAAAGTTCCAAGACAATTATTTTGGCGTGCAAAATATTTTTCATATTTATTATGATGACGGAAAATTGAGTCCATGTGGACGAGTACCTTGAGGAACCAGCTCCTCAACGACATCGCCAATCTCTGGAATGTCCAGGCCAACAACTGGACCTGCTGAGATTAATAACAAATCAGAGCCAATCAAAAAATACTAGTGCCAGAGGAGAAAACATCATAAAGAAACATTTCATCCTGATTCATCTAGTTGCAAATTATCTCAGCATGATTCATTAAAAATATGGGTGAAAGGGAGTGTGAAGAAACTACCAGCATGCAAAGCTGCGTCCTGCTCAGTGATGATTACTTCATCCTTTACGTCGGTTTCTGCTGGTGGGTCAAAAAGTCCAGAAACTGATCCTCCGAGAAAATCACCTATGACATTCCATGCACATACGAAACTAATCAAAATAAACATATTCATGTAAAATCAAACAATTCTTCAGTTAGGTTTGGTGGCAATTACGACCAGTACCTACAGACTCAACATCAAACTCGTGTGTGGACTCCATGACTTGATTTGGTCAAAACCTACATGTCCAATCAACAATATATGAGTAAACAGGAAAAAATCTAGAATTTCGCATCCGAACAATGTGAAACAAAGCACGACTACATTCTACCACAACTTGAATGTTTCACCGTCAGTACAGACATCCATACAACTATTACATGAGAACAAAGAATGATTTCAGAGAACAATGCAATGCACTCTTATTGAATTCCATTGCTAAGCCCATGAACCTGCAATATTATCAATAACCCCTGGTAGTAATAGACAAGCATGGCACAGATCCAGAAGTAGAAGAAGGTTCGGCAGATATAATCAAGCAATTACGCCTAACCTCAAGATATTACATGAGAACATATAACAATTTCAGACAAGCAGTTTGAATCTATGCAGAGAAAATGCAATGCACTCATCATGAACCAGTACTATTACCTATAACCCCTAACACATTATTAAGATGCAGACCATAAACAGCTAGGCAGGGGTATCATCATGTTCACTAACCAGCTAAGTAAGCACAACATCTCACACTGTAGCATGTGAACAACCCAGAGGAGGGATCACAGCTTCAGAGTAGCATGCAAACAAACAAACTGCTGACAGTAATACATAACCCAACACATGGAACAGCCAGAAGCTAAGCATGGCGCAGATCCACAAGAGTATAACAAGGCATGGTTCGTCAGAGACAAAATCAAGCAATCACCCTTAACCTCGAGATATCTACGCAAGGACTGGTCCCTGAAACGCACGCACAAAGAGATCGAATCGGTATCCTGCAATTCATCTAGGAGTAGTAAGCAACGGGTGAGAGGCAGACATCTGGGTGCGCACCAACAAAACCCCTCCTACAGCAACACATTCAAGACCCCTCCTAAAAGAGATAGTTTACATGTAAAACTGCCAGATATACATGTAAAAAAGAGATCCAAGAACCTGTGCCTAACATGCAACATTCTAATGTTTAGACCTGAGAATATGCAAGTCTTTTTAATGTTCACATGAACCTGGCAATATGCAAACTGTAACTAGTTATAGGAACATGAATTCCGGACATGCTCATTGTAATTTTACCGGGATACGAATATGTATCATGTTTCAGTGCAATACTTGTGTGTTTGGTTCTGTATTCCAGAAAATGAACAAAAGAGAAAAAATAACATAATGTAATTATTATTCGAAACCAACAATATAAGCAACTTCTTCCCAGCCTACACATCGCAACAAAGTCGCACTTTGATGTCCATGCTATGTGAGATAGTATTGAAGATGCCAGTAATAAAATCTACAAAGTTTGGCTGACGAAGTATCAATACTCTCACCAATGCTTTAGCGTTTGTCCCATATGTAATAATCTTTAGATCTTGTAACATATACAGAAGAAATCTACATGTAACAACAGAAAAGAAAAAGGAAACAGTTAGCTTTTGTTACTGGTTCTATTGAGAAAACAAAGATGTTTATGCAAAAATACAACAATATAATTGACACTACAGTATTAAACTTGTGGATGATCATCATACAATTCATATTGATTAAAGTTAAATGCATATGGCAAAACAAAATGAGAAAAAAATATATGGGGTGTATGAAATCCTAACACATATCCTATGAATTCAAGAAGTCACATCGATATTCGCAAAAAGAGATGCAGTCCATATATAAGAAGTTACAAGCTAGAATAAGAAGTTACTGTTTGTACACAAGAAGTTACAGATTAGATATAAAAACTTAACTGCTAGGTGTGACAAAGATAGCTCCATTTGAACTAAAACTACATCCACATAACACATGTTTACGGTGACGACATATACACACTGACCGGGGAAATTACATTTATGTTCTGCAGCTTATATTGAATGGATGTAATAAAACAACTATAGTTGAACTAAAAATACATCCACGTTTACGTGAACAAAAAACATACTAACTAGGGAAAATACATCATGAACTGCAGTTGTACATGCAATGGATGTAAACCAATTATAGTTGAACTAAAACTACATACCCATGTCATGTTTATGTAGACAAATACATACTAACTGAGCATCTATACAAGCAAATCCTTGAGGAGAAGGCATGCCACGGCCATGTAAAACGTAGGCACTCAACTCAGCCAATGTCACCCACCTTAAATCCTCTCGATGGGGACGCAATTCATCTCTCGAGCTGGAGTCCGTGGAGTGGGGATGGGGACGTGGTTTACGAGAGGATAGCTACAGAAAATCGAAGTTTCAGGTCGAAGCTACATACTCCAGCGGTAGCAGATAGGGAAACCGGGGAAGATCCCCAAATACAGCTAGCGGATACATTCACAGCAGAAAAAAGATTTAAAAAACATGTTAATGAACATAGTGTTAGAATAGTTTGCAGCAAGATTTCAAAGAGAGATATGCACACTTTACTTATGAAAATTCCGCAAATACCTATGAGCATCAAATAAAATTCAGGAAATACCTACAATCTAGTCCGACAAAAACTTCAGGAGCATATAAGAATAAATACATCCTATGAGTATAAACCCACATGCACATTTTACTTATAGAAATACATCCTGTTTCTTACATCCAGAAGCAAACTTTCGAGCATAAAATACATCGTTTGAGTACCAAAAAAATGTACATCCATATCATTCGTAACTCGTAAGCATGGTTGTTTCCCAAATTTTCAACATAAAACTACGAACTGTTTGAACAAAAATATTCAGAAACCCTACTGTTTATCTCCACACAAAGAATTGCATCATACATAGTCTGGTTCGGATCACATGTATGTAAGTATTGGGCCAAAACTATATGGGGTTACTACTGTCTAGTCTAAACACATAAACTGAACCTATGGAAGATAAACTGAACCCTATCAACACCTCCATGACTACTAGACCAGCACCACCGTGACCAAATGGGGGTAAATCAAACGGGCGTCGAGCAAAACGGCGGCAGCGAAGCAACAACGGCGGGGAACGACCGAGATTGAAGCACTCACCAGCTCAAAAGTCAACAGAACTGCGCCACGGTTTGAACGCAGCAAGGGGATGCTTGGGCGGGTACCTCCAGGAGATGGAGCAGAGCTGGATGTCGTCGTTCCGGGCGGCCACCTGCCGGGCGAGATCCTTCATCTCCTCGCAGTGGTAGAGCAGGATGCTCTTGTGGTCCCCCGCGCCGCCTGCCATCTTGGGCACGGCGAGCGGCGTGACGTCGGGGTGGAGAGAAGGCCGGTGTCATTGGCGCTGCGGGGCCCGCCGAGGTGGAGTCTGGCGTGGAGCCTGCCGGAGGCGGAGGCGGGGCGGACGCTCCAGGGGAGGCCCACGGGAATGCGAGGCTGGATTTCACTACGCCGCCGATGCTCTATCGCTGACACCTCCAAGCCCGGCCGCTCGCTTCGGAGGCCGCCGCGCCGCCGAATGACCCCTTCGACGCTGACGTCGCCGTCAAGGAGGTCGCGCCGACGGCCGTCGCGGCGCTGCCCTGGACGGTGATGCTGCGCTTCCGCGGGGCCGGTGGACCCTAGGCACGCGGCCGATGTGGCTGCGTCCCGAGGACGACGAGAGGAGGGAGGCTCGAAGGCCTATACCTGGGCACGCGCGAGGAGGAGGAGATCGGGCGCTGGAATGGAGGCCGGAGGCGTGGTTGCGGAGCTCCGTGGGCCGTGGCTGTGCGTATAGGTGGGGGATTTTGGAGAGGAGGACGCGAGGAAGAGACGGCTGCCTTCCTTTTCTTTTTGTCGCTTGCGCCGCTTCGGCCGGGAAAACTGGACCGCGCGACGACGATAACGACGCGCGCGAGGGAGCACCGTCAAAGGCCCGGGCACGGAATAGATTTTGCGTTTGCTGATTTAGGGTTTAGGGTTTGTGCTCGTGCTTATAGCTGTATGTTGGGCCGCCAGTGTGTGTGCCTACGCTGGCTTTGCGATTTCTATCGTGCTCGGACGGAGGCCTATATGTTTCTCTCTCAAACATGCTGCCGTTGAAATTAATTCCTTTGCTATAAGAATTTAAACTAATACCCAGCCAATTTTTTTTTCATCAGACAATCGTTTCACACATACGTGTCACCACATGACACAAACACGCTTGTCAAGCAAAATTGCATAAAGAACCAAGCAAGAAGTAAAATTACAATTTCACCCTTGAAAAACCTTGTGC
Organism: Poa pratensis; assembly: GCA_947311845.1. Lineage (NCBI taxonomy): Eukaryota > Viridiplantae > Streptophyta > Magnoliopsida > Poales > Poaceae > Poa > Poa pratensis. Next base: position 4,252,405 of record CAMZMU010000033.1, on the reverse strand, counting down.
CTCGCCGAAACATCGTCCTCCGCTGCAACGATGGTAGCACTGGAAAAGGAGGCGAGCAGCCGCCATACCTAGATAGAGCACATTCCGCATACAAGGATGCATTCTGAGCCGATGAACCGAGTTGTCGCAAGCGACGAGGCTGAGACTATGTGGCACGTCGGCTAGGGATACCGACGCTGTCAACATCATCCGACACAGTCGAAGAAGAGGAACGCCGCCGCATGCCGTCATCCACGCACCCAACTACATGATACCAAACACAACAACAACAACCCACGCGACCGCCACCCACGAGAGTGCTGAACGTCGACCACCAGATCCAGAGATGGGCAAGATGACCGGGCCACCTTCCCCCGACGCCGCTGGTTGGAGTGACACCGAGATGGAGGAAGAGCAGCGGCAAATTATTTGGACGCGACGCCGTCTCCTCCATAGAAACAGCGCCCGAAAAGAAGTAGAAAACACTAGGTCAATCCTAACTACAGACCTCCATAGAAACAGCGCCCGAAAAGAAGTAGAAAACACTAGGTCAATCCTAACTACAGACCGGACCCGAAGCGCCGTGGTCGCCACCCCCTCCCGTCGCTGGAGTGGGGGCAGGGACCGGCCGCTTGGCCGGTGTAGGTGGGGGAGATCGGTTCTCCCTGGATCTGTCTTTCTCTAGTGGCTAGGGTTGAGAGGAGGGGAAGGAGTAGTGGTACGAGTCGCCGTAGTTATGGAGTTATTCCCAGTCAATTAAGATCACATTCTATTGTAGAAAAGGAACATAAACCACGAAAGGAATTCATTGTCAAACAATCATGAAGGGAATTTATCAGAGGTCTTAAATGGATGCATAATACAGAGCCGCAAGTATTGCAGATCCTCCCTACGAAACACAATCACAAAGAGTGAAAGAGCTCATGGCCGGTCGAGCACATGAACTGATGCAAAATATACCGTGCCACAAGTGTTGCAGTTGCAGATCCTTAACATACAAAAACACAATCACAAAGAGCTCATGGTTGGTCGAGCACGTGTGCATCAGTTACACTGAATTAAGCTAAAACTTCAGTTATTACAACACAGGCGATACTACATAGTTTCTGTATCGAGATAAAAAAACCCTGTAAAAAAGAGAATTTCACCGTCTTCGGATTCAATCTGCTCCGGCATCCTTCACGTCAACAGTGAACTCGTACTCCTGGTCACAGCCCAGGTACGAGTCAGACATCAGGTAGATCATGTAATCCTTCCTCCCGGGCTCCGCGGCGGCGAACTCCAGCTTCACGCGAGCCCTCTTCTGGAGGGCCACCCTCTTGATCGCCAGCAGCTGCTTGGTGGAGTGGTCGCCGACCACCAGCCACCAGCCTTCCTCCTTGGGCTTGGGGAACCTGGGGGCGTGGACAGGGCCAACCTCTGATGACGGCAAGTTCGACATGTCGCGCTCCAGGGTCACCTGCAGGGTCACATTGTCGCCGGCCCTGATGTCGTCGCCCTCGCGGACCTCATATGCCATGTCGACGTTGGGGAACCGCTTGAAGAACTCGCCGATGTCCTGCAGCTCGGAGTTGGACAGCTGCAGCAGGTCCCGCATCTCGTTGGTGCTCATCTCGGCCAGGTCAAAGATGCTCTCGATAGGCTTCGCCTTGTTCTCCTGGCATCTCCGGGCCAGATCCTTGGTGAAGTGCGGAAGCTGGAGGAGCACGGAGTCACGATCCCACATGCCTTGGGTCACCATCTGGCTCAACTCCATTGCATTCAGAGCGAGAGTCAGCCATCCACTGCTGGAGATAACATCGACCATTGCCTGGAGCAGCCTATGGGCAGAAAGGAGGATCTCCCGCTGGTCAGCTGCCAGGTTCCCTACAACCGTGTGCCTTGCAAAGTGGGATTGCAGCAGAGCGTTGGCCTTCACATGTGGATCACCATACTTGGGCTTGTCAATAGAGAATCTCTGGTGACGGACTAGTCTCTCAATGTAGTCTTCTTCACCTGGGCGGCTTGGGAGCTCTGCATATTCTGATGCAGAAGCTAGAATTTCCAGGAGGCCTTTCATCTTGGTCTTCTGAGTTAGCATCGAGCTGAACCGTTCAATAGTCGTGTAGCTAATGTAGTAGTACGCGCAATGAGACCAAGGTTGAGCGGCTTCAGGTACATATCCTCCTCTACAGACACACACTTGCTTGATTCAAGGTCATTCAACACTGTCTCGATTAGCTCAGAAAGATGATCTGACAGATGCCTGTGACTTACACCCTGCAGATTGTAGTAGTTAGGGTTCTTGTTCAGCCTCCGGTACATGAAAGTCCAGGTCAGATAGTCCACGGCATCTTGCTTGTTCTCCACAACACCGACAACAACCTCTGCATTCATATGATCATGCAAGAAATGGTGAAGATGACTCTCCACGGGGAAGGCCTCATTGAGGAACTTCTTGTAGTATTCCTTCCGAGGTGCATGGCATAATATAACACACTTCCCTGAGTTATCTTGAAGAGGCCTGCTAGCATGACCCATCATTTGTAGCAGATCAGTGATTGGATAATCAGTATGAGCACTCTCCCTGCCATCATAATATTGGGTTCCCATCACAACAACTAAATGAGCAGGCAATGATCTCCCCCAGCACATTGTGCTACTCGCAACACACACTTGGATCCTCCCACCAAGGAAGAGCTGGGTTACAAGTTCCTGGTCAAGGTCACTAAGGCCCTCGTGCAAGTAGCCCACACCACAGCTCAGTGTATTCTGAAGTGTTTCTTCATTGACACCTCCAATGAAAGTATCCATCTCATCTTTCGACCCAAGAAGGAATGGTGTTCCACCACCCTCAGCACTCGAATATGCACACAAGTCCAATGCAGTCAACCTTGCATGCTTACGTGTCGGTACAAACACCAGGGCAGGCTTACCACTCTTTGCATGTTGTGTGATAGCAGTGTAGGTAGGCTTTGCCATTGCTTGCATTCTTGCCTCAAAATTTGCTATATCCACACCCTGAATGTGTATTTCCAATGGAACTGGCCGCACTGCTGGAGGGAAGTTGAAAAGACCATGAGAGGTAGCACCGATCCATTCTCCAAGATCTTTAGCATTTCCAAGTGATGCTGAAAGTGCCACAATCCGGATGTTACTGCCAATATGACTTGAAATACGCCGCATCCGAGAAACAACGATTTCCAGGACATGCCCCTTTTCAGATCCAATTAGATGAAGCTCGTCAACAATAAATAAGCTGACTTGCTGGATATGCTTTCGCTGCTTCCAACGGCGAGAAAGTGCATCCCACTTTTCAGGAGTACTAATAATTATCTCCCCTTTGTCAAGAAGCTTCAAATCAGCTGCAGTTTCACCAGTTAGCTCAACGACTCGGGCAAATTCTCCAAATTTCTTTGACCAGTCCCTGAATCTTTCTTTCGCAAGAGCCTCAATAGGAGCTATGTACACAACCCGCATGTTGGTTTCCCCAGATACTGCCTTCTGATGGTTCCTTAGTATAGCAAATTCTGCACATATTGTCTTCCCACTGCCAGTTGGTGCAGCAACCAACACGCTGTCGTCACTGTTATACAGGACAGTGAACACTTGAGTCTGGATGGGGTTGAAATGTTTAAAAGCACTATAAAGGCCTTCATATCGGGCATTCCTCAATGCAGTAACAGGTAGCGGCTGCAGATCAAGCAATTCAGTTGGTGGGGCATACTTTTCTGGAAGAATCAAGTGCCTAAAACAGACGGGAAGAATTGTCTGTGAACCAAGCCACTTGTCAGACACGACACGTATAAAATACTGAGGAGGCAATGGCTCGTATATTGGCACAGTAAAGTGAAGTGTGTGATCTTCTTCCACGTATTGTTTCTTAAGCATGAAGTACTCATGGTGAAGAATGTATTCGCCATCATTGTCCTCAACTATGACCCAAAAGGGCTCAACATATCCATGAACCTTCTCATCCCACAGGAAATCAGGTGTTATGGTCAGTTCAAAACCCAAAACTGTGCGAGTAATAGGTTGGACATGGGCAGACAGGTTCAACTTTGGCAACTGGTGGATGCACCTGTGCAGCTGCTTCCCCATCTTCGGGAAACGGATTAGCTCACCGATTTCCTGTGATGATAGATCATAGTACCTCTCCCAAGCCAATTCTTTTTTCTCCAGTTTCATCAGGATTTCCTTTGGAATACCAGGAAATTGGCGCAAGGGTGTTTGGACACTCCACATCTGCTTATCAATCATCTTGCAAAGATTGAGAGCCTTCTCTGCTAGCTGAGCCCATCCTCTCTTCAAAACTATCTCAAATAGTGCTCGTAAGAGGCGGCCAGCACTCTGCAACATAGAGGATAAGAATATATAAGAACTGAGAATATATAACAACACTAGACAAAATAAACAAGCAGTTCCAATTCAGTGTATCCAGCATAAAGACCATGTTACCTGTCTGATGTAGACCATATCAGAACCAAGGGAGAGGCCCTCCAGTTTCAGCCTCGATATATATGCTTGCAGCAGAACATTGATCTTTGCACTGGGCTCCTCCAAACTCTCTTTTACAGGAATTGGCACACGATCCAAAAGCTTTGCCAGCTCCATTTTCTCATCTTGCCTGACACTAACATACTTGAACTCTTCACTCAGAGAGAACAGTCGACACAGCTCAATATCACCCATCGTGGGCTTCAGATACTCATTGTATGTCGAAATAGTCCCATGACTAATATAGTAATAACTGGCAATCCTTCCAAGGTCAGTAACCTGAAAGTATCCCGTTTTCCTGTCATACTTTACCAAATTATTCTTATCCAACAAGTTTGCAGCAGAGTGTACCTGCAGCAGCATACGAAACAAGAATCAGCAGCAGAACATGCAAGAAGGACAACATCAAGAGAGCAGCTGAAGAACCATATTAAGTTATTAACAATACAAGCATAAGAAAATTGTCAACTATATTACTCTGAATCTTCTCTAAGATTTTGGACCAGTATCAAGATGCTCATCAAGTTACTGAAATAAATCAATATATGGAACTCATCCAGCAAAAGATAAAGAGCAGTGAGTTCCTTTCTTTTCCTATTACAAGAAAATACTACAAACCCCATTAACTGATAGGACGATGCCTTCCTCGACCTTTATTTTTCTAATCCAAAAATGAAAACCAATAGCAAACAAATGCATGCTATATTACGACAGATTATCCATGTTACATTTGTGTACCTAGATGCCTACCAATATCACACTGTTAAAAATTCAACAAAGCAAATTCCACAAAGTACTACAATGATATTGTATGATGCTATTATTGGACATAAATAAAGCTTGTTCTATTTTCGCATTCTACAAAATGCGCAACCGCACGCATCAGGCAACATAACTATGCTGCAAAGAGACTAAAGAACAATACGAAACCATAGGAGAAGAAGACACTTTTGCCTGTTCTCAAGGTTATCCTCAAATGTTCATTCAAAATACGGTTGCGTTAGCATAATGATATCAGGTTCACCCTCCAATGAAATAAATACGTTGTAATGTCCCAAGGATGCCACTGACCATAGTAACATGTCAGGTATTCTATTCTCCACATTTCACGCTGAACATACCACACCCAGTAAGTTAACATTGACTATTTAAAAAAGATTTTATGCTCATGAAACTGTAGAACACTAAGATTCACCCCTCCGCAGCAAAAAAATGTGGGCAAAGATTAGATGAACCTAGGAACATGTGATCCCACAAACAGATGAACCTAAGAGAACTCAGTTAGTTCATAAGTACAAAGCAACAGCTGAAGCTATGGCACGATGCTAGAAAATAAATCAGAACCAGAAAAAATAAAGGGTATAGCATGTACTTACCAAGTCAGCTCTCCTTTCATCTAGTGTTTTGTCTGTCTCCATGATATCTGCTGGCAAACCATACAGTGTTGGATTCCGGAGCATCCGGATGTAGAGGTAAGTGTAGCCAAGCCACGAGCATGCTTCCCGAGCATTCTGAATAGTCCCCAAAACAATCTCTGCATTCAGTTGATCTGCCAATCTGGATACGAACTGACTCTCAATAGGCAGTTGTTGATTCATAAGGGAGAGGTAGTATTGCAATTCACTGTGGCCCGTTATGATTATTCCCTCTCCGTGTGTGTCATACTGAGGCCTACCTGCACGACCAAGCATCTGCATGACATCCAGAGGACTTAATTCTGTCCAAGCACCTTTTTCCGGATTATAAATCTGGGTACCCTTTATAATAACAGTGTGAGCAGGCAAGTTGACACCCCATGCAAGGGTAGCTGTCGAAACAAGGACCTGTATATGCTTATCAGCAAAGAGTTCCTCAACAAATTCACGGTCTACCCTTGCCATCCCAGCATGATGAATAGCAAACCCATATGGCAGAAGGTCTTTAAGATCACTGCTTTTGACAAGCTCTGCCTGACTGCTAAGGATCTCCTGGCTTGCACTCTCATCCTTCAGAAAGCGAGTCAATGTGTCATTAGCCAAGGCAGTGTCTCTGATGGCACGAGCTGTTTTTGCTGTCTCCTTCCTAGAGTGCACAAATATAAGCACTTGATGCTTACCAGCAGAAGCTATTACTTTCTCATAGCAAATCTCATTCATCAACTGAAACCTCTGCAGTGGCTTCCTTACAGTTATCCCAATGTACTGCTGAGCGAGAGGACAAGGTCTGTAACTGTTATCAAAATGGAAGAGGCCTTCAGAGCGAACACGCAAAAATACAGCAACATCTTCATAGTTCGGGAGAGTTGCAGAGAGACCAACTAAACGTATATGTTCCTTGGTTGTCTCAATCTGCCGAACTGTTCTAGAAACAATACTCTCCAGGACTGGCCCTCTGTTATCATGAAGTAGATGGATCTCATCAATGATCAGAAGCTTTACCATTTGAGTATAGGTTCGGTCACCTGATTTCCTCGTGACAATATCCCATTTCTCAGGTGTGGTGACAATGATCTGTGTTTCGTCAATCTGTTGTTTTGTCAAGTTCTGGTCTCCACTGAGCTCCCTAACAGTAACACCAAAGTCTTGCAGGCGTGCTGACAAATTTCCAACAACTTCAGCAACTAGAGCTTTCATTGGGGCCACATAGACGATTTTGTACTTGGTATTGTCAAACTCACCATCCTTCATATGCAGACCAATCTGGTGAAGGATTGTAAGCACAGCCACATTGGTTTTACCAGCACCAGTTGGAGCACAGAGAAGGATGTTATCAGGCTTGAAGAGGGCAGTATCATAAACCTTGCTCTGAACCCTGTTTAGCTGTTGCATTCCAGCAAAAGCCGGTTGAGCCCACCCCGGGATTTCAGATATCTTCACAATCTTCTCGTTAGTTCCATATGGCTTAGGTTTCAATGCTGGCACATGGACTTCCTCATACCCCTTATGAGGTGTTCTAAATGATCCATCGGGAAGTTCACATTTCTTGTTGGCCATCAAGAGACCACCTTGGTGGAAGGAGAGATTGTCAAGATCAAGCAGCTGCCTCTGGCCCTTCAACCACCCACTCTCCATATCCCGCTCAACTGCCCGACGCTCCCTCGGACCATCAGCACCAGCACTGTCATTGTTTAGAAGCCTCTTCGCCTCATCCCTGATGCTTTTCTCCAGATTCTTCTGCCTCTCCTTTGCGGAGGCTCTCGTTGCATGTAGTTGCTCCAATATTGGAACTAAGCTCGGGTTACCCATCATCTCTTCCTCTATCTTCTTCCGCTCTTCCTGATCTTCAGCCCTGGCTAGGCGGGTACACCAGACTATCTTGAACCTGTTGCGTAGGACCAATTTGATGAGATCGAACTTCTCATAGTCCAACTCCATGACAAGGCGATTCTCGACATCTCTATCATCACCCTCAGCAATAATCTTCAAGATCTCCTCGGCAAGCTTCTGGCTCTGCTGGGGGTCGATGTCAGCATAAGCTTGCGTTATCTTCCTCTGAAGCCAGTAGGCGTCAATATCTTGCACGTTTATGTTGAGCCCCTCGTTGGAGTTGTGCATATCATCGTCATCCAACTCGCCGCCCATTTGCATGCCTCCAGGACGGTTTAACTCACCCAGGTCGTCATCATCCTCATCCAACTCATCTTGTACCTGATAAATAAAGGGAAACAACATTAGAGGTTATACATATGACAGGTTCCAGATTTGCAGCCAAGGATAGCAAAAGGAAAACAGAGATTGTAGACACAAACAAGATTGGGATTGTAGGTACCTGATCAAAATCACTTTCCTCGTCATCGTCATCCTCTTCGAACTCAACAGCGACTCCAATATCATCGTCCATGGTCGCGTCACCAGCATCGCCAGAGGGCACGGCGTCGGGATCGCCGGCGTCGTGGAAATCCGTGATGAGCTTTCCGATGGAGACGAACTGCTCGAACACCTGCGTGGAGACGGGGTTGAGGAGCTTGTCGATCTCCTTCTTCTTGTCGGGGTTCTTGATCTTGTCGTTCTTGAGGATGGTGAGCACCTCGTCGGCGGCGCCGCCGAGCACGTCCATGGGCTGGCCCCCGAACTGCTGCTGGATGACGCTGAGCATGGCCTCGTAGGCGGCGCGCGTCTCCTTGGTCTGGGGCCTGTAGACGACGTCGTCGGCCAGGGAGAGCACGCTCTCCTCGCGGGCCGCGGCGGAGCGGCGCCTGCGCTTGCGTGGTAGGTCGGCGTCGTCGGAGTCGCGGGCCTTCTTCTTCGTGCGCGACCTGGTGAGCCGCTCCTCGAGCTCGGGGGCCTGACCTGGACGGCGCGGTCCCCGAAGTTGCGGTTGTCGATCCGGCCCCAGAGCGTCTCCGGCTCGCCGGTGGGCTCGTGCGTGTCGCGCGGGCGCGAGTCGGTGGTGAGCACCAGGCTCGAGTTGGCGCGGTACTCGTACTGCTTGAACCGCGCGTGCGCCTCCGCGCCCCCGCCCAGGTTCGCCATCGCCGCTGCAGCAAGCGGATCGGGTAAGGAGCTCGGCGGGATCGAATCGAAGCGGCGGCTAGGGTTTAGAAGCTAGGGTTTGAGAAGGGGAGTGCTAGTCGTCGTTACCTGCGGTTCAGCGGGTCGGTGCCGGGGCTCGTGGCGGGTGGTGGCGGCGCTTCCTCCTTCGCCAAGCGGCGAGTCGTCGACGCCGGAGAAGGGTGGTGGATTTGGGGGAAAGGCGGCGGCGCGAGATTGGATTGGACTTGGGAATAAGACGAGCGGTGGCCTTTGCCTAGTCTAGGTCAGGTCGGGTCGGTTCGCGACGATGAACCGACCGTGTTCGGGCCGTGGCCCGTGGGCGGGCCGGTGTGAGAGTCATATAAGGAGGTCCAGCCCAAGCCCAACTACTTGGCAATAACCCCGAAGAGGAGGACCCGTATACACCAAATTGTACGACATTTACTCTTTACCCTTAAAAAATGACGAGATATATAAAATCCAATTTCGCAAAACAAAAAAAATCCATGGCATGTATACATTCCAATTCACCACACATACAGAAAGATTCAAAATGGTACATAAACTCTACACTTCAGACATTTCAGTCGCTATAGCATTCAGAGCATCGTTCGTGGTGGGGGACGTGGGAGAAAGGAAAATGAGTAGGAAGGACAAGAGGAGGTAGGGTATTAATAAAGCAATGGCTATGGAGGTATATGAAAACATGATAGGATATCATGTGCGATAATAACCCCTAAGTGTGGCTTCTCCAACTCATACCACGGTGATTTCGACTAGAGAACCATGAGGCGTATCTAGATCCTTGCCAATATGGTGACCGGAACACCACTTCATGCACAGCGTGACAATGTATGATTTGGCCTTCATTGAGAATAGCGTTGGAGCTATGGGTACGTTGGGGGGCCACCGCCCCCAGCCTGTGAATTTTTTAGGATAAATCCCCTTATTATATTGGCAATTATTGGCTGAAGGTCCCTAACATTTTCCCCCACCCCACCCCCAACTACTTGACCCAATCACCACTGATTGGGAATAAAATGAGAATTGCTTTTACCTAGTTTAGGTCACGCTTGGTTCGAGGTCATGGGTCGACTCATGTGTGAGTTTGTATGGATGTGTTCGATTGAATAAAGAACTCATCTTAGGCTCATATAAGGCGGTATGACCCGAGCCTAAGTCCTCGATGCATTATAAGAAGATAATTCGAAGGGCATGTTGATAGTTTAAATACCAAGTTGTTTTTAATTAACCCGCAATGAAATGAAGAACTAAAATTAAAGATACTAATGCATTGTTGTCGATGATGTAAGATAGATGTGGAGAGACGAGACACGGTCTGACGGTCTCTTAGATTTTTTTTGTTTATTTTTAGATTGCTCATATGCCATGTGATGCAGGCTGTTAGGACGAGTTCCCTAACGTATAAAGTGCTTAAGTAAGGAGAGAAGCTAGTGATCCAAATTTCAGAATTGAAAAGGGTGAGAAGTGATAGAAGACGTACAGTCATACATGGATCGCTCCGATGGTACGTCGAATTCATACGTGCATCGGCCGTGGTCTCGTCAACAAATACGAGCATCACACTGTTAAACCCCGGTCTAAACTAATCCATCGACTGATCAAACGCCGCTGATTAATTGTGCACGCAATTAGCACCATGAGCAGATGCTTGAGGAGCTCGCGGTTCGTCCTCTCCCAGCTTCTCCTCCGCCGCTACATGCCCGCGCAACCGCCGCTGACTCATTGCTACCAAAAATTTGGCAAGAACCAAAAATATCATTTTTTACCCAGGTCTCAAAAAATGACCTTGTCCATAAAATTTTGCATGTGCAAATACATACATCTGATTTTTTTCAGAATATTTTGACATTTGATAATAATGTGTAGCCAGGTGCAGATGCACTCAGAAACATTTAATCCACTTTTGCATTCCACTTTTTGATATAAATATATATAAGACATATTCATACTACTCTCGGATGTAGTTACTCCCTCATCTAAATGAACTAGCTTGAACTAGCTTCACGGGTTAAAATTAGCCGAATTGACCACGTATATAGTTCCCCTCATCCTCATGCGAGTTCTAGCTAAAAAAATATTGACATCAAAATGTCATATTTGATACTATATAATACTAACGTAACATCTTTACCATGTGTCATCTTGAAGGCTATGGCTATGTCCCAATTAATAGTCTTATATTTTGACTTTGAGGAGGTATATGGACACAGCTCATCTGGCACTCATATATTGTAGGGATGAAATAGAGGCAGATCACATCGGACTTATGCTACTTGTTGTCACTGGTTACGATCCACGCGTAGCCCATAGGGTCTTTCAGAGGCGAGGAGACGCCAGAGGAGAATTGGCGTAGAAAGATTACACCGGCACTCGTCCTACATATAAGACAAGATTGCGGCTCATATCACATAACATTATGACAAGGTCGTGAAAGAGGCGTTGGAACTGTATCCCCTACAAGTTCGCTCAAGGGAAGGCTCCAACCGACGTTTCTTCCTTATGGCGATACGCTTATCTCACTGTAGTTTCGTGACTAAATTTGTATTTTTTTACAACCTTCAAATATATTTTTTACCAAGATAATTGTGGTTGGTTGGCAGCATGGTCTTGTGGCATCAATGGTTAAATATGTCTGTTCGCATCATCTGATTTCCGTAGCTAAGTTAGCGAGAAGTTGTGGAGACTTGTCGTTCGGGCATGATCTTTGTAGCCAGATTAAAGAGGAAAATTTCTCTTTCTCGAGCCCGCGAGCCTTCGCGCGCGTCTAGGGGTCCCACCCACGTTCTTATTTCTCTCTCCTTCCCACGTTCGTCTTTCTCTCCCTTCCCACGCCCAACCGTTCCTCGAGACGGCGCCGGCGCTGCTGCGGAACCGCGGCGGAGAAAGTGGCAGTGGAGACTATACTTATCGGTGGGGGTGTGAGTGGTGGTGATCGTCGGCGACGAGATACGGTGTGTGGGTAGGGGGATCTAGAGGGATGGCCATGGTGGCGGCAGACCGGTGGAGGAGGTGATTTGAGGATGATGGGGCGGTGAGGCGGGAGTGTCGTCGGCCGTGGGCGGCGGGGTGCGCTTTATTTTTTCTCCTGACAATTTTAATATTTAGCGGTCCAAAAACCGCGCGAGCCGTACAGTACTTGCATATACGGATCACGATATTGTCACAAGTACACTGTTCACGCACTCTGGACAACATGTTGTGACGTGTACGAAAACGTTAGGTGAATATGAGTGTGCTTCGGATTCCTAAGTGCATCAGGGATCGATCGGGGCCTGTCCATACGATACAACCATCGATCGATCTAACGCCGCCGTTGCCGCGGAAACTACCACCATGAACGCTTCAGCGCTCCTCCTCCCAGCGGCCGGCCTCCTCCTGTACGCCGCCTACAGGGCGCTCACCGACGAAGAAACCGTGCCCTACACTAACCGTGTCCACCGGATCATCTCCCTACCATATGACCGTGACACGGCCGTCAACGTTATCAAGAAGAGGCACGGCGACACCATCCTTGACCCGTCTCACCCTGACACTGTCCGCGTCCGTCTCATCGCAGATGATATCCCCCGTGACAGGAAAGTTTTGCATGTGCACATAAACATAGAATATACATATATGTGAATTTTACAAAATATTTTGACATTTGAATTTTTTTTTTGTATCCCGATGCAGATACACAATCGGGCTCACCTAAAAGTTATTTAATCCACTTTTGCATCTCACCTAAAAGTTATTTAACTTTGTTGGTTGCTGATTAGCCAAATTGACCAAATATATAGCCCCCCTCGTCTTTGTTAGAGTTCTAGGTTAAAAAGTACTGACATCCAAATACCGTATATATTTTCTATATAATACTAGAGGAAATATGTTTGATAGTCAAAGGACCATATCATATTTTAGACTACGACTATGTCCTAGTAGTCTTACATTTTGACTTTGAGGAGGTATATGCACACAGCTTATCTGGTTCACTTGTGTATTGTAGGCACGAGATAGAGGCTGATTACATCGGAATTATGCTACTTGCTGCCGCCGGTTTCGATCCACGTGTAGCCCCTATGGTCTTCCAACGGCGAGGAGAGACCATAGGAGAGTCGGCATGGGAAGATTACATCAGCTCTCATCCTTCGTATAAGAAAAGAGCATGGCTTTTATCACACTACAAGGTCATGGAGAAGGCGTTGCAACTGTACCACGAACAAGTTGGTGCAAGGGAAGGCTCCAACTGATATTTTCCTTATTATGCTGGACTGGTGGCAGGTTTTGGGAGACTCTTATTTCAAAGTAACGACTCTATATATAATTGAATTTCGAAGCGGTTTGTACTCTTTGGATATTTTTTTACCATGATACTCATTTGCTCTTGGTGTGTTTGATATCCTGTGTCACCGTAGCGTTCTTTTTCCAACCGAGACATGCTGACCCTATACGAGCTGAGTTGACATTTTATCATGTGTTTTTTTCTAGAATCACTCAATTCCATTGTATAATCAAGCATAATTGTTCAACGGCGGCGAAATTAGGGCGGCGTTGCTGATATGGAACGGGGACGACTTTCTTTTCTTGGAAGGGAACTCTGGGAAGACGTGGTATCGGGTGCTTATGTGGTCCGGAGGCGGCTTTGGCACGGCGGTGCGGCAAGGCCAGGGGTTGCGCCGGTGGGCGAAATTACCGAGGCCGCCGCTCATGTTTGGAGGAGCTTTTCGAAACGCGACAAAGGAGGGAGAACGCGTCCGTTCCTTGAAACAAGCCCCGTCAGTCAGGTGCTTTCCTGATCGATGTTCGGCCCAGCCAATATATACAAGCCGAGAGCCATCGCTCCAACCGGATACAACTCTTGTTCGTTGATTTTTTTATTTTTTTTAGCTGAACTCTTGTTCGCTGATGTGTATGCAATACGATTCCAAATCGGTAAAAAAATACGAATCCAAGTCCTGATGTCATGCTGGCAATTTTTTTTACTTTGCTCAATGTCTCACCCTATTGCCTCAAAGCAACCTACACCTACAAACTACGTTACACCCCCAACCATAAAAAATATGGTGGTAACTGAAGAAAAAATTGGAAGAGAATATCTTGACCTTGAGAGTTTGTTGAATCCAAATACCTAGCAGTCATGTTTATCTGTTTATATAGGAGCTGCTAATCTATCTCCTAGAAGAAGCAAAAGACTAAGCTTTACAAACTCCGGAAAAAAATTGATGTATAGCTTAGATATGCTCTAGTTTTTATTGATATAATGTTACCGCGTGTAAACTGGCTCATAAACAGTCTTTTGTTTTTACGGATATGTATTTCTTTCATATAAATAGGGAACAATGAATGAACATTTTCTGAAAGCAAGGTGCTAACTCACAATTTCCACTTTTGTCTGCCTACATTCCTTTTTCACTATTAAATAACCACCACAGAGCAATCATTTTTAGGAAGCTGCAAAGAGATCATCAACATGTGACTCTGCAATTGAAATTTCATATGATTCATGGTGATACAAGTATTACAGCCTCAAACATACGAATGAAGCAATTCTATAAATATGTACCTCCCGGCTGGTGCCCAAAAACATACGGATCAACTGAACCATGCAAACAACTGCATCAAGCATAAAACAAACAATGATTCGTACTGAATCCAGATTTCTATTCTCTATCCACAACAAAAAAAAAACGACACGACAACTCGTCAACCCTGCTGGACTGGTGGTACATGGCTAAGAAGAACAACCCCCAAGGTCATGAGAAAAGGGCTCGCCTCGGCTATCTTGTTCGTGCCATTATGATTTGGAAGCAGAGAAACTCCTGTATTTTCGAAGGCGCACAGGTCTGAGGCTGCGCTTTGGGCTCGAGCTGGTGTTCTTGAGCTCAGGGCCATACAACCGACGACCTGGGATGTTCACTTATCGTATTTTCCCTATTTTTATGTTCCTCTTAGGATGCTTGTTACCGAACTTCTACTTTTCAATGAAATGAAATGCAAAGGTCTTTTGCGTTTTCTTGAAAAATATCGGAGGCCCCACTGGCAGAGAAGCAGCAACTAAATGGCCAAAGTACATGAACTTCGATGAATACGAGTGTCCAACAAGGGGAACGAAGAAAACGACTACCAGAACGAACAACCCACGATGGCTAACCACCGGTCTCCCAGCCCGAGTAGTCTATGGCAATTTAAAGAAAATAATACACTCAGGCTATACTACATGTGGTGGGATTGCATTAGCATGCCCACTTTAATTTTTTTCAAGAAAACGTAAAAGACTTTGTGTTTCTTTATATTGGAAAGGTAGAGTTTGTTACATCCTCCAAAGAGGTTTTGTTACACAACATGGAAAGAAAATTCAGTGTACCCAAGTCTGTGGGAGAATGGCGCGCATGCCCAAAACGCCGGCTCTTGCCCAAATGTGCAGCCTCATCCTTGATCTTGGCTACCAGTGTGTTGATTGATGGGGTTGCGGCGTTAAACATGCAGTCATTTCGATGTTTCCAGGTCATCCAAGGGATCAGCAGCGCTGCAGAAGCGATGCCCTTGTGCATAGGCTTCGGCGTGCTCTGACGTGCTGTGCACCACCACTCTGCCACGGTGTCCTCGCCATCAGGCACTCGACATGTGAGACGCAGCCCCGCGAGGATCTAGTGGCACACCTGTTTAGAGAAGGGGCGTCCCAAGAGCAGGTGCTGGATCGTTTCTGGTGCTTGGTCACATAGTGGGCAGCGGGCGGGAGCGGCAGGTGAGGCGATCAGCTGTCTAGCAGCGTCCAAGGTTGGGTCAGTTGAAAGAATTTCACATGCGGTGGCGCCCAAGTCTTCCAGGTGAGTTTCGACGCCGGGCAGGAGGTCGATCCATGGAAGGTGGTGAGGTATGCCGACTGTACCGTGTACGTGCCTGTTGAGGTCCACAGCCAATGTAGGCGGTCCTGCTCGGCTGCGAGAACGACACACTCAATCTCCCGCCACAACAGCAGATACTACCCAATTTCCTGTATGCCTAGGGTGCCATGGATGTCTCTTGCCCATCGGTGCACCAGCAAGCTGTCAGCCACGGTTCTATGCCCACTTTAATTAGGATAAGCTTACTTTTGTTTCCTTGACTACTGCCTTGGTGTAGTTTTCACCCAAACTCAAAACCGTCCAAATTTTGCACCCTCGTCTCAGCTATCGAAACTAGGGTGGCAACTCTAGAGAAAAAAGGTCCAGAGTATAAGACATGGATCAAGAATTTCATTCCAGAACCCCAATACCCAGTTGTCGACTTCATCTTTTGATATGGATAGCACATGAAATGAGGTTATATTTCCTACAAGCGGCAGCAAGTTACAACTAGCACATAAGCACGTTGTTTCCACACAAAAAAAACATAACTCAGGTACCACAGCATCATGATTGCTGTGACATCAGTCGTAACTCGTAAGGTATTATAAGGACAGAACAATTGACAGATTTAACTAGTAAAAAACCGAGATACTTGACAAAGTGACAAGGCTACTGCAGTGGCTCAATGGCTGGAGCAGAACTTCGGGCTTTAACAGTACCTATGAGGCAACAAATCTAATTAGTGAAGAATGCACAAGACATAGCTAAAAAGGATCAGAGATAATTAACTTCACCGTAAACAGAATTAATAACTGAACCTTTGAAGTTAGGTCAGTCCAGCAATGTTACGTAAAATAGCTCAACAAATTGGAATCAGGTTTAAATTCACCCTAACATCGCTGAAGTATGAAAATGGTCCAAACGGTTCCACATTATTTTAAAAAACATAGCAATCTCTGGGATTTCTCAATCAACAAATTCCCAAGTATGATCGGACATTTAGTTAGGAGCTATCTATATGAACCTTTGGAAGATGCTAACAATAGTCCTAAACATTAAAATACTGCAAGTAGAAGAAATTCTTACAAAGTCATCTTCACATCCACACAAAAATTCTAAGACCAGGGCGTTATGAATCGCCAACAGCTTGCCAGCTAATTTCCGTTTCAGCTATTATTGCAATGGAATGATCATATTCTTAATTCTTCCAAGTAATATGCTAGCCAACCTTGCTCCAGAGCAAAGGGAGAAGGAGAGAGGATAAGAACACATTTTCAGTTTTCATGCAGTCAAAAGACTAATGAAGCAATATCTATACATAACAAATTTCAGCATGGGAGAATAGCGATTGAAACCTCAACTTAGGGAATATGCGAGGTGCCACCTCAACTATTGACCACCGACAATTGCTAATGGGCGAGATATGAACAATATCCTCGTTACAAAATGGTCAGGTGTGATCGCCAAATCAAATACAGATTATCCATTCCAAAACACAAACGATGAAACTACAAAGACATCAGTAAACTAGACACAAGTTTCACTAACTTAATACACAATAAATACTATCAGCCTCACAAGTCTAATTTTCAAGGCTTTCAAGTCAATGAGTTAAAATGGTGAGGGCGATGACAGGCTGCATCTCACACGAATAACATGCAAAGCATTATCAGCAGCACGACCCTAAAACAAGACATGGTCTGTCTGACATATCAGCATTTTAATTTTACGTATCAGAACTTTAACAACAAGAGATGGGTTATTAATTAATCCTGGGCTCAAGTAACCTGCCACAGGTAATGATAGCTTTATGTTATTATCGATAAATATATTCTGCTAACAATGAACATACGTAAACAGAAGCAATGGAGTCCTCTTTAGAGAATGGAACACTCATCTTTAAGGTGTCAGATTTACCATGACTGACTTTGGTTGCACTTTTATCTTAACAAAAAGACCAATTTCCAAATTGACTACACATATACTTTTTGAAATGGTGCAAGCACCGGATGTCAGGACCCAGGTTCCGGACGTGCTTACATCAGACGCTCATCAATCGGACTAACAAGCAGTTCCCCGCAATAATTTTATATAGCAGAATGATATGACGAATAAATTAGGCGAAATAGTTTGGTATCTTCAGGAAAAATACAGTTCAATTATAACACAAGAAACAGCACACCTATTAATTCCATCAATCAAGCAAAGAGGAAAAGGATAACTAAGTTGTTAGTAAACACTTGGAAGCACAGTCCTGCAACCATGTGCGAAAAATAACTGAATTTAGGCTACAACACACATAACTGAATTTAGGCTACTGCTGTGTTGTAAAAACAAACAATTACCTGCAGTATAGAAACTGGTGAATGGATGATATGAATGCTCCAAAAAACTCCGATTAAGTTTACTGGACTGCATCGACTCGAGTTGAACGATGAAGGCACAATGTCCATGGCAGGACACCGATATAAAAACCGCATGAGCATCCTCAGAATACCCCGCTATAGCTTCATCACTCGTCACGGTCTTAGACGGCAGACCAATGATGTGGTGCATGTTAACGGTCTTCTGCAGCACCCATGTGAAAACACCATCACTGCTGATCTTGCGGCCCCACATTTGGAAGCTGGGGTATGACAGAACAGCGATGCCAACACCACCACCCTCTGCCCTGATGATCCGGATACAGCTGCTGTCAATGCCTGCAAACGTAGGCCTCTTGACCACAGATAGTGTGTGGATATCCAAATCAAACTCGAGTATCTCATCCTGAGACTCATTTAGCCACCAGTAAAGGGCATTGCCGATAAGGGTGCAGGGGAGACGGCTAGCCATGCCGGCACATGGTTCCGGCGTCGATACGAGATGTCCCCACATGCCAGTCTCGGAGGAGTAGACCCGGGCCATGGCTGGCTCTTCCTCCTCTTCATGGCTTCTGGTGCGTACCAGGACCACCTTAAAGGGGCTGGAGTGGCAGTCTCCGTGCACGTGGTCGTTGCCGGCGGCGGCGCACAGCACAGCTCCCCTGACGGTGGTCATATCGTATTCAAAATCCAGCGGGGCTGCAACGTGGTGGCGGTCGCCGGAGATAGGATCAAACACGAGGAGCAGAGGGTCAAAAGAGCTGATGATAAGGGCGCGGCCGTGGCGGCACCCGAGCAGAGCCCAGGAAATGAACGGGTCATCCTCGTCGCCGCCGCCGAGTTGCAGCGAGAAGCGCCCTCGAGGGATGCGGTCGGGAGGGTCGAGAATGGGGGTGAATACCAGTTCTCGGCGGGACTTCTCGAAGATGCCGAGGATGGGGGGCTTCCGGTGGTGGGCGAGGAACCGGCGGTCGAAGGCTGGGGCGGTGGCGAGGCGTTCCCAGCGCTTGGAGACGACGGCGGCGCGGGGGAGCGAGGAGGGTAGCGGGGATATTCGGAGGAGGATCTCTCCGAGGAGGTCGTCGTCGTCCAGCGCCGCCGCCTTCATCTCGATGCCGCCGCCGCCGCCTCGTCGCAGATTCTGGAATGGGTTTTTTTCTTTTTCCTTTTCTTTTCTGATTGAAACGGCGAAGTATTGGAGGAATGCATATCAACGAAGCAATACTCGGGCTGGGCCTCTTGATAACAACTCACTACGGCCCAACTAAGATAAAAGATAAATGGTACTACTAAAATGAATTTTGCTCAAATTCTCAAAAAAATGAATTTTGCTCAATCTTCCTCTCAAATATTTTTTCTAAAATGAATTTTCCTGCGTACGGTCGTACGTACAGTACACGGTACGTGCTAAATCACTGTTTGAAAAATATTAGGTTATTGCAACGTTTTGGTGTGCCTGCTTACGTGACAAATCTTGCCTGGCTAATCAACCTGTAGCTCAGTTAGGCCTACAAAAATCAATTATTACGATGTCCGTGCAGATGCAAAGTGATCACTCGATCGAGTCACGTTGAAATCGGAAAACTCTGTTCAATCTTCGGAAATCGCAAGGGAATCCTTTGTTCAAAGTTCAAGATATATGTACATTATACAACTACCTCCATACCAAAATGTAATATGTTCCAGCATTTTTTTTGAAAAAAAATGTAAGTATACGCGTATTAGTGTGTAGATTTACTCATTTCTGTCTGTATGTAGTTCGTATATGATATATTTAAAACATATTATATTTTGATAAGGGAGTATTTTTCTTCTTTTGGAATCCAACTTTTTTTTTGCTGGATTTTGGGATCCAACGTGAGAACGTGCACTGAGATGTCCACGGAACTACACGGCAGTCGCGCCTGACCGTTGAATGGCATCCCAGTTCCGGGCCTTCCGGCCACGGTGAGTGCAGTTGGATTTTCGTTGGGGGCTTGTCGCGCAAGTTCGGTGCCGTGCTAGTCGCCATCGCCGTCGCCTTCGGAAGAAGAGGAGGATTTGGGATGTGATTCTTATTGTGATGTTGTAAGGATGTTCAGCGGTTAATTTGTAAAATAAAGAGCCTGGATGCGGGCGCTTTAGTGCATATTTGGTTACGAGTGAGCAGACACGCAGGATTTAGATCGTGTGGTCAAAAACGTTTTGGATGCAGGGATACAGGAAAGAGGCGGATGCACAAGATACGACAACGTATTAATATGCATGTTTGGAAGTTCTTTATCTTGATTAAGTTAATTTTGTGAAGTGTGAAAATTAGAGCAAAAGGGCCACTGCCCCAGTTCCATTCCACAGAACAAAATCCCAGGTCTTCTTACAGAGTCATTACATTTGCACTCGAGGCAAAATGGCTGGACGCCATGCCTTCTGAGCAAAATACCAGCTAAAACACAACAAAACTAAATCAAACTTAGAACTCCCTTAGGGAGTTCTTTGCTTTTTTCCGGCTGATGCTAACGAAGAGCAAAGACCAGCCTACATTTTTACAGAAAGACTTTCACGAGGAGCTTTCCTTCAAGCATCAGATTTGTGCACCTCCCTCCACGTCTCCCCATCTTCTATCATCACAAGCGAGGCTGATTTCAACATCTTGGCAAGCATCTGGGTTGTGGTCTCTGTGAAAATAATTAATCATGGGTATGTGTATGCATGTATATAGTAAAATATATGTCACGAAACAGTCGCACAATGAGAAATTTTGAAATGGTTAGGAAAAGAGCAATAGTTTCTTGCTCACATTTACGATAAACACAATAGAAAACTACAAATATAAGTTAAATCTCATAGATTATGTTCCTTTCATTATTATATTTCTACTGTATGTGGCCATCATGAATTCTTATAACACTAATGTATGCAAATATTCTTATAAGACTTCCATGTATGTATATCTTATATATACACGTTTAATGTTCTTAGCTCTTGATTTAATATGCTTTCTATATTCTCTACATATGCTTAATTAGCAGTTGAGTATCATTTTTATTGGAGGTAATGATGTTTCACATAGCATATTACCCGTTGATTAGTAATGCAAAAGGCAGGTGGCGTGTGACAAGACCTATCTATCCTAAAACTCTTATTGATGTAAACTTCATGTATGAAGCACTATGTGACAATTGTTGCCTGCCATGTCATATTAATGATGCTTATCATAACGTTTTACAAAGCGTATACCAGTGTCAAAAGCGGGTGGCGCGCGGCAAGCCGCGCCAGGGGATCTAGTACTAATGGCCCCACATGCCAGCTCCAAAAAAAGAAGCATCTTGTGGATGACTTCTGGATTTATTTATTTTTTAGATCAACTAGGATTCATAAACAAGGAACCAAAACACTTGTCTAAATTACCTGACCAGCACTCACAGAATCTTATACTACCCGTTTTACAAATGTACACATCTTGATACTAGCCTTGAAAACTTGTTTGCTGCCAGTACGAGAATTCAGCTGCTGTCTTAAAAAATAAAAACACATCATCCAGATTGGGGCCTCAAGTTCAGTATCAGCGGCAGCACTTTCAGGTCAGGGGTCCGTTCCACGGATTGGAGAGAATAAGATGGATCGCCCAATCTTTTCGGGAGCAATTCTTTAACAAGACTGCGCGCCAATGCTATGACATGCGATATTTTGTTCGCATGATGTTGACCATTTCATACTCCTCCGTCTCAATAAGTGGCGAAGTCTCTGAACCAAGCTGGCGGATACTGTCTTGAAGTGCAGCGACATCATGTTTAACGCTGCTTGTGCATACATAACCAGTGTAAGAAGTAATAGCCGTTTCCATCAAGCCAAGCATTGCAACAGAGTCAGAGCAAATCCCCAGTTGTACTTCCTTGGGCCTTCCCAGGGAGTTCAGTTTGTCTGCTAATGACATTAGTGTCTGAATGGCACTAAGGATACCCTTGAGCACTTGCAATTTAACCAAACCGATGGACCTGAGACTTTCCCCAATAATATTATTCTTTCCAGATGTGCTTTTGAAGTACCGTGACACAGCACATGGACGGTAGTTGGGACCATATGTCATCCTTTCCGTAGAATAGGATACAAGCCTAATGTCCTTGTTTCCCATGTCAAGAGCAGCAAATACACCCAAGGGCTTCTCCTTGCTTTCAAGTGACAAGGACATCATGTAAATATTATTATCATCATTTACTCCAAGGGTAGGAGTCGAACACTCAAACTTCCTCAAGGAAAGTTGCTGCGCATCATTATCATCGTGCAGCCTGTGTGACAACAAATCCCAACTTTTATCGGTTAAGCGGATGCCACCAGTACGTACTGTGAAGCATATATCCCACTCTGAGTCGCCACTAGTAATATTCTTCTTCTTAGTTGTTGCCTTCCAACCATAGTTACCCTTGTTATAGTCCACCTCAACAAACTTCAACGTATCGCCGATGCATATCACGTCCCTAAACGCCCTAGGAGACGACGTTAGGGCGTCGTTGCCCGCATTTCTGCGCGACGGCCGAGGAAGTTTCAAGAAACTGAGCACCGGACTGGCGTCAAGCACATTGCAGACAAGTATGCCACGCGAAAGATCAACCCACCCCAACGAATCCGCTCCAACTGTGATTACCTTGGTGGTAGTATGCCAATAGGCAAGAGCCAGTTCAGAGGGGTCATCTGAATTGAGTTGGATCACCTTAGTGCTCCATATCTTGGTCTGGGACGAGTAGAGGAAGAGCTCATACTTCAGGTCGGTGCCGATGTGCTTGGGTATCATAGCGGCCACAACATAGTCCTGGCCATGGCTTAGGATTCCGACAACCTGGGTGGGATGGAACTTCAGCCGAGGTGGGCGCGGGAGCAGTTCAAGCGACGGATTCGTCCCTAGCTCGCAAGCCTTGTAGACGAAATAACGCGGCAGCTTGAGACTGGCAAGCATGATTGAGAGTACAACGGCGTCCCCATCGGTGCTGGCGACAGAGGCACCAGACCCCAAGCCGTGATCCCCGACATGGACGATGAAGCCGGAGACTTGTGGGGGTTCCACGAATAAGAAGGAAACCTCCACCTCCACCACCAATTCCCCCTCCACCCCCGCCTCGCGTCTGACATCCACCAGCGTTCTGGCTGTGGTCGCCATGGAAGCAGAACACTGATCGATTGAGATAGTCTCCCAATCGTAGTTCGCCCCGCGCACTACGGTATCGAGGAGGACCCAATCAGGATAGCTGGGGGATTCGTCCGGCGGCGGCCGGCGATCGAAGACGGCAGTCACGGGACGCGCCATAGATCGATATTTCGCGCCCCCGTCTCCGCCTCGTTCTCGATTTCTTCCGCTTTCGTGCTGAGCGCCACGACTCTGACCTGACCTAGACTAGGCAAAGGCCAAGGTGGGAAAGAAAAAAAAGGAAAATCGGATCCGACTATCTCTCCAACGAAAAAGATAGGTGAATCCGATCCGAGTATATCTCGTACGTGCATCGGTGCATTAATGCCTGGTCGCTAGATGCAGGCCTCTGTTCAAGTACACGTACCGTACCAATTAAACCCCGGCCGGCGTACGTAAATCCGTTGATCGATCGAGGTCAAACGCCGCAGCCGGTGCGTGTGCAAAAATCACCATGAACTCCTTGACGAGCTCACGCTCTGTGATCTCACGGCTCGGGCAACTCCTCCTCCACGGCTACAAGCCTGTTCCGCCGCCCCTGACTCCTCGGTACATCCACACAGCCGCGAGGAGGTCGCCGTCGGAGGTCTTGGACTCCATCCGAGGGTTCTTCTCCCGCCACGTAAGGCGTATCACTGGATTCACTGCCTATGGAACGTCGCCGCTGCAGCTACCGCCGGCCCGTTCGTGGAGCCGGCTGCCGACCAGTTCATGCCGGTGGTACCGCGACCCACGGATGGTCGTCGCGACGGTCCTCGTCCCGTTTGCCGTCGCCGGTGCGCTATGCCACCACGAGATCGTTCCCTACACCAACCGTGCACACCGCGTCATCCTGCCCCCGTCGAAAGAACGCGAGTTCGGCGACTCGGTCTTCGATGAGATCAAGAAGGAGCTCGGCGACAAGATACTTGGTCGGTCTGACCCTCGGACTGTCCGTGTCCGTCTCATCGCCGCCGATATCATCCGTGGAGTCCACCGTGCCTTCCCGGCCACCGGGAGACGTTCCGACGGCGACGAGAGCTCGGTTGCGGGTGACATGTTGGTCAACGAGAGCCGGGAGGGGAACAGGGCAGTGCAGCCACAGACAGGACATCTCGGTGACCTTAACTGGGAGGTGATCGTGGTCAAAGATGATCATGTCAATGCCTACAGCTTGTTTGGTGGCAAGATTGTAGTCTCCACTAGACTGCTCGACTATTTCAAGACCGATGCTGAGATTGCCACCTTACTTGCGCATGAGGTAGGCTTTCATTATGGGATTTATGGAAGTTGATGAGATGGTCATGGGTCGCGTTATTGCGAGTTTTTTAATGGAGAATTGACTTAAGCCTATTTCGCAGGTCGGGCACGTTGTTGCAAGGCATTTCACGGAGTTCACCAAGACAACCATGTTAATTCCGTTCCTGTACGACCTACTGCCCTTCTCACGAAGGTACGTTCATTCAGTTTCACGCATATTTAATTATTAATTGCATTGCACTTGGTGGTTAGCCAAATCCTAGCTGTTCCATGTAAGCACATTTTTCATGTTATTAAGGGCTATCTGGTCTCATCTCTCGTGTATATTTTACCTCTCTATATATATTGTACTAGGAAAGAGATAGAGGCAGATCTTATCGGAGTGATGCTACTAGCTGCCGCCGGTTTCGATCCACGTGTAGCCGCTGAGGTCTACGAGGAGCTAGGGAAGATCGGAGGAGACTCAGCATGGTATGATTACATTGGTTCCCATCCTTCATGTAAAAAAAGATCACGGCTTTTATCACGGGGTAAGGCTATAGAGAAGGCGTTGGATCTATATTACAAGCAAGTATGCGCTGGGGAAGGTGCTGATCGACTTTTTGCATATGGTGGCAGGGTCTGGGAGACTCTTATTTAGCATCATAGTTTTATGCATAAAATTTGAAGATTTGTACTCTTCAAGCGATTATCAGGCAAAGCTATGTACTTGTGGTTGGTTGGCTGTATCGTATATTTGTCGTATTGCATGGGTGACACTTTGATTCCGTGGACACATTTTGAAATAAAGCTATATAAACCATACTTTGACCAGTGCATATTCATTTTTTTTTTGAAAAGTGGAACAAAGTCCCGACTTTTGCATCGCAACGAAGTAAATAAATCTTTGATTGGAAGTTCTAAAAGATATGAAATTAACAAACCCGAGCTCACATGCCTCGCAACAATACCTCCACTAGGTTACCACTAACTATCTATACTACTATTAAAAGAGCAAACTTGTGTTGATACATTTAATTTGAGTCGTTTAATATTTGATCAACGATCCAGATCACTCCAATGTTTGACAACTCAACACACCTTTTCAATTTTGTCCTAATTACAGACATTGCCACAGCTAAAAGAAACGGTTCGTTACAATTATTTCTCTCTCCGTTCCTCCTGTGAGCCTTAATCGTCCACGCCGCCTCCTATGCTCGGAGCGCCGCCCGCCGTGCCTCTGCGCCGTCGAGTAGCACCGACTGAGATCGACCACATCCACTAGCCAAGAACAGAGCAGGCCGGAGGGATCGAGCTGTTGCCTTTTTATTTGCGATGGTGACGGCGGCGTCAGCGGCAGCGGCGGCAACACAGACGGAGCACCACGGCCGCGCCAACGCGACGGCGACCACCATCGAGAAGAGCAGGTGGGGGCCCTACTCGGGCGCCGGGGACTTCGCGGGCAACATGGCCGTCATCCTCGCGTCCCTGCACGCCGCGCTGGCGCTGGCGCTCGCGATCCACGCCGGCGTCAGGCACCTGCTACGCCGGCTCCGGCAGAGGCTCGGGAGGGACGGAGGCGCAACGGCGTCTGACCCGGAGAAGCCTCCAACCGTGGAGGTGGCGCCGGCGCTGCTGGTGCTGGTGTACTCGGCGGCCGGGACGGAGCTGGTGGGCGCGGCGTCCGAGTGCACCATCTGCCTGGCTGAGTTCGCGGACGGGGACGCCGTGCGCGCCGTGCCGGCGTGCGGGCACGGGTTCCACGCGCGCTGCCTCGAGCGCTGGCTCGCCCCCGGCGGACGACGGTCCTCCTGCCCAACCTGCCGCGCGCCGAGAACTCTGGTCTTAGCAAGAAGACGACCACAACGTTGTTGTATGGGTTTGCCAAGGGGCACTCTCGGTGGCCTACGCCGACTGCTCGCCGGAGAAGATGCTGTTTTGTTTAACCCTGAGCTCATGTGGGAGATGCTCAACTTCAGCTGGCTGATTGACCAGATGACATCCAATCGTGGAAAGACAGACACGAATCGATCTCCGAGCTCGTACGAATTGCATGGTCGTGCAGGAGCCGTGGTGTGTGTTTCGGGTAGAAGCAAGTCGCCAGAAGCAAGTCGACTTGTACGTTAAGCTAGCTAGCTAAGAAAGTAGTCATAGCCAAGCTAGCCAATACGTGCATATAGCTTGTACGTGCGCAACTCGACGGACAGAAGTTTGTACTACGTGCGATGCAAAATTTTATCGGTTTCTTCTTTTTAAAACAATGACAGATTCAACAATTTGGGACGTAATCTAAAATCATGGATATCAAGGAGCGAATAATGAAAAGAGATAGAGAGCTAGATCGGTATGCACAGATGATCAATGAACAAAAAAAGAATTGATAAAGACTTAAAAGAGCCTTGAAGCCTATCGACGAAAAAAACGATTAAAGATTCAACTAATTTTTAAAAGAAATGTACACGAGGGAGGAAGAAATCGGAAATCCACTTTGAATCCCGGGTGCATATGCTACTATTATGTTTTTCAAAATTAAAAAAATAGTAAAACACTTCGGAAAAAACTGAAAAAATTGAGCACAAACATATAGAAGTTTTCAACATCCGTGCAAAATGTCGGAAGGAAATAACACTTTATGTGATCTGTGGAAAAAAGACAAAATATGTTCATCTTGTTTTTTAATTTTGAAAACAATAACATGAGCATATGCACCCGGGAGCCAAAACGCCCACTTCGAAAGAAATATGCAAATTTGGAGTCAGAATAGAAGATAAAAAATGCACACAAGATAGACAAAATATGCAAATATGCATCCATAACAAAAAAAAACTATAATAGAGAAAATTATAGCCAGAATTTATTGAGGCGACTGCACTAAATTTGGTGACAAACCATCATGCCAATGCAAAATTCTTAGCGTGGTTTCATAGGTATTTACTGAGCTTTGAGATCGGAAATTATGTCTACGACTTTCTTACTAAATTTTCATCAAATTAACCTTAGATGGTCAATATATGGCAACACATGTTTCTGGGACACAAGTTCGTTTTCATAAGTGAAGAAGGTATGGGGTTATGCAATTAGTATATTGTCCATTCATTTGTACAGCCGGTGGTGCATATCATTGTGTTTCTAGGTTAGCTGCATATGCCCCTGATTTCAGACAAATGGATGTCATAGGCATTAGATAATTCTTTTGAACGATAACCTTGATTTTCTCGTGCATCTGTAGATGCCATGGATTCAATGTTTTTGTTGTTTTCATGTCCTCAATTTCCCAAATAATAATATAATAAAACCAGAGATTAAGTTATGGCTTTAAATAATTCAAACCAAATTATGATCGTTCCCTTTATGGTGTTATTCAACACGTGCATTGCACGTGCACCATTACTATGTCTATACGAAAATGAAAAGCGTCTCATGTGAAGGTTAATAAGAAGTAATATCAATTAATATATATCAAAAAAAAATAAACTCATAGTAGATGAAATTGAAACATAAATAAATTGTGGTTTTATTTTGTATACTATTTATACATTATATGAAGTATAGGTTGATTTCTATGAAAAATTAATTTCGCACTAACGTTTTTGGTAGAATGTCAAAACATTAAACGATACAAGGAGTGCAAATTGAAGAAGTTAGTGGATCCACGAGGATGAAGAAAAAAATGGAGGTGAAGATATTCATTCAACTTTATTTTTATCACTCGTCATATCCACCATCCATGTCAACATTGGTCGAAATTTGATGAGAATTCGTCAGCGAAAAACTAGGTGTCGTCGGTGTTGAAGTTGACGATTATGCGTTTGAACGACGCAAATTTTTCTCGCCCGTTTCACATGGGCCACAAGCGAAAAAAGATAAATTATATCATTTATCCTGAAAAATAACAAACACCTTCTTCCTATATCATCATTGCTAACTGGAATGAGACACTGAAATAATTCTCAGAAGATATTTGGTCTGATTTTAATTTTTTATCAAGAAATCAATTTAAATGGCTTAGTGAAATAACCGAATGAAACAAAGACGTGTTTGTATTATAATAAATTATGAGACGTGCATTGCACGTGCACGTTCACTAGTATGGTAAAAGACAGAAACAAAAAGAAAATACACAGATTTTAGGCAAAATCTTCAAAAAGAAAAGGCTGAACGTGCACCAATGATGACGAGTGCAACCAAAGGGTCGACCTCAGAATTTTCATCCCAAAGAAGAGCTTCAAGCCACCACCTTCAGTTAGGGCACAACACAAGCACATGTCGACATTGCCAGAAATGTTTCCACCAAAATACGCAAAGTTTACGTAGACGCTTCTACCATCATCAAATGTCCGACAAACGACTGAGTCGCTAGCTAGATACCGTTGGAGTAGAAATTGGAAGTCAATGATGTCCCATATATACCGAGACGCATCCAGGCACAGTCACACCACTTTTGATTGAGCATCAACATGAACGACTTGACACCACGGAGGACACCTCATGTATAGCACCTGGCAGGATCAGGCATGACTTGACGCCCCGTATGAGACACCGTGCATCGCGAGGTCAGAATGAGGCCACGTTTCGAAAATCGTGGTGACATGGCTGAAGTTTTTTTGTTTTCGCAAATGATCTCTTCTATTTTTTTTACATGGAGCTCCTCCAAATGTTAGTATGGCTATATTCTATCGGTTTATTAATATCCGACGCTCCCAGCACGTTGTTCAGCGATTTTTTTTTGCAAAATGTTCAGCGAAATATTCCTCCGTGGTGTGCACCCAACTGGAAGACGTGACTGATGTGCAGGCTCAAACTCGTCGAGACGCACACGAGAACTCACTCACGCGTGCAAATGTGCAATAAAACCTTGTGCACTTAGTCCGTTGTTAAGTTCAGTTTCGTCAGACACTTCGACAGTTTGAGCCTTGGCTAAAATAAAACCGCACCTGTTCGCCCTCCTGCGTTTCAGAAGACGAAGATAGCTGAAGGTGTCGAGCTTTGATCTAGTCCGCATGGCGGACGGATCACACGCGACATGGCCTAGTCCGCTTAAGGAGCGTGTTCTACTCATTTTCAGTTGGAACGTGTACTCTGTTTTCTGAGCGATCCACCTCCCACCATGGTTTGGCGGAGATGTAGCGGCCACGCGGACCAGACGATGGACCCCCACGCCTTTGCCGTAGCCGGCGGCCTCCTGCGTGCCCAGACTCAGCCACCCTCCTCGCGGTGATCACGGACCCTGTACCATACGGCAGAGGCAGCACGGCTATAACGCCGACGAACAAAATACCCATGCAAATTAACTGAACATTGCTTAGATGTTACTAGTTAGCACTTCCATGATCAAGCTTCAATCATTCCAACCACGGAAACATCGCATTCTTACCTAGCTTGACAAACTGGAGGTCAGATGAAATTGTAATTTTTTATCTTACCTTGACAAACCTTGAACCATATACTTTTCCTCCAGTAGTATCTGCCATTCCAAAAGCTCCTGTCTGCTTCGGTCATCTGCAGATGGCAAAAGCTCCTGTTAGACGAAATTCAGAATACAGAGTTGCAACAGCAGGGTAAAGCTCAACTGCCTGAACCAAAACAGTAAACTGTTTGTCGCCGCTAGCATCAAGCGGTTCCGGTCTGCTGCCAAGGTTTGGAAGAAAGAGTACCGGTACATCCCCCGCCTTGACAATAACTGTAGGTTTGTTATTTCGCTGATGGATCTCCTCGAGGAGTCTCGATCGCTTTCAGGTGATGAGCTGGATATGCGTGAGGAGGCTCGGGACGTGCTCGCTGGCTCGGTTTGTCGCGCGGCTGCCCACTGGAAGCAGCGTGGCAAATTCCGGGCGATCAAAGAGGGGGACGAGAACACTCGCTTCTTCCATGCGCGGGCGTCGCAGCGCCTTCGCCGGAATCATGTTCGGGCTCTCGAGGTGGACGGCGAGGTCGTCGTCGATCATGCGGCGAAAGCTGGGGCTCTCCACGGCTTCTACTCCAACCTGCTGGGGAGAGCCCGGCCTACCCGCTGGGCTTTTGACCTGGGCCACCTCTATCGCGGCGCCAGGCTGGTGGATGGGGCTGCTCTCTCCGCGCCCTTTGAGCCCAAGGAGATCAAGGCCGCGATCGACGGGATGGATCGATCAAGTGCGCCGGGCCCCGATGGGCTCGGCCCAAGCTTCTACCGGGCTGCGTCTGTTTGAAGCGGTTCACGCGTGCAGCCCGCGATGCTGCGTCTGTTTGAAGCGGTTCACGCGTGAAATGCAGAGCTGGGCGCGATCAACCGGACGCATATCGTTCTGCTGCCCAAGGCTGAAGGCATCCTTTCTCCCAGCGCGTTCCGGCCTGTGTCCCTGCAGAATTGCTCGATCAAAGCGGTTTGCAAGACGCTGACGACGAGGTTGCAGTCCCAAATTGGCAACTTGGTGGATGAAAACCAATCAGGCTTCCTCTCCGGAAGGAGCATTTTAGAGAATTTTGTGTTTGCCACTGAAATGGTCCAATGCTGCTACAAGCGTCGAGCTCCTACCTTGGTTCTCAAGCTTGATTTCTCCAAGGCGTTTGACTCCATTGACTAGCAGAGTTTGCGGATGATCATGCTTGCGAGAGGCTTCCCCACGTTGTGGTGTGATTGGATGGACATGATTCTCACCTCCTCCAAGTCGGCCGTCTTGTTGAATGGTGTGCCCGGTGCCTGGATCGATTGCAAGCGAGGTTTGCGCCAAGGAGACCCCCTGTCGCCGTATCTCTTCCTGCTGGTTGCTGATGTTCTACAGCAGCTCATCCGGCAAGACCCCCTCCTCTGCCACCCGCTCGTTGATGGGAGTCCGTGTCCGGTGCTGCAATACGCGGATGATACTTTGATCATCATGCGTGCGAGTGCTGCGGCGGCAGAGAGGCTCAAGGAAATCCTGGATCAGTTTGCTGCAGCTACGGGCTTGGTGATCAACTTCAGCAAAAGCACACTTGTTCCCATGCACGTTCCTGCTGCCGACCTACACAACATTCAGGAGCCGCTGGGGTGCCGTGTTGAAGGTTTCCCGCAGATTTATTTGGGCCTGCCGCTGTCCTGTGAAAAGCTCACTCTCCTCGACTTTGCGCCGCTGATTGCCAAGGTGGACAAGTACCTCTCGGGTTGGTGCGCCATTCTCCTATCCTCTGGAGGGCGTGTAACGCTGCTCAATGCCGTGCTGGATGCCCTGCACACCTTTCCATGGGAGCTCTCGCACTCCCCCCTGCCCTGCTCCGCGCGATCGAAGGCCTACGCCGGGCGTTCCTCTGGGATGTGGCAGACCGGCCGTCCGGGGCGAAGTGCCTGGTCGCCTGGACTGCAGTGTGCCGGCCAAAGCTGGAGGGTGGCATGGGCATCAAGCAGCTGACGGTCAAGAACGAGAGTCTCCAGCTCAAATTGGTGCATCGTTTGCACTCTGCTGTTGACGCGCCCTGGCCTCGCTGGGCGTGGAGTGCTGCTGCTGGGCAGCACTGGAAGCACCTGGTGGCGCTCATGCCCCTGTATCGTAGCATCTCCGCTGCGCGTGTCTGCGACGGACGCCGCACTTCCTTCTGGCGTGACTCTTGGGTTGGTGGCGAGGCGATCGGCAACCGCTGGCCGGTGCTCCTGTCGCATGCACTGGACCAAAGCGCCACGGTCGCGGCTGTCCTGGGCGCTGGTGTGCGCCAATGCCTGGTGCCACGTCTCACCCCTGCTGCTGAGCGGCAGCTGCCCCGGCTTGTCGAGCTCGTCGCTAGAGTTGCACTGTCGGAAGGGCACGACACGCGCGAGCTGCTGCGGTGCCGCAAGAAGGATGGATCGCTCGACACCTCCGCCATGTACAAGCTGCGCACCTGGGGTGGCATCGACGCCCCCTTCCACGACTTCGTCTTGATCAACTCCGCACCCTCAAAGGTGCGGTTCTTCGCGTGGCTGCTGTCCAAGGGCAGAATCCAGTCGCGGGCGGCGCTGCTGAAGAAGAAGATCCTGGACGCCACGGAGGCGTTCTGCCCCATCTGCCGGGCCCCGCTCGAGACCGCCGACCACATCATCTTCGAGTGTCCTTTCTCGCGGAGGTTCTGGACGGCGCTGGGGTATGTTTTCCCTACCGATGCTAACGTCAGGGACGTCCACGCCTATGCCGCCCCCGCCGGCATCCCCGCGTCGTCGGCCTCGACGTTCACTCTACTGTGCCTATGGAACCTGTGGAAGCACAGGAACGCCGTTGTTTTTCGTGAGCAACGTCCCTCGCTCTCCCTGCTTCTACGCAATTGTCGTGAGGAGGCACGCCTATGGCGCGTCAGGCTCCCGGCGGCGCATGAGGCCGATGCCATGGCTTGGCTGCAATGTCTGGACCAGGTTGTGCGCTGATGCCCCTATCCCTCTTTTTCTCTCTCTTGTAATCCCGTCCCTGATGTAAAGATCACTACCTACGCCTTTTGGGTCTGCATATATATATATACGAAAAATTCAGGTGGGGGACTTTGTCCCCCCCCCTCCCGTGACCATCAAAAAAAAAACAGTAAACTGAAAGTAGCGAGACATATTGATATCAAGAAGTTGGCGCATGACCTGTCATCAGTGACCTTCTGTCATATTAGTCGTTTGCTTAATACTTCAGCTCACATTTTAGCTCGTCGAGTAGACCAATTTGGTGTTTCCTTTTATCGTCTTAGCGCTCCGGAGTTCTTTGTAATATTGATACTTAATCAATAAAGTTGCTGAAATCTCAAAAAAAAAACTGAGTATCTCTCTCCAAAAGAAACGGAAAAGGTAGGTGAATCCGAGTATACCTCGTACCGTCGTATGTGCATCGGTGCATTATAATGCCTGGTCGCTAACTGCAGGCCTCTGACCCACCGACGCACCGTACCGATTAAACCCCCGGTATCAATCTGTTGGTCGATCGAGATCAAACGCCGCCGCCGGCCGGTGCGGTGTGTGAGGAAAATTCGCTATGAAATCGTTGACGAGCTCGCGTTCCGTCCTCTCACGGCTCGGACGGATCCTCCTCCAGCGCTACAAGCCTGTGCCGCCGCCCCTGACTCCTCGGTACACCCACCACGTCCACACCTCCGCGAGGCGGTCGCCGTCGGAGGTCTTGGACTCCATCCGAGGGTTCTTCTCCCACCACGCCAAGCGTGTCACTGCCTATGGAACGCCGCCACTGCAGCTTGTGGCGGCCAGTTCATGGAGCCGGCTGCCGACCAGTTCACGCCGGTGGTACCGCGACCCACGGAAGGTCGCCGCGACGGTCCTCCTTCCGTTTGTCGTCGCCGGCGCGCTTTGCCACCATGAGATCGTTCCCTACACCAACCGTGCACATTGGGTCATCCTGTAAATTGTGAATCCGGGCTGCTTACCGCACGCCTCGGTCTGTCATATATTTATATGCAAGAGTACATGTACAACACGATTACAATTGTATACAAGCATGGTAAGTCTCAGCTTCCTTGTCTTGTGCGTCTCGTATTAGCTGGTTCTAGAGAGTTCTTCTCCAACACGCCCCGCAGTCTGAACTAGGGAGAGCATCGACATGAAGACTGGACCGAAATTCTCGAAACAAGGCCGTAGGCAATCCCTTCGTGAAAATATCAGCGAACTGTGACGATGAGGGGACATGGAGAACCCGAACGGCACCAAGAGCTACTTTCTCCCTGACAAAGTGAATGTCAAGCTCTATGTGTTTGGTCCGTCGATGATGAACAGGGTTAGCCGAGAGATAAACTGATACCATGTAAATTGTGAATCCGGGCTGCTTACCGCACGCCTCGGTCTGTCATATATTTATATGCAAGAGTACATGTACAACACGATTACAATTGTATACAAGCATGGTAAGTCTCAGCTTCCTTGTCTTGTGTGTCTCGTATTAGCTGGTTCTAGAGAGTTCTTCTCCAACACATCCTATCCCCGTCCAGTGAGCGCAGGTTCAGCGACTACATTCTCAATAATTTCAAGAAGGAGCTTGGCGACAACATCCTCAGCTCATCTGACCCTAATATCATCCACGGAGTCCACCATGCCCTCCTCACCAAGAGTACTTCCGATGACGACGTTGGCAGGTCCTTTTACAATGTCCAGAGCCTGAAGCAAGGGAAAGTAGTGGCACAACCGCAGACAGAGCATCTTCGTGACCTCGATTGGGAAGTGGTCGTCGTAAAAAATGATCGCTTCGGTGCACGCAGCATTGGTGGTGGCAAGATTCTACTGCACACTGGATGCCTCAAATATTTCAAGACTGATGCCGAGATTGCCACCCTTATTGCACACGAGGTAGGTCTTTCGGATCATGGTCAGATCATTCGTTTCTTCTCGCTTTCAAGCGGGGCACTGATTTATGCCCTTTTTAGGTGGGACACGTTGTTGCAAGGCATTTTACGGAGTTCACGAAGATAATAAAGTTAATTCCACCCCTCAACAAACTAATGCCCTTCTCCCGAAGGTATGTTAACTAACCTTTGCATTTCATTCATGATTATATATTAAGTTCTCACGAAGGTATGTACTAATGCCGTTCTCATGAAGATAATAAAGTTAATTCCACCCTCAACAAACTGTATGTAAGTTGTTCCATGCCAAACTTGACGCGTTACCATGAGATGTCGGTGTGATCACGAGTGCGAGTGACTAGCCATCAACGTTCGAACGGTGTGGAGCCAGCCAGCCCATCATATAGGCTCTGCACTGTTCGCACAATTTTTTGTTTTATTATTCTATAAAAGGACATACCCAGTGCATAGAGGCTTCCACACAAGGTGGGGTCTGGGGAGGGATTATAGGAACCTAGTCTTTCCCCTGCAAAGTGCAATACAGAGAGGCTGGTTCGAACCCAGAACCTTTTGGCACAAGTGGAGAGGACCTCACCACTGCACCAAGGACCTTTTGTTTTATTATTCTATATATTCTTTTTATAAGAAGTACTTACATGTCATTTTTCTACATAATTAACATTATGTGTGGACACTGAACTTGCGTGTGCAATTATTTTCATGTCGGAAGCTATCTGGTCTCATGTGAGTTTTATGTATACATGTTGTAGGAAACAGATGGAGGCAGACCTCATCAGGATGATGCTACTGGCCTCTGCCGGTTATGATCCACGCGTAGCCCCTAAGGTCTACGAGAAGATTGGACAGATATGTAGAACCTCGGCATGGAAAGATTACATTGGCACCCATCCTTCGGGTAAGAAAAGATCACGCCTCTTGTCACAAGTCAAGGCCATGGAGGAGGCGTTAAAACTATACGAGAAGCGATTATGCGCCGGAGAAGGGGTCGACCACGGTGGCAGGTTCGGGGAGACTCTTATTTACCAATAGTTTTGTAAACAAAACGTGAAGAAATGTACCCTTAAAGCAAATTGTTTCGCCAAAATGTTTAGAAGTGGTAGGGATCTCCACCCACTTACCGACCGAGTTGGTATCTTCCTTCTACAAAGGGAAGGTATAATCCTTTTGTAAAGTTTATTTTCTTTTGGTTACTCAGTGTGTCTCCTTCTTAACTTTTTTACCTTTACAAAGGTTTATGTTGTTTTATGTGCGCATGATTATATGGTACAATCTTCTTATATATAGTAGATACGTACCAGTTGCAGTTCTCTTCATGCAATTACTTAGTCACAGAATTTTGACCTTTTATCAGGATGTGCCTACTAATTACCTAGGGCTTATATATGAAAAAAGGCATCATGTAAAATAAAACTAGTCTCAATGACTCGTCAAAGTAGACAGCAAAACATCTAGAGGATGCTACACAGGCGTTAGGACACGCTGATGCAGGCGCTGGCCAGCGAGGCGAGGTGCAAGGCACGCTGGTGGGGAGTAGCACGAGCTGACCGCCCCGCATGGCGAGCCATGGAAGTACGTTCTGACGGAAGGCCAAAGCGTGCTGGCTGCAAGTAAGGCAGGACGCGACGGTGGCGATGCCTGAGATGGCGAACAGACGGCGGACTCGCAATGGTGCGGCCGACGTGCTGGCACTTGTGCAATAAAACCTTGTGCACTTAGTCCGTTGGTAAGTTCAGTTTCGTCAGACAATTCGACAGTTTGAGCCTTGGCTAAAATAACACCGCACCTGTTCGCCCTCGTGCGTTTCAGAAGACCAAGATAGCTGAAGGTGTCGAGCTTTGATCTGGTCAGGGGATGGCATGACGGACGGATCACACACGACATGGCCTAGTCCGCTTAGGGAGCGTGTTCTACTCATTTTCAGTTGGAACGTGTACTCTGTTTTCTGAATATAAAAGGCAGAGCAAGAAAGAGAAAGCATTACGAGACGCAAAACCTCCGTTATGTTCACCGTTCCTCTTCCTCCCTCCCTCCGTTTCCGTTATGCATTCTTACCTTGACAAACTGGAGGTGATATGAGATTGTATCTTTTATCTTACCTTGACAAACCTGGAACCATATACTTTTCCTTCAGTAGTATCTGCCATTCCAAAAGCTCCCATCTTCTTCGGTCATCTGCAGATGGCAAAAGCTTTTTTTTAAACTAAAGGCCAGAGGCCCGACGTTAAATTAATAACGCCAACAACGGCGACAAGGGTACAAAGTGCTGAACCCAGCTTACAACAACGAACTGCACTCACACACCCAAGATACAGGACAACCAAAGAAACTCCAACAAGACAGACGCCACCCAAGCCTACTCCGGTGAGGTTGAGAACCAGCTTGGCGGGCAAAGGTGTTGGGCCGAAGCTCGCCCTCGAGGTCGGACTGGCACACCGACGAACGCTGCACACCGTCAACACGGGCAAAGACGTCGGGCCAAACACACCCTATCGACGAGAACGGCACACCAACACACACTGCACACCGCCGAGACCCGCCCAACGGCAGTGGAGACAGCCACCAGGGAAACACCTCCACGCTGAGGCAAACCAAGGAGGTCCAAACAAGAAACGCCGAGAGAGCAGTTCAAGCAACAAGCTTTGCCGGAGGAAGAACGCCGAAGAAGACTCCGCCACCCCGCCTCCAGAGAGCTACCCACCGCGAGCTCCAAGGCGGTGTCTTCAAGAAGATCACGACGTAGAACGCCGCCACCGCCCAATCCGAAGATCTTGGGTTTTCACCCGGAGCACGTCGGAGGGCAGAGGACAGCCACGCACGGCGCCTTCAAGAAGGGAACGGCGTCCACGGACGCCGCCGCCGCGGCCCAAGCAAAGACTTGGGCAAAGGTTTCCCCCGGCATGACCTCTCCACCTCCCACACAGGGCAATGGCGCCGCCAAGACGGCGACCACACCACTGTCACGGAGCGCACCTCGCCAAGCACCACCCGTCCACACGGCCGTGGTCTCGGCCAGCACCACAAGAACCTCGGGCTCGCCCGCCAACCCACAGGCTCCCCACCTTCCAGGGCCGCTGCCCCGGCGTCCCGACACCTCGCGCCGCCGAGCTGAAGGAAAGCGGACGACCACCTTGACTGCAACCTCCTGAGGTCTATGGCTAGCAGCCCCCATGGCTGCGAGCCTCCAGAACCGAGAGGGGGCATCACTGGGCTCGCCAGGGCCCGGGGCCCCTGCCCCGACCCAAGAATGCGAGGCGGCCGGAGCGCCGTCGCGGCCGCACTGCCCAGAACCCTCTACCGAGTCTTCGACACAGGAGCGGCGAGCTGCGCCGCCGTCGGCCAGAGCCGACCATGGCCGCGCCGCCCCACCAGCACCAAAGGGGATCTCCACCACCACCAGCCCGCCAGGCCCGAGAAGATGCGCCGCCCGTCGCCGCAACCGCCGCGAGGCGGCGCCGCGCCCGGACGCGCTAGAACGTCGCGAAGCCACCACGCCGCCGGAGAGCCGCGCCGTCGAGCCCCTCGCCAAGCCCGTCGCCGTCATGGCCGCCGCGGCCCGCGCCCCAGCCACCACGAGGGGGGAACGAGAGGGTCCGCCGCCGCCGACACCGCACGGGCTTTGCCCGGCGGCGCTCGCCGGCGGCGGCGGGGAGGAGGGGCGGAGGGAAAGAGCTGCTGGCGGCGCTAGGGTTCGGCGCCTCCGTCGCCCGCGCGGGGGGCGACGAGAGACGCGAGAGGATCGGCTCTCTCTATCAGGATTAACCAATCCTCTCGGTGGTTGGAGTGTCAGATGGCAAAAGCTCCGGTTAGAAGAAATTCAGAATACAGAGTTGCAACAGTAGGATCCAGCTCAACTGCCTGAATCAAAACAAAGAACTGAAAGTAGCGAGACATATTGGTGTTACTGTCGAACATTTCTTTTTAGCGCAAGCAAACAAGTAAAACTGCATTTTTGCAGTTAGGAAGACGACACTGGTTGCATGTTTATCACCCTACGGATGGAGAGAAGCTTGAACGCCTCGAACATGTTGCTCATTGCCTCCAGCTCATTCAGAACGCGAAGGTCGCGAGGATGCTAGACAGGCGTTAGGACACGCTGGTGCAAGGCGCCTGTGGGGGAGTAGCACGAGCTGACCGCCTGCATGGCGAGCCGGCGGAAGTACGTACTGATGGAACGCCAATGCGTGTTGGCTGCCAGTGCCAGTAGGGCAGGACGCGACGGTGGCGATGCCTGAGATGGTGAACAGACGGCGGACTCGCAATGGTGCGGCCGACGTGCTGGCACTTGTGCTTGTGCCGCGAGCACAAAGCGGTCCCAGACATCGCCATGCGCATGGCTACAAAGAAGACCGCCTCGCTCCACGTTCTCCTTCCTTGACCTGAAGCCGAGCACGGCGGGAAGCATTTTGTCGAACATCTCGCGGGCGTTGGCCATGGCGGAGACGGCGATGAGAAATTTGACCTTGCGTTCGCGGCCCACCAAGGGTTGTGTCTTAGTGTGGTTACCCGGTTGGTGGTAGCCAGCTACCGTCGCCGCCGACATCCTGCGTGCCCTGACTCACCACCCTCATCGCGGCGATCACCGACGTGGACCTAGAAAGCGCGGATACGGCAGAAAAGTTGCGTATCAGGGTTGGATACGTATCAGATACGGGATACGTATCCGATACATCAGGATACAGAACGCCTCCATCGAACTTGATGCATTGCTATCCGCCTCGATCAAATGCAGTCCAGATGTTGAATGTTGCTCATGTATTCCTCCAAATGATGATCGGAAGTGGCAGGCATGTACAGAAAGTCAGGAAGACTCCTATATACTACTAGTAATCTCATTCTCGTACAAAAAATCACTAATTTATATATATTATTAACTTAATTATATATACAAACGTATCCCCGTATCCGTATTTTTGAAAAATCGACGTATCGGCGTATCGCGGTATCCGTATCCGTATCGCCGTACCCGGGCATCCTAGACGTGGACAGCGTAGGCTGAAAATTTACACAAGACCCTGTACCATACTACTCCACAGAAGAGGGTTTTCTTTTGCAAAAAAGTACAGCCTGCCTACTCCTCAGTGAGTCGGTGTAGCTATAATGTCGCTGGGGAACTAAGGACCCATGCAAATTAACTGAACATCGTGTATTCTGGTTTAATTCCATAGCTTAACTGAATATTGCCTGGATGTTAATTAGCACTTCCATGCTCCTGCTTCAGATGGAAACATCGCATGCTTACCTTGACACACTGGAGGTGAGATCGATAGAAAATAATGTTAGTTGTCTGTCAGCAATAACATACTACAGGTGTAGTGACACTTGACACTGTAGTTTCCATTTCAAGAATCTACTTGAGTGTACTACAGTCTTTTTTGGAACTTAGCCAAGTCATACAAAGGTGAAAAATGAAGTACCAGGTTTCACTTTCTTTTCGAAAATAAAGCACAATGTGTGGAACTATATGATGCGAACACCAAAACATTAGTCCGGTATTTCTGAGTCATTTGGCTCCGTAATCTCCTTTTGGCTCTGTAATCTCCTTTTTCCGAGTCATTTGACTTGTTATGCGACAATGTACATAAAACCTCTCTTCTATCTAATCGGGTGCAGGATCGACTGCTCCTCCTTTTGGCTCTGTAATCTCCTTTTTCCGATTCATTTGACTTGTTATGCGACAATGTAAATAAAACCTCTCTTCTATCTAATCGGGTGCAGGATCGACTGCTTTAATAACTAAAACAACACCAAAACTTTAGTCCGGTATTAACCTGAACATAAGCCTATAGAATGAGGAGAACTGAAATTTTGTTTTACCTCGTGAAGCATGAAACCAGCTTCCCCTGCAGCAGTGGCAATTCAGTTTTATTCAAGTATTACCATCAAGCGGAGCCCTATCTGCTTCAGTGCAGATGGCGAAAGCTCCAGTCAGAAATTCAGAATACAGAGTTGCATCAGGAGGGTCCAGCTCAACTCCCTGTATCAAAACAAGGAACTGAAAACAGTGAGACGTATTGGTATTACTATTGGCAGTTTTCTTATCCCAAGTAAGTGAAACTTCCAGATTTTCTATAGCAAGTAAAGGGCTGGCACATATCCTGATTTACTCGGTTAGAAGACGACACTGGTTACTGTAAGGTAGCCAACTGAACTTGCATCCAAACATACTGCGTTGTTATCACTCCCAGATATAAAATAAGTATATTTGTTATTTTAGCAACAACAGTTATAGAGATAAGAATCGATTGACAAGGGTAGTAAAGAATCATCTTGGGCAGAATAGTTAGCATTCATAAAGATTGATCATGCCTGACGAAATCCCCGTTGCAGCTCCACACGTGGCTGCTACTGCCGGTTCGAGCATTGTTAAGAATACTACAGTCTGACAGCTAGCTTCAGCCAGAGCATCTGAGAAACCAATGCTTCAAACTAGTACAGTACCGGTACTTAACTAAGTCAAACAAAGATGAAATATGCAAGTACCAGGTTCCCCTTTGTTTGAAAATGAAGCATGGCAATGTATGATGCAAACACCAAAGCTTTAGACCGGCACCAGAAAGCCAGCCTGTAGCGCTGTAAAATGAAGAGCTGCAACCAGAGGTGCACCTGAAACGTCTGAAAACCTCATTCAGCTACAAGAAAAAATCACCATGATTGAAAAATATATATAATGATTTTGATGTAGAGAATTGTCAGATATTGAATTCTGGAACAAAAACAGGAAAACTGTAACATATGTACACACACAATATATGTTTACATCTTGATGATTCTCCTTTTCAAGTTTTATCAATTCAATTATTTATCCTGATTTACTATAGCAAGTAAAGGGCTGGCACATATCCTGATTTACTCGGTTAGAAGACGGCACTGGTTACATTATCTATCATTATGGGCCTGTTTTAAAGGATTCTGAAGCTGAATTGAATTCGAACTGTCGACGGCAGCATATGGATCTGGAAAGTTTTTTTTTTTTTTTAGAACCATGCAAGAGATCTGCATGTATTTGATTAGAAGAAAAGGAGTAAGGCCCGAAGGCCAAAGTTTACAGAATGCTGGTAGGCAGCAAAAGGAAGGACAGAACGACCTGAAAGTTTCAGAAAACATAGCACAAAATCCTGACAACACTACCTAAAAACGACCTAAGATAGGCTGACAGAAAAAGAAAAACAAACGTTGGGTATCTCAATTATGCGTCAGAGTAAAACGTCCTCTGCTAGCCAACATCCATTGTTTCGCTTCGCTGATCATATGATCAACAAGGACGTTTGTTGGTTTAGTCTTCTTCTCAAAAACTCTGTTATTTCTTTCGTTCCAAAGCGACCAAGCCGTCAGTATAACAATTGAATCGAACCGTTTCTGTTTCATCCCTGTTACCGTGCTCCTTGCTTGCTGCCACCACTTCTTCAGCGTGGTGTCTGTAGAGGGCGTCAGTGCTTGCATCTTGGCCCATGTCAGTATCTTACTCCATATGATATTTACTATCGCACAACCGATGAAAAGGTGCTGGGCATTCTCGTCTGCTGCATTACAAAATGCACAATGCTCATTATGTGGTAATCCTCTCTTAGCAAGTCGGTCTGCAGTCCAAACACGGCCTCGGATGAATAACCACATGGCGATTTTGCATCGTAGTGGTGCCCATGATCCCCAAATAGCCGAAGCGGAAGCACATGAGATCTTAGTCTTGAAGTGTGCTTGGTAGACCGATCTTGTTGAGAATACACCTTTTGCCTCCCACGACCAAGTCCAAGTATCTTCAACTAGCGGATTTAATTGGACTGAGTTGCATTCCTCATAAACTAAGAGAACTTGTAGAAAAAGGTCAATCGTGATCGGCTTCTTGATGTCGTCAATCCATTTTCCATTTTCTAGAGCCTGAGCGACCGTTCTTCTAGCTTTGATCTCTGGGTTTATGATTTCATAAATTCCCGGCGCAAAATTTTCAACCGTTTTTCCGTTAAGCCATTTGTCAGTCCAAAAATAAGTTCTCTCTCCGTTTCCAAGCATAACCGTGGCTGCTGCATTGAAAATGCTTCTTATCTTCTCATCAATTGGGCTAGAAAAATCTCTCCATGATTTCCTCGCTTCAGCTCTGAGTGACCATGCCCATCTAGTGTTGAAGGCAGTGCTCATTACCTTTAGGTCTAGGATACCAAGGCCTCCTAAAGGTTTTGGATGACAGACGGTTTGCCAATTCACTAGACATTTCCCTCCTTGGATGGTATCTGTGCCCTTCCAAAGAAAAGCTCTCCTGATCTTGTCTATAGCTTTAAAAACCCAAGGTGGCGGGTCTAGGGATATGAGATGGAAAATAACCATGGCACTCAAAACTGTCTGTACCAATATGAGCCTTCCCCCTTGAGTTAGCATATGTGTTTTCCAAGCTGCAAGTTGTCTTCTGATTTTGTCGATCAGAATTTGGAAATCCTCCTTCCTTGCCTTTCTAACATGTAGGGGTAAACCGAGGTATGTGATCGGCAAAGGAGCGACCTGACAATTGAGAGTGGTGCTGATCTCTTGTAGCGTGTTGGCATCACAAAACAGAGCTGAAACAGAACTCTTGTTCATGTTGCACTTCAGCCCCGAGGCTTTCCC
The DNA here is from genome assembly GCA_947311845.1 of Poa pratensis. Lineage (NCBI taxonomy): Eukaryota > Viridiplantae > Streptophyta > Magnoliopsida > Poales > Poaceae > Poa > Poa pratensis. Next base: position 4,209,069 of record CAMZMU010000033.1, on the reverse strand, counting down.
AAAAATGTCGAGGATGTGTTTAACTGCAGCCGCTTCATTTTGGGTAGCTCTGAGGAAAAGGATTACGTCATCGGCGTACACTGATAGACGCTGGGGAGTGGCATGGTGTTCCTGCAATTTGGTTAACACACCGGTTTCTTCAGCTTTGCTGAACAACAAACAAAGGGCATCCATGACTAAGATAAATAGCATGGGAGATAAAGCATCTCCTTGTCTTAGACCTCGGGCTTGCCATATGCTCGGTCCCGGGATCCCGTTTAGGAGAATGCTTGAAGATGAGTTTGAAAGAAGCATGGCAATCCACGACCACCACTTGTGTCCGAAGCCTTTCTTATCTAGTATTTCAAGCAAAAACTGCCACGCGACTGTGTCAAACGCTTTAGCAATGTCCAGTTTGAGAAGGATGGTAGGGCATTTTTTCTTTTTGAGAAACTTTGCTGTTTCTCTTACCAACTTGAAATTGTCATGAACCGAACGACCTTTCATGAACGCCCCTTGATTAGTGCCAACAAGCCGAGGGAGAACATTGCTCAACCTGTTGGCCAAGACTTTCGATATGATCTTGGAAAGACTATGGACCAAGCTAATTGGTCTAAAATCTGCTGGTTCGCAAGCGCCGGCTTTTTGGGTAGGAGGATTAAATATGCACTGTTTATTTTTTCAAGGGAGCGACCATCCAATGCATGAAAAGAGGCGAAGGCTGCTAGCAAGTCCTCTTTAATAATATTCCAGCAGCTCTGGTAAAAGGCTATGATAAACCCATCAGGACCTGGGGCCTTTTCGTTGGGCATTTCTTTGATGGCTTCCCAAATTTCATTTTCTGTGAAAGGAGTCTCAAGCCCTTGGAGATCATGGTTCTGCATGCCTATGTAATCCAAGTCAATGCTTGAGGCCCGGACTGCTGGCTTGCAGAAGCGATTTTGGAAATGATCCTTGAGGAGTTCCTCAATATTGTCATGTGTCACGACCCAATTGTCCCCATCTTTCAAAGAGCCAATAAAAAAATTTCTCCTCCTGTGACTCGCATGCTGGTGAAAATAGCTCGTATTTGCGTCACCTTCGCTGAGCCATGTTAGTCTGGATCTCTGCCTAGCCATTGCTCTTTCGACTGTACATAAGCCCAGTAGTTTTCTTTTGAGCTCTCTTCTGAACCATCTCTCTCGAAATGACAGCATACGGATGTCTTCCGCTTGATCCAAGAGAGCGATCAAGGTGTTAGCCCAGACAATCTGTTGTTTTACATCTCCGAAAACCTTCGCACTCCAACTTTGCAGGGCCTTAGCAGTCCGACGCAGTTTACAACTGAATCTGACAATTGAATTTTTTCCTTGAAGTGCATCTTCATTCTTCCACGCTTGTTCAACGATCTGAAGGAAATCCTCTTTTCTGGTCCAATGAGCTTCAAACCGGAAACGCGTGCATTTGTATGTGTTGGAAACCGTTGATAGAACAAGTGGGCAGTGATCTGAAATTGAAGAGGTAATGCCTTGTAAGAAACATCCTGGGAATGTGCAGTGCCATTCGACTGAACCCAGAACACGATCAATTCTTGTGAGTGTTGAGTTTTGTCTATCATTTGTCCATGTAAAAGCGCGACCGTTTAGGGCGATGTCGTTTAGGGAGAGGTCATCAACCAATCGTCTAAACTTCCCCATCATTCTTCTATTTAGGATTTTGTTATTTTTATCTTGAGCGTCCAAAATCAAGTTAAAGTCTCCCATGATCGCCCATGCTCCCTGACAATTTGTCCTTGTACTCTTAATCTCCTCCAAGAATCGTATCTTGTCTTGTTCCTCTTGGGGTCCATACACCGAGTTTAACCAGAAGGTTGAGGATGGAGAGATGGAGAAACGAACTGAAGCCATGAAATCGCCGGTGAAGCCAGAATCACCAGTAATTTTGGAGGAGTCCCAAGCTATTAGAATGCCTCCCCGAGTGTCATCAGCAGGTAAATAAAAATACTCATCATAAGCAGGTCCGAGACATTGTGCCACGAGATAGGGGGTAAACGTTTCAATTTTTGTTTCTTGAAAACATACAATTGTTGCTTTGGACGAAACGACCAGATTTCTAATTGCGTCCCGTCGGGCACGCGCGTTCAGTCCTCTCACGTTCCAACACAAAAATATAATGTTTGCAATATCCATGTAAAACTGATTAAAGACGACCAAGAACGACCACAACAGGGCAGTCTAACTATGAGACTGCCACGACCGGTGAAACTGGGGCCTCCTCGGGCACGATGATTTTGAGAAGACCTGCTAGCTTTATTATTTCCTCCTGTGAAAGTTCCTTCTCCGTCATTTCTTTGAGTTTTGCCATGGCTTCCTTCCACTTGGGGCTGTCCCTAAACTCCAAACCAGAGGACAGAAGTACACGAAGCTTATCTGGAACAAACTCAACAGTGTTATTTTCTCCAACCTGGACACCCTCTAAATCACGGAAGTTCGCCCCCTGGAATACAATAACTGCTAAGAAATTGCAGGATAGGGAAAAAAAGAAAGAAAAGGACATTGTTCAGCCTAAGCTTGCCTTTTTTAAGGGAATCTTCTGCACTCGCTCATAATCATCAGGGTTTAGTTGCAGTGGTTGATGATCAAACAATTGGATTTCTTCCAGAGTAGAATCAACTCCAAAGGAGTAATCCATCATGTCTTCAAATGAGTAATAGAACCAATTAAGTTTATACACTCGAGGGGAATTAAGTTTAAACATTCAACAGGAAATGCTTGGAGGGTTACCTTTACGGTTGAGATGGATATAGCGTTGGAATTCTGTTGTAGGTATAACCTGATACTTCATCACATCCTTAGGTTGATAGTTTTCAACCTGTAGAATGTATAATAATTGGTACAGACAGACAAGATAACAAACTTGCAGCCAGCAGTACAGAAACAATTGAGTAGGGGAAGAAACCAGTCAATGCCAACCTTCGGAAGATCAGATATTGCATCTCTAATGACAAGAGCTTTCTTTAATAGCTTATTTTCATCTTCCCTATAAGCAACCACACAATGCTGGAAACAAAACATCCTTTTAGTAATATACAATAGTAACAACACATGGTAATTAGTGGTGTATTTTATTACCGAAAATGCTTTTGGTACTAAGCCTCGGTTAACAACACCATGGGTGGGAAGTGGGAACTTTGGAAGTACCTACATTGCCAGATGAATCTTCTTATTTGGCAGTGGTGTTAGAAGGTAAAAAGAGCACAAAAACGAGAGATACCACTGAAGGAAGAGCTCCCCAAAGAAATGCCCGCATCCTAAACTGTGGCAGCCCATAGCATCCTGCGACCATCATCCCAAGTCTTGCTTGATAACTCATGGAGACAAGGCGACTCAATGCATAACGCCCAAGAAACCCATTTGCAAATTTCAGAATGTCTACGACATTCTCCATAAGAACATATTTAGGTCTCAGAAAGTTCACGATATCCATAAAGACAACCAACTGTTGATTTCTTTCATCCTTTAGTGGATCTTTGGGATTTCGAAATCTGTTTAATCCGCTGATGCCTTGGCAAGGAGGACCCCCACAAATAACATCCACACAGCCCTTTGGAATGAGAAATACATGAATAGGTAGCACAAGAACATGAACCCAAAAGGTACAAGGAGGGAATATACGTACAGGCAAGGGTAAAATGGATTCCTTGTATCCACTCTCAACAAATTCTTTAATACATTCGGGAGAATTACTGAAATGTTAACAAGGGTTAGGCACTTCTGGAAAAACGAAATAAAGAGGAAGGTAATGTAAAGGATACTAACCTAAGGCCATCGAGTGGCTCCCATGTATCCTGACTAGGATCATATCTTTTCCACCGGACCTATATAGATAATTTCTATCTTTAAACAAACCTCGTATATTAATGTCCTAAAGTAACAAAGGTAAAATAAAACATGTAGGAGAAGATAAAAGTAACCCTGAAATCCAAAAGAATAGGAAGTTTGAACATTCAAGTACCTTAAACCACAGGCAACCTTTTCCACTGTTATTTAAATCACCATAGCATATATCAACAAGCCTCTCTACCTCAAATGTACCCTCTGGGAGGGGTTTATTTTCATCATATTCATCATCATTTGAGGTCTGAGCAAGATTGGAGTCCACATAATTGCTATTTTGGATGCCATATTTCTTACAAAGTGCATCCCACTGCTGAAGGAGGGATAGAAAATCCTCTGCCTTCTCATTTCGTACCTACAAAATTGAGAGGTAAGCTCGTACAAGCCATTATGTATGGTTGACAAAACAGGGAATGTATTCAGTCCCAATTGTATTTACTACCTTTGTGTCTGGGTGGTTATACTTTAGACTGTTACAAGCATATGTGTTCATGTCTACAGCCCATTTCTGCACAAGAGAACAACATTAAAATCGTCATTTATAGTATCTTTCAGGGTCAGCAGAAGTCCCAAGACGTCATAAGCAGACTACTTACAGTATTCAGTTTTATGCCAGACAATGCTGCACCTAGGCAAAGCCCGGTTGACATGGCACCACATCCAGAGTAAAGATCTAGCAGTGTTGCTGTTTCCATTTGTGCAACAGGTGGTGGCGCAAGGTCAGCGATTGGATTTACCTTAGAAGAGTCCACATCATCACAAGAAATATCTGATGCTGCTTCACTGCCTGTTGCATCACCATTTTCTACAAAAAAAACTAGTCAAAACACATGACAGGAAATATCATGGTACACAATATTGATGTTTTTTAGTGTTTTTTGTGTATTGCTGAGATGTATTGAAGTCGTTAATGTATTGTACCATTTTAATATAAGCTTATGATCACACCACCCAAGTCTGCTGTATTGTTTAATTTTAATATGTTGCATACCAGCAAAAAAAATACAAACTAGGCAGTGCACCTAAAATGATTGCAGCAGAAAGAAAAAGCATGTAGAAATGATTACCTGATGGCATGTTTCCAAATGTAGAATATGCCACTGAATACGACATATCATAATAGAAATCAGATGTTGATATGATCTGAGCTTTTGCTTGGGGAGTGGTCTGTGGTTGTTTCACAATGTAGATATGAGTTCAGCAGAAACATGACAAGTATATATTACAAATTCATTAACTTGAAACAGTGAGCAAATCACTTACATTTGGGCCACATCAATGATATTTACTTTAGAGATTATTGAATTCAGCAGATTATCATCCTTATGATGAAAGGAAAACCCGTTTAGGATCATGTTTGTGATCATGAACCTTCAGCATCAGCTCCCGTGAGATGACCTGCAAGTTTGTGCTAAGACTTAAGACACATACTGAACTGCCTATAGAAAATACGAGGAAGCGTGCTCAATACATACGGTGTCTGACACACGGTAAAACCAGCGGCAAGTGAAATAGGATCCGTGATCCATTCCTTGAAAAAACTCCGTAATTCGGCCAAGATAGTTTTCTTCACCTGGAGCAGCCTGCAGTCACTCAAAAATAAAATAACATGATTAGCATGCAAAAGCAATCTGTAATCCATTCAGTACACAGTTGTACACTAAATTCAAGTACAGCATCGAATTAGTGATTCAATACAGGCAGTTACGGTGAAACTGCATCCTTCAAACAAACAGCACATCCCACTCGGCTTCTGAAGTCTCATGTTAGCATACTACGTTGGAGTGATGCAGCAGTAAGCAATCCAAGAATACCCCAGGAGAAAAAAAGCAGTTGAGATGGCCAGAACCTGGAGGGGCGATGGAGTAGACAGGCGATAGCACACCCGGACACAGCCGGAAGGAGCCACCGCAGGGAGGCATGGTGGACGGCGTCTCCGGTAGGGTATGCCGCCCAGGAACCCCAGAACCGAGGCCCTGTCCGCCTCCAAACACTGCCGCTCCGACCACCTCGGTCGGCTTCAGCAGAGGAAGGAGATAGCAGGACATCTCCAGATCCGTTCTATTGGCTAAAAGAAGAAAGGGGGAAAACCTAGCTAGAAGGTCCCTCTCATCGCCGGCAATGGGGGACAGCGGTGGAGAGCACACGCCACAGGGCAGAGACGTGGCAGAAACCAGAGCTCTACAGTGAAGTGTTTTTTTAACAGACTACAGTGCAGTCTGAACTAGACAAATAGCACAAGGAACAGGCAGCTGAGAGCAATTTAATATTTATTATCACAAATTCAATGGCTGCAAGCTAACAACATGCCAGAGACACAGAGGAGCACACCATTTCACCAATTGGCATCACAAAAAAAGGCATTAATCATCTTCATACACTACAATTGATCATGTAGAAAAGCTCTAGCTAGGACAACAATGGCAATCAATCAATTAATCAACAAGCGGTACAACTGAACAAAGTATAGGATCGAAGTAGGTAGTCATGGGTTGACCTTGATGTACACATCATTGCCAAGATCAAAATTGGGCCATCCACACAAGCTACTAGTATAGAGACATTCAGCTGACAGAAACCAGAGCCCTACAGTGCAGTGTTGAACTAGACAACGACTAGTACAAGGAGCAATTTAATATTCGTTGTCACAAATTCACTGTGTGCATGTTTTGCCAACATGCCAGAAACACGAAGGAGCACACCATTTTACCAATTGGCATCACAAAAAAGAGCAACACAATCTGCATTAATCATCTTCGTACACTACACTTGATCATGTAGAAATGCTCTAGCTAGGACAGCAATGGCAATCAATCAACCAATCGACACGCAGTATAATTAAACAAATCATATGATCGAAGAAGGAATCATGGATTAACCTTAATGTACACATCATCACCAAGATCAAAGTTGGCGCCATCCACGCAAGCTGCTCTGTAGTGGCATCTTACCCTGAGTTCCTCCTGCACTTTAGGCCTGCAGAAATGGACATTCCGGTTGGTTTACAGTACAGTATCAAAATCCCCCAAATGAGCTCCTTTTGCCACAAACAGAACAGCTGCAGCACGCCACATTACCTCCTAGCGTGTGTACTTGCAGAATCCTGCAACAGCAACAGCCAGAAACACTTCAGTTTCAGCCATGATTCAGATATATGGAACAACCATGCCTAAGTATGGTACGAGCAATGTGCTGAAACTGAGATCGACGCCGTACCTTGGCTCTGTACCTATCCGGCCACAGTCGTCGCGCCTCGTCTTCCGGCACCGGCTCGCCCACGAAGTAATCCTCCGAGACGGCACCGTCCACTGCCGTCCTCTCCGTGCTCAGCCCAGCTACCCTCTTCCTCACGCCCGCGGAGCTTGCTCCTCCCATTGCCTGCTCCTCCTCTGCTTCGAGCGCCGCGGCCTCCTCCTCCTCCTCGTCCATCCGCATCACCTCCGGGTCGGGCTCCTCGGCGCACATGTCGTCGCGATCGCCGATCTCCCTACCGGCCGCGTCGAGGGCGTCATTCACCTCCATTTCCGCCACACCGACAGGTTGTTTCACCTCGGGCGCCTCCACCTTGGCCGCTCTCCGACGGGCCGTACCGGCATTCCCCGCCGCCCTGCGCCGGCGCTTCATCTCCGCCTTCGCCTCCGCCGCGTCCTCCTCGGCCTCCTTTGCAGTTCTAGATTTCTTCCGCTTTCGGGATGAGCACCACAGCTCGGGAGGCGCCGCCGTGGGGATCAATGCCTGCAAGTTACCAACACGCCAGAAGCACATAGGAGCAAACCATCATTCAGAATGCAAGGCAATGTACCAAGGATCGATCAAGCAATCAACAAGCAGTACAACTAAACAAAGTACAGGATCGAAGTAGGAATCATGGATCGACCTTGATGTGCTTATCATCGCCAAGATCAAAACCAGCGCCATCCACACAAGCAGCTCTGCAGTGGCATTCGGCCCTGGTTTCAGTCATCCCCCCGTCAGACTCAGACCTGCAGAGATTGAAACATTCCGGTTGGTCTACTTATCAAAATCCCGCAAAGGAGCTCCTTTTACAACAATCTGAATATCGTGGCACACCATGGTAATTACATTGTAGCGTGTGAACTTGCAGGATCCTGCACCAACGAAAAGGCAGAAGAGCTTTGGTTTAGTCTTGATTTACAGTACATGATGAAACAGACCAATGTGCTCAGACTGAGATAGACGAACGATGCAATGTACCTTGGCTCTGTACGTCTCCGTGGTCACCTGCCCGACCCAATTGCTCGCGCCCGCGGACCCTGCTCCGCACATTGCCTGCTCCTCTTCTTCGAGCGCCGCGGCCTCGTCCATCCGCATCACCTCCGGGTCCGGCTCCTCGGCGCACACGTCATCGTCGTCGCCGATTGCCGTACGGGCCGCGTCGTGCGCATCCATCGTCCCCGGCGCCTCCTCCACCCCCACATCCTTCATCTTTTCTCCCTTGGCCATTCTCCTACAGACCGTACCTACCTTCCCCGCCGCATCGTCCACCTCCATCACCCCGGCCGCCGCCACCCCCACAGGCTGTCTCACATCCGGCGCCTCCACCGTGGCCGCTCTCCTCCTCCGGGTCGCGCCTCCCTTCCCCGCCGCCCCGCGCCGGCGCTTGAGGGGCGACATCCCGAGCTCCGCCTCCGCCGCCGCGTCCTCCTCGGCCTCCATTGCGGCTCTCGATTTCTTCCGCTTCCGGGCCGAGCGCCACGGCTCGGGAGGCGCCGCCGCCGGGACATGGTGGGCGCCGTCGAGGGGACCGTCAGGGAGAGCGAAGGGGAAAGGAGATCGCGAGGGCTAGGGTTTTTGCAGTGGTGGTGGAGGGTTTTGATCGGAGCAGAGCAGAGCAGTGGTGGTGAAAGGGAAAGGCTTTCGATCACGAGCTCGCTGCTCGTCTGGCCGTGACGACCGGTCAAACGGTACAGATGGGTGGGCGGGGCCCACTGGTCGGACGGCGCGGGCGCGAAGCTGGTCCGCGTCGGAGATTCGTGCGGGAGGTGTGGAGACGCGGTAGTAGCCGTCCGATGGCGGCCTGGCAGGTGGGCCTCGTTCTTCTCGTCTTTGTTTTTCTTTTCCTGAGGAGTTTAGTTTAGTTTTCTTTTGCCCCAAAAAAGATAGGCTCTGGAAAGGAGTCGTGGCAAAATGTTGAATTGAGAATAATGACGATATTGTAGTATTCATTTGTACAGTACAAAGGGACGATTTGTTTCCAATTCATAGATTTGTCACGGTGTCGCCTAGGTAAATAAAATAAATAATCTATTTCCGAGGCCACTTAAAACGGGAACCAAACGCAAATCGTCCATAGTAAAATGCCTTCCAAGTGACATGAAGCTAACTACACGGGACCACAATATTTTTTATATCTTACTACGGATTTATCACCACTTCCGAATTCATGGATACAAAACCACTTGAGCATAGTTTATAACCACTTCTGAGTTTGTCGATAGAAAATTTCAAATATTAGACAAGTTGGTAACATAAGGACCAAATTTACCAGTTTCCCAATTTACAACATACGTGACCGTCAAGGCCCACCTGAAAGTCCCGATGTGGCAAAGGCGAGTCATGGATGTTGCTACGGCCAAGAGGGGGAAGTTACATTGGACGAGAACACGAAAAGTCACTTGCCTCGTGGGTGGCGTGGTCCTACACAAGAACGGACAAAAGAATGAAAACACATTGTGAAGGGGTTGGCTTCAGTGGCCAACTCTGAATGCCCCGGCAAGTTATTTGCTAAATGGTATACTCTAAAAGCACTCTACTAGGTTCTATAGATATTTTCGTGGCATTGCGGAAAATGATACATATATCCAAATACCCATGCAAGTTATTTGTCAAATTTGTATATTCTGAAAGCACACGACGATATTCTATAGATAGTTTCATGGTACTGCGGAAAGAGACACCTATATGGATGAATTATAATAGGTGAAGGCGCATAAATAAATTGGTGGAATAATGTGAAATTTTTTGTTTCAGAGAATTATGGCGAGACACACTATGACAAAAAGATCTTAAATACCCCCAGACTAATAATACGAACAACTCTTGCAACAAAATACAATTTTAGTTGAGCACCATTAGTGTATTTCGAGTGATAAATATGATAAATGTATGCTAACTTAGTGAGCATTTTCAGTTTTTAATGTTGCTAGGTTACTCAAAAGGTTAGGTGTTCAAATTATACATTGATTAATGTACCAATGAAAACAACCAACCTTGATGGATAATTTAACTATAACAAGATATAAAAATTTAGTATAAATAGGTAGAAAAGTATATGCTCAAACTCTAGTGAACATATGGAAAATAAAGAGGGAGGAAGATCTGAAACTACTGCTATCCTCCAGGAGACTAAGGAGCATTACATGTGTTTTTCCAGATTTTGCATTAGTTATGTTAGTCGGGAAGCTAATGAAGCGGCCCACATATGTGCTAAGCCAGCTAGTGTTGTGAGACGTCAGTGTATATGAATGAACTATACTCCATAATTCCTAGCACCAGTCTTACAGCGAGATTGTAATCCCCTTTCTGATTAATGGAAGCTTTTAAATTGCAAAAAAAACATCAAATCAATATGTTGCATGACCACAATCTGGTCTTACAAAGTGCTCACGTCTTGATCGATCCGTCTGATCGTATCCAACGCTCGACATCCACTCCGGACATCAGATCACCGTAGCCCTTCCAATTCTCTAAATCTCACCGATTCCACCGCTTTCAGCAAGTCCACAGCCGGAAATCCTCAAACTCGCCAACTGGTGCAGAAAAAATGGTTGTCGGCAAACTCTCTCGCTCCAATCGGTCGAAGCGGACCATGGGCCATATGTCGGTGCGCTAGTGGGTCCCCTGACGCCCTAGCACCCTTTGTCTGCCCCTCGTGGCTCCTTTCGGGTCTGTCCAGTTGTGTGTCCCTCTGTATTGGATAAAAAATCTTTGCATATTTTTCTTATTTGTTTGCTTTCAAAAAGTTCGTAAGATAAAAGATTACATGAAAGGATTTTCTATCTCTCAAACTTAAATAGCATAACAAATATAATTTAGTGTAAATGATCAATAATAATGGTAAAGACTAATGGAAACATTATAATAAACTTCATAAGGACTGGATACATTTTAGATGTATCAAGGCGATCAGAGAAGTGCCTTACTTGCAGCCAGGACCACTTAATTAAGGTAATGCCACATCTAGACTCACCTTCTCCTAACTAGCAAAGTGCTTAATGTATAGGATCCACTTAAGGTAATCTCGTCTTGAAATTTCCTCCCCGGTTTCTTGAAAAAATGTCTTCCCTCATTGTTCCAAGCCCTTTCACGGTTCATAGATTCTTGAGTTCTGTTCATACGAGAATGAATGACCACATACCTCATGTAGAGTCTATATAGGCCACAATTATTCCACATTGTCCGTAGATGCATACCTTCAACTTTGGTATGTCTACAATACAGGCGACTTCTAAGCCTCTGTGAAGTGAGAAGTATGTGAGGACCTAGGGGTTGGATGCTTGGGCCACGGACCAACCCGACATTTCCCAATAACTCATATATTATAGTGAAATATGTCGAATAGGCGGCTCTCAGCTGATGCGGTAGTCGCTAAATTGTGGAATGTACGTAATTAGAAGAGAATAACACATTTTAAGCTTTATATTTCCATGGCCTTGAAGCTTTTAGCTAGAGATCATTTTGGACATATCAGGGCGAAGCTCCCCTTAGAGCAAGGTAGGGCGGCCGCCCTACCTTGATTTTTTGTGAAAATATTCTTATGCACATTTTTTCTTTGAACATTTTGAGTAATCGAACGTTAAAAACGGACCGCCCTACCTTGATTTTTTGTGAAAATATTCTTCTGCGTGTTTTTTTTGAACATTTTGAGTAATCGAACGTTAAAAACGGACATCATATGAGAAAGTTATGCTTATTTTAGTAAACACTGCCCAAAATCGACTTCAAACTAAACATAAGGACTAGATCTAGTCTAGTCGAAAACATGTCATAATTCTCAATTTAACAAAACCTAACTCAAAACATGTCCTAGCTAGGTGTGGTATTTAATTAGGCTTCGAGAGTATTTTCGGAAACTTATGGGGGAGTGACCGAAACAACCTCTTAGTATAAAATATATTACGTTTAGGTTCTAGTTTGGTTTTGCATATTTTACTAGCTAGAATTCTTATTGTATTAGCTTGCAATATCTTTGTGTAATGACGTGAGGAAATGGTTGCTGAATTGAACAAATGATGGTTTATAGCCCTTTTTGAAAGGTGTAGTTGAGCAGAAAATGACATCACAATTCTAAAGTATGGATGAAATGGTAACAAAATACATAAAATAAAAAAGGAGATTTATTTTTATAGTGTGGAATTTACCTTCTATATTGCTATAAAATATATTATCACGGATTGTTTATCATTGTTTGATGAGTTATCTTCATAGTTGCTTCGAATTATGTTGCCTTTGACTCTAGCGACTCATTTTTTTATTCAGTGTGAATAACTTTGCTCGTCTTACAAAGATTTGGTGATGTTCTAAATCAACTGGGGAATATTCAAAAGTCTTTATCGAGAAAATTATGGTAGATTTTTTTTATAAAAGTAGAGATTTTCCATTGGTATATGTTTAGATTTTATTTATATTCAACTATGTTTATATTTCTATCGTACTAAGTGATTATAAATGATATATAATGTTAATGTCTCGACATATTTCAGTCTTTGCATCAACTTTTTTAGTTCATCCTACCTCGAAAAAAATTCGTCCTTCGCCACTGGACATATGTATGCATGATTTTCTCATGTTTGGAATGGTGTCCCTTTTTTGGGCTTTTATGTATGGTGTTGCTTAATTTAATTAGATTTGGTAAGTGTATCTGGTTTGTTGCTAGCATAAAAGAGAGTCGGCCAGCCATACCATCCATCTCAAGGCACACGTAACTACATAAAAGTAGCAGGAAAATATACACCTTTTTGTTTTATTTCGTTTTGGCTTATTTTTCTTCCTTCTCTGCTTTAATATATCTAGGCCTAGCTAGTAGTGTAAATGTACTAATGTATGCAAGTCCCATGCATGCATGATTGAAATACGCAAACTGTTGCAATTCTCTGCTCCCGTCACGCCTTAACCTTTATCGACTTTTAAACTCTAGATAATACTGTAGTAGGTAGCTACTATGCCTGCATAATTTATTACCTAGAATCTGTTCTTTTCCGCAAATAATTTGTGGTAGACGATCTCCTTCGAAAGGCACAGTGCACCGGCCATGACAACGGGAGTACGTAGTACGACGTAGAAGCAATGCATGACACATACACATCACAATGATAATTAAGTTACTCCACGATAAACCTACCAACAATCATTCTATATAAATTGTTCTTCTTCATTCGATGATGCATACTTTTGTTTGCCATGCCCTCCACGGCGCCATGGCTGGCCAGTCAGATCGAGTCAATCACAAGCTAATTAGTATACCCCATAGGGCCATAATGGCCCCACACGAGGCCGGCCGGTCACGAGCTCTAGACAAAGAAGCAGCTTGTGGATGACTTGTGCAGTATGAAACCAAGAGAGCGATGGCTCACCAAGCAGCAAAAGTCCATGAACTATGCATCTTCATGCATGTGGCCAAACTCGATCGATCTGCATATACGGACACATGAAAAGCTTAGCTAGAGCCCTGACATGCATCCAACACCTGGCCTACCCCCTAGCAATGCAAAATCTTGTAGCTTTAACGAGTAGCTACATTGTTTTTTGAAGAAGCTAATAATTTGTAGAGAACTATATATATTTTCTGTAGTGTGTGTATTAAAAACCTTGTATGTTTGGGCTTGTATTTGACAAGCCAGCAACATATTGTGCGTAGGACTCAACTGTTATGCAATTAGGTTATTAGGTCTATCCATTCGTCATTATATTATGGTCCGTAGCTCGCTTGTTGCGTTGATAACATATATTGTTAGGTACTTAGTCGGAAAAACGTATAACTGCACTGGTGAGTACTGCTCCCTTGTTTCGCTTTCGATAAGTTCCTAAGAAAAAAGATTACATGAAAGGGTGTTCTGCCTCTCAAACTTAAATAGCAGAACAAATATAATTTAGTGTAAATGTTCAATAAAAATGGTAAAGACTAATGGAAACATTATAATAAACTTCATAAGGACTAGATATATTTTGGATGTATAGGATCCACATAAGGTGATCTCGTCTTGAAATTTCCTCCCCGGTTTCTCGAAAAAATTGGCTTCCTCATTGTTCCAAGCCCTATCACGGTCCCTGAGATCGATCTGACTTCTTGCTCCAAGCCCTTTTCGAGTTCTTAGATTCTTGAGTTCTATTCATATGAGAATGAATGACCACATACCCCATGTAGAGTCTATATAGGACGCAAGTATTCCACATTGTTCGTAGATGCATACCTTCAACTTTGGCATGTCTACAATACAGACAACTTCTAAGCTTGTATGGAGTGAGAAGTACGGGAGGACCTAGGGGTTGGCCACGGACCTACCCGACATTTCCCAACAACTCATATATTATAGTGAAATACGTCGAATAGGCAGCTCTCAGCTGATGCGGTAGTCGCTAACTTGTGGAATATATGGAATTAGAATAGTATAACACATTTTTAAGCTTGATATTTCCATGGTCTTGAAGCTTTTAGCTAGAGATCATTTTGGACATATGCAGGGGCGAAGCTTCCCTTAGGGCAAGGTAGGGCAGCCGCCCTACCTTGATTTTTTGTGAAAACAATCTTATGCATGTGTTTTTGCTGAACATTTTGAGTAATCGAACGTTAAAAACAGATATCGTATGGGAAAGTTATGCTTATCTTAGTAAACACTGCGTAAAATCGACTTCAAACTAAAAATAAGAACAAGATCTAGTCTGGTCAAAAACATGTCCTAATTCGCAATCTAACAAACCCGACTCTAAACATGTCCTAGCTAGGTGTGGTATTTAATTAGGCTTTGAGAGTATTTTCGGAAACTTATGGGGGAACGACCGATACAACCTCGTAGTACGCAATATATTATTTTTAGGGTTCTAGTTTTGTTTTGTATTTTTTTACTAGTTAAAATTATGATCGTACGTGAGGAAATGTTAGCTGAATTGAAAAAATGATGGTTTATAGCCCTTATTGAAAGGTGCAATTGAGCAGAAAATGACATCACAATTCTAAAGTATAGATGAAATGGTAGCAAAATACATAAAATCAAAAAAGGGCAGATTTATTTTTATAGTGTCGAATTTACCATCTATATTGCTATAAAATTTATTATCACCGATTTTTTATCATTGTTTGAATGAGTTATCTTCATAGTTGCTTCAAATTATGTTGCCTTTGACTCTAGCGACTCAATTTTTTTATTCAATGTGAATAACTTTGTTCGTCTTACAAAGATTTGATGAAGTTTTAAATCAAGTGGGGGATATTCAAAAGTCTTTATCGAGAAAATTATGGTAGATTTTTTTATAAAAGTAGAGATTTTCCATTGGTATATTTTTAGATTTTATTTATATTCAACTAGTTTTATATTTCTATCGTACGAAGTGATTATAAATAATATATAATGTTAATGTCTCGACATTATTTCCGTCTTTGTATCAATTTTTGGAGTTCGCCCTACCTCAAAAAAAAATTGTTGGCAGCCACTGGACATATGTACACATGATTCTCTCATGTTTGGAATGCTGTCCCTTTTTCGGGCTTTTATGTATGTTGTTGCTTAATTTAATTAGATTTGGTAAGTGTATCTGGTTTGATGCTGGCATAAAAGAGAGTCGGCCAGCCATACCATCCATCTCAAGGCACACGCAACTACATAAAAGTAGCAGGAAAACATACACCTTTTTTATCTGATTTCTTTTTGGCTTGGTTTTCTTCCTCCTCTGCTTTAAGATTTCTCGGCTTAGCTAGTAGTGTGACTAATGTATGCAAGTCCCATGCATGGATGCATGATTGAAATACGCACTTAAACTCTCCTAACCTGTAACCCTGTACTCTGTATTCTTGGTTCTCCTTAATTAATAAAAAATGGCCTGGCCTTTTTCGTCAAAAAAAATACGAACTTAACAGTTCCAATTCTCTGCTCTCGTCACGCCTTCCTTTATAGGCTTAGAAATTCGAGATAATAGTGCGTAGGTAACTACTATGCGTGCATTATTTATTACCTAGAATCTGTTCTTTCCCCCCAAATAATTCGGGGTAGACGATCTCCTTCGAAAGGTATAGTGCACCGGCCATGACAACGAGAGTACGTAGTACTACGTAGAAGCAATGCATGACACATACACATCACACTGATGGTTAAGTTACTCCACGATAAACCTACCAACAATCATTCTATATAAATTGTTCTTCATTTGATGATACATTTTGTTGCCATGCCCTCCACGGCGCCATGGCTGGCCTCAGATCTCTGTCAGATCGAGTCAATCACAAGCTAATTAGTCTCCCGTAATGGCCCCACACGAGGCCGGCCGGTCACGGGCTCTAGACAAAGAAGCAGCTTGTGGATGACTTGTGCAGCATGAAACCAAGAGAGCGATGGCTCACCAAGCAGCAAAACTCCATGAACTATGCATCTTCATGCATGTGGCCAAACTCGATCGATCTGCATATACGGACACATGAAAAGCTTAGCTAGAGCCCTGACATGTCCACAAAAACATCCAACACCTGGCCTACCCCTAGCAATGCAAAATCTTGTAGCTTGAACGAGTAGCTACATTGTTTTTTGAAGAAGCTAATAATTTGTAGAGAACTATATATATTTTCTGTAGTGTGTGTATTAAAAACCTTGTATGTTTGGGCTTGTATTTGACAAGCCAGCTACATATTGTGGGTAGGAGTAGGACTCAACTGCTATGCAATTAGGTTAGGTCTATTATTTCGTCATTATATTATGGTCCGTAGCTCGCTTGTTGCGTCGATAACATATATTGTTAGGGACTTAGTCGGAAAAACGTATAACTGCACTGGTCACGGTCGTACGTACGAACAGTACACGGCACGTACTAGTACTACAGTTTTACATGGCTAAATTACTGTGTCAAATTAAGGCGTTGCAACTTAATTTGGTGTACGTACTTTACTAGTAGTAGTACATCGCAAATCTTGCCTGGCTAATCAATTCGGTAGAGCTAAAAAAAAATAATAGAAAGGTCTAGAGAATAGTACAAAAAATGAAAAGTCAAAAATGCAAATAGATTTTAAGACCACCTAAAAACGATTACAAGCAATAGAGTGAGTTAAAGACGCGCCCATCTCTCATCAGAGTCAGGTAAAATATAAAAAACGAGGCCAGAGGGGGAACAGCCCCTCGGTGTTTTTAATTAAGAGATGGGTGCGTACGACACCGGGTTGTGAGTATGGATGCTCGAACCCGGGCGGGCCAAGAGGAATCAGCTCGTCCCAGCAACCGGGTTATGCCTAATAAAATATGTCATAGTAGAGTTTGTTACGGTATACAGACAGGAAATCGTTCTTATTTTTCAAAGGATCAACACACATCAGAGTAGCAAACACTGGGAATAACAAAAATCCTAGTTTGAAAGATACATACATTATTCTAACTTTTTTAGTTAACTATAAAATAATCTATATTACGCCGTCCGTGCAAATGCAAAGTGCTCGGAGCCACGTTGATGTGGGAAACAGTGTTCAACCTTGGGAAATCGCGAGGGAAGTTCAAAGTTCAAGACAGTTTTCTTTCTTTTGGAGAATCCAACTTGCCGCGTCCGTGCACGTGTAAAACTTTAACTCGCCGTGTACGTGACGTACGAGCACGTAGTTAATTTAATCGAAAACATAAACATATAGGGGAGCGTACCTACGTACATTCTGAAAGCATATAGTATGAAGAAAAAAAATTCGACGATGCAAACTCGATTTAAAATTCAATCCTCTCACTAACAAACTAAAGTCTCGAGGAATAAAACCGGAATGTATACCATATCAACCTTTTTTTTCGGACAGCAAAATTGATACTCCCCCCGTCCCAACTCCCAAAATATAAGACGTGTTATTTTTGTGCTGAACGATTGTGCTTCATTTTTGTGCTGAACATTGGTGCTCCAATTTGATCATTAACTAGCTGAATGCCCGTGCGTTGCTACGTCTCTTAATTTTTCTCGTACTCATAGATGTAAAGATACAATGCACATAAATATTCATGGTTCTGGAAAGGTAGCCACATAATATTTCAGAAACATTGAAATTTTCAGTTCACATAATTCGACTTCATATGCATAGAAAGCAGGTCTCAACTAAATATCTCTTATTACTCCCTTGACATGCTTAAGATATACATATATAAGAATTCTAGTCAGATTGTGCTAATTTGTATGTAATTTCGATGCATATCGCCCATATAGTTTTCTAAACCTTGTAGTTGATTTTTTTCATCATAGTAACAAACTTGTTGCATTCTATAGATGCACACATCTAGCAGGTTGTTTTCTTCCCCTATCCTTCAGCTCTAGTTCTACCTTTATTTGTTTCCCTTTAGGACTTGCGTACTCGGGTGCCGCTATGGAAAACAACATAGCATGACAAGTGATATTTTATTTCTTATAGATATCATAATAGTTAAAGAATTGTGATAACTGCATGATTGCTCAACTGAATTTGTTGATACTGCATTGTCCTGATCTACTTCGCCTATCATGTTCTTGAGTCGAACGTCCTATCCCAAGCTTAGGCATGAGATGAATCGGAGTCGATGATGTGGTCGTGGTCGCGGTAGCAAGCATCGACGTCGGAGCTTTGTGGAGCTCCGGCGGCCAGGCGTAATTCATGGTGGTGGGGAGCTGGTAGTCTCAGATCTAGCAGTAGTTGATTCCTGGCTTGACGAGGGGGAAGTTTACTGCGAGCGGGTTGCCGAGTGAGGAGGTGTATGCGGGAGCAGATCAACATATTATTTTCACACAGTCAACTTACTTAGTTAGGGAAAGACAATTAGTGTCCTATTTAATTTCGACACTAATTCCTATTTAGTTTCGGCACTAATCTGGATTTAGCGTTAGAATCATGTAGGAAAGAGTAATTAATTGCCCCATCAATTACGCATCAAATCTCCATATGGTGCTGTCGTTGGTTTTTTTTTGGTTCCATGATTTCAGCGATCTTGATTGAACTATATATTGACTGTGTATTGATAAGGAAGCAGACGCAATTGCTTTCCAAACAAGGTCAGATTTCCATTATTGTACATAAATGACCGGATGGGATTTTGGCAAGGAACCATGTTGTGTCGTGATTTTGACGGTGTGATAGATGCGTGTGGTCTGAGTGATCGGATGGCTTGGATTGTTCCGGGGTTTGAGGGAGAGATGTTTTGGTGGATGTGACGGTCAGGATGCGTCCAATGATGTATGTTGAGTGTTTTATAGGCGACCAACCATCACTAACTCCCATTTAATAGTAAAGATATACTCATTTCGATCGAAAATGGTTGAATCGGATTTGTCTAAAGACGGATGTATCTACACACTAAAATGCGTCTAGTTAAATCCGTATTTAGACGACAAAAAAATGTGTCTATCATATCCAATCAGAGAGAGTACTAAATTATATAGGTTGAGAATGTATAAAGGGTAACGTTGAATTCATCTTTCAAAATTCTTTCATTCCATATCATCATAAAAAATCAAGTCAAAATTGCATGTGTTAACCAACGAAATTTAAGTGAGGAGGTGTATGCGGGAGCAGATCAGCATATTATTTTCACACAGTCAACTTACTTAGTTAGGGAAAGACAATTAGTGTCCTATTTAATTTCGACACTAATTCCTATTTAGTTTCGGCACTAATCTAGATTTAGCGTTAGAATCATGTAGGAAAGAGTAATTAATTGCCCCATCAATTACGCATCAAATCTCCATATGGTGCTGTCGTTGGTTTTTTTTGGTTCCATGATTTCAGCGATCTTGATTGAACTATATATTGACTGTGTATTGATAAGGAAGCAGACGCAATTGCTTTCCAAACAAGGTCAGATTTCCATTATTGTACATAAATGACCGGATGGGATTTTGGCAAGGAACCATGTTGTGTCGTGATTTTGGCGGTGTGATAGATGTGTGTGGTCTGAGTGATCGGATGGCTTGGATTGTTCCGGGGTTTGAGGGAGAGATGTTTTGGTGGATGTGACGGTCAGGATGCGTCCAATGATGTATGTTGAGTGTTTTATAGGCGACCAACCATCAATAACTCTCATTTAATAGTAAAGATATACTCATTTCGATCGAAAATGGTTGAATCGGATTTGTCTAAAAACGGATGTATCTACACACTAAAATGCGTCTAGTTAAATCCGTATTTAGACGACAAAAAAATGTGTCTATCATATCCAATCAGAGAGAGTGCTAAATTATATAGGTTGAGAATGTATAAGGGGTAATGTTGAATTCGTCTTTCAAAAAAAATTTCATTCCATATCATCATAAAAAATCATAGTCAAAATTGCATGTGTTAACCAACGAAATTTAAGGCCACCTTATAATTTGGAATCGGAGGGAGCAGAAGAATACAAAAAAGATTTTACATGCATGCTTAACTGCCGCCACTAAACAATGGCAAAAGTTGTTGTAATATTCGCATCACCAGCACGGCACCCTGCGGCCTTTCTGTCCCCTCCGTTAATCTCCCCCCGCACTCCAAGCAACAAAGCTCGCTCGGCCGAGACACACCACCACCGGCGCGCGCGCCGGCCAAGATGGACGTGGCCATGGCGCTGGCCACGCTCTTCTTCGTCCTCCTCCTCCTCTCCTCCGCCGCCATCTTCCTCCTCCTCCTCCGCCTCTGCCTCGCCGCCCTCCGACCCACCACCAGCCCCTACGCCACCACGCGCATCCCCTACGCCGCGCCCGACCCCGAGGCACGGCCGCCGCCGCAGCACGAGCTGGCCTCGCTGGCCTTGCCGGCGCCGAAGCCGATGAAGCCACCCAAGGATCAGTGGGCGGAGCCCCGGAGGCTGGCGTGGCGCGAGGTGGAGGCGCTGACGGGTGGCTTCGACGAGGCGGCGGTCGTGGGCCGCGGCGGCTCCGGCAACGTCGTCTATGGGATCCGGTTCGACGGCTCGCCGGCGGCCGTCAAGGTGCACCGCTGGTGCGGCGGCGGGGAGCGCCGACTCGCCGCGTTCCGCCGCGAGCTCGACCTGCTCCGCCGCGTCGGCCGGCACCCGCGCCTCGTCGCGCTCCTCGCCTACTCCGACGACCACGGTAATTAACTGACAACGAAAAAAAGTTTATGCTACTCCTACTGTTTGAACCTTTGACTCTACGCTTACTCCACAGTCGCCACTTGCTGCTGCAGGTGGCTGCAGAACCTGTTCTTTTCCCTCTCTTTCTTTTTGACCTTTAACTCGTTTTTAATTAACTCACTTAATTAGTAAGTAATTACAGTACCACTACTCATTTGATATATATATATATATGACATATCGCAAAAAAACCATCATAATTCTCAGAAAGATGTAAAGTATGACAATATTATGGGTACTACATTAGTTAGTAACTGGCACTTTCAGGTGTGTAGAAAATAATAGTTCTAATGGACTTCTGTTGATGAGTGATGGCGCTACGGCCTACCAAACGATCGAGAACAACAACGCCAACTCACTGCACTTCTTTTTCTCGTGCTTTTTCAGTAGGATAACGACATTTTAGAGAAAAGGATCACTTATTAGCTTTTGCTACGTACCCTCCTCTAGTTTTAGGTGTCTTGTCTTTACCTAACTTAAGTAATTAACAAAAGTACTAGTCCCTAGATCCCAAAATATAAGTCACATGTGTTTTGTTTCTAAGTCATCGTTCTATAAGTTCGAGTTCGACCAAGTTTGGCAAAACACATCAACATCTACAATTCCAAACAAATACCAATAGATACATCATAATTTCATATATTTCGTAGTATTACAAATATCAAATTTGTTTATAAACTTGGTCAAACATAAAATTTTACTTCGAATAAAACAATAACGACTTACATTTTGCGGAAGGTATTCACTTGCAAAAATGTCTCTTGATGCAGAGGAGGGAGGTGCACTGGTGCTCGAGTACATGTCCGGCGGCACCCTCGCCGACCGCCTCCACGGAAGCACTGCTATGCCACCTCTCTCATGGCGCCACCGGATGCACGTCGTCCACGACGTCGCCGTTGCGCTAGAGCAGCTCCACGACACCATCTCCATCGTGCACGGTGATGTGTCGGCCTCTAATGTGCTCCTTGATGGTGCCAGCGCCGCCGCACGAGCGAGACTCTGTGACCTAGGCTCCGCCTGCGAAGCCACTTTCTCCGCCGCCGTTGCGCCTGCTAGGCGTGGGGCCGCCGCTGTGGGCTCGCCGGGGTACGCCGACCCCTTCTTCCTCCGCACCGGCATCGTGTCCAAGAAGTCTGACGTGTACAGCTTTGGCGTGCTA
Source organism: Poa pratensis (assembly GCA_947311845.1). Classification (NCBI taxonomy): domain Eukaryota; kingdom Viridiplantae; phylum Streptophyta; class Magnoliopsida; order Poales; family Poaceae; genus Poa; species Poa pratensis. The sequence continues at coordinate 4,186,777 of CAMZMU010000033.1, read as the reverse complement.
CTGCTCGAGGTTCTCACTGGCTCGGCAGCCGCCGGCACATCAGAGGGCGGCGGCGACTACCTGTTGGTCAGGGTGTTGCCGCATATCAGAGCTATTGGGGTGACGGGGCTTGTGGACTGTAGATTAGGAAATGATTACGACGCCGCGGAAGCCAACGACATTGCAAGCATCGCTCTGGAGTGTGTAGCAACCCAGCCGGGGCTCCGGCCAACGATGTCACAGGTGCGTGTGGCCATCGCTGAGAAGGCAGCGAGGTCTATTGCAACGAGCGATCAGAAGTTGCTTGACCTATTTCGCACCACGAGCTAGCAGATTTATAACTCTCATTCTTAACTAATGATTGTTTCTTTTAGCGTGTAATTTATCCGCTTTTAGTGGTAAAAGATGACCAGTTTTTGTTTAGTGATAGAAACTGTGACAACCGCTAAGAAATTATTGGGAATGCGGTGCAATGTAAATATCATTCAATTTTACTTACACAAGAGTGCAAATTAACTCTATGCATACCTAGTCCCACCCGAAAGAAAAATTGCGCATGAGGTAGAGCAAGCACGGCAAAGCCAAAATTTGAGACCAGGGATTTCGGTAAAACTAGGTTTTGCTTTGATCTTTAAGGCGGGCATCTTCCCTCTGTTATGGTAAACCAAGCTGTCTATATTTGAGAATTGTTGGAGAATTAATATGGACAATCATATTCGTCTTCTTCAATCTCTAGATGTAATGAAAGGTCCATTAAAACAAAGGGATGGTAGAGAAGAGATACCGAGACCAGCGATTCCATGTCTTAGTGTTACAGGAGTGTCCAATCATCTTGTAAATTAGGCAAACCCTGATATCCAAGAGGCAGAACTGAGTGTGTTGAGAATCTAAAAGAACTGAGTATGTTCTCCCTCCCCACACATGCGAGTGTGTTGAGAATCTAAAAGAACTGAGTATGTTCTCCCTCCCCACACATGCACGAGGGTCAAAAACAAAATTTTGTGGACTATATTAGCCAAGTAATGTGCACCCGGTGCTAGGAAACCAGGGTTATTAATCAACTCAACAACCATAGCTCTGCCGTTGATATTACACTAGTTGAATGCCCGTGCGTTGCTACGGATATGAGCAACTTTCGTAATGTTTTGTCTATAGAATATATGCAAAAATGAATGTGTAAGAATAAAACATCCACTCGATATTAAAAAAGAATAAGATTCCAATTCAATTGAAATGTATATCGAGAAAAAGGTATATTTTGACATCCTTCGAACATTAAATTAGCACCCCACTAATGTCTACTCATTCTCATTGATGCTAGCTAGATATTGCCGTATAATCTCAGGAATGTTGTCTTGCACTTCATTTTCTTGGTATTTGAGCAAGTGTAACAGAAATTTCTTCCTCAACTTAAAAGCATCCTACACAAATAGTACATGTCATTAGCTTGAATAATTCATGTGGAAATAATAAAAATTTGTAGTGTAAAAACGCACCATGCATACTGGATGAACCAAGATTTTACCATTCCACGAGAACATTATGTAAAAAACAATATAACCAGATAAATTCATGTAGATGGATGCAGAATCATTATGTTGAATAGAAATAGACAAAATAAAACACTCTTAGTTTATTTCGTAAGATAGTCACCTTGATGAGATTGTTGGAATACCAACTGATGTTCTACGTGCCCAGAAAAAGATATCAGAATCCCAACCGGGTTGTGCTATTGCAAGCGCATCGTTGAAGTAGAAAGAGATTCTTTGTAATTTCAATTGCATGCCATGAGTTCGCATCATTTTATCCTCCAGCGATGAAGATACAGAAAGAGGATCCAAAACGTATACACAAGATATATGCTTGTCGATACAAAACAAGACGAAGTGGTCAATGGATGCATAAGGAAGAAAAACCTGCATATGGACAATCATTAGAAAGAAATAAAACATGACAACAATGTACAAGTAAAGTAATTTTACCATTTTGCGAGTTGAGATTTTGTAATCTATCCCTGGCCAACTATGGAACAACGTTGCCAAAAACTGAACATTTGGCTTCACGAGCCACTTGCCGCCTCTTGTGGAATCAACCATTGCCGTCTAACAAAAAATTATACTTAGAAACATAGTGATACAAATGATAATACGTTATTATAACAACTTACACAAAACCGCAGATCCATGTAATGAATGTCGGTCTCAACCAGCTGCAACAGTACGTCGCATGCCATTATGCGTATGGCCAGGTTGAAACAATCATTGTTCATAGGCTGGTCCATCCTGATTATATCCTGAATTTTCTTAAGACTCAAACCTATAGGATAAGGTTTGGAGCTCCGCACCCATTCCATTCTGCAACATAAATATTAAGTTAAGGCTTACGAAATCATAACAATGCATATTAAAAAACTTTTGAATAAGTAACATATTATAAATAGTACTTACTCCAAAGACTTGGCGTCTTGAATCGACATTATTTGCTTGCAAAGCTCATTATATAAAACGCGTGGGTCCGTGGGCATGACTCTATCAGGCGGATATATTGGTGCTCCTTTTATCTCATTCAAAACAGATTCATGCAGAGTTACAGCTACATGCTCCCTAAAGGGTTTGATACCCTCCTGCGAAATATTAATTAGAATCAATTGATTGTAACAGTGTATCTTTATTGATTACTTTGAAAATACCTGTGTTACAACATGTGCAAGACCTTCACCCGTAAGGTATTCCATGAATTGCAGCATGAACAAGCCGCATGATGAGCTGCAATAGTTAAGAAAACACTTTCTAAAATAAGTATACATGTTAATATTCATATTCATATTTGATCATATAATAAGTTTTTAACGTACCCATCTGATTGAATTCGCTCATGAACACACTCAACTATAGGCCATTGAGTTACTCGAAGGTCGACCCACTTATCACCTATGTTAAATTCACTCATTTGTGAAGCAATCATAAAGTGACGCTCGAGCCCTAGAAGCTGTTAAATGAAAGAGTAGATAATATGTAGAATTAAATTATTATGGAAACAGGAAAGATGGTACGGTTGTAGTAAATACTCACCGTATAGTGTAGGTCGGACCGGCCCACCGCAGAACCCAATGAATCGAATACCTCTATCGAACATTTTTTGGCATCGATACGACATAGATACCAATGGAAGCCTGGCACATTAATTGGGACGAAGAGCTGACAAAAATAATGTAAGTCATACCAGAATAAATAATAAACTAAACCCAAAAGTTATCTAATTAGTCTTACCATGTCATGTTCTAGATAACTAAGAGCTCTTCGAATAATTTTGGTATGATTTTTTGTACTTATGGGAATTTCACCATCTCGTTTGAGTTTTGCAGAAATATGCGTATCCACTAAAAATACATATCCACCTGCTCTTTTAAATAGATGTTCCTGAGTCCGCAGGTAGTAGATATATGCGGTGATAACCTATAATTTTAATTAAACATTATAACAAATAAATCAGACACTATTGTGCAAATAAGTTTGTTTGTATGCGAAAACATTAACTTACTTCGCCATCCAACCATCTACCATCATGTAACAAACATTCCAAATCTGCACGTGTCAACCAAACATCCTGAATCCGCACCAATATGGTTTTTGGTGGGAAGGACATGATGTTGTCCTTCATTTTTGCAAAATCAACTTCAACATCCACAATATTTTCTATGGGATCGTCGGTTGATCCCATCTATACAATTAAAAAATTATGTGAGCAAGAGAACCAAATTATGAAACGTCTCTAGGAAAAAGAAAAATACTTAGTACACACCTCTTTTGATTGTGTGAGACTCTTTGTGTTTTCAGTCTCTTCCACCAGCACCTCACCGGACTCTATATCGGTTGGTTCTTCAGTAGTGTCAGCATTGTTAATTTCAATCTGGGCCATGATCTACATAATTGAAACATACATTTAAATATAATATGGATATATAGAACATCTATATATTATATTAAAATAAGAATACAATTTTCACCTCTTTCGATTGTGTAGAACTTGTTGAGTTTTCAGTCTCTTCTACCATCATTGCATTGGAGTCTTCGTCGGTAGATTCTTTCAGAGCGTTGACAGTATCTATTTGTTATGTCGCGGCGACAATCTACAAAAGCAGAAAAGCATAAATATCGCAAAAATTAAATATGTCAATATAGAATTTGTATATAAATAACACCAATGTGTATAACTCTCCATTGCACCTCTTTCGATTGTGTAGAACTCGACAATTGTTCATTCTCATCCAGCGCCATCATGTCGGTGCCTACTGTCTCCATAACTGTATAAAATTAAAAACCATATATATTAAAAAGATGGGATTATTTGTAACCACAGAAAAAATTAGCATCTCAGTTTCAAGTCGATAATCTACTCTATGACCGTGGAAAGTAAAAAAGAAGACAAGCAAACTCTGTGTCTCTCCGTTGATGTCGGTAGCCCCCACCCATCTTCTTCCAGCAACGATCCCCATCCATCTATCAAAAAAACTCCTCACTCCTTTTTTTTTTTGCGATTACTCACTCCTCACTCTTCGCTCCATCTTCTTCCAGCAGGCCCCAGCCCTCGATCCCATCCATCTCGACCGGCCGGCCGCCCGCCCGCCATGGCCTCACCGGCCGCCCGCCCGCCATGGCCTCGCCGGCTCGGCGGCACTCGCCCGCGCCTCTTCCTCCTCCTGCCCCGCCCGGTGGCGCTCGCCCGTGGAAGTCAGTCGGCTCCTCACGGCCGGCAGCTCTCCCACGGATGCGGCCCCCCAAATCCACCCGCCTGCTCCCCACGCCCCCTCCCGCTCCTAACGCTGCCGCACACCCACGCCCCGTCCTCGCTCGCACGACCTGACCTCCGGCGCCGCGCCGCCCTCGACCTATGGCACTCCTGCCTCGTACATGTTTCAATAAGCTATTTGATTCACCATTACTGACCGTGGTTCTATCGTTGGTTGGCAGGAATCGAAGGACGTTGAAGATAGCCGGCGTCGTTGGTGCGGCCGGCGCGGAAACTGAGTCGTTCCCTGGGTGGACACCGGAGCTTGGCGAAAGTGTGCCCTAGGGCGGCAGGCTTTTGCATTCAAACTGCTTGTGTTGTGGAAGTTCAGCAACCCAGGGTGGTATTTGGGGAAGGAATCAATTTTTTGTCTTTGAGCAATAATGATGATTAACTTCGTTTCCGTGATTGTGGGAAAAGAAAAGGCATGATTTTAGTTTCCTTGTTCGTACGGCATCAGTTTTGGCAACTGAGCGAGGGATGGTCAATGGTAGCGATCCTTTGCGCGAGTGAGTTTGTTGGGCCTGGGCCCATTTTACCGATCCATCGCGGGACGCAGCTATCCAACAGAATTTTCCACCTTGGTTGAACCATACCACGGACTCCCATTTAATAGTAAAGATTCGCAGTGAACAGACAGAACCGCTTCTTGTATCAACTGTAAGACATAATCGCGACAGAAGTAATCCGTAAGTAATCCAATCTACAAATATTAGCGGCACCCACTTCTATGTGTATACTACGAAAAATACAGTTCATGTACAACAAATATAAATTGAAGCAAACGTTCTTCAATAAAAATTGCAAAACATCACCACACTTAAAAAACAATAGAGCTTACATATGCGGTGTACTGAATAGTAAATATAAGTTACATTATATGGCAAAATTGAACACCCAAAACATATTATAATTATGAATAGAGAGAGCACTAATTACTGACAACAGATCAGCATGCCCCTGCCGGGTAGTAAGTGCAGTTCTCAGCAATGAAATAAGAAAACTCAAAAACCTCCTAATCAAAAAAAAAATCTACATATGAGTAATATTGAAATTTTGAGTTTGAGCTATAACAAGTACTATGCACATTTGAAAAGAGGTCACAAAGACAAACCCCTCAACAAGTGAAAAGTTGTCATTTTGAAATTTATATCATCCACTGTAAGCAATCCATTCCACAAGTGAATAATGCAGGCTGACTGGCGTCCATATCGAGCAGTGAACTGAATGTGCGGTCTTGATGAATATGCCAGTTTTGCTAAGGTAAAACAAAATAAACTTGTGAACAACTGGGCTAGCAAGCCGAAACACGTAACCTAGCAGGGATGTCGGTCATGCGGCGAGCTTACCAACCAGGAATTTTGGACCCATGTTATCCGAGGGATGTAGGCATGCGGCCAGATGGACACAAGTCCCAGATATAACTGACAGTATGTATAATATGACCGTCTTACCATTGACAATGATAACAAAAGCCACCTCATGCATCCCATAAACCAATATAACAATAATAGCGATTCCATTATTCCTCAGCAAAAACAAACGCCTCCACCACCTCCCATCCAGACATCCATCACAAACCTCAAAACATCACCCATAACAAAACCGCCGCCTAAGATAATAACGCAAAGGGAAAAAGATACAGTAGTTCTTGATAAATCGACGAGACAGAGTTGTTGCAACTGCCAGCCAGCCAGCCGATGGGATAGTCGAGCAGGAAGCACACACTCTAGTACCGGTAGGCAGCAGGCTTGTAAGGGCCGTCGATGGGGATGCTGATGTAGTCGGACTGCGACTTGGTGAGCTTGGTCAGCTTGGCACCAAGCTTGCCCAGGTGGAGCGCCGCCACCTTCTCGTCAAGGTGCTTGGGGAGAACATACACCTTCTTCTCGTACTTGCCGCTCTTCCTCTCATTCCAGAGCTCCAGCTGGGCGATCACCTGCAACAGCCACAAGATCAAGCCGTTAGTCACCAACACAATTCATAGTCTGTATCAGTCGTAGCAGAGTATAGGTAGGTGTTCGTGTTTTACCTGGTTGGTGAACGAGCAGGACATGACGAAGCTGGGGTGGCCAGTGGCACAACCCAGGTTCATCAGGCGACCCTCAGCGAGGACGATGATGCCGGTCTTGGTCTCAGGGAAGACCCAGCGGTCGGTCTGGGGCTTGATGGTGATGCGCTTGACGCCGGGGTAGGTCTCGAGCCCGTTCATGTCAATCTCGTTGTCGAAGTGACCAATGTTGCAAACAATGGCATTGTTCTTCATTTTCCTCATGTGGTCCACCATGATGATGTCCTTGTTACCAGTGGTGGTGACAAAGATGTCGGCCTCTGAGACGACATCCTCCAGGGTCAGAATCTGGATGCCCTCCATCAGGGCCTGCAGGGCACAGATGGGGTCGATCTCCGTCACAATGACACGGGCACCAGCCTGCTTGAGCGCGGCGGCACAGCCCTTGCCGACATCACCGTAACCGCAGACCACAGCAACCTTGCCGGCAATCATGACATCAGTGGCCCTCATGAGACCGTCGGGGAGGGAGTGACGGCAACCGTAAAGGTTGTCAAACTGTTCAGAACAAACAATGTAGATTATTTGTTAGCAAGGGGACAGTACATGTACTCGCATTCAACTTCTCATTAAAACAGAACAATATTAGACATAAACAAGTACTGCCCAGAGTAGATCATAATTCAGTTCATGTCATAGGGCGCATTATGTTCAAATCAGTGCAGTCAAGTAATAAAATTGGTTGGTATGTTTATACCCTCACTGGCCATCAGATCCAGGAAACGAGTGACTAATTTTAGTAAGTTAGCAACAAAACATAACCAGCGCAACAGACAAGAAACCGAAAGACAAAGATCCAGATTTAATACTCTTGAGAGATAATTCAGGGCTGCTGCATAGTCAAACACTAAGCACACGTTTTATCTAAACTAGGCTACAAAAAACAAGGCTTGCGGTCAGCCACTGGAAATGGTGACACAAATGTCGTATTATATTCAGATCCAATAGATGTCGCGTTGACCATATACCATCAAGGAAATGAATATTATTTTTCTGAACTTCAGATCCAAGGAAATGAATACTACATGTACTAGTAAAGATTGTTAGGTGAGGTAACCAGGTCCTTGATTTGTACACGTGTGATGTATAGATACTGGTAACCATCGATCATGAAACAGCACATGAATATTCTAGCAGATCTACAAACTACGAATATTCACATTGCAACCACAATAAGTAGAATATCACAGGACATCATCAGATCTACAACATAAGCATTAGCACATCAAGCAGATCAGATCAGAGCTGGAAATCGTGAAGGTATACCTTGCTCTTGGTGACGGAGTCGTTGACGTTGATGGCGGGGAAGAGCAGGGCGCCGGACTCCTGCATCTGGTAGAGCCTCTTAACGCCCGTGGTGGTCTCCTCCGACACACCGACGAGCCTCTCCTTCATCTTCCTGTACCTCCTGACATCAGTCTTGAGCCCGTCGCGGATGATGGTGAGCACGATCTTGAACTCGGGGTTGTCGGTGGACTCCGGGTCAGGGATCTTCCCGGACTTCTCGAACTCCTCCTCGGCCTTGACCCCCTCGTGGATGAGCAGCGTGGCGTCACCCCCATCATCGACGATGAGGTCGGGGCCCCCGCCCTCGCCCCAGTCGAGGCATCGCTCGGTGCACCACCAGTACTCCTCGAGCGTCTCGCCCTTCCAGGCGAACACGGCGGCCGAGTCGCGCGCGATGGCGGCGGCGGCGTGGTCCTGCGTGGAGAAGATGTTGCAGGAGCACCAGCGGACCTCGGCGCCGAGCGCCGTGAGGGTCTCGATGAGGACGGCGGTCTGGATGGTCATGTGGAGGGACCCCGAGATGCGCGCGCCCTTGAAGGGCTGCGCCGGGCCGAACTCCGTGCGGCAGGCCATGAGCCCCGGCATCTCGACCTCCGCCAGCTCGAGCTCGAGACGGCCGAAGTCGGCCTGCGAGAGGTCCTTCACCTTGTACTCCCGGCCGGACGAGGTCTTCTCGACGGAGAGCGCCATGGGGAATGGATCTGGAGGGGAGTGGAGGATGGATCTGGGGTTGGGAGAGAGGAGGCGGCGAGGGTTGGAGGATGGGGGTGGGGAGGGTTTTATGGGGAGGAAACCCTTTGGTGGATTGCTCACGCTCACACGATTATTGCGATATTCCTTTTTCTTTTGACTGGAAAATGGTGGGCTTTTTTGGGCTTGATCCACCAACCGCGAGAACCTGTAGCGCTCAATGATGAACTTTGAGAGTGGGTTTGGTGGTTTTGCCGGAGAGTTTGGTGGTGACGGCGAGAGCTTTTCGGGGTTGGTGGGGATGGCAGTGGTGTCGACATGACACATGAGCCGTACTGGTTGGCACTAGCCAGATGATGATGATGCCTTCAATTTTTGTACCATGATTTAGGTTCATTTATCTTTGGTAAACTATTTGTGATCTTTGAGGCTAGTTTTTTTTATGTTTGAAAAGTTTTGATGTCGAATTATAATTGTGGGGTTTGGAATTTAAAACTTGAATATATTTAAATCGGGTGCATTGGGAAATATATATGTGTTAGATATATTGTGGTGTTTGAAGGAAAAAAAGGATACAGTGTGTTGTTGGAGCTGGATGCATCATTTAGGGACTTGAAGAATTGACGCTAGCGAGCCCCTGACTGCTTGTAAAACCTTTGTTTAGGGCCTACAGGTGGGGAGTCGACTAACTTATCTGCCTCCCTTCCTCTTCTCCTATGGCGGCCTCGTAGGCCGAAATGGGAGTGGAGAGACCGCGGGTCCTCCCATGTACATAGTGGTTTAGGTTGTATTTTAGGGTTTTTGTTGCCAAGATCGCCGTGAAATTCTGTTGATGCTCGCCTTGGCCACTGGTGAGCAGCGGCTACGCCTCGGTGAAGCCCTCCCATGGTTGTCTCTCATGGTGGAAGACGAAGATGTTGAGTGGTTCTGGAGGTGCCACTCTCTTAGTAAGCTCGGTCGAGTGATGTTGCGGGAAGATCGGAAGCTCTTGCCTCCTCCTCCTTGTTTTCATGGCGATTGAGGTGGAGAGGGTGGGAAGGCTCACCTCTGGTGCCTCGGGTCTGCTGCTCTGCGGGAAGGTGGGATGCATGCGCATTTGATGACCCGAACCCAAGTTTCTCGGTAGGGACCCCGTCAGAGGTTCCGGTGACTACGGGGGCTGAAGTTGGCCAGTTTGACCGCTCGAAACTCAGTTGTCGATATTATAGAGTCTACATTAATTCGTCAAATAACGAATGTTTAAACAAGAGTTTGAGGGTACAAAATTGGTTGTATTGATAGGTTGTCGATTGTTTGTTTAATTTCAATCGGTCATCACCTCTCATGTATATATGAGGCGGTTGGTCTTCTTGACCGCCAAGATCTACTATGAAGATATGCAGCACCCCATGCATAATGCCAAATCTAGAACTTACAAACATCGTTGCGAAAGATGGCGTTTGTCGATGAAGCTTGATGATGATTCTCACGTCCACGCCGGGAAGTGGGGATGTCGCCGATTGCCTCGTGAGAATCGCTTGCTCAATCCCTCTTCTAGTTTCCACGCATCCACTGTGCCAACCCATCAGCGCTCCATCGTCCAGTACTTGGCGCCGACGATGAGAGACATCCTTTCGGCGTAGTCTATGGTTGTCGATCTACTCAACTAGATTAGATCTATATGAGACTAGAGAGTTGTTCTCAACACATGAGATCTAGAGAGAAAGAGAGCTCCGGTAGAGCACACCTCAAAAACCGGGAGCAATTATGTGTAAAACCCTTGGTGGTTTGGGGAGTATATATTGTGGGAGGAGGGGGTAGACCGGCTTGCGGAGGGGGCAAACCCTCCCCCATGGTGCGTCGGCCCTATGGGATCCGTCCGGATCCCCTCCCCCAATTCGGATTGGACTTCTAGTCCAACTAGGAGTACTTTCCTTTTTTAAAACTCCATCTTTCCTTTATCTCTTAATTTAAATTGACTTTCCAAAAATCAATTAAACAAATAAAGGAAAAGGTCGAGGTGTTGGTGCGCCGCACCTAGGTGGCCCCTGGGGCCCATGCGGCTGAACCACATGCGTGGCGCAGCCCTAGGGCACTCAGTGCCCCCCTCCTACACTTCCCGCCTTCCCGGGTTTCCTCCGAAACGGCTCTGGAACCCTACATACTCTTTAGATAAAATGATTGACTCTATCCACTAATGTCAGAAACACTTCCCGACATCCCGGGACATCTCATGTCCGCTCATAATTCTCTCAAAGGTTTTCAGCCTTACCCCTGCATTATATGCCTCTCATGAAAACTTCACCGGAACACCTCCAATTCACATCGGAGTTGTTTCCTGTGACATCGGAATGATTCCGACCACTTCTCATAACCACTATAACTACAAAATACTCTCAATAAAAGATTGACACAACTTAGGTGTGTGACCCGGAAGGTTCGGTAAGACACATACATGCTCGGAGTACTTATTGGATAATAACCAACATTGGGACCATGAAAGAACATAATGGCTCATGTGCATTCATGAATAACGATAGAACCTTTTTTTGTTTCTCATTACGCTAATCCCCTTAGCTACACGATACCAATGATATCACGAGGTGAGACTGTGTGCACTGTGTGATCAAACCATTCGATCACTGCACATACAAAACTCGTATCGATATCATTCTCTTTTTCTCATCCGTATCCCCGATGACCTGTGCTAAATCACATTGTGTCTGGCCAGACGATTAGGTGACATTAGTGATACTGAGAGGGCCCAGAGAATGTATATCTTCATCGCGGTCAGGAGAAGTAAGTACCATTCTTGAATAATCTTTGTTCCATTACACACTTTAGTTTACACCCAACATTCACCATTATAGTCCCTTTCTACCGCAAGACGGTTGATGACAATCAAAGCGTAAGTGTCAGGTGTGCGGTCACTAGATGTTCTCATGGCATAGGGATGCAACTAACAAATCTCCATAATCACTTGCTAGCTTCATCTAAGACGATTTGTCTCTTAGCAAGATCATACAATTGGGTTGGTTCACACTAGTAGGGAAGTGCCTTTCTATGGAACGACATTTTGTGGCGCACCAAACTGGCAATGCGCCACAAAAACATTTCAGTGGCGCACTGAGCACAATGCGCCACAGAATACTGTGGCGCATGCAAGCTGGGTGCGCCACAGAAATATGGTGGGTCCCGCATCAACAAAAATCTGGTGACATTTCTGTGGCGCACAGGACTAGATGCGCCACAGAAACGATACTAGATGCGCCACAGAAAGCATCGTTTCTGTGGCGCATCCAGTCCTGTGCGCCACAGAAATGTGGTGGGCCCCATCCAACGATTGCCTGGGTGCTTATTCTGTGGCGCACGGTTCTGGATGCGCCACTGAAAAGGACATTTCTGTGGCGCATCCACAGCCGTGCGCCACAAAAAGTATTGTGTGTATACCACCGACACCTCCACAGAAATCTTTTCCCCTTTCCTTTTCCATCCGCATCGAGCACTCCCCGCCGCGCGCGTCCGCCGTCGCCATCGACCACCACCGCCACCTCTCGCGTCGAGCCCTCCACGCGCCGTCGCTGTCGACCACCACCGCCACCCCTCTCGCATCGAGCCCTCCCCGCGCGCGTCCGCCTTCACCGTTGACCACCACCGCCACCTCTCGCATCGAGCCCTCCACGCGTACGTCCGCCGTCGCCGTTGACCACCACCGCCACCTCTCGCATCGAGCCCTCCACGCGTGCGTCCGCCGTCGCCGTCGACCACCACCGCTACCCCGCGTCGAGCCCTCCCCGCGCGCGTCCGCCGTCGCCGACGACCACCACCGCCACCTCTCGCGTCCCGGTACGTATTCCTCCTCATCGCCGCCCTGCAGTACCAAAATCATAGTTTTAAATCATAAGATTAAATTCTTTGTCATAAGATGCATGTCTTCCACTGAAAAATTATAGTTTTAAATTATAAGATTAAATCATAAGTTTTAACATTGCACATTGTCATAAGTTTTAACATGGACAACTATTATAGTCATTTGAAGATATAAGGAATCTAAGCATAACTATGTGGTGCCAACTATTATAACATGTACAACATTTCAAGATAAGGAATCTAAGCTAAACATGTACAACTATTTTTTCAATAGGATGTGCAAAGAACATAACTATGTTTTGATAAGAAAGAAATTTGTGGGTTAATTTGGTTGACCTAATTAATGTTGAACTCAAACTTGATATTTATTTTGTATTGGCTAAACTGGAGCTTGAGTTGTTCCGCTTGCAGGACCTGATCTTTTTTTATCCTTTTACCCATGTTCTTGTATATGTACTATAGGCCGATGATTTAAACTATGTCATGTTAAAGGGAAAAGAGTATCTACAATACCTTGTACTATATACAATTTGAGTGCTTGTATTAGAACATGGTCTTGTAGGTACTCTTTTTGCCTTGTTTTGACAATGATATATGAGGCCTCTATTGTATTACACCGATGACTCTGATTCACAGTATAGCTAGGTTGACTCTGAGCCTGAGCATGACCGAACCTATAGAACGAATGTAAAAAATGGGCCAAAGATCGACGGCGTCGCACCGTCGGTCTGTAGTTTCTGTCAAGCTCAGGCTCAGGGCCACGCTACTGTTCTCTGAATCAGAGTCATCGCTGTGAAACATCATTTCATAGGATAGCTAGGTTGACTCTTACACTTGGAAGTTCCGACACTTGGAAGTTCTTGATGTGCACTCTTCATATGAGGCACCTTTTTATGTATGATCTTTGCTATTGGTACCCCGATCGAGAAGTTGTGTGTGCTTGTGTTGATCTGTGCTACCACGACCATCGTGTCGTGGTTGTTTGTGCTCCGACCATCGTGTCGTGGAGATGCCGGCCGGAGATGTGGATTTTTTGTGAAATGTCTGCAGGTACCCCGAGAGGCCCTTGAGTTTGCCGGAACGTCGATTAACTTCCGTTACGGCAAATTCGGGTACTCCATATGTCCCTTTTTTAGCAAAGGTCATGCCAAATTTTTTCGTGAATTTTGGCATCACTTTGCTAAAAATAGGACATATGATTTGTGAAATGTCTGCAGGTACCCATGAGACCCTTGAGTTTGCCGGAACGTCGATTAACTTCCGTTCCGGCAAATTCGGGTACTCCATATGTCCCTTTTTTAGCAAAGGTCATGCCAAAAAATTTCGTGAATTTTGGCATGACTTTGCTAAAAATAGGACATATAGTTGTGTAGCTTAGATTGTAGATAATTTTAGTTGTGTTCATTGTTGGTTTATATTGTGTAATTTTCACATTGCTAAAAATGAGTTTGAAAATTGTGTTATTTGATAGTTGCTATGAATTTGTACTTTATTTAAATTTGCTTGCTGGACCAGAGGGGCGATGTCACTGTTGGACCAGAGGGGCGATGTCCGCGACTGGACTCCGCCGGGCTGGCACTGGGAGGTGCTACCTTCCGGGACGCGTATCTTGGTGAGGAATCCGGGTGACGTCGTCGACCCGGATCTTCTTTGGTGGCGGTCGCGTGGGCCATGCTCGGTGCAGAGGGAGCCGGCCCCCGAGGAGGTGGTACGTCGCCGTATCAGGGAGGAGGACGAGCACGTCCGTCGCTACATGACTTTGTTGGATAGGCAGTACAACAATGGATGGTCGTTTCTTCAGAGGGTTCCTCGTCACGTGAGCTATGACCCTGTGAGGGTTCCTTATCTTTGGATGCGCAGCGCCCGCGGCTCAGCACCCCGCGGCTCAGGACCCGGTCGAAGTTAGTTTCAGAGGTTCATGCATGGGAGAGGAGATGTATTAGTGATATTATTCGCGATGTATTAGGGTTAAATAAAAATGGACCAAATTATTCATGGGATCAAGATGTATTAGTTATACTTATGCATATTTGATCAATGTCCCTACATGCATGAATATAATTTTGGCATGACTTTGCTAAAAATAATTTTAGTTCTGTTCATTGGTTTATATTGTGTAATTTCCACATTGTGTAGTTTGTAGTATATAGTTGTGTAGTTTTTTGATTCTAATGAATTTGTTTTTAATATGTTTTAGTTTCACGGAATGGCCGGGTTTAAGGGTGTGAGGGCGTGCTATAGGAAGAAGCTTGGTCGGTACGTGTATGGATGTCAGATCCATATCAACAAGAGGAAGCACTGGGCTGGGCAGTTTAATACAGCGGAGGAGGCGGCGCGCGCCTATGATTATTTCGCCGTACACGAGTACGGTGATAAGAAGAAAGATAAGGATCTGAACTACCCAGCGGATCGCCACCGTGTGAATGAGTTCATACCGGATGGGATCAGACAGGTGGAAATGGCCAAGGAGATGGAGCACAGGTTGGCTGAGGCGCAGATCGCACGTCGCAACGCACGCCCCCAGGACGACCCGTATGTGAGGCATCTCCTGCAGAACGAGCCAAACTTGATGTCCTACCAGCAGTTCGGCGCTAGTCCTTTTGACGGTGCTGGTCCTTCGTACGGCACCGGTCCTTCCCACGGCGCCGGTCCTACTGACGACGACATCACTTCTCTTGGGATCTGGGCGGAGGAGGAGGAGCAGCAGGAGGAGGAATGGGAGAAGGACTGGGATTCCGACTCTGAGCAGGAGCGGCAGCAGGCGTCGGAGGAGCGGCAGCAGCAGCGGCACCAAGAGTGGCAGGAGTCGGAGCAGCAGCTATTGCGGATGTTCGGGCCGCCGAACCCCGATGCTTATCACCACAACGACCCTAGGCACTGGGTCGAGGTGAATAGGCGGGACGGCATACCTCCGTTCCGCACTCTTTCGGGTCAGCCGTGGGGGAGCGAGGACACTGATGACCCCGCAGATCCGATGTACTGGGCTCAGCTGGATAGGCCTAGGGACGACGACCCATAGAGCGACTTGTCCACTTCTTTCCGTACTATGTTTTATGTTGACTTGTCCACTTATCTATGTAGACTGATGTTTCCACTGTACTTGGTTAAGACTAATGTTTTATTTTCATGCATATGCCAATGTTAAATGCATATGCTTGTACTACGACTTATCCCAATGCATATGCCAATGTTAAATGCATATGCTTGTACTATATATGTATGTATCTCGGGCTCTAAGTGGTGATGTACATATTTATCTGTCTGTTTTAATACTGTGTCAAAATATATTACTGTTTCTATTATTTTCTGTAAAAATTCTGTAATATACCTGTATTATTGTCAAATACAGCAAATAATCGATAATATAGCAAATAATCGATAATATATACGGCAAATAATTTAGTGGCGCACGGTAAATAATTCTGTGGCGCACCATATTCTGTGGCGCACGAACAAAGTGCGTCACAGATACATTATTTTCAAATACAGCAAATAATTCTGTGGCGCACGGAACCATGCGCCACAGAAACAGTTTTTGGTGCGCCACAGAAAGGCACTTCCCTACTAGTATCAGTACTACTGTCATTCCAACAATATACTCTTATAGTTGTATGACTTATACAAAGTTCATGATCAGGAAAATATGATCATATAACAACAAGATAAGCCAATCTTTGTGACAAGATTAGGAACTCTTGGTTTTGCCTATATCTCTACACGTGCTTGTAGGTTCTCCTTTGAATACTCACTATTCAAGTACCACATCAGTTATAGGCTTATAGCATAAAGATATAAAACTAATAATAAACCTGGAGATAAATAATAACTCAATATTATTATCTTTAGTGCATACCTCCAATAGTATGAAGGGTTAGCGAAGCAGAATTGTGAGAAGGACGGAGGGGCAGTGTAGCTAGATCAAGCGGGGTCGTGGAAATGATTCGTGGAGGAACTCGACAGCAAGAAAAGTGCTCAGTTTTGTGTAGCGTGTTTAGAGGCAGTGTTGTTAATTATGTGTGTTATGCTGCTTGGCGTGAGATCATATTGGACCATTTGATGATGAAGGTTTGAGGGTTAGAATGCCCTGGATCAGCCATAGCGGGTGTTTTCATTGGAGTAGGTGGAGGGAAATGTTTCCATTATGCACATTCCATAATCCCTGTATATTGGCATTCAAAATTGTACTTCGTTCTCTACCACATGGTCGGGAAGCAAAGTGCCAACATAGACGACGAATTTGGGGGTCATGCATATGACGGGAATGGGAAGAGACTGAGACCATAAAATTATGTCTAATTCCATATGACATTTTGGGTTAACTGGCAGAGAATTGAGGTCTTCCATCCACAGGTCAACTTTAGTATAAGCTAAGGTTGTCTTTTGGTTGTTACATTTTTTCTTACGGTACTATGTTTTCGTTCACATAAAAATAATATGCAAGTCAACTGACTATTGCAGTAGCGAAATAGGTTAATACAGAAATAGAAGAGCTTGTAATCTTTGCGTCTCAAACATCCATTTACCCCTACCACGAGCCCGAGCATTATAGATGTTTTGTCCCTTTTAAGTTTTGGTCACGCCGACCATCTCGTGAATTTAGGGGTGAGTTAAAAAATTACTTATATATCTATTTATACCAAACTTTTTTACCGTCAGAACTATGTTGGTTGCTCGTGTATGTTATTTTTACATTCAGTGTATCATATAGATAAGTACATTTGGTACAACTAGCAGCATTAACAACCAAAAAATGCTGAAATGTATTATAATACAAATTTGTAATGTGGTTCCCATATTTATCAATACACTAGTTCAATGCCCGTGCGTTGCCACGGGTCACCGAGATATGTTCCTACTGCCATGAAAGGTGCATGCAATGTATTTGTTTCTCAATATTAGATATAGTGCCATTATATCATCATAATTTATATTAGTGTGTGCTCGAATGGGCTTATGATTTAGTTGTGATAAATATAGGCATAGGCTTGCTTCCCTTATAATCCAATCACCACATTTCCCTCCAGTTCATTTTTATAATGTCCACATGTCAAACAATAATATTTAGCTTAAGTTACAAGAAAATATGGAGAACACAAATTCACCAGCAAAACAAAACAAAACACAATGATCTCATTCAAAATCGAAAGCAAATTTAATTGAAATTGTGTACAGAATTCTACTTCCCCGATCTGAATTATAAGATGTTCTAACTTTAGTGTATTTGTTCACTTATTTTAGACTGAATGTACTCCACATTAAAATATCCAAAACATCTTATTAGGTACACAGGAAATATTTCTTAGCTGCACAATCTCACATGTGTCACTCAAAGTAGGAAATACACACGGAACTTCTTTAAGAAAACAGTTCGTCCACATTTGCCAAAATGAAAGAGTACACGCCCGACACAAATTCAGTACAATCTTTCCCTCATAGGCTCGCATGACCAGCTGGCACTCGCATAGCTCCCACCACATATTAGCACTGCCCGTCGATGAGCAAAACTCTCGCGCCCTAGCCTGTTGACCATGGCGCCACCGAGCTTGCGCTGCTCTGGTCTGATCTACGGATGTATAAATGCATTTGATTTACGACTGTAAAGTTTGCTTCAACGGCTTTCACCTCATCCCTTCTAACATTTTACTCCCAGAACATAATATTCAAAGTGATATATATGAATATTTAGTCATTCAACACATTTTAATTTTAATGGTGCAAACAAAGTCACAATTCTGTTTAAATCAAACAACCAAATAACACTATAATAGACAGCATGAAATTGTCGCCCAAAATTAAGGCATAACTTCTTTTCTTGAAAATAATCAATAACAGAAGAACGGTACAATGTCCATCGGATTGTCGCCCAAAATGAAGGCATCGGCCAGTAATATAAATATTATACAGACAATTCCTCCTCCGCAGCACCCCATCAGTCCTCGCCGAGGTAGCCTCGCCATCGCATCATACCATCGTCATATTTCAAGCCCTGCCCCTGCAAAGGTTACATCCATGCAATTTTTGCGCCCCTTATGATCAGAAGAAAAGAGGGGAAACTGTAACCATGATACTGCCGATTTGTGCAATATGACAAATCATGATCTAAATTATAATTTATTACTTACATGACACCATGTCACAACACACATGTTTTATTACAGAAATTAAGTGGACACTGCACATTAAGACTCCTGGTTAGTTGTCCCACCAAGGGGTTTATGCAATGCAACATTGGTGCGAATAATACAGAAATAACTGCTAGTTTAGTAGAAATCCTCATCTTTAAAGACACTATGACACTGTATAGAAGATGCATATATTTCAGCCGGTACTGATGTTTCTATCATTCTAAATGGCATGTCATATTAGAATTACTCCTCTGATATATATTTACACATGGGAAGAATATGAGGTAACTTATTGAAACCAAGCACATGGCAGCAGACCATGGAGTTGCACACATAAAAATAATCAGGACATGCATCTCCAGCAGGGAATTAGGATTGGACATTAGACCACATCGGACATTACATAACAGTAGCAAGCAAGATGAGCACTGCTATAAAGCATGTTTTTTATGCCCAGCGATCTCCAACATGCACGAATTTACTCACGTCGTAGCATATCTTTAAGTAATCTATCCATCTGCGCAGTTTTTTCGAAATAAACTATAACACAACAATATTCTGAAATTATAATGTACATATCATGAAAATAGGAATGTAATCAGCCAGAATTTTCATATTTTGTGTGTGTATATATAAGCAACTACATTATCAATACCTAATTCCTTTATAAGCACTTTGGGACTACATTGAATATATACATTCTCCTCGCCCCGGTGGCTCACCAGACGGCAGGCGCAGAGTAGTCAAGTTCACTCGTCTTCCACGTGGACACCTTCAATAAGAAGTTAATTATCTACCTCGTCCTTTCTGTCTAGATGGTGGTGAGGGCTCTGAGTGTTCTCACCTCGCAATCAGGACATGAACTGAGCACAGGCATACTGGGAGAGATGTGGCGTGAGAGGGGAGCGTGGACGAGCGGCAGGACTCCGATATGATCTTGCAGAAGAATCTATATGAGGAAAATATATAGACACACATCAATTTGGAGATCCTCCGTGACTATTTTCTTTGTATCCAACAATATCTCAAAACATGCCAAACCCCTCCAAAATTTAAGATCTCTTTCAGATAAAGTGATGTTCTTTGGTGCCAACGACATTTATGCGTATATGAATGGCATAGACTGGAGTGATGTTCTAAGGAAAATAAAATGAAGTCAAGCAAAGACATGTTGTCTATTCACCTTGATGTTTTTGCGAGGCTATACTGAACTTATGGACGTCATATATTAGTTTGGCAAATGACACCTACTGTCTGCTGCCAGTTCAAAAACCAACTTATGAAGGATGCCACAAATTTTATCAAGCAAGCAAGCAAATGATTACCTTCCAAATTGGCAGTCAGATCGAACACAGTAACATATCATACATAACAAATAGGATCCATCATCCTTATACCAAAATTAGCTAATGGAATGGCTTGTGGTGCTACCTCCAACGACAAATGCAGAATGAACCAACTTTTTCAGGCATTTAACCAAACACATGGCATGCACTTCACTGTTGGAACGTACCTTGACAGTCCCTGGTTCTCAGAAAACCGCCACCGCTTCTAATTGAGCCTCCTACATGACCGGCGACCCAAATGCCATTGTCTCATGGGCGAATGGGAAGAAGTAAGAGGCATTTTACTAAACTACCGTTTGCATTTTCTCTCATTATCATACTTCAAAAGACATACATAATTGCCGTACAGCCATATGCTTGTTTAAACGACCTAGAGGGATCCATATCATGTTTTCAGCATTAATACTAAATGTGAAGAGTAAATAGAAGAGATCATAATGAATAGAGAGAATGCTTTCAAAACCTACAAGAACAAACTATAGGTGCAAGCTACGAAATTTCAGCAAAATCAATTGTTAGAGGCTCACACCTGTACAACCAAATATATTGTATGATGATATCAATGCAAGAAATGCAAAAATTTCCTAAAACCTCTGATAAGAGATAGTAGCATTACATCCAACAACACCTTACGTTAACCCTCGAAGAAAATATCTAGTGTATAATAAGGTCTAAATCATCATTTATTCCACAAACAGTATAGTAAGATGACCTCGGATAAAAACTCAAGCTCTACAGCCATGGAGGATTGGAATGGGCCGGACATGGAATTGATCTAGCGATGGAAGATACAACTTGCTCCGATGACAATGACCCGCTGGTGCAGGGTCTCAATTGCGGTGTAAGAACAGTTGGCCTAGTATTGAGTTCAGTTTTGTGTTTACATGAATATTCGTCATTCTGATGTATCCTAAGAAAACACAACACACCTCAAGTTTTGCACATGTGCATATTTGACTTCATCCATTCATCAAAACACCTACTCCAACTTCAAAACATTGCCTTCAAATAATGGAAAGTAAATCAGTTAAAATGTTACCAAAGCATCAGGATGTGGCTACACAAATTCTGAATTAATTGATTTTGCTTCTCTAAACTGTTAGATGTACGACACACACAAATTCTGAAGATTGGACAAATTATTTGGGATCTGTTCAATATATATATTATAGAACACATATGCATCAGATCAGCATATTAGGTAGCACACATCTGAAGCTAGATGTAATACCACCATCCCACTACCAGATCGTGGAAAAGATGCGCGTACAGGTATAAGCTGGAGCAAAAAAGACAGAGTACAACTCTTTTTACCTTGGCAGATGCAGTGCAAAAGAGCATCTGGTGCAGACCCGCGGGTGCTCACGGCAGCGCACGGACCATGTTGCCGTGGTCCCAGCCGCCGGTGGTGCCTCTGTTGTTGTTGTTGTCGTGATGGTCCCGCTGCTGGTCACGCGGGGAGTGGTCTCCGCCACCGGCGGCGCTGCTGTTGGTGCTGGTGCCGGCGCTGCCGACGCGCCTGGATGGCTTGTGGCGGCCGTGGTAGGTGCCCCTGGGCGAGTTGGACGGATTCGCCATGGCCTGATGATAACGCAAAAGAGCACAGAGCTTTACCAATCAATCGCGCGGACTTACAGCAGTAATAAGAATATTGGTAATCGTAGGAGGATAATAAATAGATATGAAAACGAAAGATCTGACCGATGAGGCGGCGGCGGCGGCGGGAGATGAGGAGGGATCGAGAAGCGGCGGCGGCGGTGGCTTGGTGGAGGTCGGATGCGCGGACGATGGGGGCCTTGGTCTTGGCAGCGTCGGTGAGCGCGGGCCAGTGGTCGACGTCCATGACGGCGGGCGGCGGGGGCAGCGCGTCGGCAGGGGCGAAGCCGTTGGCGGTGGCGTTGGTCGCGGGGTTCTTTCAGGCGGAGCGCTTGGCCGGCTGGGGCGCCGGATCGGGCGTCACGGGAGCCGGGTCCATCGCTGCTGCACTGGGATGGCGGCGGCGGGAGGGTTTGTGGTGAGATTGGTCGGGAGAGGCATCTTCGTACCGCTTCGGGCAATAAGCGGTGGCAGTCCCCCGTAATTTCTCATCAACATATATCTAACGGTGCAACGTTGACTGGAGGCGAGTGGGCGGCCAGGATGATTTCGTCCGTCCGGCAGGAGACAGGACACTCCATACTTTTATAGTAGAAGAAGATATACATTTATAGTGCTAAATGAAGACAAAAAAATTACAAAAAAATGTTTGTGTATTTAGTTTGGGGTGTTTGAGAAAACTCTTTTGTTACATTGTTACAAGTGGGGTTTCACCCATAAATATGATTGAACGAATACTTTATTATTTCACCAATTCATTTTATTTCCTTGATTTATTATAATGTATTCATGAGTTCATAATTTTCCATGGTTTCATTAAATATTTATAAAACGTGGTAGAATGTTCTTAGAGTATACGGATCTCGCAAATAACTTGGCAGAGATATCTAGAGTTCAAGAGCATGAAGTTTCGGTGTAACTAAATAAATACATTTAGTGTGTATACTTAAACCCCAACATACAATATGTGTCAACTAGTAGCCTATGCTCAAATTACCTGTTGTCTTCTTAAAATTGTTCGGTGCTACTGTTCTCTACTCTACTTTACTCTACTCTACTCTACTCTACCGGGGCAAGCAGGAAATGGCCAAGAAGATAGCCTTTTTGGGCATCTGGAGAACATGGCTCTGATTAATTAGCTTGTACCGACTAATACAGGGTCGGGGCCATGTTGTGTAGTCTGTTTGGTTGCCCACAATGGACTAGCCTATATGAGAGTAGCAAGCGACCTCCCAAGTGTTGGGTCGTGTGTGGTTCACCATTTCATCTTGTTTCGTGTAAGTGTTCGCTATTTGGTTATGAGTAATTCCCGTGATATGGTAACCTTCTTGGCTGAGTGGTGAGCTTACCCATCGCTCAACCGAAAATTTCAGTACTGATATCACAACATAGTAAGTTGTACCACATAATCTAAGCAAATCACAAACTACGTTAGTGGTGCATCACGAGTTCAGCACACCAATTCCTCGTGATGCCCACAAGCTTATCATCTTAGGGGATTATTATAGAGATAAACGCACCATTGGTCACTAAACTTAAATTAGATGAGTAATTTGGTCACATAACTCTCAAAGTGTGATAAACTGGTCACTCATCTATGAAGATATCGCAGAGGAGAATCGTTTATGTGAAGATGTAGCTCAAGCCGACGACACCCCAAGTCTTGTCAGTTTTGAGGATGAGCCGCCCATCAAACTGTGGAAATTTAGAGCATCACCTTTTCTCATGGTGACGCGAAGATCCCAAAGCGTCTGATTGATTGCATTCGCATCCTCAAGATGAAAGGCTTGAATAGACTCGACCATATTATGGTCTGGTTGACGCATCGAGTCCACCTAGTTCATTATCGTGAGCACAAGTTTTTCCACTGGAGCAAGAATCTTGACACAACTCGAGTCACACCTGGGCGAGTGAGTTTTGAGGACCTAGCCAAATGGTTCAAGTAGATCACGTCGACTACTCTTCCGAGAGGTTGGACCCCAAGCAAGGAGGATTATATTGTGAAGCATTCGGCAATCTGAGTAAGTTCCCTTCAGAGTTCCTTGATTACTTACTTGGTTTCGATTCACCATATCAAAGGACTTATCATTTCCCAGGTCTTCCCGTGTCTCATTGCTAACTCTCATGTGTCTCATTGCTAATTTCAGAAATCTCCGTGCCACTATATACGTGGGCATGCACCACCAGGGAGTGTGGTGTCGACGAGCATGAGGAGATGGTGTCGCCACTGCCGAGTCAGTGAGAGATGGAAGGAGCAAAGCAGCCAGGGAGCATCCTTAGGGGGTATGAGTATACGGGGCGGCAGCGTGTTGTGATTGTACTCGTGCCTTTCTTATTTGCATTATCCTCTCATATTTGGGAGTTCAAGTGCGAAAGGAGATGTGGTTTTTTCCTTTCAGGCTTTAGGAAATGCTTCAATTCTGTGATTTTTTTATGGAGCTTGCATGAAAAATATCACAGTTTATATAAACATCTGTGAACCTGGAGAAAACAAGATTTCGTAGAAAATATTTGGAGCCTTTTGTTTTATAAATATCTATTTGAACCTTTGTTGTAGATTATGTACGTTTTTCTTATTTGTAGCAACGCACGTGCACTCAGGTAGTTTTAATAATATAGTGATAAAGATAAAGATAGACACTGTGCCATGCAACAAGTCGATAATTACATCAAATGTATTCTCAGATAAATATCAATAAATAAACCACATATAATTAGTAAATACAATATAGTCGAAATAGCTCCACGTGTCACGCCAGCAGTGCCCTACACAGCGGGCAACCAGGGTTCTCCAGCGCTGACTCCTCCTTGAGGCAGCAACGGTGGAAAATGTGCCCACAAACTGGAAGAATGACTATGCGGTCGAAGGTCTTGTACTCTACTATGCAGACGGTGTGCACGTCACCCGCTAGGTATGCCGTCCCCTTCGACGGGTACGTGGCGAACGGGATACTTCTTCTTCGAAGGGAGACCTCGAGCATAGCAACACCAGTGCCGTCATCAGGATCACCGCCCCAAGCTCGATCGAGCGGGCGGCCTCTAGATGGACCCTATAGCCTATGGGGGATACAACACAAAAAACCCCTATCTAAACTCTCTGCAAAAAAATCTAAAGGCATGTGCAAATCATGGGGGGCGGTGCCCCCCCCCCCCTCCCCCGAACTACACTAAGCTCCGCGCATCACATGAATGCAGGCACACATGCATGGACCTAGACATTATAGTAAAATGACTAAATGGGCATGCAGAACAGCCCACGCAACTCTTTCTCCTCATGCACTACTTGGGAACAGCCCACGCATCACATGACTGCAATAAGCTTTTTTTTTTTTTGTGCAGAATACCGATCTTTATTGATTTTTAAAGGAACACATTTTAAGAAAGAGAATAATTTTGAGTGACAAGTGGTATGTCCTACTACTCCCACTTGGGAATTTTGAATTCCAATACTAGCTAGGAGTGTTAAGTTGCAATATTAAATGGGAAAGTAAGTCTTGATTAATACAGTGAGATATTTATTCGTATGACTAATTATTTTAGTAGCTCTTACTATGTTTTCATAGTTAACTAGGTCTTGTCGTGGATATACTTTGCTAAACGAGTAGAACAAGACAAAGTCTCTCAAATAAAGGGTTGAGTGTTGTTGTTAATTGTCTTAAGAGTCCTGTCTTGGAGACACTCAACCCCATATTAGTTAATGTAATTGACTCAAACAATGTCTTTGAAAGGAATTGTGTGAGAAAACATATACTTAACGGTAAAAGAGACACATACCAAATTTTTTGCTTGTTGAATCCAAATTTGATATTGCTTTATGTGTGTCTTGCACCACTATCGTCCTTCATGGGAGGCTGTAAATTCCGCTGGCTTATGAACGTTCTACTAGAGATAATTCTCAAATTTTGGCGATGGAGTTTCAGCTTTCTCATGGGTTTGCGTTTATAATCAAAGCTGCAAACTACTCCAACTTTTGAGCGATAAAAAACTTGATAAAAATACTAGATACCAGTCATGAGTGGGATGTTCGTTGATAATAGCCTTGTTGCACCTAGTAATCCAATCTAGTCTTCGCAATGCCAGAAATTCATTTTGGCTCTCGAGCTGACATGCTAATGCCTGATTAATTTTTTTGAAAAAATAGTAAAACATTTTGAAAAATTCTAATTTTTTTGGTGATGAACATATACAAGTTTTCGACAAACATGGTAAGTTTCGTGGTGAAATGACCCTCGTGGTACTAGGTGGAAAAAAAAAACAAATCACTGACAAAACTGAGATTTACAAATATAGTTTTTCATAGCATTAAGTTGTTTTTTTTACACCGAGCACCATGAGTGTCATTTCACCACGAAACTTGTTATGTTTGTATAAAACTTGTATCTGTTCATCATCAATTTGTTTCAGAATTTTTTAAAATGTTTAACTAATTTGTTCAATTTTTTTAACCAGTCATAGCAGGTGTGATCGGGAGCCAAAAACCCTCTCCCAATACCGATTGATTGATGTACACCACATTTTGGCATAGTCTTGTTACTAATTAATTTGTTAAAGCTTTTAGAAGGACAATGAAAAGAAAAGGTTCATGAGAGAGTCTGTAAAGCTCGCGGCTTGGGGAGTTGCAGCAATCTCGTGCGTGCGGATGACATGTGGGTCCGGATGTTGCATGTTGGCCAAGCGTCCTTCGCTGGTGCGCTGTTTGTGTTACAAGCTAAACTTTCAGTAGTGGTTACTGGTTACTCCTTTTCTTCAGCAAAAGTAAAACACCGAGGATCGCTGAAACGTGTGCGCGCTGCCCGCTGCATGCGCTGTGTGGTGCGTCGTGGCTCGTGGGGCAATGGTACGTGCTGGGAGTGGGCGTGCATGCGCCTAGTTAACGGGGCACCAAACACGAAAAAGAAGATTTCTAGCTCCTTTCCTTCTTCTTCTCTCTCGATCGTGGTCTCGTGGAAATCAATCAATCCCGTCGATATCGTCAATCACCGAACGGTCATCTTCCTCCCGTTCCGTTTATATACTAGCCCTACTGCCATTGCACTGTATCGATATCCCCTTCTTCCTCCTCTGATCCCACATCGCCACGCATCGGAGCTCCCGAGAAGCGCAGCCACGGCGACCGACGAGCCCATCAGAGCAAGTTCTCTCTCTCTCTCTCTCTCTCTCTCTCTCTCTCTCTCTCTCTCTTCGAACACCAAGCTCTCATGCACATGCTCCCTCGGTCCCTCCTTCATTTTGTTTGTTTATTATAAATACATAGAATACAAATAATCCCCATTGTTTTGACTCGTCTTGGACTTGATTATCGGATCCGTTTATTCTTGTTTCCCCTGCACGCAGTTCAATTAAACTAGATGAGATTACTTATTGCTAAGGCTGCTACTTATTGATGAACTAGATGAGATTTACTACTAGTCAAAATTTACTGATTGATTGATTGATTGATATGTTTACCAGCATATAACGATTGCTCTCTGCCTTGGCTGCTTGATCGATTTTCAGGCTGATTCACAGGAACGAGATGGGGCAGTCGATGGCGTTGGTGGTGTATCAAAGGCTCCCTCTGCATGACAACGGCACAAGTAGACACGTTGATGATTTTAAGCCCATGGTGAGAAACCCCATCTCATCGGTCTCACTCACATTGCTGCATGCGTTTTCAGTTCAGGCATCTCTGCTTTCCAGAGCTATTAATTACAGAGTGTCACATGCATCTTCTCATTTATCCCACTCGAAGCGATATTTTTTTATCGCATAGTTTCTCGTTGCTAAATGCATCAAAAATCTTAAATCCTAGCTTCGGATAGATAGATTTATGGGCGTGTGCCGTTTTATTGCAAGTCCTGAATGTGTCATTGTTGTATTGCCAACTTCAGTAGTAGTCGCATTTTTCTCTACTTTGTTTATGAGTCTTCAACCATATGCGGACCATGTGGAACTGCCCTGACAAACTGAAAACTGTATGCTCATGGTTGTATCTTGAGTGCTCTTCAGTAATGAATCGACTAGTAGAAAGCACAATGGTTGCGTGCAATCTCCATGTTATGTGTTAGCCGTAAACCACGCCAGGCCGTTGGCGCTCAGGTGCTGGCCGCAGCGAGCTGTTGGGCAGGCCCGTGTCGCTGGGGTTTGTCCGAGTCGTACGGCATCAGAACGCAGTGGAACGCCCAGTGAGCGTCTGCGTGGGGCAAGGCTAGCTTGCGCGCGCGCGCAAGGAAGCCTCCCGTCGCGCGGTTTCAGACAGCGCACGTGGTGGGCCCCACAGCGGACGGAGGAGGAAGACGACCACCACGCCCCCGCCGCCATCGCCGGCCAGGCCGCCTGCCTCCGCCCCCCGCGCTCGGCGCCGCTACCGCGCCGCCTCCGCGCCCCGCCCTCCTCCAACCGCGGCCCACCGCCGGTCCGGCGCCGCCCCGGACCATCCCTCTAAACCCCCCCCCCCCCACCCGAAGCTCGTCGCCGGCGCCCCACCCCGCACCCCCAGCCCTAAGATTCCTCCTCGCCTCCGCCGCCTCCGCCGCGGCCAGCCGCGCCTCCGGCGGCTCCGGCTCGGCCTGGCCCCGAGCTCGTCGCCGGCGAACCGCCCCACCCCACCCCCACCGTTAAGTGGCGAACCGCCCCACCCCCACCCCCGCTCCATCCTCGACGGCGCCTCCTCCGCCGCAGCTCCCTCCGGTCGCAGCGGCGTCGTCGGTCGCCGTCTCGTCGCCGTCTCGTCGCGGGAGAGAGGAATCGCGTGGGGAGGAAGAAGAAGGTGGGGAGAGAAAACGTGGGTGGGACCCACCCACGTTGTCTACCGCGTCAACGCGTCCGTCCACGCACGCGCTCGCTCACGCGCTGCGGAACCGCGCGAGCCGTCGCTCGCGCAACAGCTAGCAAATCCCGTCTGCGTGGGCGTCAGGCCGTGCGCGTCGTGCGCCAGGACGTGCGCGTAGTGAGTGTGTGCGTGGGCGTGCGTGGGTGAGTGGCTTGCTAGCTGCTGTGTCGCGACGGCTATAAAGCCAGGGATGATTAGAGTCTGTAAAACACCGGTGTTGCCGAGTATGTAGCCATTGTAAAGACAAGAAGATTTGGGCGTTCGTGCGCCCACGGCGGCGTTCGTGCGCCGGCCCGGAAAATCTCGTGTTCTTCTCCTTCCTTCTTCCTTGTTCGAGCGAGTGAGCTGAGAGAGGAGAGGTAGCCATGCCCTAGTGGCAACAACAAGTGGTATCAGAGCGAGGTGAGAGATGGCGCTGGTCCCGCACGGTGGCAATGGGGGGAGCGTGGTGCCGCTCTCCTGTCCGATGCTCACCGGCGACAACTACACCGTCTGGGCGATCAAGGTGGAGGCGAACCTCGACGCGCAGGGGCTGTGGGAGGCTGTGGTCCCGGCGGAGGACGCGGCTGCGGCGATCATCGTGAAGAAGGACAAGCCGGCGAGGGCATACCTCCTTGGAGCTCTCTCCGAGGACATTTTGTTGCAGGTTTCGTCGAAGAAGACGGCGGCGGAGGTGTGGGCAAGCCTCAAGGCGCGATTCGTCGGAGCGGATCGTGTCAAGGCGGCTCGGCTGTCCACGCTCCGCGGCGACTTCGAGCGGCTGCACATGGGGGACGGCGAGGCGCTGGACGTCTTCGCCGGAAAGATCAGCAGCATGGCGGCGAGGTACGCCAACCTTGGCGCGACCCTCGACGATGCGGCGATGGTGAAGAAGCTGCTGGACTCGGTGCCCGATCGCCTGTACGCGGCGGTGGCTGGCATCGAGCAATTCTGGGATGTGGAGACGTTGTGCTTCGACGAGGCGCTCGGGCGACTGAAGGCCTTCGAGGAACGATCGGAGCGGCGCAAGAAGCAAGCAAGTGGCGGCGATCGTGGCGACGGGCAACTGCTTCTCACTGCAGCACAGTGGGCGGCAAGGCGTCGCAACGGCATCGACGATGACGACGACGGTGGCAGCAGCACGGCTTCGGGAGCTGTTGGAAGGGGACGGAAGGGGAGGTGCCACAACTGCGGAATACGTGGGCACTTCGCCCACGACTGCTGGAAGCCCAAGAAGAAGCAGCTGGAGGAGAAGAGAGAGGAGGCGCTGCTCTGCGACGCCGGCGATCACCTGGCCTGTACTAGGTCATGGCTTAGGGGGAGAGTGTTGGCACTAAGCCATGTCAGTGCGTGGCTAGTGCGTGTATCGCGTGCGTGCGTTGTGTTTAGCTGTTAGCTGTTGGCGAGAAGAGCGGGGGAGATGACCATGTCCTGGGCACGAAGGGCTGGCCACGGTGATCGCGTTCGGGCGCGACATGGGCGCGAGCCAGATCGTGTGGATCATGGGAGAGTGGGGTGCGTGAGTCGCGTGTGTGCGTGCGTGGGCGCGGGCAGGAGTGTGTGCTCCGCCTATAAAACCCAACCTCTCTGTAATCGCCAAAGCATCAAGTTGGAGCTCGAGAGTGAAAAAATAGGCGTCTGTGCGCCGGCGTTCGTGCGCCTGAAAAATTCAGTGTCCCTGTTCATCTTCTTCCTTCGTCCGTGAGAGAGAGAGGTAGCTAGAGCCAGGCCGGGCAACAACAAGTGGTATCAGAGCCTCATCCGAGGCTGTGGAGCGGAGCATGGTGATGCCGTGCGTGTAGGGAGCGCGGCGGCCGCGGCGGACCTGCGTGGTGGCACAGAGGCTGCGGTGGCGCGGCGTGGCTCGGCGGAGAGAAGACCGAGCTCCTGGGCACGCAGGACATGGCCGCGTTGATCGCGTTCGAGCGCGATCATGGGCGTGAGCTGGGGCGTATGGAGCGCGGCGACGATCGCCGAGGAAGAAGACCGCGTCCTGGGCAGGCGGGGACGGCCGTGTTGATCGCGTCAGCGCGATCATGGCAACGAGCTGGGGCGTGTGGATCGCGGGATGATCGAGGAGGAGATGACCAGATCGAGCAGCTCGAGACGGCCGCGTTGCTTGCGTCAGAGCGCGGCATGTGCGTGAGCCGAGGGCGTGCCGATCGTGGCGTACCGAGGGTGCTGCGCGGCGGAGGCCGCAGCGGCGCGGTGGGACGGTCATGACGTCGACGACGGAAGCCGCAACAACTCCGGCGACGGCAGGTCGTGGTTTAGGGGGAGATTGTTAGCCGTAAACCACGCCAGGCCGTTGGCGCTCAGGTGCTGGCCGCAGCGAGCTGTTGGGCAGGCCCGTGTCGCTGGGGTTTGTCCGAGTCGTACGGCATCAGAACGCAGTGGAACGCCCAGTGAGCGTGTGCGTGGGCGTCAGGCCGTGCGCGTCGTGCGCCAGGACGTGCGCGTAGTGAGTGTGTGCGTGGGCGTGCGTGGGTGAGTGGCTTGCTAGCTGCTGTGTCGCGACGGCTATAAAGCCAGGGATGATTAGAGTCTGTAAAACACCGGTGTTGCCGAGTATGTAGCCATTGTAAAGACAAGAAGATTTGGGCGTTCGTGCGCCCACGGCGGCGTTCGTGTGCCGGCCCAGAAAATCTCGTGTTCTTCTCCTTCCTTCTTCCTTGTTCGAGCGAGTGAGCTGAGAGAGGAGAGGTAGCCATGCCCTAGTGGCAACAACATTATGAAGGCTACAATTGTTCCTTACAGAAAGATGTTATTTTAGGCTATATTTTTTAATTATAAAATGATATTTGTAGGCAGTTTCTTTTTGGTCTTTTATTAAATTGGAAGTTCTGGTGATGCAATAAGAAAACAATTGTTATTGCAGGATGAGAAGTTTGTTGCTCAACAGTCTATGGACGTGGATGAGGATGACTATGTTCCTCCACCTCCTTTATGTGTAAGTGTTATACTGCTTTAGTTCTCTTGTATATGCTCCATTCAGAGTAATGAAAGAATTAACCGTCGCAATAGTTCCTCGTTGTTTCTCTTCTATCTCAATCATAATTTTCATAAAGTACAAGCGTACAACAACTGATTTTCCTAACCTCCACTGGTAGACCGTGAGGCCAGAGAGCTTGGTGAATGAGCAAGAAAAGTACCCAGGCTTTCATTACGAAGGAGCAAAGAAACCTAGAACAAAGGAAACTAGCACAGGCCCTGCTAAAACATATACAGTAAGATGCACTGCTAATTCCAACCATATATTTTGTGTGCGTGATCTGAACTTGTCTAATCGGGAAATTTAGAACAAATAAACAGATCTTCCAAATTCAGTTAGGAACTCACCATGCTTCCTATGCTTAGTTAAGCTTTGTTTTCCTTCCTCTCTAGTTCTGATTAAAAATTTGTCTCGAGTTTCTTATGAAATTTGACCTTTTTCCGTCGCTTAAGTGTGCACCTTATTGTTTTTTCTCTAATACAAAAGATTCGCATCTTGATGTGTGTTCAAGAACTAAAGTAAACTCATAGTGATTCAGAGATAAAAATTTCACAATTAAGAATTATTTCTTGTCTCCAGACGCATATATAAACATATATTGAATTCGTTGCTTTGCTTTGGTGGTTCTTTTATTTTTCAGAGGAAAAGAGGGAGACCACTGGGTTCAAAGTCTGCCAAGGGCATGGTTGAGCAGAAGCCGGCTTTATTTGATGGCAGCAGCGGTAGCAGTAGCTATAGTAAGGATGATGATTTTGAGCCACCGACGCAGACGGTAAGTCCTTAATTGAAATAATTTAATATTGATTTGGTAGTACAATTTTTTGTTCAAACATGAATGGAGAAATATACTAACCTTAAGTTGCTCTGCTTTGATTGGTTATATTACAGAGGAAGAGAAGGAGGCAATCGCGCTCCAAATCTTCCAAGGGAAAGATTGATTACGTTGACAGCAGCAGTTACAGTAGTGAGGGCAAGAAAGACATTGAGCCACCGACACCGACAGTAAGGCCTTAACTGAAATAATTTAAAGTCGATTCAGCTAACAGAATTTTTATTCAAAGCTTGATTAGAGAATCAGACTAACCGCATGTTGCTCTGCTTTGATTGGTTATGTTACAGAGGAAGATAGGGAGACCAGCACGGTCCAAATCTTCCAAGAGTAAGATTAGTTATGTTGACAGCAGCAGCAGCAGTAGTGAGGGCCACAAAGATTGCGATTTTGAGATAGAGGTAGGTCCAAAGTGGAATCATAAAATCATTTCAAATTGACTCGTTCTAGATTTTTTAATTGTTCAAAGCGTGAAATTCATATATGGCACCAACTTTCTTTTTAAAGTAAATATAAATATGATAGAGTAATCGAGTGTAAGCACATCAAGATATATGTTACGCCCTGGAATGTGGATGGCTGAGTCAGAATTTCTTATTAGAGAACTAGACTAACTATGAAAAAGTTGTGACTCGACAGGTATCTGATGATGATGATGATGGCCATAAGAAATATGCACGGTACTTCAACTTTATTTGTTGTTTTCTCGAGTGGATTTTATTTGGTATATAAGATGGCAAGTGTGTCTGACTTATGCACCTCAATGAATCTTCAAACAAACAATAGTGCTAAGGGCACTGCTCTGGAGAGAGCTGAGAAGGTAAATGAGAAATTGCCACCAGATGGTCCAAGCTTCGTTAAGTGTATGAAGAAATCACACGTTTCTAGGGGATATTGGCTGGTAAGTCTTAATTTGTTAGGTGCTTGAATGTTTGTCCACTGCTGAAGAACCTGGTGATTTTTTTTATTATGAGCCACATTCAGTTTGCCTTTTCCCCCTAATATAAGACCAGATTACTCCAGTTGTGTTTTGAGTTTCGTGTTCGTCTCGCAGGGCCTCCCGGCTGAGTATTGCAGAGAAAATCTTCCAAATGGTGATGTTTACATTGTATTGGAAGATGAGGAAGGGAAGTCATGTAAAACATGGTACCTAGCTTACAAGACGGGACTCAGTGGTGGATGGGGGCGATTCGCGAAACGGCATAAACTTAAGGTCGGCGACGCCCTAGTGTTTCAGCTAGTAGAACCAACAAGGTTTAAGGCGAGTGTTCCGTCCACTGCTCCATGTGTCGTTCATAATATTTTGCTCCCGAATGTGGTAATATTTGTTAGTGATGTGATTAATTACTGACTACTGTTTTTCAGGTATACATACTAAGAAAGAACACGTTCACTACAACTGACGGAGCGCTCGGTCTCCTGAGTCTGGACACATCCGTGGACAAGAGCACATCAAGTGAGTTGAAAGTATTTCAGTCCTGTTCATACTGCAATGTTACTAAATCTTTCGAATCATGGGTCGTGCTCTACAATGCAGAGAAAGAAGAAAAAGAAAGTTCCGACAAAGATACCAAGTCTAAGAAAGTTCCGAGGAAGAAGAAAAAGAATGTTCCGGAGGTGGTTACCAGAGTCAGCAGAAAACCTTCCAGCAACTACAGCCACAACCGAGCCAGCGAAGACGCAGCAGGCGGCGGCATCAGATATGGAGGTCCAGACACCGGTGATTTCTTCGCCGTGGAAAGCCTCGAGGACTTCAAAATCCTCGTCGGTGACGGTTCGGTTGTCGGCCACGTAGTACTCCCCGATCGCCTGCGCATGGCATACTACACTCTCTGCCATGACCGCAAGGCATTCCTCCATAGGCATCTGTCCAAGCACATATGCACCACTCTCGCCACAGGGATGATCGTGCAGACAGCCAGCATCGCCGAGGGCATCATGGCCGCCTCCCCTGCCCTCGAGGACCTTGTGTCCTGGAAGAATACCTTGCAGTCGTTGGAGTCCATGGGCATGGACGTCGCCTTCATGCGCGAGCGCGTCGACAAACTTATCGACCTCCTCAGCACTCCGTTGTCGACAATGGAGGTGCCCGAGGGGTACGCAGAGCTGAAGCTGGAGCGGGCTCGTTTGGAGAAGCAGGTGGAAGCCCTCGAGTCGAGGGTGTCAAACCTCAAGAATGTTGTGAAGGAGATGGATGTGGAGATGGGGGACATGTTGGAGGCGATCCCGGAGAAGAAGAGGGACCAAGCTGTGTGGAAGCTGGCGACCGCACCATGGTGATCGTGTGATCGACAACAACGTTTTGTGTGCATCTTCAATAGTAACTAGCTTCCACGTAGCTCAGACTTTTTACCCCTATCTATCTAGTTCTAGTTGTCTCTGTTTATTGGGTTTGGTATCAGAATGCTGCACCATGGTGCTCATCATGGTTTATTAGGAGTGTTGTTCGTTTGTTTCTTCAGCTACTGAAATTTGGTTATATTACCAACCTTGCTCCGGTTCGGTTACTACTGAAGCGTCAAAATTCAGCTGGCAGAAAGATTGTAGATTATGCAACCTGGAATGAATCTTTTGCTGTTCATGGAATTTGCGAAACTCGTTAAAGGAGAAGAAGAGAACTCTGAAATTGTGAAGAAACATATTTACCCTATCTATTTAGTTCTAGTTGTCTATATTTATCCGGGTTTGGTACAGACTTTTTACCCTATCTATCTAGTTCTAGTTGTCTATATTTATCTGGGTTTGGTACCAGGATTCTGCACAAAGGTGCTCATCAACCTCAACTTGTGCATAGCAATGTCCCGGTTTGGAATTAGTGAAAGAAATGTAGCATGGTTTCATCAGGGTTTATTGTGGGTGTTCTTCGTTTGTTTCTGCAGTTACTGAAATCTGGTTTTACTATCAACCTTTGCTCTGGTTCGGTTACTACTGAACATACATGAATAGCTTCGAGTTCAGGTGGCAGAAAGATTGCAGATTATGCATGCAACCTGGTAGAATCTTTTGCTGTTCATGGAACTTGTGAAACTCAACAAAACTTTGAAATTAATGAAGGAATGTAGCACGGTTTCATCAGGGTTTTATAATGAGTGTTATTCGTTTGTTTCTGCAGCTACTGGAACTTTGCTTTACTGGTACCTTGCTCTGGTTCGGTTACTCCTGAACATACATGAGTAGTTCGAGTTTAGTTGGCAGAAAGACTGTAGATTATGGATGCAACCCGGTAGAAAATCTTTTGTTGTTCATGGAACTTGTGTAACTCAACAAAACTTTGAAATTATAATCAAGGAATGTAGCACGGTTTCATGAGGGTTTATTATGGATGTTCTTTGTTTGTTTGTGCAGCTATTGGAATCTGGTTTTACTACCGACCTTGCTCCGGTCCGGTTACTGCTGAACGTACATGGATAGCATCGAAAGTTCAGTTTGACAACGATTCTAGATTATACATGCAACCTGGTAGAAACTTTTGCTGTTCATGGAACTTGTGAAATTCGTTAAGGAGAAGAAGGAAACTTTGAAGAAACATGTTTGAAGGAGCAATGAAATTCTAAAATTGCATGAAGAATTCAGTTAATGATGGTCATGAACTACATCCATAACCAAGTAGCTAGACTTTTTACCCTCTCTATCTAGTTCTAGTTGTCTATATTTATCCGGGTTTGGTACCAGGATGCTGCACCAAGGTGCTCATCAACTTCAAACTTGTGCAGAGCAATGTTGCGTTTTGGGATTAATGAAGAAATGAAGCATGTTTACATCAGGGTTTATTATGATTGTGTTCCTGGTTTGTTTATGCAGCTACTGAAATTTGGTTCTACTACCAACCTTGCTTCGGTTAAGTTAGAACTGAACGTACATGAACAACACCAACTTCAGCTGGCAGGAAGATTGTAGATTATGAATGCAGCCTCCAGGTAGAATCTTTTGCTAGTTCATGGAACTTGTGAAACTCTGCTAAGGAGAAGAACAAAACTTTGGAATTGTGAAGAAGCATATATATATATATAGGAAAATGGTTCTGTACTCCTAGGCGTACATACTCTCACGTTCAATATACCACATAGGTGAATCATATATACCTCTTTATTATTTTTAATATACTTCATTATTTAATAGTAGATACCCCAAAGTGAGTTACATGAATTTTTTCATTTGAATCTATATATTTTATATTGTTTGCACATATACTGCTTTTTGTACGAAATAAAGGTATATGAAAAAATTGAGGACTATGGTGATAAATTTTTTTCATACTTTTTGTATTGAGGTATCTTAGAATAATTAATGAGGTATATAAAAAAATATAAAGAGATATAATACCCTCGTATGTGAGGTATATTGAGTATGGGAGTATGTACACCCAGGAGTATATAATAGGCTATATATATATTTCAAGGAGCAATGAAATTCGAAGATTACATGAAAAATTCAGTAAATGATGTGGCCGTGGACACCAATACATACATGAGCAACTTCTCTAGAAACAAAATATATAATTGTAATAAATCATGAAAACAAATATCCTCGATGCAAGAAAATAGCTCGGCAATGTCACTCCTTGATTGCGAATCCATAAACTCTAGCCGCCTCGATCGACAAGCATCAGCGTGGCGTCTCATCGCCTCAGCGTCAGGCAGAGGCGGGTTCAGTCAGTGGCCACGTCCTTTGGATCCACACGCGGCGCGCGAACGCGACGCGCGGCAGGCCGGGGCCGCCGAGCGCGCCGTCCTCCATGACGGCAGCGCACTGCACGCGCGGGGGGACGACGAAGACCTGGAGGTTTGGCGCGCCGCGGACGTCGGTCTCGTTGCAGGGGAGACCGGCCCCTGGGCGGCGCCGGCGGCCAGGATCAGCGCGAGCGCGGCGTAGATGGACGGCTGAGCGGAGACCGTCTCGCCGCCGTCAGCGTGGTCTTCGGTCCCGGCGGCAGCGGCAGCGCCCGTCGCGTCGCGTGCCATGGCTTCTTGGGGTTCCATGGCGGCCCGTCACGTCTGGACGTCACGTAAGAAGATGGGTTCACGCAATAGCCCTGCCGTGTTCTATTCAGTTTATATATACAGCATGCTTCGGACCTGAAACGAGAAGGGCTCCGAGTCCAGCTACAGCTCTGCAACGAAGCCTCACGCACGCTCATGGGGATTTGCTAGATTTATTACTGTCGGATGGTTTCGTGCAAGTCCGTTCTGACCCGGTTGACATTCGCACATAAGTTGCTCGACTTATGTCGCACGACGAGCTAGCTGATTTTCTTAACTGAAGAAAGCTCTGATCTTTTTTCTCGTCTTTATGTGTGTAATAATTTAGACTCCTTTTAGTGGCAGAAAAAGGGAGCGGGTTTTGTCAAGTGTTAGGAAATGGTAAAAACCACCAAGAAATTCAACTAGGATATTCTCAAGGGATTGAGTGGAATGGAAATATCATGCATTCAAGGTAACTTTCATAAGGGTGCAAATTAACTCTGTCCATGCATTGTCGTGAGTACACAAACTAAGTTACTTTCGGAATGCACAGAAATAGTTCCACAGATTGATTTGATTCGATCATGTTTTGGATCGACATATATACCCATGATTGGATTGTTGGATATACAATTTTCAAAAAAAAAAAAGAGAGGAATGGAGTGGCCCAGAACAATACGTTGCAATCATGGTGAAAATTAGTGATACTCCTCATGTTTGGCAAGTTGCCTTAGTAGTAGTAATACACTAGTACTCCAGAAGCAGAAAAATGCCCAGGCCTATTCAGGTAACAAGAGCAAGGGACCAGCTACCAACAATAAAGCAGAGAAATCTTCAGGCTTGTAGCACGAAATAACTGAAGATAGCCTACTAGTTTCTAAGAACAGAGGAGCCCAGGTGCCACCGATTCCAATTATCTCTAAAGCAAGCAGTTCATCACATCCGTCAAAAGTTTTGGACAAGTAGGAAGGTCAAACATTTGTTACATCAACGTGAATTACCGTCCGAGGAAAAGTAAGATTATTGTTGTGGCCGTCGTATCGTGCATCAAACACAGTATGACAATCGTAATGGGACAGGACCAATAGCAGAAAAATCACAACCAATAAAAAAAATGGTTTGAAGGATTTACAGTAGAGAAGGTGTCAGCATTTGTTGTTTCCGGGCATGGAGTGGCCATCCTGGATTACGACGATTGATCAGTTTTGGTGTGGGCGGTTTGGACCGGCCTGGCCGTGGTCCTGCCGGGGCTTCGTTTTCTTCATCTTTGCTTTGAACCTCAGTTTTAGGACCAGAGTCTCCACCGTGTTGACAAAGTTACCAACTGCCATCACCACCAGCAAGATCCCACATACTACAACCTGGCAAAGGTGGAAAATGACCGTGAGCGTAAATATCAATTCAGGACAGTTTTGCATCTCAAGGATGCTGTCATATATTTCAGACAGTTTGAGCTATAACTGCATCACCACCTTAACCTCTTTTAATCCTATTTTCAAATAGCTAGAGAAGGCATTTTGTGTAGAGGAGTGAATAAAATGCCAAGCGATGAAAATCTGTTTTCTACTACGTACTAATTGTGAAAACTACTGACTAAAAGCTTACCTGCCATTCAGAGGTGAGCCCATGCAAGGCCGTCTGAAGAAGCAATACTCCAACATATGCTTCAAAACCCTGCAGACATGGAGTAGCCACGATGAAATGCATGTGTAACAATAGTGGCCAAACTAACCATCTTAGTGCTCCTATTCCCAATTCGACTGAACAGCATGGAAAAGAAACATGTGTACAGAAACGTGTAACTAAAGTACCAAATAACATGACCACCGAGAATTGGTCATCTACCAAGTACCAACCAAGAAACATGAATGGGCCTGGTTCATTGCCAAAGACCTCCATTTCATCTCATTTTATTGACAAATATACATATTATGTACCAAGAAACTCAAACTTAATCCAATAAATAAAACAAGGTTACTTTTAGGGCAAAAAAACCAAAAATGGTTTCAGCCCCCAAACAAGAACTCCGTGATCGATAAAGTATGGAGGCACTAAGATTACTAACAAGCAAAAAAAAAAAAGATTACTAACAAGCAAGAACTGACACATACCTGTAATACAAAAAGGACAGGATATAGCAGCAATAGCTGCCCTTCCACACCAGCTGTTTCTCCAGCGACAACATCCATTCTTTTAGCCTGCAAGTAGACAATGACAATACAATAAATTAAAAGGAGACAAAGCACATACAACTCTTTACTGTTACAAAAAAGTTAAGGTGACAAAGGTATATAAATGGTACCATCGATTTAACAGTCCATTGAGTTACACAAAAGAGCTTTTGCCCGTAAGATTGAAGGTCATCGAGACTTATTTTAGTGAAGGTCACAACTCTTCTATTTATTTATTTATTTATTTATTTATTAGTACCAGTGCTATCTCAGAACCCTAGTTAAATATGAAGCGACTTGAGTTACATTTCATAAGCACCAACTGAAGATCTTCATGTAAATAGTTTGATAACATGCATCATCATCTGCAGTTGATATGGTTCTTATCTAATAACACATTGCAAGATATAGTTGGTTTTGGTACTTAAGTTGAAAAGTTCTATCACGAAATAAGTAAAGAGCACATATCGATATAATTGTTGAATCAAGAAAAGGCCTCACCTTTCCTAGAGCAATTCGGGTGCGTAATCTTTGACGCTGGTACCGATTCTGTAGATGCATTGCGATTCCTTGCATGATTGCCCAACGTAAGAAAAGTTGTACCCCTCTCTGCAAAAAGGCCAGAGTATGTGTTCAATCTTCAACTTTTGAGACTGATGTCAAAGAAACATACCAACTTCTAAAAAAAGATCATATACCTGCTTGCTTGAACAATCAGGCTGTCCCTTTATCTCCCATGTAAGGCTAACAAGAGCCATTAGCATTGCTAAATAGTGGTGATATATCCACCTGAAAATATAGCAGCGCGTTATGATTAGATAGTCATGCTTTGGAGAAGAAATGCAATTTTCTAAGTTCAGGGAACAGACTAAACATGGTCTTCGCTGCAACAAAACGAATAGATGTGTTGATGCCAGATCTTTAGAGTGCGAAAAGAAGACATTTGGTAAAATTTGAGCCTACTTGACCGGAAATGTTTAAAAAAGGAATTTCCTGAATGCTGCAGTCGACAATTTCTTAAGCGATGAAAGTTTGGAACCTTACCAAGGACGAATATCACTTCCATTTACAAGCAACACGTTCTCCCGCAAAGCGAAACTTGTGTAGAGGAATAATAACCAAGCCTGCAAAGTGGCAACACAGTCTTTTGATCATTTTTGCCAAGCAGTGAAGCAATTAGCAGAGGAAATATACTAAGAATATGTTGAAGTACTCAACAAAATACCTGGTACACCTGAACTGCTAATGCTGGAAGACACCCATCCCAAACCCACCATCTCAATAAGAGGAGAGTGGATGGAAACAACAGGAACATATAGGCAGCCCTATCCTGCCATAAAAAAGTTTGAAACCATCAAGATTTTCAGGCATGGATTAAAATTCAGAAGACCAAAAATGTTAACTAGCACACAATATATTTTAGTAAAAAAATATTATCTCAATCCAATATAGACAGGTACCTTACAGAACCTTGCAGCATAATTACCAGCGAATAATACAA
Source organism: Poa pratensis (assembly GCA_947311845.1). Classification (NCBI taxonomy): domain Eukaryota; kingdom Viridiplantae; phylum Streptophyta; class Magnoliopsida; order Poales; family Poaceae; genus Poa; species Poa pratensis. Next base: position 4,145,802 of record CAMZMU010000033.1, on the reverse strand, counting down.
CCTTATGTGTGTCTGTATACTGTATTGACTAAACCAACTGTATAACATGCAGAACAGGCAAGAGAATGTATTGGCGTGACTGTGAGCATGAACATACACCACATTTGATCTTGGTAACTAAAATGTATCTCAAATATTTGTAAGCAATGGCAGGTCAACAGTGACATAGGCTATATCATCTCTTGTTATGCTTATCACAGATCAAAATTTATAACACACAAATCAGAACAATCACTAGAATGCATTAATCATACTAGAACTGGCCAAGAGTTTAAGCAGGTGCGGTTTATTAATTCTGTCAGATATCATACCCAAATAAAATAAACCTGCATACAGATATCCAAAGGAAAAACATCTGAAGTTTACCCTATAATTGTTGTACTCATCCTTCACTTTGAGCTTATCTTCCTTCCTTGCCACTCGCACGTTTACAGGACCAACGAACTTTTTAAGGAACTTCCCTAAGAGTTCAGATATAGCAGGCTTCAATCAGAAGTCATATAGAGACAAAACTAAAGCCAAAACAAAAGGTGCCAAATGGAACACAATGTAACGAACCGTTCCCCTTGTTTGGGAGAAATGCGGCCATGTCACTATCTAAGATTGCTAGCTTGGCACGCTCCAGGTCTTCCTCCACCTGCACATATGGCAACGAAATACAATTAGAAAAATGAGATCATAGGAAAATAAAATATATGAGCAAAGTGCACAATGTAAGAAAAAAGGCGCGAAGATAAGGCTTTCAGTATACTGGGCGGCAACTGAGATTCTGTGATCTCTACATGTCCAAAATAATACAGTGGGAGACTTCAGAAACTGGTGGCTGGCTACAACATGGAGCAACCATCTAGCTCTGGATGAACAACTCTGGGCTTAGAAATTCTCAAATTCATAGCAACGAACCATACACGGGGCCCGCTCGAGAACTCGCAAACACGATCCCCAAGCACAGAGCGAGATTAAACCCGCAAAAACAAAAGGTACACAGCGAGATTAAAACCCGGCTGTATCCTTCGCCAGCACCCAGCAATTTCGATGCGCGCACCTCAAATTCATACCCTGCTTGGCCAATAAAAAATCCCTAAATTCTGGGCATGTCCGTGAGGCAACAGATTCACCCGGATCACCGCGCAGATTCCGATGCCGCCCACATATCTCTAGGCGCGCGCGAACCAGTAACAGTAACGCGTGAAAAAAAATACGCTCACGGTTTCGCTCCGCGAGCTGACCAGAGCTCGCGTCGCAGGCTTCGAATCACAGCGACGAGGGCGAACAGGGCACGGCGCAGAGATCGAATTCGAATCAGGCCAATACAGAGCAGGAGGAAGGGGTGGGGTGGGGTGGGGTGGGGAAGGACCTTGTCGAGCGCAGCGGGCTCGAGGTCGGCGAGGGAGCCCTGTAGCCGCCGTAGGTCCCCGTCGAGCGCGACCGCGCGGCGCCGCAGCGCGTCCTCGTCGGCGGCGCGGCGCACGGCGAGGGCCGCCGCCGCATCCCGCAGCTCCCGCGCCGCCTCGGCCGCCGCCGCCGCCTGCTCCTCCAGGCCCCGCGCGTCGCCGTCGGCCATTATTGCTGCCGCCTGAGAGATGGCGGTGGTGGTGAGACGCCGCCGTGTGCGGTGCGGGATGAAGGAGAGAGAGGACCTTCTATCTGCTGTGCGGGGCCCACCTTGAGGTTGAATGAAAGCGGTCGGAGTGGATTTTATATGGCGCGGTTAACCGTCGGTGTCCGCGGCTTGAATGTGCACTTAATTTGGCAGGATTCGACGTCAAACTGATTTACTGCTCCTGTGTGATGAAGGTGTTCGTGGTCGCGCAGCAAATTTGGTCCCCGTTTGGAACACATGATAGAAGTAACGAAGGAATATTGAAAACATGGAATTGATATGTCATACTTCATCAATCTTACAGCAATCCATATATAACACAGAAATGCAAAATGGTAGCCATTTGAACTGCGGGATAGGAAAACATAGTTTTTTTTTTGTTTGTTTGAAATGACTAGTCGTTGCCTTCCTTCTAGGCTTTGCACTCCTATGATAGGAATACCGAACAAGATCACCAGGTCAGATGCAAATTCCTTGATGAGGCCTTGCATTCTTCTTACTAAACTCTCGATGAGGGAAACCATATTGATCAAACCTACTACTTTTTTTTTAACTGGAAACCTACTACGTTGACCATGTGAAAAGGTAGAACACAAGTACGTCCATAATCGAGTTAGCTTGTGGAGGAATCATGTTAAGTATTGGGGTGTGCTAATCACATGGAACAAGAATCAGGAGAAGATGGTAAGCATGAGTACTAATCACGGTTTATATGAGTAGGAGCCTCATCAGCGCTTGGCCTCTCCGGACATAATAACTTGTGCATCGCTCATCAACAGCTTGCCAGGAAAATTTCCAAGAGGGTTATAGAGCAAATGTTTCTACCTTCATTTTTTATTTAGAAAAATAGGCTTTTCGGCCTGTTCCATTTCATGAAATAAAACAACCAACGTTCCGGTCCAATTTCTACTGCCTATCCGAACAGACTCACATCCAGCAACCTGACCAGTTAACAGAGAATAAGCAATTACAATATATCAGGCAAAGATCTAAAAGACCACAGTCCTTATCTTCTGCATGTCCATCACTTCAGGAGTTCCTGGACCAACAATAGATGCAACCCGCACTTTATCACCATCCGATCCGGGGAGTACTTGAAGCTTTTTCCTGAATAATTTTGTTGTCATTCCACCTATTGTCCGACGTATTCTAGGAGGGCACGAAACTTGTCCTTCAACTTCGTAGCTTCAACACGTCCATTAGCATAGTCGAAGGATCGTTTGAGTGGAGAAGCCTTATGGCTCAAAATGCTACGTAAAACTTATAAATTCTAATACATGTTATGTAAGTTAATTATTTCAAAACAAAATACAAGACTAACCATTTCAATTTACACATGCCTATAATTTTATTTGACTTTTTACGTAAATCCTTTTTCTCTCGAATACTATTATTAATGCATTCTGAAACTCTTAGGCTGGCTAGTATTATACCTCATCTTTCTTACTACATAAATATGATGGTTAAAATCATCCAATTATAAGATCTTTTAATTTCTAATGTGCCTTGTATTGAAACTAAATAGAGCATATGAACATTTATTAAAAACACATTCATTATATGGGTTTAGTTACTCAACATTGCACTTCTAGTGTATCTCCAAGTTAAATAAACTAATACAGGGATATTTTACTCTCTTTGTGGTTTTATTATAACATGGAGGGGAACAATGTAGAAGCGCAACATAGTGGAAGACTATAATGCACTGCAACATTGATGGAATGGCCAGCAAGGCTCAAATGTGCAACTTCCCTGCCATTAGATGTGGCAGATTGAATGAGCAATGTAAGGTTGTTCATGGTAATATTAATTTTGTAAGTGCCAGCTGGTTCAATGGAAAGTTGTTTTTGCACATGGGCACCGGTGATCCCATTTTTTCCAAAAAAAACCAAAATTCACACTTCTGTTTTTTTAATTCTGAAAAAATTATATGCGTACATATACATATTATCTATATATGCACCAAAATTTGTTTCAAAATACGTTTTATTTTAGGGTACATAAAAAACACAAATCCAAGACAGAATAGAGAATTTTTTACTACTTTATAGATCCAAAAGTTTGTTATTTTTCTGTAGCCTGAAATAAAAAGTATTTTCATCCAAAACTTTGCACAAATATATATACCATATATATGTAGGCACGTTCAAAAAGTTGGATTTAAAAAAAATCAAAAGTACCAAATTTTAAAAAAAAAATCAAAATTGGGATCACTTGTGCCCGGGTGCACCAAATCCTCTCTCTCCACGTTCAAAGATTATATGGGCAGTGTCAACAAACGTTGAAACATTTCCATAATTATCATGGAATAGTTAGTACAGTGATTCATATACGATCATCTATGCATTTGAAAGAAGAAGAAAAAAAAGAATCACACGACCCACGTACCATGTGGAGGGCCAGATGGATCTTGTCGTGGAACCTTTTTGGCAAAATCGGCCTGGTCCAGCTAAACTACTGGACGCTATATGTGGCAAATCCGGCAAAACCTATTCAGCGCCCGTGGCAATGGTTAGCACGGAATTGCATACCCCTCCTTCAAACACAAGCTCCTAAATGGACCGGCCCATGTACGTTTTTCTTTCTATTTTTCTATTTCTTTTTTCGTTTTTATGTTATATTTTTAGTTCGTTTTCAAATTCTTGAAACTTTCTTTAAAAATGTTCGGTTTTTCAAAATATTCAGATTGGATAATTTCGCGAACCATTTTCAAATTCACGAACATTTTTCGTGAACCATTTTCAAATTCATGACTTTTTTAATGAACCATTTTCCAATTCAGTCCACGGCGGTGTGGATCGAGGTGCTCCTCGGGCGTGCCTCGGGCGCCGGCGTCGAGCGCTCCACACGCGTGGTTCCAAGGGGCGGCGGCGGCGATTCGGCAGAGTGCGTGGAGGTCGTCGGGCTGCGGCGTGGAGGTCGTCGGGCGGCGGCGGACGGGCGCACCGGCGCACCGGCGTCGAGTTGGGGCGGCAGTGAGTTGGGGCGGCGGCGGCGATTCGGCAGCCTGACGGCGACGTTGTTCGTCGCGGTGTCCTCCTCCTCCTCTGTTCCCGGTTCGTGGCTCGAACCGGGGAAGGTCCTAGTATTTATATCCAGGGACCTCTAGTCCCGGTTGGAGCCACGAACCGGGACCCCTCTAGTCCCGGCTCGTGGCTCCAACCGGGACTAAAGGGTTTTTTTTGCGCGCGAAGGCCCAAAAAATCAGTGACAATAGTTTGAAAGTGAATTTGAAAAGTGTTTAAATATGAATTTGAATAGCTTCTGCATACTTTTGAATCTGACAAAAATTTCAAGATGAAAAGTGTTTGAATTTGAATAACTAATCCAAAATCATTTTCTGTTTTCTAAAATAGTTATTCTAACTATTCAAACTATTAACCATTTTGCCATTTTCAATTAAAAATGCATTAACTAATATTGTTTGAATTTGAAAATCATATCTTTTCTGATTTCTTCAAATATCTAATTGTCTTAAAATTAGTAATAATCATCTCCTTTATTTTTAAAAAACATCCTTAACAACATCAGGTTACATAAAAGGTTTAATACATTATTACACCTCACTAACAGTTACATTACTACATAAACGGACTTGTTGGCTCGGAGGCCGTAGGATTAGGGGGAACGGCAGGAGGAGCCAGCCCCGTTCGCGGCCGCCTGGTTCTCGCGCGCACGTTTGCGGCGGAGGGCACGAGCCATGGAGGATATGAGTCTTTCAACGCCCAAGCCAGCTCGGAAGCCTCATTCGCCTTGAGCTGGCAGGCAGTCCTGGCTCGCTGGACCCGGTCGTCGCGGACGGACTGGAAGGAGGCTTCCATGGCCTCCTGTATCTTCGCCCCACAGACCTCTTCCCCGTCGTCGCTCTAGTCGAAGTCGTCGTCATCCTCCTCTTGCTCGCCAGGAGGTGCGGCGGCACCTGGTGGAGATGCGTCCAAGTCGCCGTATGCGGCCGCGGATCCCCACGCCACCCCTGCGGCGTACGCATCCTCATCGGGGTCGGGGACGTCAAACCATGCGCGCTCGTACGCCCTCCGCACCTCCTCCGGCACCGGAGCAGGAGGCCGGCAGCTGGGCATTCCTCTCCACAACGGGCTCGTGGGCATACGGCGAGATAGGCTCCCGCGGTAGCGCCCAAGCATGCTCTGCCGAGCACGCTCGACCTCGTCCAGAAGGCGCTGCGGCGGGCGTGGCGGATCCATCTCGTGGAGACGATGCGTTCGTGGCTAGGAATGGTGGATTAGGGTTTACCCCGTCGGCGACAATACATATAGACCTCCAGGGCAGCGCTGGAGGAGGACACATGGCCAGGGCAGCGCTGGAGGAGGACACATGGCCAGGGCAGCGCTGGGGGAGGACACGTGACTGACACGAGTCGTGACCGCAAAGCCCACCTTTAGTCCCGGTTGGTGTTACCAACCGGGACTAAAGAAGCACACGGATCGTGTGTTTCTTTCAAGCGCTTGTGAGCCGCTGGATCAGGGGTGTGTTTTTTTAAGGGCTTCTGAGCTGTTGGATCAGCACTATCACGACCACTTTGTGAGCCACACGACCCTATATATAGCCCACATCTCGGACATGTTCGGCACTCAGTGTGTACTCATTGTAGTTCATTTGGTATACAGAGCATTCGGATTCCCTGCATACATCCGACGGTGCATTTGATATGCGGGCACTCACGAGCCACCGTCGGGCTGTATGCAGGGGAAACCGTGTGTTTTGTTCCAACTTTTTCGAGTGTTTGTAAGACGTTGGAGTTTTCAGAACACAGTTACATAAAAGGTTTAATACATTATTATACATCACCAACAACATCCGTCTCTAGTGTCGTGGTATAAACTTTTTCTTTGTGTGTGTCCCTTTCTCTGATTGCGCCGCAACCATGGACAATCTTCATCATTTAACACGATGCTTGGGTCAGTTTTCACTGTGAAGGGCGGAATTTCATGAAACTTATTGTAATCTTCTGACATGTCTGTCTTGTCCTCCACTCCCACGATGTTTTTTTCCCTGAAAGAACTATGTGGCGCTTTGGCTCATCGTATGATGTATTCGCTTGCTTATCTTTTTTTTCGGTTTGGTAGACATGTCCTTCACATAGAAAACCTGAGCCACTTGACTGGCTAGGACGAATGGTTCGGTGTCGTACCCAAGATTCTTGAGATCCACTGTAGTCATTCCGTACCGCGGGTCTATCTACCCCGCCTGACAGGTTGAACCATTTGCACCAGAACAAAGGGACCTTAAAAGAAGGTCCATAGTCAAGTTCCCATATCTGCTCTATGTAACCATAATATGTGTCCTTTTGCCCATTGTTGTTTGTTGCATCAAAGCGGACACCACTGTTTTGGTTGGTGCTCTTTTTATCTTGGGCGGCCGTGTAAAATGTATTCTCATTTATCTCGTACCCTTGAAAGTCAATATAGTCGAAGATGGTTGCTTGGCCAACAAGTATAGCTCTTCTCCAACTGTGGTGTCATTAATGAGACGTGTTTGCAACCAACCGCCGAAAGTCTTCACGTGTTCTCCATCAATCCAATCTTCAGTTGCTCCGGGTATTTCGAGCGTAAATATTCTTGTGTTCCTCGATATATGGAGCCACCAAGCTGGAATTATGTAGAACTGTGTAGTGTGCTTGAGTGAAAGAATGCCGTCCATACATATTGTTGCTTTCTTTCCTAGCGTGCCTTTTCCACGCAGTCTCCCCTCATGGCGCGATTGAGGAACACCGATCGGCTTAAGGTCAGGAATAAAGTCAACACAAAACTCAATGACCTCCTCTGTTCCATAGCCCTTCACAATGCTTCCTTCTGGCCTAGCACGGTTATGAACATATTTCTTTAAGACTCCCATGAACCTCTCAAAGGGGAACATATTGTGTAGAAATACAGGACCGAGAATCCTAATCTCTTCGACTAGGTGAACTATGAGGTGCGTCATAATATTGAAGAAGGTTGGGGAACACCAACTCGAAGCTGACAAGACATTGGACCACATCCTTCTGTAAACTTTGTAGAGTTTCTGGATTGATTACCTTCTGAGAAATTGCATTGAGGAATGCACATAGCTTCACAATGGGTACTCGAACATTTTCCGGTAGAAGCCCCTCAATGCAACCGGAAGTAATTGTGTCATAATCACGTGGCAGTCATGAGACTTTAGGTTTTGGAACTTTTTCTCTGCCATATTTATTATTCCCTTTATATTCGACGAGAAGCCAGACGGGACCTTGATACTGCTCAAAACTTCAAAAAAGATCTCCTTCTCTTTGGTAAGAGCGTAGCTGGCAAGACCTTGATACTTCTCTGGATGCAGGTCGTCTCGTTCGTGCATACGTTGGTGGTCCTGCCGTGATTCCGGTGTATCTTTCGTTTTCCCATACACGCCCAAGAAGCTTAGCAGGTTCACACAAAGATTTTTCGTCACGTGCATCACGTCGATTGCAGAGCGAACCTCTAGGATTTTCCAATAGGGTAGCTCCCAAAATATAGATTTCTTCTTCCACATGGGTACGTGTCCGTCAGCGTCATTCGGAACAGATAGTCCGCCAGGACCCTTTCCAAAGATTACTTTTAAATCCTTGACCATGTCATATATAACATCACCAGTAGGGTAGGTAGGCTTCGTCCGGTGATCTGCCTCACCTTTGAAATGCTTGCCTTTCTTTCTTACGGGATGCTGTTTTGGAAGAAATCGACGATGCCCGGGTACACATTCTTGTTTCAAATATATACTTTCAGTCTCACCTAAACAGTGTGCATGCATTGTATCCCTTGTTTGACTGTCCTGAAATGTTACTAAGAGCAGGCCAATCATTGATGGTTACAAACAACAACGCTCGTAGGTCAAATTCCTTTTGTTCGTGCTCATCCCACACACGTACACCTTCTTCACGCCACAACTGTAAAAGTTCTTCAACCAATGGCCTCAGGTACACATCAATGTCGTTGCCGGGTTGCTTCGGGCCTTGGATGAGCACTGGCATCATAATGAACTTCCGCTTCATGCACAACCAAGGAGGAAGGTTATAGATACATAGAGTCACAGGCCAGGTGCTATGACTGGAGCTCTGCTCCCCGAAAGGATTAAAGCCATCTGTACTTAGACCAAATCTTAAGTTCCTTGCGTCATCTGAAAATGTCGGGAACTCTCTGTCGATTTTTCTCCACTGCGACCCATCAGCGGGGTGTCTCAGCATCACGTCTTTCTTACGGTCTTCTTTGTGCCATCGCAACAACTTGGCATGCTCTTTGTTTTGGAACAAACGTTTCAACCGTGGTATTATAGGAGCATACCACATCACCTTGGCAGGAACCCTCTTCCTGGGGCGCGGCTCGTCCTCAACATCACCAGGGTCATCTCGCCTGATCTTATACCGCAATGCACCGCATACCGGGCATGCATTCAAATTCTCGTTCTCCTCACCGCGGTAGAGGATGCAGTCATTGATGCATGCATGTATCTTCTGCACCTCTAATCCTAGAGGGCAGACAATCTTCTTTGCTTCGTACGTACTGTGGGGCAATACGTTATCTCTTGGAAGCATCTTCTTTAATATTTTCAGCAAGTTTTCAAATCCCTTGTCAGATAGACCATTCTCTGCCTTCCATTGCAGCAATTCCAGTGTGGTACCCAGCTTTTTCTGCCCATCTTCGCAATTTGGGTACAACAATTTTCTGTGATCCTCTAACATGCGCTCCAACTTCAACCTCTTTTTCACTTTCGCAGTTTATCTGTGCATCATGAATGGCCCGACGAAGATCATCATCGGGCTCATCAACAATGGGCTCTTCTTCAGCTTCGTCTTCCCCCATTGTAGTACCACCGTGTTCAGGAACGTAGGATAGTTGTCATGATCCTCTTCTTCTTCATTGTCTTCCATTATAACCCTCTTTCTCCGTGCTTGGTCCAACAATTATAGCCGGACATGAAACCGAACTGAATCAGGTGGATGTGAAGGGTTCTTGAGGAAGAGTAATCCTTCTCATTCCGACAGACACGGCATGGACAACACATAAAACCATTCCGCGTGTTTGCCTCAGCCACATTGAGAAAAGAACGCACGCCTTGAATGTACTCGTTAGAGCGTCGGTCAGCGTACATCCATGGATGGCTCATCTGCATTATATAAGTATATCAAACGCAATCACCGCTAAAACCCATTACGGTAAACGAACATAATCGACCAATTACACTACATCATGAATAGAATAGAGAACTGACCAAATTCATTAATACAAGTTCATCACATTAAAACCAAAGTAGAGTAGTGACCAAATGTAATACATAGTTCTCATAAAACATGCATTTAAACTAACATACAACTATCTAAAGAATTTAAATCCAACAACAAATGCGATCAAAATCGCAACTAAGTAATTATTGAACCAACAGCATAATGATACCAAGCCTCTTGATTAATGGCATATTTTCTAATCTTTTTAATCTTCAAGCGCATTGCATCCATCTTGATCTCGTGATCATCGACGACGTCGGCAAGCTTGAACTCCAATTTCATCTTCTCTTCTAAGCATTGGAGACGAAGATCTTCACTTCTTTTCAATTTTGCTTTCAAATCATTGTTTTCTTTTTCAAAAAACTCGACAATAGGGTCGGTTGGAATTTCCGGTTCAACTACCTCCTAGATAAAAATATATCTATGTCAAGTTGGTCGGCATAATTGTCATAAACACGAAATGAAACAAATAGTTATAACAAACAATCATACCACATCCGAATAATAGAGCGGACGAGAGCCGGTGTGGACAGATGTCAAAACCATGGCACTATATATAACAAACAATTATACAACTATAAGAAAATTATACAAGTAATAATTATGCATCTAAATCCTACAACTAAGATTTTTTAAAATAAAGATAAAAACAAGAGGCTCACCGAGGTGGTGACGGGACGACGCGGGTGATCGACGGCGGTGAGGACGGGGACGGGACGACACTAAAACCACAAATCATAATTTAGTTTGAGCTCAAATTGCACATAAAACAAATGAAATCCCCTACTTAGGCATTTCATCAAACACCTAGCTAGCACTAGAAAAATGAAATGAGCTAAATTAGCAACGCCGGAAGAAAGGATGATGTTGCTAACCTTGGATAGATGGGTGCCGCCAATATTGACAAATAGTGGAGAAAAATGGGGATCAAATTGAGCTCGGGAGAGTGAAAAAGGAGAAAAATGGAGATGTGGCTCGAGCTCAAAAATGGAGAAGCTGACTCGGGGTGAAGAAGAGATATAAGGGAACCTTTAGTCCCGGTTCGTATCAAGTCCATTAGTCCCGATTCGTATCGTGATACGAACCGGGATTAAAGGTGCTCGCGCGGGCCCTCCTCTGCGGCTGCCCTGCCACGGACCTTTAGTCCCGGTTCGTATCACGAACCGGGACTAGAGGTCCCGTCCGACCCGGGACTAGTCTGGCACGGCCTCGTAGCCGTTGAACTGGGACTAGTCCCCCCCTCTAGTCCCGGTTCAAAAGCCATCCGGGACTAGAGCCCAAAACGACTCTGGACCAAAGGTCTTGTTTCTACTAGTGACGTGAGTCGTCTCCATGACCGGAGAGATTTTTTAAACAAACCAGAACCGATCAGCATCCAACTCTCCCGAGAGCAATCTTGTCCGCAGGAAAGAAGGAAAAATCTAGAGGTGATCTCATGACTTCGCCGGTCTGCTCCATGGTCGTTGATGTCGTCACGGACTTGATCCGGGACGTCTTCGTGCCGCTGTGAGACGTCAATGATGGCCTCGGTGGTGGGGGTTGAGGCGGGGTGGAGTGAAGGGTGTATATAGCGTGCAAGGAGAACGAGAGGTGCCTCAGTGCATGGCGTACATGTGCGCCCCCACGACGTACGTGGTAGTGAGTGAGGCGGCGGCGTTGGGGATCATGCTCAACACGCCCGGTCCCCCGGCGAGGCGGCAGCCCACGGCCAGCGCGCGGAGCGGCATCCCTTCCTCCCGACGGCGGGTAACCACGGCCAGTGCAGAGCCGAGGCTCGTTCTCCCGACGACGGCGGTGACCCACGGCCAGCGCGAAGCTGCGGCCCGTCCTCCCGACGACGACGGCGACCCACGGCCAGCGCATGAAGCAGTGGTTGGGTGTCCGCTACTGCTGGTGTGCTACACAGTCGTGCCCCTCGCCGCGGCGTCTCACTCATCCTGCTACAAGTGCGCAGCTGCTCGCCATTGAGGTTGTGTGACGCACGGCTGCCGACGGGCTGGCCCTCCAGTACTTCGCAATCTGCGGCGGCTCCGCTTGTTACTTGTTAGACGCCTGGTATGACCTCTCTTCCGATCGAGGTGAGAAAACAAGTATATCTAAATACCCTAGCCTTAGTGTCAAGATCATGTAACCGGAGCATCTGAAGCACGTCACGCGGTAGATTGAACCACGTAAACATGACATTTTCTTTATGTGCTGATTGTTCGCCTATGGTTTTGATAAAGAAATATGTGGGGTCTCTGACCTTGTCTTAACCTGCGTTTTAAGTCTTGGATCATGTACGTACTTGTCCTCGGTGATTTTGGGTCGCACTTCTTCGTTCCCTTTCTACCAAGCAGCTGTTCTCATATACTGCATTGATTCTCCATTGCAATTTGCAGAGTCCAGATCAATGCAGATCTAATATAGTCAAGTGGGTTCCTTACTATAGAATCTGAATGAGTATTCTACTCATCTGCATGTTTTCATGGTTTGTTTCATCGTACTTTTTGTTACATTCTAATTTAATGAGAAGCAAATTTAAATCCCGCATGTATTGAACAAGGGCCTACATTTTGTTGTTATCTATTTACCAATAATGTTGGTTCATTAAACAATCTAAGTTGAGGTAAGTGTCTAGATGCTAATTAGTTTTATTATCATGCCATCTTATTTGTACAATTTGATTTACATACTGATTTAATATCTTTGTTATTTTAGGCTTGGTGGTTCCCAGATGAAACATAATCAAGTCCTTGGATCAAGCGCTACATGTTGTCACAACATTTTCAAACTAAGAGAGATGGTGTACAATCTCTATTGGTAGTTTTGTTTCTCTGGAGTTAACAAACTGATTTTAAAATATATTTTTAACATTTTCTATTATCAGTACCCAAATTCTTTCCGTTGATTTTGTAAGGGTTGCTGCAGCGGAGTATTTTTGACCAATTACATCCACTACTAATAAACAATCAAACATGGCAGGAAAATTAAATCTCAACCGGCTGTGCAAACAGATCAAACGGCCCACATTGATTTCGTCTCCCCACCCCTCTTAAATTTCTCACATCACACCTACCTTATATACACACGCAAATTGCTCTCACATCAAGCCTTCCATATATAATTCACACGAGAAAAAAAATGCCTCCTTGATTGACGACCAACAAATACGATGACACCCAAAATAAATGCCTCCTTGATTTCCGCTCCCAGGTTGGCTCCACTACCTCGGCCACGCCCTTGCATTGCCGCTACAAAGTGGCCGCGCACACTGCGGGTGGGGGAATTCACCACACCAGCGTCTTGCAACATCTGTACCCCGGGACAAAAATTCAGGTTAGAACGAAAATTCAGCGTCTTGCAACATAAATGAAAATTTGAACGCCTGATTTACACATTCCATTCTCATTTAGTAAAACATGTATCAGGAGATCTGGGAGAAACTAATATTCTACGTGATGCTCTTGGAGACATTACAAACAGAAATACTCAATTGTCCAGTATAACGCAAGGTACTTTACAGCTTCGTACTGCTGACAATATATGTTTTACTGGACATGAGTTTTAAGGCTTGCATTCTGGCTCACCATATTATACAATACAAGCAGTCACAAATGATAAAAATTAACAAATCTTAGCAGTCATATTCTAACAGAATTCAAAGTGTATTTTACCAAATCCAAACAAACAGAAAACTGATCTTATAGTCTAACTGACAGGTCCACCCCTACGACACTGAATATGACTATTAGAGGCAGAGAGAGTAGGGAGGTGATGCATGTAAAATGCATACATGAACTTTGCACTATATCACTCATATTCCAATCATATTTGCATCATATAAGGATTATACCACTGTTATTTAATGATTTTAGGAAATAAATAATTGTTTCCTATTTTTATGGAATTAACCCTGCGCAGGCAGAAAACCCTATTCTTTTCCTTTTATGTTTCAGGGACCCAAACGTCGTCATAAAATTCTAGAAAAATACGGAGGTCATTATTTTGGAAGGAAGAAGACGTAGGAGCGAAGGAATCAAGCAAACGGAGCCCGGAAGGCCAAAAGGGGTGGCCCACGCGGCCCCTGTACCTGGCCGCGTGGGGCCCACCATCCTGGCCCTCGGAGCTCCGCAACCGTCGATCTTTCTTCCACCGCCTTCGTCTTGACCTAAAAACGCCTATAAAAGAAGTCCCACGGCGTTCTCGAAAAGAAGCGCCGCCATATCACAGAAACACGAAAACGAAGATCTGGAGCTGCAGATTAGAGGGGGAAAACTCCGGCGGGGCGCTGCCGGTGTGGTCTCCTTCATCTCCATCGACATCTCCATCATCTCCATCATGAAGAGGGAGTAGTCCACCTCTGGACTATGGGTTTGTGGAAGTAACTTATGTATCTCTCCTCTCTCTTGAGCTTCACTAATGAGTACCGTATGAGCTGCTGAACATGATTACGGTCATATTTGTATTGCCTATGTGGTGGATCTTTTTGTGAGTTAATATATGTTTGAGATTGCAATGTTTGTTTCAGTTATGAGTATAGATGCATATTATGTACCCGTTCTTATCAACTTGTTATGATCAAGCATGTTTATGAGGGCGTGTGTGGGGTGATGTGTGCATTAGTCGGAGTAACGGGGGGTGGTGAGTGCGGTAAGTTGACAACTGAAATATCGCGATCCACTTGGGTGTTTACATTACTTTGTTGCCTCACTAGGGATAAACAAAAATACCATGCTACCGGAGATGTGGGTGTGACCATCACCACTACTCTATGACTAGATCTAGCATGTTCTTATTTTCACTTCATGTCATGATACTTAAAGCTATACTCTGATTTATCTTAATTACTAATGTGTTATGATTTAGTTCGCATCTTGGTGGAGTATAAGAGAGATTAATAACCAAAAGATCTCTATGTTAGGACGTGATGCCCATATAATTAGTAACTTGATATCAAACTTTGTGTTGCAATCTCATATGCCAACTCTATGTGTCCATTGTCTGCCACAACATTAAAAGAGAGAGTACATTTGTGAAACCATGAACCCCGGTCCATTTTTAATCATAAGAAACACCTTTCCAACCACTTTTACCACTCTTACATTTTCTGCCATTATTAAATCCGAAAATACAAAAACACTTTTCCATCTTGCATTCATCATAAAAAACCCCAAAAATATCATTTATCATTGTTATCATCATCCTTGCACATTCATCCACCACCATTGCATATTTATTTCTTGTTTGCATTGCATATTTATCTTGATATCATTCTACACCTTGTGCTTGACAACCACATGTGAGGTTGAGGACCAAAACAACTAACCTTGTTTTGTAGGTGACCAAAGGAAGGATAACGAGATAGATCTTTCACTACTAATTCTCCGAGAGTTCGATATTAAACCCTCGAGTCACCCTCGTAGGGAAAACACGTCTTCCACTTACTACACACTCTGCACTTGGAGTCTCAACCTAACCCATTTACTTTTGACGCAGGTGAACTACGCACCGGAGATCAAGACTGCATCTCTGCAATAGCTGTTTTCTGGCGCTGTAGATCAACCTCTTCAAGGGCCATCAGGAGGAAGAAGCTGTTTTTTTACCTTTCCAGCGATTTTTTATTCGTATGGTTATGGTATTGCCCCTTTTAGGATATAGGCCGCTACAGTAATTATCAAGGTTCTAAACTTTAGTATTAAGTGTTTTCTAATTATATTTTATTGAATACACTAAACAGATGTAATCTCTAATCGAGCAGGTCATCGTGTGGTTTGTAAATGTTAAACTTGATAGAGTATTGGACAGGAGATTTTGTTTTGAATTTTGCGAAAACAAATTGTATTTTGAAGACGTGCGTTGCACGTGCAAAACTACCAGTAGATACTAGTACGAAAAACAAACAAATCAAAGGCCTAACTTGGCACGAGGGAAGCCGAGCTTCTGAATCTGAGCTACTGCTGGGCCTGGAGCGTTGTCACAGGCCACTCCTCTCCCGTTTCTTGGTTCTTGCTCTAACCCACCAAATCCCCAACCCCAACCCCAAAATTTGGATTCCTCGCCGTCGCCGCCGCCCCCGCCCCGCTGCCGGTTGGTTCTCGTGTCTGTCCCCATCTCCCTCGCGAGCTGCTAGGCGCCTCGATCCGCCTCCCGTCCCCTTGCCCGCGCAGGCCGGAGCAGCCATCTTCTCCGGCTGGTAACGATCTTCCCCCTTTGCAATTTGGTGTCTGAGTACTCTTTTATCTATCGCGATCCGCATGTTAGCCCCGTCCGTATTCAAATTCAGGCTCTCGCCTGTTCTGCATGTGCTGCAGGAATAACACTTCTCGTGCGGAGATGATCTCGTCCTGCCCCATCTGCGGCAACCAGGTCCTCACGGTCGAGCTGGAACGGTAATTGCAGATTCTTTGATTGGACGGAGCTCTCCCTTTTTCTTCAGTACTACATGATATATGCTGGAGTTTTAATTGCCTTGCCTCATGTTGTTCATGACCGTTTCTCTAGGCATGCGAATAGCCACTTCGAGGACGACGAGGTTCAGCAGGACATGGAGTTGGCACAGCTGGCGGCGGTCGCTGAACTGAGCACTGGCGTCATGGTAGTATTATGCTCGCACTCCTTTCTCTATACTATCGCAAGGATAATAGATAGCTAATCCAGGAGTCATTGAATGTGTGGTACCTGAGCATGCTGATATATCTTTTGCTCTGCTACTGTAAAAACCTGTTCTTATTAGTCTGCATTTTGCTCCATAGAAGTCTTTTGGGATGTTATCTTTTTAATGTCATCATGTGCAAATATACCAATCCCGATGATTTTTCTTTGCAGGATGTACCTGGGCCTAGTGCGCGATCATTCCCTAATGGTGATTCTCTTGCTCACGGGGCATCATCAAGCACCATCGGTGGCCGGTCTCCCTATGGAAATGTGTTGGATGAACAGATTTCTTGCCTTGTTGGAGCGCAGATTAGAAGCGAGATTCAACTTATTCAAGGTGGTGTTATGAACTTGTTGAGGAGCTGTCTTGAATCTGAAGGTAGCTCATCAACAAGTATAGTATCAGGCTATGTTGACCACCATCAGAGTCTTTCATCAGAAGACAAGGGATGGGGATGTGGGTGGAGAAATATCCAGATGCTGAGCTCTCATCTGCTGAGGCAAAGACCAGAATCAAGAGAGGTTCTGTTTGGTGGCTGTGGCTTTGTTCCTGACATCCCTTCTCTTCAGAGATGGCTTGAGATTGCTTGGGATAAAGGTTTTGATGATGTTGGTTCAAGTCATTTCGATAACAAAATTTACGGTGTCAAGAAGTGGATAGGAACAACGGAATGTGTTACCCTCCTGCGCTCTTTTGGTCTGCGTGCAAGGATTGTAGATTTTGATAGCATAGAATCATCGAGCCTGCAAAGCAAGTGCGGAAAACGAGTATGCGGGCCCATGGATAAATATGTGATCAAGACTAATTCTTTGCCGACATCATCGTCTAGTGAACTTAGTCAAGAGGATGCTGAAAACATGAGAGGCCAGCAGGTCCTTGTCGACTGGGTATGGAACTACTTTAAAAGCAAGTGTTCTGATACATTGAACAATTCAAAGAATGTCATGATCAGCGATAAAACGTAAGAGGATCTGTACCCCTGTTTTCTGAAATCTTCTCCCGTCATCTTTTGTTCTGTGACTTTGACAAATCATGTTAAGTTGTTTACTCCGACTAACTAGCTGCCCTTCACAGCCCATTATATTTCCAACATCAAGGTCATTCAAGGACTATAGTTGGGATTCAAAAGCAAAAGGGTAATCGTGAAACTCAAGATCGATATAACCTTTTGGTTTTAGACCCTGGCCATGTAAGTTTTGGTAATTTTTTTCGTTTGTTGGAGTAACCTAATATAATTTCAACTTATCAGTTCTGTAAATTTTGAGTTCACATTCTATTATTAGTTTTGCACTTGTTTTACTGTTTTCATGGATAATCAAGTTATGTAGCGTGAAGCCTTGAAAGTTCCTTTATTTGCACATAGGCTCTCTTGCTCAATTTTCTGTTCTGCAACTGCAAATGTCTGCAAATTTCTTTTTCCTCACATTTCTTCTATAAAATTCATGCTGTTCAAAAAATGGCTGATGAAATGAACCTTATTACGTCCGTTGTTATTCGCATCAAACAACATTCATTTGAATTTTTTTATGACGTAAAAAAGGTATTGCATTTGTCTCTGCAAACTGTTATTTTCTGATATATTCTTTATTTAATTCTTACAGAGAACAGCTGATTTAGAGAGGACTCTTGCAACCAAAAAAGGATGGCAGAGGCTGGTGAAAAGAGGCGTGCACACCCTCAGAAAACCACAGTATCAGGTACATCAAACAACCGATCAGAATATGAACTTCAAAACGGTTACAACATTTCATACGTTTTGATAGAACATCAGTTACACCTTTCTTGTTCTTCCAGCTGTGCTATGTGGATCCGGGAATTGCTAGTTCAGAAGAAATGACACAGCTCAAGACTATTGATAGTATCCTGATCAGGTTCTAGAACACTCGAGGTTCAAAAACAAAACAAAAAAGGTTCTAGAACACTCGTACGTGCAACAGGTAATGATGTCTTTCTTTCTTCACAAGCTTGTAGGCTTGTAGCCTTAGATATTGCTGGTAATCTGAATCCTTGCTCGTCCACTCTTCAGAAAAACAGCAGGAAAGCTTGTGCTGATGAATTATGGATTTGCCTACTGGATGTTGTGGAAATACTGGTGGTTTGTTGTGTTGGTGCTTCCTCGCTTGTTTGTGCCACCTCACCTCTGCTTTGGACGATTTGAAAAATCAGAAACAGATGGTCTTTGAAGTTGTTCACCTGGCCCTTGATCACGTTGATCTTGAGTGCAATGTATAGGATCCCTGGGCGCCTCTGTAAAAATCGTGTTATAACTTTGCGCTCTGCAACACACGCAATACTAGTGACCGGTCGGCCTTCCCATCACCTGCTGTATTGCTAACACAGTTTTTTGGGATGTAACGGTGAAAGTCTTGTTTTAGTACTACATATATGTAGGTGGCAGAATTGCTTCCTCAGAAAGTATGAATCTTGTTAGGCTGAATTGGTTGGGCTTGAATTTGTTACAGGTAATTTTCACAATCCCCGTCAAAGATCCATACCCATATGTAGGGCGTACTAGGTTTCCTTAAGATGGGACTTTGACCAAACCCACACGGAAAAAAGGTAAGGTTCAACGAAACCTAAAGTCGTGGAATAAGTTTGTCGAACACGAAGAAAATGTAAAATCAAAGCAAAACCTAAAGGCTGTCCAAAATTTCGAGGCAGCTGAAGAAGTCCAAGAGCAAAACACAAGCCAAAAATAAAGGCGCCAAAGAATTCAAGCAAGCGGATCATCGTCCCACAAATAGTACCATCAGAGATTAGAAGAGGGAAATATATAGCAGATCAGATCAGATCAAATTTCTCTTAATGAAACAATGAATATTACCTGTAAATTCTATATGAAATCAGATCAGATCAAGGAAATTTCATTCCCTTCTATCCCTCTCTCTAAATATATATATATATGGGACATCATGTGTCCTTGGTGCAAATAAATACCGGTTTTGCATAGAACACATACGCCTATTGCTACCTGCATAATATAGTACTATATATAAAAGTTGGAAGAGTCCTCGCCCAGTCCCGCTGTCCACGTCGCGCAACTACTGCTGACCGTCCGATCGTCGCAACGGACGTCCCAGATGCGGCCACGTCGCCCCCCAGAAAACGCGAACTGTAGCAACCGACTTTTAGCCAATCACGTTGCGCCACGTCGCCCGGTCACCAGCCGGTCACCCCGATTCCAACCGGTCACCGCGCCACTTTGCAAAACAAACCTTCGCAAATCAAGAAATTATCCCGCAGCCCACAACTCCACGCTACAACGGACTTATTCGCAATTACCGAAAATAACGGGGACCTAACTGCAAAACCATCCGCACATCCCCCTTTCTCTCTCCCGCGCGGCGTCGAGGTCACCGCCGCCGCCGACGCAGCACGCCGCCTCTCCGCTCCTCCCCCGTCAGATCGAAGCACACACGGAGCTTCGCCATCGTCTCCTCTCCATCTCTGGCGAGTATCGCGTGCTGGGCTGCACGACGCGTGGCGGAATCGACGCCGCAGTGGGCTTCCTCCGACCATCGCGTCCGCTCGCCGTCGGCGACGCTCCGGCGACCAAAATGGAGCGGCGCCGCCGCTTTCGGGTAGCGCGCGTGCACGCGCGTCCTGCCTCGCACGGATGCGGCGCCGCCGTGCGCGCCGTGTCCGCTGTGGCCATTGCTGACGTTAGGGATGAAAACGGAGCGGATACGGACGAAACTGAGTGGTGCCACATTTGTTTTCATATTCTTTTGCGGAAGCAGAAACAAATACAGAAACCTCGGAAACAAATACAGAAACAAATATTGTCGGAAACAGATACAAACCGAATGCGGTACAGAGACGGAACACAAAGCAGATATTTACCGGAACCGAGAGACGCCTTAAATAATTAAGGAAAAGCCAAGCAAATCAATAAACTTGTCAAATTTTTAAGATGCAATAAAATTATAAGGAGATATCCTGATTATATAATATGGTGTGCAACATTAAAAATATATATCACCATCCCTATCCCTAGTATAACGTCCAAATGGAGAACTGAGACCGACCAGAGGGAGAGATGATATGCGAATACATAGGTCATAAACGTGGCAGCGTCAGATTCTTTTCATTTTTATTCTTCTCTTCGGTTGTGCCTAAATTTTGTCACGAGAATTTCTGTGCCTATTGGATTTGGAAATGACCGTGTAACAAAAAACGGAACGTTCCGTATTACCGGAAACGGAAATTTCCGTTTCCGCAGTCGTTCCGCCGGAATACGCTGTTCCATTTCCGTTTCCGTTTCCGCATAAAAGTTTCCGTTTCCGTTTTGCAAAATTCCGTTTCCGTATTTCTATTCCGTTTCCGTTTTTCCGCGGAAAAGTCGGAAATATTCTGTACCGTTTTCATCCCTAGCCAACGTCAACAGCGTGGGGCCCCCTGTCAGTTCTTTTTTCTTTTTTAAATAATTACAGAAAATGCTAAAATCCTGACAGGTGGGCCGTTTTTCCAAGACAATTTCCAAAAAATATAATAAATGTTGTAAAATCAATAACATGGAATCTACCCATCGGGAAAATAAAAAAAAATATCAAAATGATCACAAAAATAAATGATGTCTGTTTATGGCATATGATCAAATTTCAAATTTAAATATTTTGAAATTTTGAATGTCTTCCAAATCTGAGAATTTTATAAATGTGAAAGTAATTCACATATGAATTACTGCCGAATTTGAACAACAATTTCTAAAATCCGAATAATTTTTAAATGTAAACTTTTTTTGAATTTCAACAATTTTAAAATCTACACAACTTTTGAATGTGGACATTTTCAATTTTGATTTTTTTACAAAACAGAATTTCTTCTTCTAACAACAGTTTGATCCACTAAACATTTTCACGTTGACGAACAGAGCTAACAACCAAACGGGCGCGGCGTATTCCGCGCTAAGTTAAAAAAATACATTAAGCCCTCCATTCTTGCTGCGTATTCATGCTGACGAACAGAGCTAACAACCACACGGGCGCGGCGTATTCACGCTGACGAACAGAGCTAACAACCACACGGGCACGGTGTATTTTCTCTAATTATGGAGTTGAATTAAATATTCATGCCAAAATACAAACATTTCTAACCACTTAAATTTACTAAATATTTGGAGATACCCTAGACGACAAATTCCGACGGATTTCAACATTTCGAATCACAACGGACGCGACGACACTCCGCATTATCTTCCCAACTTACATAAATTTGTTTCTATTTTGGGTAAAAGTTAGCTGAATTATTTACACCAATAATTGTTTCCTTAGACATGATGGCCAAATTAACTACATTGCCAAATTGATGCATAAATGTTATGCTAACTAAATTGTTTTACTATTATTAAGAAACTCCCCACATATTTCCTTCGAATTTTGTAACTTTTTGGCCTACATATACAAGTACAGAAAGATTTGTGATTTTACACAAATTCCTACTTATTTAAAATGCGAAAAAAATTTAGTTCATCTAAACATGATACTCATGAGTGTAGATTAACTACATTGCCAAATGGACTCATACATTTGATATGCAATTTGGAAAAGAAAAAATATATACTGCAATTACAAATAGGGAATTTTTTTGACATCTTCCCACAGTAAATTCGACGTGAATTTCTCGACCTTCTCAACGATAATTTCCGGTTGCTGATCTTTACCCACGGCAGATGAGTTACCAAAAAGAGTGCGGCGTGCCGCCGCGCCGAGTTGCCTAGTATCACATCATACTACGTTATGAGGACTCACATGGGTGCAGCTGCCCTTCTTCTCATCCTCTGCCTCCTCGCTACCAACGCACGATGTAAGATCCACCGTATTTCTCGACTTATCTGCCATGTTCATTTTTTTTTCGAGGAAGACGGGGGGGATTACTCCCCACCGGTTGATATTATAACTCGAAAAGAGGGCTTGGGTGCCCTTACAAATGTTTTAGGTGAATACATCGGGGGGTTGATGAGAGACAAAAACGATAAGCCACATAACCGAAGTGTTCAAGAGGAACGCACGCAGGCGCTCTAGGGCACTTCGGTCAGCGGCAGGGAACCGCCCCGACAAAGTAAGGAGGTCGTCGGCAGCACGGCGAATGATGTCGGGGGGGAGACAGTCTTGGCGTTGAACACCAAGTCGTTCCTGGCTTTCCAGATGTGCCAGAGAATCGTGGCGAGGCCGGCGTGCCACACGTGGCCCGGAGTCGGAGAAGGCGGCGTCATGGTCCATAATGAGCTATCTGGAGGAGAAGCGTGAACCTGAAGAATGCTCCATACATGTGCGGCGGGGGCACAGTCGAAGAAGAGGTGGCGACCTGTCTCTTCAGCACCGCACGCCTCGCATGCCGCAGAGGGGGCGCAGTGCTTGTAGAACAGGTTGGCTCGTGTGCTGAGCCGGTCGATGGTGGCGAGGTAGGAGAATATCTTCACCTTGGTGGGGATGCGGAGGCTCCAGCTGATAACGGCGTCGGAGTCGATGGCACGGGGGGTTGCCAGCATCCTGTAGGCGGCCCTGGAGGAGAACACGGGCCGGGTGCCGTGGCAGTTCGTGGGGGAGTCCATGAAGCGGCGGTCCGCCCCCACGCGGAGCGCCGTGGTGCCGATGATGTCCTGGATCTCCTCGAGCTCAGCGGAGGCGACGGGGGAGAGGCGCGGCTGCAGCTCAAGCCCGGAGGTGACGAAAGTGGCCACTGTCGCATGAGGGCGGGTGACGTGGGAGAACAGCGCGGGGTAGCGGCGATAGAGCGGGAGACCTGTGCGCCACTTGTCCATCCAGAAGGAGCAGCGGGATCCATCACAAAGCGAAACACGGGTGAGAGCACGGTAAACAGGCAGGCAGTAGGCAAGAATTTTGTCGAGGAAGGAGGGGGCAGTGGATCTATCTCCGAGGTCCCTCGCCAACCGATGGAAAAACCAAGTCTTCCATGGAAGATCCCCTGGCTGGTGAAGGCGGTCCACGAAGTGAAGCAGCAAGCACAGGTTCTGTCTGCGGAGATCCCGAATCCCGAAGCCACCAACCTGCGTAGACAAAACAACTCTGTCCCAAGCTATTAGACAACGAGCACCCGAACAAGAGTCTGTCCCGGTCCAAAAAAACGCACGACGCCTTTTATCGATGGCCTCAATCACACCAACAGGGAGGAGGAAGGAGCACATGAAGTAGGTGGGGAGGTTGTTGAGGACCGAGGTGCACAAAACGAGTCGTCCTCCTGCAGAGAGGAGGGAGGCGCGCCAGCCGGAGAGGCGTCTGTCGATGGAGGAGATGAGCGGGACGAAAGCGGCGGCATGGAGTTTGAGAGGGGAAAGGGGGAGACCGAGGTAGGGCTGGGGGAAGGACGAGATGGGGCAGCCTAGGGAAGCGGCAAGGGTAGGGACTTGGGCAGCGTCAATATGCATCGGGATGAAGCAGGATTTATGGAAGTTGATTGTGAGGCCGGTGGCGGCGGCGAAGTCGTCGAGTACCCGCTTGAGGCAGGATACCGATGCTAAGTCGCCTCGGCAGAGAATAAGTGTGTCGTCAGCATACTGGAGGACCGGGCAGGGCTTGTCGGGGTCGAGGGGGTGAGAGAGTCCGTCGGAGAGAAAGGCGCGTCGGATCAGCTGAGGGAGGACGTCTCCGGCGAGGATAAAAAGATAGGGGGAGAGGGCGTCTCCCTGGCGCAGGCCATTGCGACATCGGATCCAATTCCGGGGACGCCATTTAAGATGATTGAGGTGTGACTGGAGTGAAAGATATCAGTCATCCAACGACACCATTTTTCGTCGAACCCGCGAGCACGGAGGATTGAGACGAGGCTATCCCAGTTAACCGAGTCAAAGGCCTTGCGAAAATCGATTTTGAAGATAACGGCGAGGCTCTTACTGATGTGGCAACAACGGACAAGGTCAGCGGCGTAGACAATGTTTTCAGAGATACGGCGGCCCTGGAGGAACCCAGTTTGATCAGCATCGATGAGAGAGTGGATGGAGAGTTGGAGCCTAGAGGTGAGCATTTTTGTGATAGCTTTCATAAGGCAGTTTTGGAGAGAGATGGGGCGGAAGTCGGAAGGGGAGGTGGCGGAGTCGATCTTGGGGAGGAGGACAAGGAAGGCGCGGTTGATGCGAGAGAGATCGATGGAGTGACTGTGAAAGTCAGCAAACATCTAAAGAATGTCAGGGCGCACCAGGTCCCAGAACTTGACGAAGAAGGCAGGGCCAAAGCCGGCAGGTCCAGGACTGGAGTTTCTGTTCATGTCGTGGAAGGCGGCTCGGATTTCTGCTTCAGAGAAAGGGTCGGAGAGGCCAGGTCGAGGCGTCGCACCAGTACTATAAAGATCGTTGATATCAAAATTCCAGGAGCATGGGTGGACCGTGCCAAGCAAGGAAGAGTAGAAGTTTTGCAGAATCTCCGCTTTGCCATGGTGGTCAGTGGTGGAGACCCCATCAACCTCAAGAGAGGGGATGAGATTCCGCCGATGACGGGTGGTCGCGGAGGCATGAAAAAAGGCGGTGTTCTCGTCCCCCTCAATAGCGTGGCGGATTTTCGCTCTGGTCTTCCAGAAAACAGTGTGTTCGCGGATAGAGGTATGAAGGGCGCGGATTTTCGCTCTGCCATGTTTTTTTTGAAGGGATCAACACTGCGTTCTCACAACAGATTACAACAAAGACTAAAAAAGCTCAGGAAAACGCAGAAGAACAGAGCCAAGAAACCCAGAGCAACAGCAACGCCCGAAGAACAGAGGATGAACGTTGAACCACCGCATAGCCTGGAGCAGAACCTCGACGCCGGCGAAACGCCGAAGAAGAAGGGCCCAGGCCGCCACCAACCTCGGGATGGAGGCACCCCACTCATGTAGAAGCCGCAGGAGCCGCCCACCGCAAGCAACGGGACGAAGAACGTTGAACGAAAACGGCCATGGCGCCTCCCTCCCGCTTCCACCCACCTTCCATCTTTCCCTGCACCGAGCTCGAACAAGGCCTGCCGGAGCCACCGCCGAAGAACCGCCTTGACCGCACCAACACCCCTCGCCACCACGGCCGGCCGGAGAAGGAAGGAGCAAGACGAACCTGAAGACGGCGGAGAACTCCGAGATCCCGCTGAAGCCACTCCCTGTACAGGCATGTTCATCATCTTTCACGCTAATTTCAACTGTATATTTCATTTTGTTTTTCAGGCAGGGTCATCGACGACGACCGCAGTGAAGAGAAGACCAATGGAGAAAAGGGGTTGTGCGTCTACCAACAGAGCGCATCTACCTGCAAAAGTGACCAGCTTTGCTACTGTTGTTTCCCAGTGATTTTTGCTATGTGACCATGGACGTCTGCAAGCGAAAGTGCAAAGGCTATTTGTTCGGACAAAATAAATGTGTATTGTGCGGCAGATGTTCAGAAGCATTTTTGAAGTACGAAAAACAAAATAGAGTCAAATATGTCGCAAGTTCTAAAAGTACGTGGGTGTCAAGTTCCTCTCCTCTCAAAAAAAAAAAGAAGTGCCTGAACTGTGGTGTAGATAATTTATTCTCTCATGAGGAGCAAGCAAGTATCACATCGAGTTTTTTTCGGTCACATAACTCGTACCCACAAGCACAATAATGACATGGATAAACTAAAAGAAATTTCTAATGTAGCATGTTGACATGGATCTTCATCCCTCTCTCGCAGTCGCCGGGAACGCCGGATATGAAGGAGGTGGCACCGCCGATGAGCACGACGTAGTCGTGGCCGGAGGTGAAGTTCCTCCAGCTGGGGACGTCGCCGGCTAGTTTACATTCCTCATATTCTTTTGTGCTAACCTCCAGCACGGTGTGCTTCTTGGGGTCATAGTTGAAGACAAGAAAATCGCCAAATTGGAAGGCCTTCCCTTCTCCCAGCTGGAGACGCCGAGGCTCCAGCCCTTGTCGTCACCGACGATGTGCTCCCTGCCCATACCATGGGCCACTGTAGCTGACAGGGCTAGAAATATCATATAGGCAGCGGCGGCGCCAAAAAATGCACATGCCATGCTATTGTGAAGCACACAAACGTGAGAACTCTTTTGTGAGGAGTTGTGAGAACTTAGAGCATCTCCAACCATGGCCCCCAAAGACCTCCGCAAACCGTCTTTTTTCATCCGGACGCGGTTTATTTGGTCCGGGCTGTCCGTCATACCCAAACTCACCCCATATGTGAAGGGAGTTTGGGGAGAATTAGCATGTCCGGGCACATGTCCGGGCGCATGTTGGACCACCTTTTTCCTTTCTTTTTTCTTTCTTTTGTCCTTCAATTATTTTTCTCTCTCCTTCTCCACCAATCATATGCAAGAGGACCACAATTTGAGGGGGCATTTGGGGACCATGGTTGGAGGAGGCCACTTTTTGGGTGTCCGCGGACAGCTGCCCGGACAGTTTAGGGGGAGATTTGGGAACAAGATCATATCTATTTGATGGCCTCCTTCACCCATAGCAGGGGTATTTCAATTAGGACATAATAATTAGTATTTAATACGTGCCATCAATCATCTTAAATGGTGATGATTTACTACCAATTATGAGTGCATATGAAAAATATTCGTTATAAGATAATTGAAGGAAATTATTATTTTTTTACAATCAATACCATGATGTATTTATAATAGCTAAAAGTACTACTCCAAGAGATCATATTTTTAAGTTTAAGCCATTTTTTTTCTACAATCAATACCATGCTATGATTTATTTCCAATTATGACTGCATATGAAAAAGGCCCTTTTTTGCATGCACTCAACCATTAAAGTAATCAACCAACCGAACAGCCTGGTCGACATTGCAAGGAGCCGAGATATGAATTAATATTGTCGAGTACGGGAAAAATATGGCGAGGGCAATACTCCTCGCGGCAACCATGAGAATATATCCAAAATCGATCTTTGAAACAAAATCGGAAGGAACATACCTAGACAAATTTAATCTTCCAACACCATCATTCACGTTGGGAAGGAAATCTCGCCATCGAACGATGGGCCAAAGATCACTTATTATAGACGATGCCTTCTCTATTGACGAAGAAAAGGACTGTCAAAATCCTAACCTAATCTATTGAAAACACTATTTTTACTGAAAACTCCACTCATAGATCGGGTTTCCCACCCCTCCCAACGCCGTCAAGTCTGACCGGAGTAGGGGAACCGTCATTGAATGAGGCAGGAGTGGAGGCGGCGTTGGCTAGGTTTTTCTGGCAGCGGAACGATTGTCGATGAGGAGCTTCTTTTAATTTAAGGAATTATTAATTCATTTAGACAGCCCATCGCGACACAAGATGATGGAATTTCGTAGGCCGAACATGGCAAGACCCATAAGTTTGAATCAATCGGTTCATTGTTATGGAATTGGAATGTCATTGCATGGTTGTGATATAATAATTTGGCAGAAAATCATGTACATGTGAAACTTGGCAAAAAGAATAATATTTGCAACATGTGGAAAATGTTTGTAATATTAGTAGGAAAGTTCATTTTTTTGCCAATATGACGTCCACCGTTTCATAATGTTGAGTGTGCTGGTGATATGAACATCACTTGGGCAAAGTTCATCTGTTGTAAAAAAAATAGAAGTGCACAAATCAATTAATTAATATATTTGGGTGGAAAGAAAGTCAATAAATATATTTAGGTCAAGGTGTAAGAAAAAAATAGAAGTAAACAAAGTGGAACAAATCATGAGACGGGGGTGCAACATATTGTACTAAGTGGAATAAAGTGTAAACACATAAGACGTTTGTTAGTGAAACAAAATAAACTAAAGTGGAATAAGTAAGGGAGTCTAGCTCACTTGGTTAGGTAAGTGAATGTACAACCCAGATACCCAGGTTCAAATTCTCATAGTCTCGCATATTTCATTTCTTATTATTTTAAAATATCGATGTAGGGGTTTTCCCTACTACATTCCATTAAAAAAGTGTAACACAACTTTCGGCCTCATGGAACAAATCACGATAGTCGAGGAACAAAATATTTCACAAGGCAAAAAAAATGCATACACATGAGAAAAAATCAAGACAATTAGCGACACAAAAATATTAGTCTAAAGTTTAAATAAAAATAGCACTAACGGAACATATCATAACTATAGGTGAAAAATTTAGTGGACATGGAACACATCCCTACTATAATTAAGCGGAACAAATTATTAGGATAAGTAAAATGACATACAAGATAGGACCTTCACTTAATAGAACCATACAGAAACTAAACGAAGTGAAAAAAAAGGAAAATGTGCTTATAGAGACAAACCCACCAAATATATGGTAAAAAAGGAATGCATGAAAAGTAAGGTTATAGTACCATAAGAGATGAATTTAGACAAGTTTACCTGACTTCTAATACTTTTGTAGTATCCTGATTTTTTTAAGTCGTGCGTAGAAACAAATCTCCAATTAGTGCGCACTTGGGCTTTTTGCCTCAGTAATCAGGCCAGTCCATGTTTCGAAAAGAACATATTACTCGTAGAGTGTAGATTCTAATTTCGAAAATTGGTGTATTTTATATTTATTCCAAGAAGATAAAGTATGAAAAGATTCAAGATTGGTTGGGTAGACCAAAAGTTATCGCAATCTGAATTCACCATTCCTATGCATATTTACTCTGTTTTGCTGTACAGTATTCTCTTCCATCTATATTGTACCACAACTCTTAACCCCTGGGGGTGATTGAGTTATATGTTGGTGATAACAGTAAATTTTTACATTTGTTTGTGTAAACACCTGATACAAAATAGTGAAGAATACTATAAGACGGCATCATGTGTCAAAGCGTAGGAGTGTGTCCTGTATTTGCGAGTTTGATATAAGTGTATTAAGAAGCTGCACCTTGTAGTTATCAGGTTCTAATGCCTGGCGTCAGAGTAGATCTCAGCCGTCAAATGTCTACTGTCAAATCTTTGTCACACGGTTAATGCAAGTGACCGTGATGCGCAATATCTATTATGATAGCCCAGATGTCGTGTGTGTGCCTGTCTGTTCTGCATTTTCAGAATGGTTAAGGCAAGTAACCGTGCCTTGTGATATGTACATTGCTGTTTATCTCACTCTGTTCATAACCAACTTGAGGCAGAGTTTCATAATTTTTATGTACTTTGAACAATTTATCAACTACTGAACTATGTTTTATGTTGATTTAAATAATCATATGATGAACATGCATGGCTTGCATGAATTTGAGATATCCAATTTGAGGTGTGTGGTTCGAATATTTGGATTGTCCAGATATGTGTGGACATATCCGGACGTATTCGTGAACAGATAGAGACCGAAATTTTCCTATTCCAATCGAAGCTACTCTTATTGCCAAAACTACCAGGGCACAAGTACAGTGTATGCCACGTAGTATGGGAGAGAGACCAAACATGAAATGATTGCTTTGACCGAGAGAGACTCCTTCCATGCCGTTTCCTCTGCTGCTATTACCGCGTCACGCCACGTCGAAGTCACGTCCCATCGCCTGCCTGAAGTACTGCGCCGTGTGCACCACCGTCCACCGACCGGCTCAGCTACAGCTTCCGAGACACCGCCATTACAACCTCATCTCCTCTCCCTCTCCGCCCGTCCAAGCAGAGCAGAGAGGCCAGAACAAACCCACACAAGTCTTCAGATTCGTTCCACCATGGATGACATGAGCGCGGCGGCGTGCGCCAGCCTTTCCCGCCTAACCTTGACCCCGCCTTCACGTGGAGAATCATCCTCGTCGGCGCCTCCGCCTCCGCCGCCGTGCACCGCTACCGCACCAGGTCTGTCCGTCTGTCTGCCGCCGACGCGCCGTGTGCGTGCATGAGATTCGATTCTACATCCGTTTCTTTGCTTTTCATCTTGTGAGGTGCTACTGTATTTTTTATAGGCGTCGATGTCATCGTGGACGTGGAGGCGGGGAAGACGAGACGCAGCGGCGCGGACTCCTCCACGCCGCCATCGACGGCGACCTCGAGCTCCTCTCCAGTACGCACCCTCCCGAATGCCTTTGTCGACGTCTGTAGCGTTATTGCACCACTTATCGGAACGTGCATGCAGGGATGGCGGCGGAGCTGGAGGCGGCGGCGCGGGGCGGCATGGGCCCGCGCGCCGGCGGCGTCTGGTCTACCTGCGGCCACAACTCGCTGCACCTGGCCGCGGCGAACGGCATGACGCACGTCAGCCGCTACCTGGTCCAGGACCTCGGCTTCCCCGTCGACGCCCGGGCCCGGTCCTCCTCCGGCGACACGCCGCTGATCCTGGCGGCCTTGTCCGGCCACACCGCGACGGCGGCCTACCTCCTGGAGCGGGGCGCCGACGCCCACGCGCCGGACTCCGACGGCGACACCCCGCTCCACTGGGCCGCCTACAACGGTACGTGGGCACCTCGCCGCCCCCGTGCATATTGATTTTTGAGGTTTTAAGCGGTCGTATCCGCTATCCGATTAGATAGAATAGAGGTTTATGTAAAGAATTTTGAGTTAGGGAAAATCCCTAAACAGCCAAATAAAACAAAAATCTAGTCTCGAGGGTAACACGCCCACACGCCATCTCTTCCCGCACCAAAACCGCCACCTCCGTAAACGAGATCTCCACACCGCGGAAGGTCCTCCGGTTCCTCTCCTTTCATAACCACCACATCGAGTGGAAGAAGGCCCTGCTAGCTGCTCTCGTAGACTCAGGTGCAAACCTCGCCATGACAGAAACCTGCGTCGATCAGCAACGCACATACAACCCCTCCTAGCAGCTGCGCGGTGCACCAGCTCGTGCACGCGAACCCCTCCTTGCAGCATCGGCAAGTAGGAGTGCCCAAGCATCAGAAACATCAGCAACTAGGCCATCCCCGGCGAGCCCCTAACGTCTTCTTCTTGGGTTGACGGATTACCACATGCAGGGGACCGCGAGCTGGCGATGCTGCTCCTGCACAGGGGCGCCGACGTCGGCGCGGCGAACCCCCAGGGCACGGCGCTGCACGTCGCTGCCTCCCGGGCGCATCCGGAGGTCGTCGCTGTCCTGCTGCGCCACGGTGCCGATGTATGTATGTCCGGCCGGTTCTGTATGCCCAGTTGCTCGCCCACTGCTGCTAATATAACCTGTCTTCAATGTTGCAGCCGAATAAGATTGCGAATTGCGTCTTCACGCCATTGGTCTCGGCGCTCGTCGGCGGCTCTTTGGAATGCATGAAGCTACTCATCCTGGTTGATTACCTGATTGATCTGTAATTCAATTGCATGATCTAGTTTATTTTTGCCCTGTCATGATCGGTTCTTCTGAAAATGTTTACTAGGCCGGGGCCAATGTTAACACCGGTGGATTCGCCGGAGCAACCCCTCTGTTCTTCGCATGTAGCAGCCCTGGCTTCGTCCCATTCGTCAAGTGCTTGCTGGAGGCTGGAGCAAATCCCAACGGTCGTGATGAAGTGAGTACATTGACCCTCCTTTCATGCCACATTTTGTATTCTCTTCAAAATACATACATATGAGATCGATCAAAGGCTTGTCTACTACATTTTTTGTTCTATTGCATTTGCAATCCATAGTCCTGAACAAGAATTAATGCTCCATGTCAAGCAGTTCACGCCTTTTTGTACCCTGTTACAGCTCGGTAGGTTACCGATAGAAGTTGCCGCGGTCCATGCTGAAAGGGAACTCGTCGAGGTTCTGTTTCCCGTGACTCAACGCCCTTCAACTATGCTTGACTGGAGCTGGAGTGTTGACGGCGTAGTGCGACGAGTGAATTCAGCTGCTTACCAGGAGCGGGTGGGTCATATTGCTCTTGACTCCATACACTATTTATCATCATATCATATTACTTGGTCGCATCAATTTAAATACTCTTGAATGCACTGATTAGCTGTATATTTGCGAAATGCAGTTAGAGGGCCTTTGTATTGAGCTCAGGTTATCTGATTATTGTCTGGCTTAATACTAGTTCATTTTTGCATAGGTGATAAAAGCCTCTTTTATCAGGAAAGATGAACTGAAACAACAAGGACACTCGGCTCTCAGAAGGAAGGACTACGATGCGGCCATACTTCTCTACAGCATGGTAATTAACTCTGATTCCGTTGTGGGTTTTTGGTATGGAAAAGCACTATACCGGAAGCTTATCTAACAGCCGCTATATATATGATATCTCCCAATATATTCACATGGATCACATCTACATCTCTGAAATTCTGAATTTGGATGAAGAATTCTGTCCTTTTGTAGGCAATGAAGTTCGGCTACACCGACGCCACCTTATATTCAGACAGGAGCCTCTGCTGGCTGCGCCATGGTGTCGGCGAAGAGGCGCTTTCAGACGCCCAGGCTTGCATCAAGATGAGGCCCAACTGGGCGAAAGGCTACTACCGTCAGGGAATGGCCTTCCGCTTGCTTAAGGTGATATGCCGAGAACTAGATTCAGAAGTTCAGATTCAGTCATCACTCTCGTGATCTTATTTTCAGCGTAGGCTTCACATGCACTCTTAATTAGCTTACTGACAAGGAAGGCATCCGATTTCTTGATATGTGTTAACTAGGATCACGCCAGCGCTGCTGTAGCCCTTCTCAAGGCTTCGAAGCTGGACCGGGAGAATGCCGAGACCAAAGAGGCTCTCCGGTGATGCACTTTACTTGCAGTCTAGTTATCCAGCATACATCTTCAGCATCATCAGCATGCCAACTGATCTCACATCACACAGTGTGGCGGCCCGATGTGACATGACATGCTATATTTTTACTTGTGCAGCATCGTTTCAGTGAGCCGTGATGTTTCCCGGAAGAGCAGGAAGGCGCAGAATCGACGTTCAGGGAGAAACTAGCCTTCGGTGTCAGAACAGTTGAAGTGTGGGAAATATTTTGTTGTGAAATATGTATGATACCGCTAATGTAAGCGGTATAGGCGTAGGAACGCGGATTTTGTGGCGCCCTGTTTTGGGAGACATGCGTCCAGAGTCTTTCTCAAATAGATGATGGCAGAGAAGATGGATGCTGCTGGATGGCCTGAGATCATGGCATGCCTGATCCAAGTTCATGTCAAAAGGGAATAGGTGGAGCTGTGTCTCTTGTGTTCTGTCGGTTTTTGTTAGTCCTGGCAGCTCCTCTCAGTTTTAGATGATGTATGGTAATGGAAGTTTATTTTGTGTTGATACTGTAGCTGGTATGTACCAAACAGTAGCAGATCTTTAAGCTTTATGTAAGATCCACCGTTCGAGCTCACCCTCCTCTTTTGATCCATTCATAACTCTGACGAGAATCGATGAAGGCGACATGAGCCCGAGTACATCCAATCAGAGGAAATTTGGATGGTCAACAATTTTTTTGGCTAAAAGCGACCACTCTGAAACATAACTTACATCTCCCAGTTTAATGTTCACTCATAGAACCAGGGTGCCAAGACATATAGCTTGGTGTGGCATCAAAATGTCAATAAGCCAAAAGAAAAAAAAAACAATAGAAAGGAGGAATTAACACAGCAAATGGAGGAACTAACAGGGTTCATAGGCAATCATCGAGACACATCCTCCTGTTATTGTTGTACCAAGAAAGGCAGTCCACATTGTAAAAATTGTAAGGTGATCCGAGTGCTTGTGCTTCACAACTAGACCCTCCTCCTCCTGCCGTCCTGAAAAGTTGGTTATCAACAGAGTAGATCAACATAGATGCGCATGTCACGAGGCACAGTTACAGATCGTGGTTCAAATCTAGACGCGCCAATGTTTTTGGCATAGGAAGGGTGAATTCAGATTGCCTGACTTTTGGCCCACCCAACTAATCTTCGCATATTATTTTTTTGAATCTGTACCTACTAAGAGCATCACTAGCAGTGCCCTCAAACTAGTAACCCTCAAAACCAGTTTGAGGGCCGAGAAAACACGAATTTGAAGTCCCAAAACGGCCGGCGCAGATCAGTGCCCTCAAACCAACCCTCAAAACAGAGCCCCGGCCTTCAAACCCTCAAAACAGGATTTCGACAGTTTCTTCAGAATTTCATACAACAGCCAACATTTAACAGTTTGCAGCACATAATAATCATTCTAGCTATCATAAAACACCAGCAAATAATAGTTTCAAACACACAATAATAAGTCGACATATTACAACAATGTTTTCTGCAAATTACAATAATAGTTCGAAGCAAATAGAACATGAATAAGTGTTCGAAGCAAATGGAACATGAATCAACTAAAACAAAGGTAGATCATTGGCCACGGCCAAGCAGCTGCCAGTGGTGCTCGACCAGATCATCGCGGAGCTGGGTATGAGTGCTGGCATTTTCAATATCCCGATGTGCTTGGAGAAAAGCTTGAACGCGATCAGGGTTCCTCTCCGCTCGCACTCGGGTACCAACATTGTCGTAGAAACAAGGCAAGTTTAACCCTCTCTCATCCTCGATGATCATGTTGTGTAGAATGACACAACACTTCATGATGTTCACAAGGGTTTTCTTGTCCCAAAAACGAGCTGGACCCCGAACAATGGCAAACCTTGCTTGCAAAACACCGAAAGCTCTCTCAATGTCCTTGCGGGCTGCCTCTTGTGCCTTTGTGAAATTTGACTCTTTTTTGGTTAAGGGCATCCCTTTTTTCTCTTTAATGGACTTCACAAGAGTTGCCCACTCAGGATAAATGCCATCGGTGAGATAGTATCCCATTGTGTACTCATTGTCCATGACTTTGTAATTGCAAGTTGGAGCATCACCCGAAACTAGTCTTCCAAATAAAGGAGATTTTTGTAGCACATTGATGTCATTCAATGTTCCCGGCAAACCAAAATATGCATGCCAAATCCATAAGTCCTCCGATGCCACGGCCTCAAGCACAATGGTAGCATCACGGCTTTTTACCGCAATACATTCCATGCCATGCCTTTGGGCAATTTTTCCATGTCCAATGCATGCAATCTAGACTACCAAGCATGCCCGGCCATCCCCTTTTTTCATTCATCTCCATCAATCTCTTCGTGTCTTCCTCGTTTGGAGCTCGAAGATACTTTTCACCATACAACCGGATGACCATCTTGGCAAACCTACGGACGGAATCCGTGGTTGTATCTTGGCCAATGCGAAGATACTCGTCCGTATAGTCCGCGGGTATGCCATAGGCGATCACCCGCATTGCCGCCGATATCTTCTGAAATGCACTAAATCCCATGGTGCCGGCTGCGTTTCTACGCCGCTTGAAATAGATTGAGTTGGCCTCGCAATCTTTCACTATTTTCACAAACAACTCGCGGCGCATTCGGTACCTTCTACGGAAGAGGCGGGGTGGATATGTTGGTACCTCTGCAAAATAGTCTTGCATGAGTTGGTCGTGGCCGAGAGCGCGGTTCCTAAAGATGCAAGTGCGCCCCATCTTCGACCCCTGCCTCCGATCAAGCAGCATCGCGCGGTCCTCAAGCTCCTTCACGGCGACGAGAGCAACCGTCATATCGATGTCATCGTCTTCGAGCAGCTCTTCGATGTCCGAATCATCCGAAGATGACCAACCGGAACTGTCGGACATCGCATTGTCCATGTTCGCATCCATCTAAATACCGACACACATACATTTAATCTAACTAAAATGAACCAAAAACGAAAATACGAAAGAAAAAAGAAAAAGTTTTCCTTACCGTCGACAGATGCGCGGACGGGGTCGGAGGAGGACGGCCTCGGCGCGGGAGAGGCGGAGGCGGATGGGAGGCGGGGCGAGCTCGGGGCGGGAGAGGCGGAGGAGGACGGGAGGCGGGGCGGGCTCGTCGCGGCGGAGGGAGACGAATCGGGGCGGAGGGCGACGAATCGGGGCGGAGGGCGAGGCAGCGGGGACCGGCGGCGAGTCGGGGCGGAGGGCGAGGCAGCGGGACCGGCGGCGATTCGGGGCGGCGGGCCGAGCTCGGCGGAGGACGAATCGGGGCGGCGGCGGCGGCGGGCTCGTGGAACAGAGGAGGAGGACGCGAGGAGGAGGAGGGGAGGTTGGGGGAAATTTCAGCCCGCGAGCGCGCGTTGACCACGATGAAGGGCCCTTCAGTTTTGCCTCTGGACCTGCACTAGTCCAGGTCGAGGGGGGAAATGAGGGTTCGACCTCCAAATTTTTTTGAGGGTTAAAGGGTTTGAGGGTTCTGTTCCGCGCCTCGTTTCAGCCTCAACCCTCAAAAAAGCAGTTATTTTGAGGGTTTGACCAGTTTGAGGGCACTGCTAGTGATGCTCTAATAAAGGGAGGACGCTTCCTTCGTTTCGTACGTCGTTGACCCCTTCCACGTCGCCATTTTTGCAGAAAACACCCCAACGAGCAGCAAACTCAACCCGCAGTCCGCTAGGCGAAGGAGTCATCCGTCCAAGGGTCTTATTCGCAATTTACGGAAACCTCAGCAACCTTTTTGCAAAAACGCCTTTCTTCTGCTCTCCCTACCTCGCTCGGCCGAAGAAGCCGCCGCCGTCGCCGACGCGCGGTGCCACCACTGTGCTCCGTCCCGGACGAAACGAAGCACACAGTAAGCTCCGCCTCGAAGCCCTCTACCTCGTCCGCGAGTCGCAGGTGCCGAGACGCCCGGAATCGCAGGCAATCGCTCGTCTTCCCCGACTCCGGCCTCCGTTCGCCGGCGCTCGATTCGCTCAGCCTGGTGGTGTTTTGGATGGGGCTTTTGGGGGCAAACGCGAGAGGAGGTCGAGGGCTATTTGTAGGAACAAACGGCGCGTGATTTGGGGCAATAAAACGCCGGTAATCAAGACGGGAAGAAAACGTGCGCACAGAGCTGTCACGGGCGCGATTTCGTTCTGGAGATTGAAGACGATGCTGATGTCATCGGTGACGTCAACGAATTTTCTTTTTCTTTTATTTTCTGTTTCAATTATTTCTTTCATATCTTTTGTTTTAAAAGTCCAATTTACTTCAAACTTGTTTCTAAAAATTTGTAAAAACAATACCTATCATTCAAAATATTCAAACACACTTTCCCAACCCATTTCAAAATTACAAATTTAAAATATTGCATAATTGCTTAATTGCCACTTTTACGTTAGCTTTCTTTTGTTTAAAAGTCCAATTTACTTCAAACTTGCTTCAAAAAATTTGTAAAAACAATACCTGTCATACAAAAAAATCAAACAAACTTTCCCAACACATTTCAAAATTACAAATTTTAAATATTGCATACTTGCTTAACTGCCACTTTTACGTTGATTTTATTTTGTTTCAAAAGTCCAATTTACTTCAAACTTGTTTCTAAAATTTGTAAAAACAATACCTGTCATTCAAAATATTCAAACACACTTTTCCAACTCATTTCAAAATTACAAATTAAAAAAATTACATAATTGCTTAATTGATATTTTTACATCAATTTTTAAATACGGTTTCAAAAAAATCATTCGTGACTTATTAAAATCAAATAAAATACCACAAATGTAAATATTGAAAATTAGCTATTCCAAAACTTATTTTCCAAATAAATATAATTGAAACAAAATTAATTTTAAAAAAGAACATGTTTTGAATAATTTAAAATACTTTATACATATTGTTTTATGGTTTATTAATCTCCAGATTTTAATAATTTCATATTTATCTTCAAGTTTCCAGCAATTTGTTTTTACTCAAAACAAAATTTTCAATTTTTAGTAATTTTAAAACATTCCAAAATTTCAGATATTTCGGGAAAATGTCCAAAAGTTTATAATATAGAACTTTTGATCTGTGATCCAAAAAAATGTTTCCAATACATCAAAATGTTCAGAAAAATGTAATATGTCTATCAGTATCAAAATCCTACATATTTAACAACTTTTAACCCCCTTATTTACTAAACAGAATAACCAATTTACAACATATAAAAAATAAATTACTAAAGTGTTTCATCGGCCCGTTGCAACGCACGGGCAGGCATTTCCCTAGTAAATATACAAATACATCAAATTTTCGAGAAATAGACCGGAAACTGCCAAATGTACTAATATCTGAAATGCAGCCCCACGAAGATCTAAAGGAGTACCACAAGGAGGATGTGGGCAACTGGGTTTGATAGTTTTCCCTGTGATCTACCATCTTCCACCAGATAGCTAGATGCTAAATACAAACAACCCTGATTACTAGGGCACAAAGACCAAGTTTGCACTAACCAGGATACTAAAAAGAGCCTTATATGTCAGGTAAACTTCATGTGGTATCTGCTGATGTCTAAATTAATCTTTATGATATTATAACCTTACCTTTCATGCACATTCCTTTTTTCTACTTTTTGCCCTTTACTTGTTTGCCCTTTGCTAGAGTTGTTCGATGGGGTCTTCGTCTCTGTGTAAAAGCAAACTCTCCAAACTTATGGCCAACCTTCCCCTCGTTGATCTTGCAACGAACATGAGTTTTCCCATTGTAAATGAGCACGGAGGAACCAACAAATTCCGGCAAAATTGAAGATCTACGAGACCAAATCTTCCTGCCATTCATCTTTCTTTGTTGTTCTTTATTCTAGACAGAAAACATCAACAAAAGCTCCCTTCCATAGAGACCTTGAGCTGCACACAACAGCACATACATGCAATTCAATACTCAACAAACAATGCAAGGGGTAGACAGACAGATGCACAAGCTACCGTTGCCAAATTATCTACATATGACATAAGATTGTAACTGCAGTTACCTGAAAGCACGAGTCACTGCTCCAAACCCGAGAACAGAGGAGATGCGGAGTGGTGCGGCTTGGTAGCCTGGTCAGATCAGAAAGCACAACATACAGAAAAATTTAGATAAACATCAGAACACGGACAACCAGCACTAAGGAAGATGCATTTGACCAAGAAGTAAGCGATATAGGCATGTCATTGACTTATCATTTCCATCTATACAGCTTGTCTTATTCTGCCTTAAATTACTCTGATAAAAAAAAGTGTTGTGTCGATTACTGCAACCTGAAATTCTAATACCAACCAAGTGGTTCCTAATGTTTCAGAGCATTCATAATACAACTTATGTAGGAAGTAATGGGAATGGATCAACTTCTCAAGGCCTCACAAAAATAATTAGATTTCTAGTGAAGTGGTGCATGTGTTGTCACTTAAAACGATGAATGGAATGAGAAAACTGCAGGCACCAGAAATCCCAATAAAACCACAAACCAATAACTTGTGTGCATTGAAAATAAAGACCTGACAGACCTTGAAACAACCCAGATATCAACTTAAGCTGGCAGTGCTACTACATACTTATAACACTACCAAGCCCGGGAGAAACTATAAATTTTGGCAGAGTTCCCTTTATTTATGGGGACATCCATGACAAGCGAATAAGAATATATCAACATTTATATAACCACAAGGCCATAAGACTCAACAAGTCCCAAGTTAATGTTAATATCCAAAATGTCACATGTCAACCAACCAGGGAACTCACTAACATAAGCCAAACCTGAAAAAAAGTTAGGAACAACCTTTAAGGAGTGTATTTAAGCTAATCTGTGTATAGAATCACTACTGAATGATAGTAATCACTTATGGAGCGTGCCGCCCAAAGTGAGTCAGTCTCAATGTGCGTACCGAAGTAAGTTTCATTAGCTTCCATTGTCACTACGATGATATGCAAAAATGCAAGGGAATCATCGTCATCGTCATCGTCATCGTCATCAAGCAAAGAGAAAAATGCAAGGTCACCATCCCGTGATGGACTTGCCTTAACCGTGACGATTGACCGAAGAATTGTCCTTGGCCCCATAATCCCACTAAACCTGTGGAACAAACAAATCTTTAAGATTATACACTACGAGAATACTAATCGTCCCAAAGCCTCACAAGAAACTCTCCCCAAAACCTAGCATTGCTTCTCAACCTTTTCTAGTGCAAGATGCAGTGGGGTTTTTCAATTTCCATGGTTTATATTAGTCACTGGGAAGGGATTTGATTGTCAAATATTTCTAGTTCACATTCTCCTATTTCAGGTGGTTGTCCTTTCATGGATTCCCACAGAGAAACATAAGGTAGGACTGGCATAACAGAAATTACACTATACCGTGACAATGAACCATTGATGCCAGTAACACCACTTGGGGTATGGTTGGTGAGTGTTCCTCTGCAGGTGGAGCTTCCATCTACGTCTTGTGCTAAAACCTGAAAATATAAAACGTCAAATTAGAATATCAGGACAGGATGCTAGGAATTTCAATCAAGGAGCAGATTTTACAAGGACGTAACCTTGCAAGTGTCAATGTTATTCCCAGGTTGCTTGTACTGAGAAAATCCGGCGCCTCCAATTATTTTCTCAACCCCTGACGAAATAAACCAGAAGCACTGAATTATATCTTCATGACATATACTACTCTATGCGAAGGAAAAAATCTAAGAAAATAAAAGGAGAACCCTCGTGCACTAAACAGTAGGGGCGTGTCTAAATTAGATAGATTACGAAAAATCACAACTTAGTATAAAATGACAGGGTCAACTTAGTAAGCAGAAACATGTTTCCTGGGAGTAGGAACAGTGAAGAGGGCGATACGAGGGACAACTAAAATGACACATCTAACTAATCTACATTGTCACCTTCCGTTCATAAAAATATGAGCATATCATGTGTCCATTTTTAGATGTAAATTGCCAATTACTGCTTCATATACTGTTGAAAACGATAGCAAAGAAACGACGAAGAGCGGAACGATCAAACCAAAGGGGACACGAGATTTAACGTGGAAAACCTCTCCAAACAAAGGAGAGGAAAAAACCACGGGCGCCAGCCAGCAATACTTCACTATA
The DNA here is from genome assembly GCA_947311845.1 of Poa pratensis. Classification (NCBI taxonomy): domain Eukaryota; kingdom Viridiplantae; phylum Streptophyta; class Magnoliopsida; order Poales; family Poaceae; genus Poa; species Poa pratensis. Next base: position 4,104,706 of record CAMZMU010000033.1, on the reverse strand, counting down.
TCGGGTGAGGTTACAAACGCCGTGGGTTTACAATGTGTGGCTTACCCCAAAACGGCGGCTTACAAGAGGAATATAGAACATCAAACCCTAGGTCGGCTGCAGTCCAACCCGGAATCAATCCCACCTCGGCGGTACTACCGCTTAACCCAGCGGTAGTACCGCTGGGGTGGGCTGGTTCGTCTCTTCCCACCTCAGCGGTACCGGTGGCGGTACCAGTCGGTACCGGACAACGCGTCAGACGGCCATTCTGGCGGTAGCGGCGGCGGTAGCGGTGGCGGCAGCTCTCGAGCGGTAGTACCGCTTAACCCAGCGGTACTACCGCTGGAATTTGGAACACCATAAAACAACACTCCACCTTGAGACAAATTCCATCTTGTAGCATGAAGAGAACTTCACCCTGAAAACAACAAAGAAAACACCTTCGGCGCCAAATAGCCTCTTGGGCTAGACAGTGATACCAACTAAGCCCGAGCAAAGCTCGAACTTAGTAACAGGAACTGGCTTTGTCATCATATCAGCAGGATTATCATGAGTACTTATCTTGCATACCTTCAGTTTACCTTTTGCAACAACATCACGCACATAATGGTATTTGACGTCAATGTGCTTTGTTCTCTCATGGAACATCTGATCCTTGGTAAGGTAAATAGCACTCTGACTATCACAAAACAGGTTAATGCAAGTATCATCTCCACAAAGCTCAGCAAACAAACCTTTCAGCCAAACCGATTCTTTACATGCTTCAGCAATAGCCATGTACTCTGCTTCAGTGGTAGACTGGGCAACAACAGATTGTAACGTTGCCCTCCAACTCACGGCACAACCACCAAGCGTGAACACATAACCTGTGAGGGATCTCCTCTTATCCAAATCGGCAGCAAAATCTGAATCCACATAGCCTACGAGTCCCTCATCAGTCTTGCCGAACTTGAGGCAAGCATTGGATGTGCCACGAAGGTACCTGAAAATCCACTGAACAGCCTTCCAATGTTCTTTACCAGGATTAGCCATATATCTACTAACCAAACTCATAGCATATGATAAATCTGGACGTGAGCAAACCATGGCATACATTAAAGAACCAACAGCACTAGAATATGGAACTCTAGACATGTACTCAAAATCCTCATCCGTACTAGGACATTGTTCAGCTGACAATTTAAAGTGAGGAGCAATAGGAGTACTAACAGACTTTGCATCATGCATGTTAAAACGATGAAGAACTTTCTTAATGTAATTTTGCTGACTAAGAAACAACAAACCAGAATTTCTGTCACGGGTAATCTCCATACCTAGAATTTTCTTAGCAGCACCAAGATCCTTCATCTCAAACTCGCTACTCAACTGTGACTTGAGAGCAGCGATATCTTTCTTGCTCTTGGCAGCAATCAACATATCATCAACATATAATAACAGGTATATAGGTGATCCATTAACAAACTTAATGTACACACAGCTATCAAATTCAGACCTCTTAAAGCCATGTGACAACATAAAAGAATCAAACCTTTTATACCACTGACGAGGAGATTGTTTCAAACCGTATAAGGACCTTTTCAACTTACACACAAGATCCTCCTTACCAGGCACTATGAACCCTTCTGGCTGGTCCATGTATATCTCCTCCTCCAACTCTCCATGCAGAAACGCAGTCTTTACATCTAACTGCTCAAGCTCAAGATCACGCATAGCAACAATACCAAAGAATGTACGAATTGAACTATGCTTAACAACTGGAGAGAAAACATCATTATAATCAACACCTGGAATTTGACTGAAGCCTTTTGCAACTAACCTTGCCTTAAACCTCGGAGGCTCGCTAGGAGATAAACCCTCCTTTCTCTTGAAGATCCACTTACAGCGGACTGCCTTCTTTTTCTTAGGCAAGCGCACAACTTCCCATGTGCCATTCTTATCGAGTGACTGCATTCTTCTTGCATAGCAGCAAGCCACTTCTCGCGGTCACCGGAACCAATAGCTTCAGTATAGGTGGACGGCTCATGTCCGTGCTCCACCTGTTCTGCACAACTCAGAGCATAATCAACAATGTTACACTCTTCAATTAAACGTGGTCGAGGACCACAATTCCTCCTGTTCCTACGAGCAGCAATAGACTGTTGTGGCTGCAAAACAGGGGGTGAGTTCTGAACATTATCATTATCAGAATCAGAAGAAACAGAATCATCAGAACCAGCAGAATCAGGATCAGAATCATCTGAAGTAGCAGCACCATCATTGTCAACAGTGACATTTTCCTTTTCAACAGAGTGCTCCACCTCGACACGAACCTGCTCCTCAGAAAAATCTGGCAAAACATCTGAGGACAACTTATCAAAGTACATAACAGATTCATTGAAAACAACACTCCTGCTCATAAAGCCTTTAGTTTCGGGATTCCACAACTTGTATCCTTTTACACCCGAACCATAACCAATGAACACACACTTAATAGCTCTCGGCTCTAACTTTCCATTATCAACATGAGCATAAGCAGTGCAGCCGAAAACTTTAAGTTGTGAATAATCAGCAGGAGAATCTGACCATACCTCAATGGGAGTTTTCTTGTCGAGGGGAATAGATGGTGACCTGTTTATCAAGTAGCAGGCGGTGGCAGCCGCCTCAGCCCAAAAACGCTTACTCATGCGAGCGTTGGAGATCATGCAGCGAGCCTTGGAGATGATGGTCCTGTTCATCCGCTCCGCTACACCATTCTGCTGAGGCGTGTACGGGATGGTGAGGTGCCTGACAATGCCTTCTTTCCTGCAATAATCATTAAAGGCATTCGAACAAAATTCGCCACCATTGTCAGTACGAAGTAATTTCACCTTCCTTTCTGTTTGCCTTTCAATCATAGCTTTCCACTCTTTAAAAGCAGCAAACGTATCATCCTTATTTTTCATGAAATAAGGCCAAACTCTTCTAGAGTAATCATCAATAATGGTAAGCATATAACGAGCACCACCATAAGAGGGCTTACGAGATGGCCCCCAAACATCAGCATGTACATAATCAAGTGTACCTTTGGTGGTGTGACAGAAGCATTAAACTTAACTCTTGTGTGCTTACCGAAAATGCAGTGTTCACAGAACTGCATCTTACCCAAACTGCATCCTTGCAGCAAGTCTCTCTTGATCAATTCTGCCATACCAAGTTCACTCATATGTCCAAGACGCTTATGCCAAAGGTTAGTTTTACTAGCGTCATCATGAGAAACAGCAGCAACAGTACCAGATAACGTGCTACCTCTAAGAACATATAACTTAGCAGAATTCATATCACCAACCATAACTATGAGAGAACCTTTTGATACCTTTAGGAGTTTATTTCCTCCTTTGTACTTGTACCCGTCACAGTCAAGGGTACTGAGCGAGATCAAATTTCTTGCCATGGTTGGTATGTGTTTCACTCCCGTCACGTGCGTGTCATACCGTCATGTGTCTTGACCTGAACGGAACCAACGCCAACAATGTTGCATTGCTGGTCGTTCCCCACACGCACGAAATCTCCAGTCTGCACTAACTCATAAGAACTGAACCAATCTTTGTTACAGCAAATATGAAAAGAACATGCAGTATCTAGAATCCATTCATCCTGACGAGAAACACATGCAGCTAAAACAGCTAGGCATTCGCCATCAGAACTACCATCAACAACACAGCCTCACCGGTATATTACCTTCATTATTTTTCGGTTGGTAAGTACCTTTTCTTTTCTCCTTGTTCTGCAACTTCCAACAATCATCAATGACATGATTAGATTTCTTACAATACCTGCAGAACTTGTCTCGTCCTTTGGACTTTGAGCGACTCTGTCACCCTTGCTCTTGTCTCTGTTGTTGTTGTGGTAGTGGTTATCTCGCTGCTCAGGCCTCCCTCGGACCTGCAAAGCATCGCCCTTGGAGGACGACGACTCCTCTTTCTGTACCATACCTTTCATCTTTTCCCTGGCAAGCAGGGCCTCATATACTTCCGCGGTGGTTAGTTCATCACGGCTTAACAGTATGGTATCACGAAAATTTGCAAAGGAATTTGGCAGCGAGCATAGAAGTAAAAGTGCTAGATCTTCATCATCGTACTTTACCTCCATCGACACTAGGTCAGAAACGATCTCCTTAAAGATCGATAAGTGATTCATTACCGAACCACCTTCTTGCAACTTGTGCGTGAACAACTTCATCTTCACATGCATCTTGCTGGTGAGATCTTTGGACATGCAGATCGACTCCAGCTTAGCCCACAGTGCCGCTGCGGTTTTCTCCTGGAGTACTTCTTGCAGAATATCATTAGATAGATGAAGTTGAATAAGCGATAAAGCCTTACGGTCTTTCCGCTTCTCATCGGCGGTCCATGCCGCCGCATCCTTGTCGCCGAATTTCTCCAGCGCCTCGTCAAGATCATTGGACTGTGCGAGGATCGCACGCATCTTGACCTGCCACAGCGAAAATCTCGTCTTGTAGTCCAGCGCCGGTAGATCGAACTTCATCGATGCCATCCAAAACCCTAATCTGAAAACAGATCTGAAACAGGGCTCTGATACCACTTGTTGAAAACGATAGCAAAGAAACGACGAAGAGCGGAACGATCAAACCAAAGGGGACACGAGATTTAACGTGGAAAACCTCTCCAAACAAAGGAGAGGAAAAAACCACGGGCGCCAGCCAGCAATACTTCACTATATCGGGTGAGGTTACAAACGCCGTGGGTTTACAATGTGTGGCTTACCCCAAAACGGCGGCTTACAAGAGGAATATATGAGACATCAAACCCTAGGTCGGCTGCAGTCCAACCCGGAATCGATCCCACCTCGGCGGTACTACCGCTTCCCAGCGGTAGTACCGCTGGGGTGGGCTGGTTCGGCTCTTCCCACCTCAGCGGTACCGGCGGCGGTACCGCCAACGGTACCAGTCGGTACCGGACAAACGCGTCAGACGGCCATTCTGGCGGTAGCGGTGGCGGCAGCTCTCGAGCGGTAGTACCGCTTAACCCAGCGGTACTACCGCTGGAATTTGGAACACCATAAAACAACATATACGCCCAGGCTGACAGATAGAAAAAGAAGAAGCACATATGGTCTTCTACACAGCACAATTGCATCATTAAGCAAAGCAATAGTACGTCGTTAGACAGGGCAATTCTAAAATGGATTAGAGATGCACACACAGAGATCACATGAAGAAATAACCATCAAAGAAAAATGGCCAAAGGCAAGCGTACCATTTTCTTTCACGGCGAAGGATCCAGGACCAGCAGAGAAGTAGCGCGCTGCGCCAGGACGCTCGCAGCCTACAGTGTTCCGCAAGCTCTGCAGCTGTATTAGCAAGAAGCAGACAAGTAGAAGGTCAGCCACGGGTACTCGTCATAACTCATACTAATGTAGCGACAAATAGTTGGATGCAAGGAATGATGTAACGAGTTTTGGTTAGTGCAATTGCTACTACTCCCTCCGTTCCAAATTAATTGTCTTCCATATATCTAAATGTAAATATATGGATGTCAATTAATTTGAAATGGAGGGAGTACTAGCTAATGCATGGGTGATGGGTGACAGAGGCGTTGGCCAACCGAGGCGTGCGCGCAGAAGCAGAAGAAAATAGCCTGCACTGCTGTCGTGCATTCTTACCAACAAGGGAGCGCCATTGGTTCTAGTCCGGTAGTGGTAGTACCGAGGCGAGCTGTAAACGCATGATCCTTGGGTTGGAAATGGACTGTGTGATCCATGATTCTTCAGGCCCTGTCGTGGCGAGCGATACCCAAGCTAAACCGCGCCGCTAGGGCGCAGCAGAAGAGAGAGGAGAGGGGTGAGAAGAAGGGAGGGGGACGGACCTTGCGGGAGTGGCGGAGGAGGTGCGCGGCGGACATGGCGGGCGCGGAGAGGCGGCCGGAATCGGAGGGGGAATGGTGCGGCGTAGGGCTTGGCCGGAGAATGCTCTGAACCTGCGCGACTGACAGCCCACCAAATCCAGAAGAATAAGCCCATTGGACCATACTTGGTTGTTTTGTTTGTATAAGTACGTCTCACTGTTATTTTTTTCTTTCTTGCTTGCTTTATTTTCCTTTTCCTTTTCTTCCTTCGTTTTTCTTTCATTTTCCCTTCATTTAGTTTATATATGGTTCTATTAATTGAGGTTTTCTATCTTATATTACATGTTTTTAAATATTATTTTCACTTAGTCTTAAATATTTGTGCCCTCATTGCAAATTTAATTAAAATGTTAAAAATGGGATTGATGTTCACTGCAAGTGTGTGGGTACAGGGTACTCTTGTGGCGTCTACATCCGAGAACTGAAGTAGCCTGGGCAATGTCGGCTTCCTTTCGCAGGCCGGTGGTACCTGAGTCGCCTAGTTTATGGAACTTGGCCATTTGGCATGTTCATTTTTTTGGGTGTTCTCTGCATTCTTTATAAAACCTGCAGAGTTTAAGAGATTGGACCAGGGAGGATAAGTGAGGAAATCATAGGATTTCTCGACGTAGAAGCAACAAGGCTCTAGTTTTCGGTTCATTTCGGCGTGAGGAAGACGCATATCCCAGCGACATTTAAGTTTAAACTAAACCCTATACCCTAGATGTAGCGGCGCTTCCTACTACGGCGTGAGGAATATGCCTATCCCACCGCCGCCCTCATCAGGGAACTTGCATGCCTCAATGCTGGTTCGCCGGATGTGTCATCTTCTATTGGCGGCGGCGGCCTTGAGGATCCTACATAGCCACCGCCGAGGCTTCTGGTTTAGCCGCCTGAGCGTGTTGGGGTTTGATCTAGCGGTGGCGAAGGGAAGCCTCGATGACCCCTGCATGCTCTCCCACTGCGGCTCTGGCCAGCCGTCCTCTCCGTCTTCATCATGCGTTATGTTCTTCGGTACCAACGCTGGTGCTGGGGCAGCTTCCTGTGCCAGAGCCGGTGCTGGTGGTAAGGGAACCTCATCGTCCTCGTCGTCAGAGCGGGACAGCTCGTCATCCGACGTGAACCACTCTCTAGGTGGCGACCGCATGCCGGCAGGGAGGAAGAAGCTGCCAAAGCGCGCCTAGTACTCCGGCTCCACTACTTCGTGCCAATGCGGCGACGAAATGGAGTAGAAGGGTTCGGCCCGCTGCGCAAACGGAAGGCTTGTCCGGCCACTATTATGTGTCTATGGAAGGTAGGCTCCGCCTGTCGGAAGGCTTGTTCGGCCACTATCCGGCACCCCCGAGCATGCCCCCAAGTTTGGAGGCCCTCTCGGGGGCGACAGACATAATTTGGGTCGGGCCGAACACTTGGGGGTGCCGGTGTGGCAGGTTCCCAATGGGACTTTGCGGGTGCTTTGGGGTGTGTTTTGGGGGTGCCGTGGAGATGCTCTAGGGGTGCGTCTGGTTGAGTGGCTATGGAAAACTGATTGGGGGCACCCCCAACCACCTGGTTGATGTTAGCCATTTTTCATGTTTGGTTGTGTGGGTTGGTTGAGCCAAGTTTTTGTTTGGTTGAAGGGATAAAAGGTGGTTAGGGGTAGCCATGTTTATATTTGTTTTGAGGGATTAGAGATGGTTAATATTCTTAATATATTTGAAAAGGGGTACATTTCTTAATATATTTGAAAATGGAAAAGTTTGTTCAAATATTTTTAATATATAAAAAAGGAAAAGTTTGTTCAAATATTTAGAAGGGTAAATTTGTTAATATATTTGATAAGGGAAAAGTTTGTTCAAATATTTAAAAGGAATTTTTTGTTCAAATATTTAAAAGGGAAAAGTTTGTTCAAATATTTTTAATATATAAAAAGGGAAAAGTTTGTTCAAATATTTAAAAGGGATGAAATTTCTTAATATATTTTAAAAGGGAAAATTTTATTCAAATATTTAAAGGGGGCTAATTTTCTATTTCATGGATAAGGTGAGCACGCGGCAAAACGTTTCGCAAGTGACCGCAGTGATTCGCCGCGGGTGGGTTGTCTTCAACCACCACTTTTGGGGTGGTTGAGCTCAACCACCTTTTTGAGGGAATATACTTGGAATGTGATTACCCTCAATCACCCCACAATAGGAACCAACTCAGGGCAACCACCCAAATACTGGCTGCCACCAACCACCCGAGGGATAGCCACCCAACTAAACACACCCGCGCTGTCTAGGCCCATTTTACCATATTTGGTGGTTTTTATTTGTAAGCACATTTCACCGTTATTTTCTTTTTTCTTCTTTCTTGATTGATTTTCCTTTTTCCACTTCTTTTTCCCCTTTAATTTAGTTTCTTTATGGTTCTATTAACCTAGAAGATATTGGACCAGGGAGGCAGGGAGGGTAAGTGAGAAACTTGTAGGATTTCTCGAAGTAGATGTAATGCGGCTCAACTTCTGGTTCATTTTCCGAACCGTGAAGCCAGTGCTTGCAACAGTTGTGCAAGTTGCTCATCTATGAAACAAGATTTGTAAAGCAAGCCACCAATCTTTATTGAAACGGACAAATTTCCTTCAGTCAAGAAAAAAAATACAAAATGGTTCGTATGGAGTTCCTCTTCCTTTTGGGCATTGTATTTTGGTATCTCTTCATTTAAAGGTATCAACAGCAACATGGATTAACCAGTGTAAATTGCGCCTGCATGAATGTTGCTCTTACCAGATGGAAAACGAATTTCGTTAGCTGATGACATACCCAGCCAAATTTATCACCAGCGCCCAGGCGTCGTGCTACATCACCATCACAAGATCTTTGTACAGCTGAGATTCTAAAGGACGGATAATTCAGTGGTTAACCAATGCGAAAATGTCAGGTCTACAGACTCATCGCTCAGTGCATTGTCACCTACACGCTGAAAGCTACCATCATATAGTACAAACCGTCTGTGGGCATTGACCATGGGATTTCGGGCGGAGTTAGAACCATACTTCTTTGCCTCCAACGTTCTGAATGCGCTGGTATCGATGGCAGTCGAACATCATTCGGCTGAACTTGTACCTTGTGCTCCAGTAAAATCGGAGCAGGATCCACATCTTCAGTTGCAGCTCATGACCAAAGCTTCCACTACCTCCTCAGTTAACCCCTTCCCTGATCTGCAGTTCAAAGATATAAAACGAATACCTTTCAGGATGAGGCAGCTCCAACATTACGAGCCATCCTACATGTGGGAAGATAAACCATCCTCACCAAAGAAAACTGAGTATCGGGTGCCCAGCCTCTTCTTTTTAAATTTGTTCTCAGAGCAGACCAACACTTGATAACATGTTGGATCCTTCATTTGCCAGATCTCGTCCCACCAGAAACCATCGGTCTAGGCAAGCAAGGTCGAGGACTCGGCGCTGATTGCACGGCTTCTCATACTAATACCCAGCTTATAAGCAGGCTTGACAACCAAAATCCATCTTCTATCCTGATGCCAAAACCGGCCAGTCATCAATCATGTCACTCAAGGGGAAATACAAGATAATTGTAGTATCCTCCCAGCAGAAGATATCTTCCATAGGCTCCACAATCTCCACATGCCACTTTCCTATGATCAGATAAATTAGCTCCTCTACTTTAAGCAACAAAAGTCTACCACGAAACAAGCTGGGTGCATGTCCTCTAGTGGAGCAGGACCATAAATCAAAATAAACATACAGCTACTATGTTTCGCGGGAGCAGGAACCGTGAAGAGGGTTATATGAGTTAAAACAATATGATTTGGCTGGATGATTGACCCGTATGGGTCCTTCTCATATATATACTGGAGATAACTTACAATACAAGTTAATATCTGAACCGAATCAATCTAGAACCTAGAGATCCGCAACTACCAAAACGTACAGATGCTATCTATCTAATATTCCCCCTCGATCTTAACCGTTACAAAGGTTGAGATTGCGTTTTAATCTATCTAGCATCTGTACTGTAACTGGTTTTGTAAAACCATCAGCCAACTGATCTCCCGATGACACAAACCGGACATCAAGTGCTCCCATCGCAACCTTCTCTCTAACAAAATGGAAGTCTACTTCAATATGCTTCGTTCGAGCATGAAACACAGGATTAGCTGTCAAATAAGTGGCTCCGAGATTATCACACCATAACACAGGTGCTCGAGGTTGCATAACTTGCAGCTCCTTTAACAAGGACTGTATCCAAGTAGCTTCAGCCGCCCCATTGGCCAAGGCCTTATATTCTGCCTCTGTGCTAGATCGTGACACCGTAGGCTGTTTTCTTGAACTCCAGGAGATTAAATTCGATCCAAAAAATATCACAAACCCTCCTGTTGATCTTCGATCATCCAGGCAGCCGGCCCAGTCTGCATCGGTGAACACACTAAGAAGAACTGAGTTTGATCGCTGGATCTTGATGCCGATGTTTGTTGTTCCTTTAATATAACGCAATATCCTCTTGACAGCTTCCCAATGGACATTAGTTGGTGCAGAAAGAAATTGACACACTTTATTCACGGAATAAGAAATATCTGGACGTGTCAATGTGAGATACTGGAGGCCACCAACCATGCTCCTATACTTGAAAGCATCTTCAGTATTCAACGGAGTACCACTCTCACGACTCAACTTATCCACAGCAGACATGGGGTTGAAACACTCTTACAATTCTCCATAAGACCACGATGCAACAAATCCATGGCATATTTGTGCTGAGTCAAAGAAATTCCCCCTGAATTGTAAGCAACTTCAATCCCCAAGAAATAGTTGAGACGACCAAGATCCTTAAGAGGAAAGGTAGCAGAGAGCTGCCACAACAAAGCATCAATAGCTTGAGAGGATGATCCAGCGATAACTATATCGTCAACATACACAAGCATGTGAATCTGAATATCACCTTGATGCAGAATGAATAAGGAGGTGTCGGCTTTGGAAGGAAGAAAACCAAGCTGATGCAACCTGTCACTCAAACGAGAATACCACGCTCGGGGGGATTGTTTTAGTCCGTACAAAGATTTCTGTAGCTTGCACACATAAGATGGATGCCGAGAGTCCTCAAATCCTGGCGGCTGCTGCATGTAGACGTCCTCATCAAGAAATCCATGCAGAAATGCATTGTTGACATCAACCTGACGAAGATGCCAACCACGGGAGACAGCGAGCGACAACACCAAACGAACGGTAGCAGGTTTGACAACGGGACTAAACGTATCCTCATAATCCACACCAAACTGCTGTGTGAAACCACGTGCCACCAATCTTGCTTTATATTTATCAACATAGCCATCTGGATGATATTTCAGCTTGAAAACCCACTTGCTGCCAACCACATTTGTACGAGGAGGACGAGGAACAAGGACCCATGTCTTGTTCTGCTGAAGAGCTGCGAATTCTGTCTCCAGCCAAAGAACCCACTTGCTGCCAACCACATTTCAGCTTGAAAACCCACTTGCTGCGCCACAATGGTTCAGTCAGGGCCTGATGATGAGAGGACGGCTTGGCAAAGAACGCACGCCGATACGGGTTGTAGCGAACGGTGCCATCTGTAAACTTCTTCGGACGGGAGTGTCCTGTCTGAGCACGAGTTCGTGCGACGGGCGCTGGAGGAGCAGATGGTTGGACACGAGTGCGTGCGACGGGCACGCGAGGAGTCGTTGTGACGGTCGGCTGCACTGGTGAAGACGGTGCCTCCTGATCAGACACAGAAGTCCTCTCCGGCGAGAAAGATCCTGACGCAGGCGAGCCAGGGGAGTGGGCCGTCCCAGCAGCAGCCGAAGGAGCCGACGCGGCCGAGCGAGATGGTGACGCCGGCCCATTAGTGCATGGCGCAGGCCCAGTAGTGCATGATACAGGTACGTCGATCCACGGAGGCTCGGGACATGTAGGCACGGTGCTGTGAACAGGAAAAAGCAAGGTTAAATCATATCTGCTCACATGATCATTCACAATAACGGGCTCAGACTGAGGAAAAAGAACAGATTCGCTCAAAGATGTTGGTGTGGTGGACGAATTTTGGGCAGCAAAAGGAAATAACGTCTCATCAAAAACAACATCCCGGGAAATATAGAGACGACCAGTAGAGCGGTCCAAACATTTGTAGCCTTTGTGCATGGAGCTGTAGCCAAGAAAAATGCACAACTTAGAACGAAAATCAAGTTTGTGGCTATTGTACTTTCGGAGGCTGGGCCAACACGCACATCCAAAAGTTCGAAGAAACGAGTAATCGGGTATAATATGAAGAAGACGTGTAATAGGAGGTGAATTTTGTGTGGTGCGGCTAGGCATACGATTTATCAAGTAACATGCTGTCAAGAAAGCTTCATCCCAGTATCGAACTGGAAGAGAGGAATGTGCGAGAAGAGCAAGACCGGTCTCAACAATATGCCTATGTTTTCTTTCAGCTACTCCATTTTGCTGAGATGTGTGGGGGCATGAAACACGATGAGAAATACCGGTGGTTTGGAAATAGCGATGCAAACGATGATACTCGCCACCCCAGTCAGACTGGACAACGCGTATTTTGGAGTTAAGAAGACGTTCGACATGATGCTGAAAATTATAGAACACTTGCTCGACATCAGATTTGTGTTTAATGAGATATATCCAAGTATACCTACTATAGTCATCAATAAAACTCACATAATATTTAAAACCACCCGAGGATGCAATAGCAGGGCCCCACACATCAGAATGCACAAGTTCAAGAGGAGTGGAAGACACACGACTAGAATTATTATAAGGGAGTTGATGACTCTTTGCACGCTGACAAGCATCACATACCGACACATCTGACTCATAGGAAACTGCTAATTTATTTGTCTTAAGAATAGAACGAGCAACTACAGACGATGGATGACCAAAACGTTGATGCCACCGAGACGATGGAACCTTGACACCGGACATGGCACGACGGGTAGGAGACGTAGAGGAGGACCGTTGAAACGGAATTGGGTAGAGGCCATCTTTGCTTCTACCTTGTAGAAGAATTTTCTTCGTGGCTCCATCCTTGACAAAGAAAGCATGTTGGTGAAACTCCACAAAAACATCATTATCAGAAACAAGTTTATAAACAGAAAGAAGGTGTTTGCTTATATGTGGAACATGGAGTATATTGCGAAGAGAAAGATTTCTATCTAAGCCCGAAATTTGTGAATGACCAACATGAGAGATTTTCAAACCTGCCCCATTTGCCACATGAACATGATCTTTGCCGTTGTAGCGCTCCTGGAACGACATGCGATCAAGATCGCCAGTTAGGTGGTCCGTGGCGCCGCTGTCCATCAGCCACGGCTCTGTGTGGTATCCGCCATACATAGCAGCATTGCCGCCATGAGCATTGCCACCATTGTGGTAGCCACCGCCGCCACCGCCCTGATAATTACCTCCACCGTTGTACTCTTCGGGCTGGAAGGCATGGTTGAAGCGATTGCGGCATCGAAGGGCAGTATGCCCATACTTGCCACACACCTGGCACCGCGGCCCATTGTTGTAGTAGTTGCCACGGCCGCGGCCACCGCCGCGACCACCTCCATTGCCGCCGCGGCCAGCGCCACGGCCGCCGCCACCCTGATAATTGCCGCCTCCACCGCCACGGCCTTGATTGTTGTTGTCGTTGCGACGCTGCTGGTTGTTGTTGTTGGAGTTCTGGCGCGTCACGTTGTTGGCGGAGGACTGGAAATCCGCTGAGCCGGGGGCCGTCATGGCCAGGCGAGCCTCGTGCGAGAGGAGGTAGGAGTAGAACTCGCTGAGGGTGACCGCGCGTGTGTTGCTGAGGACGGTGATGGCCGAGAAGAGGTCGTTGTACGCCGGTCCATGCCGGCGAGGATGAAGCCGATCACCTCGGCGTCCTTCATGGGCTCGCCGATGTTTGCCATGGTGTCCGCCATCGACACCATCTTGTGGTAGTATTCCGACGCAGGGGTGTCATGGCGCCGGCATGTCGCAAGCTGAGTGCGGATCTGGATCGCGTTCCCGCGATTCTGTGCGGAGAACATGGCGTGGAGTGAGTCCCACAGCCCGCCAGACGTCTCCTCCCTGGTGACCTGCGCGAGGACATCCTCGTGCATGGAGGAGCGAAGACCGCCGAGGATGGACTGGTCTTGGAGATACCATCGTGTGAACTCGGGGTTTGGAACCGTCCGAGCCGCGCTACCCTCGCCTTCAGAGATCGTCACGGCCGGAGCTGGCCATGTCTTATCAAGAAAGCCGAACAGGCCGGCGCCGCGCAGGGTTGGAACGACCTGCGACTTCCACAGAAGAAAATTCGTCCGGTTAAGCCGAACAGTGATGGCGCTGGCGAAGGTGGAGGGGTGATGGCCATGACCGGCGCCGTTGAGGAAGGGGCAAGGGCGCCGGAGGTCTGGGAGGTGAGAGCGGAGCTGGTGGACATGGCGGCTAGGGTTTGAGGCGAGGGTTTTCTGTTGGATCACGCTCTGATACCAAGTTAAAACAATATGATTTGGCTGGATGATTGACCCGTATGGGTCAATCTCATATATATACTGGAGATAACTTACAATACAAGTTAATATCTGAACCGAATCAATCTAGAACCTAGAGATCCGCAACTACCAAAACGTACAGATGCTATCTATCTAATAATATGTGACAGGAACCGAAAATGACACATTTTAATAATCCACGTTGTCAGCTTCGATTTGTAAAATTATAAGCATATCAGCACACTATGTGTCCATGTTTAGATGTATATATATGTACTAGCTAGACACCTGCAAAATGCCAATTACTGCCTTTTATAACCCCAAGCTGAGTGAGAAAAAAAGAAGAAGCACGGATGGTATTCTCCACAGCACAATTGCATCATTAAGCACAGCAGTAGTACGCCGTCAGATTAGAGATGCACAGCAATCACATGAAAAAAATCCATCACAACAAAATGGCCACCATTTTCTTGCATGGCGAAGGGTCCAGGGCCAGTAGAGAAGTAGCGTGCTAGGCCGGAACGCTCACATCTGACAGTGTTCCGCAAGCTCTGCAGCTGTATTGGCAAAAGGGAAAATACAGGATAAATTCAGCACCCTCCTGACAGATTCCATAGGCTCCACATCCGACTGTCCTATGAGCAGGTAAATTAGCTCCTCTACTTTCGGCAACAAACGTCTACCACGAAACAAGCTGGGTGCATATCTTCTAGTGGACCAAGGCCAGAAATCAAAATAAACATACAACTACTATGAATATATTTCTACGCATAATCTTAAAGATTGAACTGCAATTGCACTACTGACAAACTTGAAACCGAAGTAAGGCACACAAAGGGCTATGTACAAGCACAAGGAATTGACTTCGAGGAAGTGTTTGCTCCAGTTGCACGTATGGAATCAGTGAGGCTACTTATTGCACTCGCAGCACAAGAAGCATGGAAATTACATCATATGGATGTGAAGACTGCATTTCTTAATGGCGAGTTAGAGGAGGAGGTTTATGTGAGGCAGCCACCTGGGTACGTTGTTGAAGGAGCTGAGCACAAGGTGCTGAAGTTGAAGAAGGCATTGTACGGCCTAAAGCAAGCACCTCGTGCATGGAATATAAAGCTGGACAGAACTTTACTGTCAATTGGGTTCGAAAGATGTCCACTAGAGCATGCCTTATACAAGCGAGGAAAAGGAGCTGATCATCTATTAGTAGGTGTTTATGTTGATGATTTGTTGATCACGGGTACTGACGAAGGAGAGATTGCAAAATTCAAGGTACAAATGAAGGATCTATTCAAGATGAGTGATTTGGGTCTACTTAGCTATTACCTTGGTATAGAAGTACAGCAAAAACCTGGTGTCATCACTTTGTGCCAGGAGGCTTATGCTAAGAAAATCCTTGAGAAATGTGACATGGAGGACTGTAATCCCTCTCAGGTGCCTATGGAAACTCGCTTGAAATTAAGTAAAAGGAGTGGAACATCAGAAGTTGACGCAACTGAATATAGGAGTCTTGTTGGGAGCTTGAGATACTTGGTGAATACAAGACCTGATTTAGCATATTCAGTTGGAATTATGAGTCGCTATATGGAGGCACCCACAAATGAGCACTTGAGTGCAGTAAAACATATACTCCGATATATTAAAGGGACCACAAACTTTGGTTGTGTGTATACGAAGGAGGAAGGAGGCAAGGTCAATCTGCAGGGGTTTAGGGACAGCGATATGGCTGGAGATGTCGATGACCGTAAAAGTACTTCGGGAGTTGCATATTTCCATGGCAGAAACATAATTAGTTGGCTGTCACAGAAACAAAAAGTTGTAGCTCAGTCATCCTGTGAAGCGGAGTATATTGCAGCAGCTACCGCAGCTAAGCAAGGAGTGTGGTTAGCTAGGCTACTTGGTGACATGATCAATCAAGAGCTAGAAGGAGTGGTGCTGAATGTTGACAACAAATCCGCAATTTCTCTATGCAAGAATCCAGTGTTTCATGATAGGAGTAAGCACATTGATACGAAATATCATTATATTCGAGAGTGTGTGGAGAAGAAGAGGATTGATGTCAAATATGTATGCACAAATGATCAGCTCGCCGACATTCTGACTAAGTCTTTGGGGAGGTTGAAGTTCCTGGAGATGAGAGACAAGATTGGAGTTCGAGCTGTCACATAAGCGTTCGTGCTTAGGGGGTGATTGTTAGGGTATAAGCACGCACGACGGTATGTCGTGTCCAGCAAGGACTCTACCCTAGGTCCTATAAATTCACATGTAAACCCCCTGTAAACCTTAGTCCGATATAAGCAATAACATATCCTGGCCCGACACGGACCAGTAGCAATCCAATCTGTGCCGCATGCGTGAGTAGTGTTTGCGTGGTGTGATTTCCTCGTGAGTTTCATCCTTGCAGGTTTCGATCTAGGAGCTGTCAGCAGGATGGATCAAGTGAGTCCATGGTTTCGACGACAAGAGTCGTCGCGTGGCAGGTTCGATGATATATCGGGCGGCGTACACACAACCCGTCTACAGGCCAAGGGCCAAGGCAAGGTGGCACACGGGCAAAAGGCAGCATGGGGCCGGCGACGAACACGGCGGCAGCGACGAAGGGACTACACAAGTTTTCGCAACAAGTACGTACGTGAGAAGAGTCGATCGAGTCGTGGTCGGATTCATTCGATCGGATCGGACCAGGGTAGAATCTCTGTAAATACATACTGCAGCGTACCGGCCTGTAGTTAGATCAACCAAACAAGCCCGGCCGTCAGACGTTCCGATGGCACTTCCGGTCACAGCCAGCAACGCTGCGCCGCCGCCGCACGAGGCTGCAAGCACTGGCTCGTGGCCGGACCTCCCACCCGAGCTCATAGTCCTAATCCTCCTGCGCGTGCCGTCCCACGCCGGCCGCCTCCGCTTCCGTGCCGTCTGCCAGTCGTGGGCTCGTGGCGCTCGGCGGTGCAACCGGGCGATCTGCCCCCGTCGCCCTCCGCGACAACGCCTTCCTCAGCCTCGCCGACGGCATGCTCCACTGCCTGCACATCCCGGCCGACATCTCCTACCGTGTTTCCACCGGCGACGCCGACGCGCTCTTCACGGTGGGCTGCGACGCCAGCTGCTTCCTAACAAAACCTCTCACGAGAGAGAGGACCGCTCAACACATCCTTTGGTCCGAGATGGGGATAACGACGCACAACGTCCGCAAGGTGGTGGTCTCTGACTCTGACCGTGTCGTCATCGCCGCCATAAGCATCAGCAGCGGCAAAGTGAGCATCTGTTGCCCCCGCGCCGGGCCCAATGCTTGCTCGCCCTACATCAAGTGTAAGGTGCACGCCGACGACATCGTGCTCTTCAAAGGGAGGTCTATCTACTCACTTCACATCATAGTCCCATCCGCCTACATCCCAAGCTCCATGCCATGAACTACGTGGGCCACACTCGCCGGCTCGAGGTCTTTGAGGCGACGGGCCTGCTGGAGGAAGCTTGATACGTTGACGGGGCATGCTAGCTCTTTTTATAAGCCTAGACGGATCCTGGTCGCTCCCTGTTGCTAACGGGAACTATTATGGCAGCGCCGCGGTTGGAGCTGTCCAGGTAGATTGCGTCTACTTCCTGAACGAGCATAAACTAGACCCAAGGGATGACAGAAAGCCCGAGGATGATTTTCGCAATTGCGGCGTGTACAATGTCAGAGATCAGACCATGTCACCATTACCAATAGAGATGGCCACTACGGGAAAGACTCAAGACGCCGACGGCCAGGACCTACGCCGACGGCCAAATGTCGGGGCCGTCGGCGT
This sequence comes from Poa pratensis, assembly GCA_947311845.1. Classification (NCBI taxonomy): domain Eukaryota; kingdom Viridiplantae; phylum Streptophyta; class Magnoliopsida; order Poales; family Poaceae; genus Poa; species Poa pratensis. The sequence continues at coordinate 4,086,618 of CAMZMU010000033.1, read as the reverse complement.
AGACCCCGACCAGACCAGCCTAGATCTTGCCTTTTTTTTAGCTACGCCGACGGCATGCCGTCGGCCTAGCTTGCCGTCGGCCTAACTCTGTTTTTTTTACTTACTCACCGTTTTGAGCATAATTTTTGCATTGGAACTCGGATTTCAATGTTCTTTAGCTCGTTTCGAAGAGGAGAAGTAGATCTAAATCATCATACACATTGTTCAAACTATATTCTTCAAAAAAAATTCCATGAGCAAGGACAAAAAATTCTATGTTCAAACTAGGATCCACCCTAACACTTTTCTGTTGGGAGTTTCATGACTTATAGCCTGAAAGTCCCAGATCAGACAAACATGAGAGAATCTTGTCAAGAGTTGGGTCATACCATTGTTTTGAGACTTCCTAGGGTCCACCCTAACACAACCAAGTAACTAGGTACACTTTGCTACCCCATTTTGATGCCGGTACCGGCTGTATTCGTATAAGTCTGGTTTTTCTCCAACGGGGCTAGGGTTTCACCGGAGTGCGGCTCTGGAGCGTCGGGTTCCCACCACAAACTAGTGGGTGCCATACCATGTGTGTAAAAGTGTGTTATGGGTTTTGGATGACAAAGATTGCACTCCGGGGTGTGACCTGCTTCACCGGCATCCACTTATCTCTAGGGAGTTTACATGCACTTATAGCGTGATAGTCCCCGATTGGACAAGCCGGAGGGAAACTTGTCAAGAGTTGGGTTATGGATGATATGGATGTCATATTTGGATTTCTCTCATTTTTCTAATCGATTTAGACATATTATTTGTCAAATTTTGATTTACGGATTTGTAGATATGAATTATTCAATATTAAATGGAAAAAGCAAATAAGTTAATTATTATTTGAATTCAAGAATATTTTAATTCAAGATTATTATTAATGATTCATTTATTTTTATTTAAATAATTATTTGGATTTATAAAATAAAGGTGTGTGACATCATAATCCATGGGTTAATAGGATTGATAGGATACTATTGTCCGTAAAACATCTGTTGTTTCTAGGTCCCTCATAGGGAAGGAACTAAGAAGTTAAGCGTGCTGGGCTGGAGTAGTCTGAGGATGGGTGACCTGTGGGGAAGTGTTTGTAAAATGGAGTAATTAAGATTGGAATTAAGAATGCTTAGAGATAACCGTGTCTCTAGTGCGATTAAGTGGTTAAACAATTCAAAAAAAATTTGAAAAAAAAATTTAAACAAAATTATGCCAATTCATAGGCCGACGGCAGTTAGGCTACGCCGACAGAGGTATATGCCGACGGGGATACGCCGACGGCCACCGTCGGCCTACCCCTACGCCGACGGTTTTCAGACTTTCCCCGACGGCAGGGGGCCGTTGGCGTCTTGGCTGTTTCCCGTAGTGGGCGTCCGTGTTGGCTTCACATGGCAGTCCATTGTCTTTGACTTGGTTTTTCTTGCCCCAGATATGATCGAGTTAGCTTTTTTATAGAGTGTTTAATTCATTATGATTTGTTCGGGTCGTAGACTCGTGTTCTCGTAAAAAAGAATTAAAGTGTATGTACTAACTGCGTGTGATATATATTTCTGGTGTATATATAAAGCCCTTGCCTACCTACTTGTATTGATTATAGTTTTTTTATTTTAAGAGGGATTCCTTTTTTTTTGTGGAGAAAACACATAAAAAATGCTCTACTTTATAAAAAAAGGCAGCAGCCACAGGCCACAGCCTACTCTGGTGCCGGGTCCAAAAAAAAAATCATCAGCAGTTCAACACTATTGACATGAGTTCAAGCTCCACTACTCCACTCTGCTATCGATAACAACACCTTCTCGATCGAGACGGAGTACACATGCACATTTCATTCTTGTCAAGCCAAGACCGAGTCCGCGAGAAAATACCGAGTCCAAGTCGTGTTGTTATATCCAAGGTATGATTGGCATTATGGGCCTAAACCCTAAACCCTTACACCTATAGGTGCCATAAGATTACTGCCTATCCTCTATGGTACGACATAGTTCATGGTTTGCATGTAGTGCCTTCTAGTATGTTGGGTCAGTTAGTTGCTGCCTTGACGTCAAGGGGGTTCATTGTGGCAGCTAGCGGGTGGGCGCGCCGCCTATAGCGAGCAACAGTGAGTCGGCTCGTCCAGAATTTTTCTTTGGTCATATGTTTAACTTTCTATTTGTGTTTTTCCTTTGGTTGTTTTTAAATCTTTATATTTTAAAAGGTAAAAAAATGAGAATCTAGATTTTTCAATTTTGAATATTAAAAAATCTGAACATTTTTTAAGATCGGTGAAAAAATCAGAATCAACCAAATTTTAATCCGAACATTTTTAAACTGAATATTTTAAAATATGAATTTCTCCAGATTTGAACATTTCAAAATATATTTTTTAAACCCTAAAAAGTAAAGTGAAAGGAAAAAAAAAGACAAAACACGTGCCTCGTTTGGGCCAGCCGGTTTGCCTGATTCTTCAGGCCGCAGGCTGGACTAGGACATGTCATACGACCGGCCTTGCATGGTTTCAGCTCTACCACACTTGCCGGCACCGGAACGAAGGTGGGGCGCCGCAATTTCGCTGGCGGCGACAGACACGTCTTCTCTCTCCATCTCTCTCTCTCCCTATTGGATCGATGTTAGACATCTTCTCCTCTTCCAATCTCTCGCGGCTCTCGGGAAGCCCTAGCTAAGTAAACCCTAGCTGTTGCGGCAGTGTTGAGAGGGAGCTCAGCTCAAGGGAAGTCGGGGAGATAAGTGATGGATCTTTCTGGCTCTGAGGAGAGTATTCCCTTACGGTAAGATCTGACATCTCAGTCCCTTCCGATTGCTGTCCACCTATTTTATTCCGCGTGGCTTGTTCTACTAGTTAGCTGCCTGGATGGATAGATAAGATTATGCGCATTGGCTGTTAGTAAAGGCAGCTGATTGAAGAAATTACTCTATTGTACTGATGTACGTTTGCATTAATTTCTAGGGTCGATCCCGGGAAGGAACCAGGTCTGGATTGCGAGACGCAGACGCGGCATTCCGCTGGATTCTAGTTAGTCGAAATGTTCAGAAAAATATTCTTATAAAATTCCTTGTAAGGATCAATGTACCCCTCTTCCTATCTTATGGCCTGTGGGGCAAAATTGTCATCTCACACGCTTCACTCTATTTCCAATGAATAGAGAAGATCTCACTCTATTCAAGGGGATCACAAATGTTAGTCGGAATGTTCAGAAAAATATTCTTATAAAATTCCTTATAAGGATCAATGTACCCCTCTTCCTATGTTATAGCTTGTGGGCAAAACTGTCATCTCACACGCTTCACTCTATTTCCAATGAAAAGAGAACATCTCTCTCTATTCAAGGGGATCACAAATCTAAAAATATATGAGAGCTTGGTGGGATTGTTTGCCATGTTTGCTGGTCTTTTGCCCCGCGCAAGTAGCCTCGCATCGGGCGTCGATGTAGCACGCTGTCTCCGCCTCTTGCACCCCGTGCACCCCTCGTATGAACTTACTCCTACATGGGGGTGCCATAAGATTAGGCATGCCTAGCTTCTATGCTACGACATAGTTCATGTTTTCCATGCATTGCCTTGTAGTATGTTGGTTCAGTTTTGTTTTCTTGATGTGGGGCTCCTATATATCGCTCATTGTGTGGCAGGGGGCATGCGCGTCGCCTACAGCGAGCAGTGATGGGCCAGCTCATCTACAATTTTTCTTTTCTTCTTTCTTTTGTTATATGTGTTTATCTTTCTATTTTTATTTTCTCTTTGATTTGGTTCTTTAAATCTGGCTATTCTAAAAATTTGAAAAACAGAAAATCTAGATTTTCAAATATGAATATTTTAAAAATATGAACATTTTTTAAAATCAGAGAAGTTTTTAGAATCAACCATATTTTAATCTGAACATTTTTTAAACTGAATACTTCTCCCAACCTAGATATTTTCTAAGTTCGAATATTTTAAAAATATATTTTTAAACCTCAAAAGCAGAGTAAAAGGAAGAAACAGAAAACAAAAAAGAAAAAGAAAAGGACAAATCATGTGCCTCGTTTGGGCCAGCCCGTTTGCCTAATCCTAATAAAATTGTGTTGCTTTCCTTCGTTAATTGTTAACTGGGCCGGACTAGGTTGTTCGTATGACATGGTTTCAACTAGAAAAAAAGCTCGACCATACTTGCCGGCAGCGGAACGAAGGTGTGGCGCCGCAATTTCGCTGGCGCCGACTGACGCGTCTTCCATCTCCATCTCCCTCTCCCCGATACGGACGAAGCTAAATAAGCCCTACCTGCCGATCGCGGCAGCGTTCAGCGGGAGATTAGTGATGGATCCTTCTCACTCTGAGGAGATTATTCCCCTATGGTAAGTTCTGATCGCCCAATATCTTCCGATAGTTCAACACCTATTGATCTCACAAGTAAAAGTCTAGATATCCAAATAACGCTCTCGCGTCGCGTCCCAGGCGACGCGGGGTCGATCCCGAAGTCGCGCCGCCAGAGGTCCCAGCCGCTGGTGTCCCCCGCCGCCGCTGCCGCCAGCCTGCGCCGCGGTGGCGGCGGGCCCGCTGCCCTTGGGGCGGGGAGGAGAGACGCTGGAAGGCGGAGTCGCCGCGTGTGGGGCGTGGGCGACGGGACGGCGGTTCCTTCCGGGGCGGCGGCCCAGATCTCGGCGGCCTTCGCGGCAGCCGTCGAGGTGGCGGTGGAGATGGGCGGCGCTGGACAGCGGGCATCGGCGAGACGTGCAACCGCAGGGCGCCATGGCGTGACGGCGCGGGCTTCCGGGCCCGATCTGATCCATGCGCCCGGCTTGGTGCTGGCTCACGCTGCTTGCTGCGGCTGTACAGTGCCGGCACGAGTTCTTCGCCGGCGAAGGCCGGTAGCGTGGGGGCTGTGGCCTTTTTTTCAATAAAGGTGGTTGTCCTCAGATTCTGCTCACGGCAAGACGAAGATCTACTTGATGTCCGTCTTCATTGATTTGACCGGAGTGTCGAGTTCCGGAAGGCTCCGCCGGTGCACTCCATTGGGCAATTCAAGCCTGTAGATTGTCGGATCGGGTGGGATTCGGTCGCGCGCAACCATGTCTTTTCTGGCCGTTTGGTTTCAGGGGAAGCGTGGCGAAGCTCTGCTGGCTGTTAATATCATGGAGCACGCTTTCTCGTTCCATGGTGCTGGCGGAGAATGACATGGACGGCGAGATCTGACGACTGACAATGGTGGTTTGATTTCTTGTGCGGTTGAGGAATTGGCTTGGTGTTTCATGACTTGGAGCAGCAGCATGTAAGTGGGGGTGACAACATACGTGTAGTCCAAAGTCCTACCTTTCAGGGTGAAAATCCAAGGTCTGACCTTAATTGGTTGTGCCTGACAGTGGTCTTGCTGAAGACATTGTTATGAGAGCGAGGATTATCTTCAGGGTGAAAATCCAAGGTCTGGCCTTAATTGGTTGTGCTTGGCACTGTTTTTATTGAATGCGTTGCTTTTGAAGAATTGGACATCAGGTGTTGTTTTGGTGGTGGTTGTGCGGCTGCTGCAAAGACTGTAACTCCTTAGCGGGACTTTTCTTTTTATTTCTTCTTCTTATTGTCTTTTGGTTGTGTGCATCCGTAATGGCTTCGATTATTACGTTGTTGCAGAGGCTGGATGCATGTTATATCTTCTCGATATTAATAAACACTCTTTATCTAAAGAAGTTCAACACCTATTTAATCGGTGTGGCTTCTTCTGCTGTCTGGATGGATGGATTCTGCGCATTGGCTGAGTAAAGACAATTGATTGCAGAAATTAGTCTACTGTTGTATTGATGTCCGTTTGGATTTGTTAGTCGCTGCTGATTTTGAATTTATAGGGTCAATCCCGGGAAGAAACCATGTCTCGACGGCGAGAGGCAGCCACGGCATCCCCCAGAATTGATTTCGTCAGCGGTGTCCAAGGTGCTCGACGACGATGACCTCCTCACCGAGATCCTGCTACGTGTCTGCTACCCTACTACCCTCGTCCGAGCCGCCGTGGTGTGCAGGCGCTGGCTCTACAACGCGTCCGGCTCGGACTTCCTCCGCCGTTTTCGCGAGCTCCACCCGCCTCGCCTCCTGGGCTTCTACCACACTCCCATGTTTTGGCCTCTCGCCCCCAGCTTCGTCCCGGTGCTGCCTCAGCCCCTGGAGCTCGAGGGGGTCATCCGACGCGCGAGCTCTAGCGTCGACAACTACCGGTGTGACGGCCGGTCGTTCTTCATATGTGACTGCCGGAATGGTACCGTCCTCATCATCGAGTACAGCAAGGACGGGAGCGGATGGACACCTGGAGTGCACAGCCTACTGCACCCTGAGAGAGGCATGACCAGCGTAACGCCATCCCAAATGCCCGAGGTCGAGGAAGGCACTTTCCATACTTATCACCAAATCCTTTCCAAAGAAGAAGGAGACAACTTGTCCTACTTATCTGTGGCGATGGAGACTACAAAGGAGGGAAGACATAAGGTTCATGTATCCATGTTCCAAGTGACTGCAGGTGTCACGTATCATATGTTGACCATCGACCAGTTCCCTCATCCGCGTCCAGATCCAAAAGCCGTGCTTGTCGGCAATAAGATCTATATGCCAGTTGCTGAAAGCCACATTGTTGTCTTGGATTTGATGGCCTCGAGTTTCTCCACAATTCACCTCCACAAGGGGTGAAGTATGGCCAGAGAAACACCATATTTTCACGGGCTGATGATGCTGCTGGGTTATACCTCGTCCATGTCAACAAGCTTCAACTACGCATATGGCTACACAATGGGGACGACTGGTTGCTGGTGGACACCCTTTGTTTGCATGAGATGTGTGCTAGTTTGCGTATTTTGGATTCTAGTGCTTTTGCTGAAATAAAAGAGGTGGGTGACAATGCCGAGTTCGTGTTCTTGGAGATGGGTCGATGGACTCTCAACTTGGATATCAAATCCAGGACTATGTGTAAAGTATATGAGGTGACAAATGATAATCCATGTTTTCCTGAGGTATATCCTTTTGTGATGATCTGGCCTCCTAAATTCCCGGCCCTCAAGGATGATCATTCAAGGTTTGTGTTTTGGCCTTTATAAGATCTGCATAGTGTTCTTGTTGAGGTTACAATTTTTTTTGGCAGGTGCTTTAGAGATGAAATTTGTAGCTTTAATTTGATCAATATACCAGCGTAAGCAATTAGTTGTGGAAACTATTTGCATTGCCATACTAGTAATCATCCATTACATTGTTAATGGTTCACACCAACAATTTTTGGAATACTAGTTATCAACCATTTGAAGTTCTTTTGATACCGGTAAGATAATTTATAAACACCAGAATATTTTTTTGTGTGTATGTGGTCAAGGCGAGTTTATTTTGGGTTATGAGAGAGGAGAAACTTTTGTAACTGGTTTAGCACAGGAAGATGACATTGTCCCATGCGTATGTGTGCAAGATAGGCTAATTGAGAATCAAACTGGTGATGTTTTAGGAAAGCTAGATAATGAGGTTTCAGCATGTTGAAGAAAGAAAATCTATTTATTGCACCTCATTTCTCATATAGCCATAATACTTTATATGAACCCTCATCGGTCATCCCATGTAAGCGGCTTTTGATTTTTGAACCTGGACCCTTTATCTTTTTGACATTGTTAAAACAGGACTCTAGTTACTCTATATGAGATTGTTACTACTCCCTGCGCTCTAATATATAAGACGTTTTGGCAACCTAAAACAACTTGCCAAAATGTCTTATATATTGGGACAGGGGGAGTACCTATTATTTCTTAGAATGTTGTTCGGCTTTGGAATTAGTTTTCCATGTCTCTCCCATGGATATCAATTCTCTGTCGTATAGTTTGCAATGGAAAAGTTACGTAAGTGCATGTTTCTGTTTGGTATTTCGAAACATTTTTAATCTGATGTGCTTGTAGTATCCTGAGTTTCTTTGTTCTGCATGACATTTGGCTGAAGTTGTACAAGTAGTTGTCTTTTCAAAATTTCTTGGTCTTGTGGTACATATTTGCCTCCATCCTGATCTTTTTCTGCTTCCCCTGTTGTACTTGGAACAGAAATCCTATGCGAAGAATCGCAGGGAGTTGTCAGATGGTATGTACGGAGCCAGCATCAGAGATGGGATGAGAAGAAGGAAACATTTTGTTGAATTGGAGCCATTCATTCATTGGCCGACCATTTATCTTGGATACTTGCGCAGCAATGAACTTTTCATCCATCCAATACACTGATCAATCATGTGGTCCGTCTATTATTCTCTTTAATCAAGTTTGATGGCAAGGAATGGGAGATAGAACTACATATGACATTGCCTTGTAAATGTAGTTAACTCTGATTTGGTTTAATAGGATTCAGTCTCATTTTTGTATATATAGAGAAGAATATTTGATCAATCCAATGGGAGAAACAGTACTACCGCCCAATTAAACATGTGCATGTCTTTCTAGAAAAATGACACCACCCCATGAAGATCATCGATCTCGATGATCAAGAGCATGATGTTGGGCAAAAATCGCTATAGGTCCGACACCTTTCGTTTGATTTCATTTCAGCTCGCTTCCAAAGACAAAGACAAAGACAACGACAGTAACTAACATTTTAAAGTCGTCAAGAATCCATCATGTTATAGACGGGTTTGTAGATGATGAAGAAAAACCATATTTTTGTGATAGATGAAGCTGGATAAGGTTGGTTGTGGGTTCAAAACAATATTGGCCTCGATATATTTTTGTAGTTGTTCTTTTTTTTTTGACATGGAACACTGGTATTCCATTAAGACACGGCCGAAGCGCCGGTCACCAAACGGTTTACGAAGCTAGGGAAGTTCATCGTCCATACAGTGTGGTCGCCATGAACTTCACCTACACCCATGGCCGCAAGCTCATGAGCCGGCCTATTACAATTTCTGGGAACATATTCCACTCTAGCCTCTATGAAATTTAAGCGTAGCTGATATTTCATATCGCTGATCAGAGTGCCAATCTGGGAGAAAGCATAATCAGAGTTCACCATCGCATGTTTCAGGTTCAGACAATCCGTCTCAAAAATCACCTTGCCCATGCCCATTCGGTCAGCAATTTGGATTGCATGTGACAGAGCGCACGCTTCAGCATGCATGGCGTCAGAAACCATACTGAGAGAACCTGTAGCAGCAACACACAAATCGGACGAGCTGTCTCTGCCAATAACACCCCAACCTCCATTTTTTGTATCTTCTCTGAAGGCTGCATCGACATTTATTTTGATAAAATCACTCGTAGGTGCTGTCCACTTGTGGTTCTGTATTACAGTTTCAGGTTTTTTCTTGCTCAACAATGTTACCCATTCATGCACATGTCTTCGTACATTAAAAGCAAAACTGTCAGTATTCAGGCGGGTCTCACCATGTCTGCCTTTGTTCCTCTGTTGCCACACCATCCATAAGCAGGCAATAGCCAAGAGTTTTTCTTCATCTGGCAAAAGCAAAATCTCCTGTAGAATTTCAAGGGCCGACGTGCACGGTAACAGTTTGACCCTCAAGTCAACTGAAGGGCTTGCCAACGCTGCTTGGCATATTTGCACTTAAGAAAAAGATGGCCACCATCCTCAAACAGCCTGTGACAGATAGCACATCGAGTATCCAATTCCACTCCTTTTCTAGCAATATTCATATACAAGGGATGACTATTATGTGCCACTCTCCAGAGAAAATGGTGGACCTTCGGTGGACATTGTACCTTCCAAATCTTAACAAAAACTTCAGATTTAATTGATGTATGTTCTGATCCCTGTCCGACCTGTGATACACCTTTACGTTTCATCATTTCAATATGCACCTTGTAAGCTGATTTAACAGAGAACATCCCGCGAGTATCAAAATGCCAAGCTATAAAATCTTCCATATCATTACGCAGTGGAATACTCAAAATGGCGGGCACATCATTAGCATGAAACTGCTGATTAACAAGATCAATTTTCCAGGAGCAAGAGTCAGCATCAATGAGTTCTGAAACTAGTACCAGTTCGGAATTACCTTGAGGTGTTGAAGGCATACGTGTGACACCCCTCGGGATCCATGGATCTTGCCAAATCCTAACATTAGATCCATCTCCGATACGCCAAATAATCCCTTCATTAAATACTTCAAGGCCCTTCAAAATGCTCCTCCAAACATAACTCATACCTTGGATTGGTTTGGCTGCTAGCAGATTACCTTCGGGAAAATATTTTGCTCGCAGCACTTGGGCACAAAGAGAATCTGGGGCTTGTATCAACCACCAACATTGACGAGCAAGCATTGCCAGATTGAAAGAATATAGATCATGAAAACCCAGCCCCCCATCTTTTTTAGAAAGTTTCATTTTGTCCCAGCTAACCCTCTGCATCTTTTTCTCATCTTCATTCTGTGACCACCAATATCTGCATACCAACTGGCTTATATCATCACACAAAAATTTAGGAATCTCAAAACAAGCCATCGCATAAGTGGGGATCGCCTGAGCTACGGCTTTAATCAAAATTTCCTTGGCCGCCATAGACATGAGACGTTCCTTCCAACCCTGTAGCCTTTTCCAAATCTTCTCCTTTATGTAAGCAAAACACTTCGTCCTTGATCTCCCAACATAGGTTGGTAACCCGAGATACTTACCATCAACAGCTTCAGCTCCAATTCCGAGTGCTTGCAGTAGGAGATTCTTCGTGCTTTGGCTTGCATTAGAACTGAACATGGCTGAAGATTTGTCACGGTTAATCATTTGACCAGAGCCCTCCTCATAAATTTGCAGGATAGATTTGATGGTCTCCACACTTTGCATATTCGCTTCCAATAACAACAAAGAATCATCAGCAAAAAGAAGATGGTTAACTCTTGGTGCGGTTGGAGCCAACTTGACACCACTTATGAAGCCATCCATTTCAGCCTTGTTTAACATTGCTGAGAAACCTTCGGCACATATAAGAAAGAGGTAGGGGGATATGGGGTCTCCCTGCCTTAATCCCCTTCCAGGCTGGACAACATCGGTGAGATCTCCATTTTTGTAGTTGTTCTGACCATGCATCAAATAGAATGCCGTTGCAGTACTTGTAACAACAGCATATTTTACGACTACACAATATAACACATTCTGCGAAGGAAATAAAAGTTGTACCAATCAAACCGAAGTCCACCCAATCACTAAATTAATGTCGTAAGATTGAGCTCCTTTCCATGCATGCTGTTTTCTGCATATTTTTTAGGGAAAACATTAGGACCCGGTGCACATTTCAATATATTGTTTTGTTAAGTTTATGTTACAAGTGTACAAAAGGTCTGTACATGGAAAGAAAATAGCAAAAGAAATAGTTCAAATGAAAATACAATTGAGGCCAAAAATGCCATATACCATTTCAAAAAAAAATGCCATATACATCTTTCTTGTTGCTCCATATACTTCAGCTACCTTAGCTCATTTAAAATATTGCTTTGCTTCCATATAACTTAGCTGAACCCCCTTGAATTTTTTGTATTTCTGGTCATCCATGGACCAAGCTCTCATAATATACATCTGAACTTGGCTGCATTACGTGCTTGCTTAATTACCTGCTCGCTGTCACTGGACCAATAATGCCAACGAATGGTCGTGCGTTCCCATTAGTGGCCTACTGAGTATTTAATTGATCGAAGTATGTATAAATGGCAGAACAGTACACGACTCGTATGCAGAACTTTTGTGGAGTTTTCCAAATAAATAAAAAAGAGGTGAGTGCACGACACATCACCCTTCTACTCTGGAAATTTAGCATTGCGTATCGATCCTTACTTCCACGTCCAAATATGAGGATATGATGGGCCTGACCACGAGTCCAAGTCCAGGTCCGAATCGTGTTGTGTTATGCAATATATGATGGGCTTTATGAGCCATTGCATACCCAGCTCGACCAGACTTGACCTCTCTCCCGATTTTATCGGCGAGAGTTCTTTTCCTCTCCCGATCTCATTCCGTTTCTTCTCTTGCGGGAAACCCTACCTCGATTTTTCCTCCCGATCAAACATGGATTCTTCTGAAGAGATTAATCCCCAACGGTAAGATTCAATCTCTCCATCTTTGTCCTACCAGATGGACAGATTGATTTTTGTGTTGGCTACTTTGAAACCGATTGAACAAAATCATCCATTCTATTGATGTTCATTGTCATTTGTTTGGCGCTGCAGATTTTGATATTCCAGGGTCCATCCCGTGAGTAAACAACGTGTGGTTGCCGAGACTTGCTCCCCGATGTCGATTTCGGTGGCAATGTCCAAGGTGCTCGACGATGAAGATCTCCTCATCGAGATCCTGCTCCAGGTCGGCTTCCCCACCACCCTTGTCTGCGCCGCCCTCGTCTGCAAACGCTGGTTCTACCATGTCTCCGACAAGACCTTCCTCCAACGTTTCCGTGAGCTCCACCCGCCCCGCCTCCTCGGCTTCTACGTCAACCCTGACAAGATGTGGGAAAGCCCGCGCTTCATCCCCATGGTTCCTCAGCTCTCAGAGCTCGCTACCGTCATTCACCGCGTGAGCTCTAGCCTCGATTCCTACCAGAGCGACCGTGCATGGAGCCGCATCATTGACTGCCGGAAAGGCTGCGTCTTTATAGAGCACCATGACACAACATTCCTATCCACCCTTGGAGTGCACAACCTTCTATGCCCTGAGAGGGGCATGGTCATCGTCCCAAAATTCCCATGTGATTTCAATAATTTCTTCACTAAGTGTGAAGTCCTGTCCAAAGAAGAAGAGGGCCGTTTGTCTTACTTTTGCGTGTCCATAAAATGTACCACAGCGACCAACCCTGCAGTGTTCATATATAGGTTGCAAGATGGTGCATGGTGCATGCATAATCTGCCCATAGAGTTGGGACCTCATCCGCGGTGTGGACCAAAGTCTGTGCTCGTCGCTGATAAGATTTATATGGCAGCCGTCTGCAGCGGCATTATTGTGCTGGATTTGATAGCATCGAGTTTCTCCACAATTCGGCTGCCACAAGGTGTGGAACATGCTGATAGAAACACCATACTGTCATGTGCCTATGATGCCAATACTGTGTACCTCATCCATGTGAATCAGCTTCTACTTAGCATCTGGCTATACAATGTGGACGATTGGTGGCTGGTGCACACCATTTGTTTGCGCGAGATGTGTGCGAATTTGAATATACTAGATTGCGATGATTATCTCCGGATAAATCAGGTGGGGGACAATGCTGAGTTTGTGTTCTTGGAGATCGGTCAATGGATACTCTACTTGGATGTCAAGTGCAGGACATTGCGCAAAGTTTATGAGATGACAAGTTGGGATCCATTGTGTAGGTTTGGTGATATCTATCCCCTTATGATGATATGGCCTCCCACGTTCCCTACACTCAAGTGTGATCATGAAAGGTTTGCCTTTTGAACTTTAGTTGATCTAAGTGCCCTTGTTGAGTTTACAAATATTTGCAATATTTTGCATCGTCTTAATCTCATTTTCTATGTTGCTGCTTCGTTTTGCCATGTCCTTTAAATTCGAAACATATATATGTAGCTTTGATCAAAATACCATCATAATGGATTAGTTGTGAACACAATGCATTGCCACACTGGCAATCCTCATTGTTTTGCTAATGATTCATTGATCACCACAATGTTTACTATAGTTCTGGAATTGTGGTATGTATATGATAATTCCTTAAGTTATTTATAGGAATACTAGTTAATCAGCATTTTAGATGATTTCCGTACTTGTAAGATGATTATAAAAGCTATACTTTGGCTTACTATTCGCACATACTTTGCTTCAGCAATTATATTATTATATTCATTTTGAGTGCCTCGTGACATTTGACTGCCATGGTACAACCATATGTATTGGAAATTTTGTTAATCCACTGATTCGTAATTGTCTTCACCCTCATCGTTGTTATATTTCATTTTTATTTGTAACAGAAGCGTAATGTGAAGAAGCATTGATGAATTGTTTGCATGTCGTGGATAAGCGGGGGCGCCCCAAAGATGAGCTGAGGAAAATGCACCTCCCAACTGTCTACAGAATTATTGAGCGGCCTTCTATAAATAGCATTGCTTCAGCCTCGCATCCAAACTATTCATCTGCGGTTGCTTACCTTCTTAAGTCATTCTCTTGCTGTTGCAGCTAGAGTTCACTACATAATACAAAAATAATCTAGATCCTAACTGTGACAGATGTGGCAACCTAGAAACTTATGATTGCTAAGTTTAAATCTGCCCTCTCTCAAGATCTTTCGGCTGGTTTCAACCATCTCTGGTTTTAAACTGATATACCTTCTTATGGTCATGTACACTGTCAAGCACCTTCGGGTTTCTGAATGCTTGCTTCTTTCCCTGACATAACTCTGAAGATGTTGCATGTAGAATGGTACCTACCGTACGCAGGTGAGACGTTTGCATCAGATTTTAAGTTGGTAGGTCTTGTTGGCAATGGAATCTGATCTAGTTCATTAGTATTCCCAGTCTCATTTTTATGTGTTATTCATTGTTCTAGTGAAAGTTAGAGCTAACAAGATAGCCGCAAAGTTCTCGTTATATTAATAACAGATGAGTTTGCATTTTAAACAGAATATATATTGGTACTTAAAACATCGGATTCTGGTTGCGTGACACAAATTTAAATGTCATGTAGAAAGAGTTCACATATTATGTTTCTTGCAAAACGGTACTCCCATTAACTCAAACTATCACGCCGATAGTGGGAAATCAACTCCCTAGTGCCGCTGGCTAGTAACGCTACACTTTATTTCTTGGTAACACCAGTCTTCATTGCGTGCATGAACGCTCAATCTTCTGCCTTCCGACCCTTGACGTGGGTGTCTGCTCGACTACGCATCTCCTAGCCAGACTAGTCGATCCAGCGTGGCCTGTCCGCTCCAGTCGTGGGATTGCTGAGCTTTTTGAGCTTCCACCATTTGACTTGATCATCGAGTAGGCCCAGAGTGGCCTGTCCGCTCCAGTCGTGGGTTTGGGGTTATAAATGGATTGCATGACAGTAAATTGTACAAACCAGATTTAATTACTAGTATATAAGGTTCATGAATAAATATTAGTCTTTCTTTCTCGGTTGAGATGCCTATGAACATTGTCCCACTGTGATCATGTGAGTGTGCATCAAGTTTTTGTCCTATTTTGTAAGAGTCAAAGGAAATTTAACAATTTAAGTGGTAACACGATGTATAGAGTCTGACACCTGCCCGGTGCTGGAAGGTCGGAAGGAGAAGTGTGATAAGCTTTGAATGGAAGCCCCGGTAAACGGCGGCAGTAACTCTAACTGTCCTAAGGTAGCGAAATATTAAACATTTTTACTTAATTGTAATCATATTGTCACTAATTGTACCATATTTTATTGAGACATTTTTTGTCGTACAGTCATACATATTTTGTTTAATTTTATAAAACATCAAGCACATAATATAAAAAATTATACTTCAGTGTTATGCTATCCGAACCTATCATTAATTGCAAACTATCAATAAAGTATAATTCGCTTTTTCATATAACTTAAATTACTTTTAAAATGTCATCTACATATTCCACTTAATTGATATTTTCCTAAATAAAAACAAAAGCAAACAAATGAAAAAACAAAAAATGGTTTGTGTCACTTATATATAGTGTGGGTATTTTATCTGTGTTTGTGTTTATTAATTATTTTCCTTTATAGTGATATTCGATAATAGTCTGTGAATCTTACAAATATCCTGAGAATTCTATGGAGAGGAGGATAATTTCCAGTGTATGCACACGGCCATGCTTTACCTTAGTTGTAACCGGAAGAAAATACAAAAAATATCCTAAGAATTCTTTGGAGAGGAGGATAATTTAGTGTATGCACACGGCCATACTTTATCTTCGTTGTAACCAGGAGAAAATACATAGTGTATTAGGTGCCAATTCTGACTTTCCCTTGAAGGTGTCTCACTAGCATACTATACTAATTGATCATCTATAGTATTTTTCAAACATGAGCTCGTGTACTAAATCGAGAGGCAAGCAACAATTTTCTCTAAAGGAAGCTTTTTAAAACTCAAAGTAGCAACGAGGTGATACGAGCAATAGAGAGAACATGCAACCTTGCATAACAGACCTGCACACATACAAGCAACTTAATTCTTTAGTATTCAAAATTTCCCTTTCCAAAGTTGTATGTTTGTGGCACGTACATATTACTCCCTCCATTCCAAAATATAATTCTTTTTTGTATTTTCTTGATTCTTTTTATAAAGGCTTTATTATTTAAGAGAATAAAACATTACACCGGGCCTCTGCATAACAAGATGCACACAGCCGCTCGCAGTGTCATGAATAAAAAAGATAGCAATAGACGGAATCCAAGTAATCAACTATAAAGCCCCTATGCCGAAGGTGGCCCAATCAGAAGATCCCGTGGCCATCCATGTCAGATAAAAATATCTCTTGCTATTTCTTCCAGTCGTGTAGACACCTCTATAAAAAGGTCTCGATTTTCCATCTGTTGTAATATAGACCATGAACAGAGAAAACTTGTGCAACGGTAGATTACCTGCATGAGAGAAACATTGTTATCATTAAAAATCTTGTCATTTCTATATAGCCACATCGACCATATTACTTCTAACGCTCCAACGCTAATATTAATTGATCAATCCCTTGTAACCAGTTGCCAAAACTATTTACAACGGATCATGGTGGATACAAGTTAGAAGCTATTTGGATGTCTGACCAAATAGAATAGACAAATCTGCACCGGAAGAATAAGTGTTTGATCGTCTCATCGTGTGGATAGAAAACACACTTTGTACTCCATAACTGTTTTGTTTAACAAGGTTATCTGTTGTTAAAATAACATCTTTACGAATATACCATGCAGAATATTTAAGTTTTAGTGGTATTTTCATCTCATATTTTCTTATTATTATCAGCTGGCATATCGGAATGGTCCAATGCCTTATACATGGAGGCTACCGAGAACTTTCCGTTCCCAAGTAGATTCCAACGAAATTTATCGAATCCTTGCGAAAACTGGACCAAAGCCAGCCGCCCTAATAGGACATTACAACAGATCATGGTGGATACAAGTTTCGGTGTAATGGTCCAATTTAATCTCGCATGCATGTCACATTTGGAGGCGAGGACTGTGTAACCGTGGCTATGGTATCACCTTTCTGACAGACAATGTTATATAGAGCCGGATATTGTTCTTGGAGAGTGGTAATTCCTAACCATTTGTCCTCCCAGAATCTAATCTCCGATCCATCTTTAATTTTAAACACGCCAATGCAAAAGAATTGTTTCTTCGTCTCTATTAGGCCATTTCGAAAGTCAGAATCACCAGGTTTTCACCAGTGATAAAGCACTTGTGCCAACATACTTTCTTTTAAGGAGTGTTTTCCACACACCATCCTCTGTAAGTAACTTAAAAAGGCACTTCTCGAGGGAGGGTTGTATTTTTAACCTATAGGTCATGAATAACTAGCCCTCCCTAATCTTTGAGACGGAACACAACATTCTATTTAGCCAGTCGATATTTTTTTCACTATCCCCGTACAAAAAGAATCTTGATCAGAACTAATTCAATCTTGGTAAGACTCCTTTGGGAAGGTAGAAGAATGATATCATATATAACACCATATTGCTTAGGACAGAATTTATGAGAACCAATATCCACCAAAGGATAGTAATTTTCTTGATCCATACATATCTAGATGTAATTTAGTGTGTTTATTCCCTCATTTCAGTCTGCCACATTGAAGTGGCCAGATCATTTTATAAATTGAAATGGAGAGAATACCCATTAAGTGAGAATTCTACCATAATAGTTCATCTAGAAAACAATTTAACACTATTTATACCCCATTTTAGCATTCTCCAAGTTTTGTTAAATAAGACTGACATGTTAGGCCGATATGGCATCATCGGCGGTCATATTCAGCCTTCTCTTACCTATTTATTTCATTCCCGTCATCATTTTGACATTTTTGAATATTAATCATCATCTCACACATTACCTAATGTATATACATCGATAAAATAGGATCTAAATTTTCTAAAATGGGTAATTTATACTCCCTCCGTTCCTTGTTATGAGGTGTATAGTTTTCCCAGAAAAGTCAAACTTGACTATCTTTGACCAGGATTTTAGAAAATACTATCAATATTTGAAATAATGAGAAAATAAAATACGAAAATATATGTCATGATGAATCTAATGATACTGATTTGATCTTTGACCAGGATTTTAGAAAATACTATCAATATTTGAAATAATGAGAAAATAAAATACGAAAATATATGTCATGATGAATCTAATGATACTGATTTGATATTGTAATTGATAAGAATAATTTCTAAAATCTTAATCAAAGATAGTCAAGTTTGACTTTTCTGGGAAAACTATACATCTTATAACAAAGAACGGAGGGAGTATGAAGTTTTACTAGATGGGGCAATCTGTGTCACAAATGTATAACTAGGGGTAAAAGGTGAAATTCACTAAAAGTAAACTAAAACTATATCAATTTGGTTTACGAATTTAAAACATATCCTTTCTGTTGAGAAATATCCTACCACACCAAACATGATTATCATAACGAGTCGTCGAGCAGATGCCAAATCGTGAGCTAAGTTGAATCTTGCCCCTCAACTGCCAAAACTTGGCAGAGATAAAAAATGACCCGCTACCTAAACAATATTAGCTAGCAGGAATTAGCTACTGAAACAAACGAACAAACACTTCGATGGAATGTGACAATGGATCCAGTTCAGACTTTAAATCCCTACCTTGAATCCTTGATGGATACTATTTACACATGAGAAATGGAATGGCATGACATGAACAAACTAAATTCAGGAAGAAGAAACGAAGGAGAAAACAGGGGACTAGGGACGAGCAGAGTACCCCCCACGCGCGCGCGACCAGTTGTGGCATGGCATCAAGACTCTGCCGCGGGCGCGGGGGCGCCATCCGGTGCCGGCGGCGGTGGGGTCGAGGCCGGCGCGCGGCAGGTCGGGCAGGAAGAGCGGCGGCCGCCGGGGGCGAGCCACCGCTAGATGCAGCGCGCATGAAAGCCGTGCCCGCACGCCGGCATGGCGCGGACCGCGTCCCCGTCCACGAATTCGGCCAGGCAAATCGCGCACTCGGACGCCGCACCCGGTAGCTCTGTCCCGGCCGACGAGTACACCAGTAGCAGACGTGCCCGCGTCCACGCCGCCGCCGCGCCGTCGAGAGTCACGAGCCTGTGGCGACCGGGAAGGAGGAGGTGTCTGACGCCGGCGCTCCACGCCGAGGTGCGACACGAGGATGACACCATGACGGCGAAGTCCACGACTCCCGAGTAGGGGCCCCACCTGCTTTTCCGATGGTGGTCACCGTCGCGTTGCCGCGGACGTGGTGCTCTGTCTGCGTCGCCCCCGTCGAAATGGCTAAAAGGCTAAAGCTTGATCTCTCCAGCTCTGTTATTGGATAGTGGCAGTGCTCGATCTCTGCTGGTGCTAGTGAATGACTAGCTAGTGGATTGGAGTGGAGCTTTCATACTGATATTGTGTTGGTTCTTTTCTCTTGAAAGACGCCATGAGAAATTAGACGGTGTAGGATGAGATCTTTCGTCATGTATGACCCTTTTTTTTTTGGCCTCGGCCATATCATGTTTGCTTCTCCTACATCAATATAAAAGGCAAAACTTTTTGTCTCGTTTCAAAAAAGAAAGATGCCATGAGACCGAGAAAAATGGAGTTGCTAATGATTACAAAATTGTGCGTGTAATTACTGGACCGGTTGGAGTGAGTACCATGATCAAGACCAAGGAAAGACGTCACTATTAGTTTCACATGTTTTTTCAGCAATCGGTTGCGTAAAAAAAATATTACTTCGGTCTCATGATTTTAGTTGCATGCTTCACCATCACTGATTCCTTTGATCCGTAAAAGATCTTCCCTTGGAGAGTAAGCTGAAAGAGTATTAATAGTGTCGTAATGGTGAACCTCATAGACAAGTATATATAGGGTTACTGGTTACAAAACTCGAAGAAAGAAACCTCTTAAAAATAAAAATAAAAGACGCAACCTGGAGCGTCCCCTTTCCCGTTCCACAGAGAAAGGCGATTTCTGGGTTCACCCTCGCGCGCCACCGCTTTGCCGTCGATCCGTGCGATTCCCCGCCCTCCGGCGGCCGCTCCGGCGGCGGGAGGACGGGGAATCGCCGGATCTGTGTATAGCTACGTAGGTGTGTGTGGGGTCTTCGCCGGCGTCGCCATGGAGGAGGGGGCGGTGTCGGTCGTGTTTTTGCAGGTGGAGGCCTTCTTCCTCGGCGTCGGCGCTTCTTGGAGTTCTGCCGCCGAGCTTCCGCCGCGCCCGTGCTCGCAGCTCTCCGGACCTGCCGTGCACGGCTTCCCCTTCGCTGGATTTCGCGGGACGGCGAATCTGGCGTCGACGATCTCTGTACAAGGTGCTGGTGGCTTCAGTTCGACGACGGCGACGACCGATGGCGTAGGTCTTCTACGGCCGGCGATCGGCGACTTCCCGTCCGCTCGGGGATGCTCTTGTTCCAAGGTCAAGGAGAGCAGGAGCGGCGGCGCGCCACCGACGGCGTCATGGACGAAGGCGGAGTCGAGTTGCAGTGAGGACTGGTTTGTAATTTTGATCTTTGTGTGGACCTCTCTGTAATTGCTGAATTTTCATTCAGCCCCTTGTACCCGCAAAAAAAAAAATAATATGGAAAAAATCATGTACAGTCTCATGTAATTTTTAACTCGTAGTGGTAGCCTCGTCAACAACAGTAGGGCTGCATACGGTCAGAATAGAGATAAATCCCTGGCAGTCGTAGCGGGAGCTTCTGGGACAGTGTTGCGTAGCAGACGCTTGGACAATAGAGGAAGTTGATGAGGTGCTAATGCAAGGTGATAGCCCATTGTGCCGATGTTGAGGTGGTTGAAAGCGTGGAGTGGTATAATCGTGGTCGAGATAGCCGTGCGAGGAGACACCATGATCAATGTCGTGTTCGGAGTTGCCGGTGACAAGGTAGATGCACGTGAAACAAGTCGGACCAAAATCTATGCCCCAGTCAAGTATCTCAAATCCTTTAGAGTTATAAACAAAACCTCTCAACTTTTTTGAACTAAGTGATGTCGACGTTTGTTTGTGGGGTAGCCATATAACTCGTAGTCGTCGTCGGATAGAGTATGGGGCAAAACAGTGGATCAGTCTTGATCTGGGGTTGACAAGAGAAATTTATCCAAATTCGGTCCCTCTATATAGCGAAAAAGACCTTGCCATGCTTTGTATATTGTATCTTGTGTGGCATGTTCCGAAAGAACCTTACCTGTCTCGGTAAATTCCTCGCCATGTCTTATATAGTGGCATGGTCGCATGTTCCGAAAGAACCTTACCTGTCTCGGTAAATTCCTCGCCATGTCTTATATAGTGGCATGGTCGGTTACAGATTCAATTTGATAATGCATGGTAATTATCCACTATGACACCGACAATATGAAATCATTACCCTATATTGTCTCTTTCGAAGCTTGACGTGATTGTCTGCATGACTCAGACTTCAGTCGGTCCAGCACGACCTCTCCGCACCAGTTATGGGCTTGTTGGGCTTTTTGAGCCTCCACCCGTTTGACTTGGTGCTCAATTATGTCCAGTGGATCTACCTGATATTCGTCCCATCGTCATTAGCCCCTCCTGCCTCCCCTGAGTCCATGGAGGCTTTGGTACGGAGACCAAAGCCAGGGGCAAACTATGTTCTTGTAAGAGCATCTCCAAGCGGAGGCCTCAAATCCGGCCCCCAAACTGCGACCGGACGCGTCCGGGCACGGTGACCGGACAGCCCCAAAAACGGTGTCCTACAACCATAACCCTCAAAAAATCTCCCCAAACCCATATTGGACATGCACGTAGATCAAATGATCAAATGATCAACATAGTTCAAATATCATATGGTTCAAACATTCACAAACATAGTTCAAACATTCATAAATCAAATCGGAGGCGCGCTCAAACAGGACCCCGGGCGGCGGCCGCCGCACGTTCAGCTTCACGCCTTTGGCGACGGCGAAGGCAACGGCGGGCTCCCGCTTCACGCTCCAGCTCCCGTGCGTGAGCGGCGACGGATGCACGTTGCCATTCCCGGTCGGCAGCGGCGGCGGCGGCCTCCTCACGTTCGTGTGCTTCGCGTTCCCTTTGCCGAGCACGGCGTGCCTGTCGAGCTTGGGTCTCCACTCGGCGGATCATGTCCTTCCTCTCCTCATTCGGCGTGTAGTCCACGAAAGGGCTATCCTTTAACATGTCCCAACAATGGCCGAACTTCCACTCCGTCGTCTCCGGCTTCCCCCAAGTGCGTTGTACAGCACGACGGCTTCGTCTATCTATAAAAATAAAATAGACACTCCATGAATCGGTGCTAATGGATCCAACATTGTAAAAAAATTAACAATAGAACTTACGGAACCCATTTGAGCAAAGCATCCGGAGAACTTGTTGATTTCCGCCACTATGGTGCCCCATCTATGGCGGATGGAGCCCTCATTGCGGAACACTTCCGAGTTTGCATTGAACACTTGACCGATCCGCTCCCAGAACGTACCACGGTGGTGTCTTCCGGTCAGAGGATCCGACGGGGTGGACAACCACGCATTGCACAGCAACCTATCGTCGCCGACGGAGTACTACGGAGTGCATCGGGCATCAAATTCCTAATCATCCTACTCATTCCTATAATGTGGGCATTCCAACCGGAAGCGAAGGAGGAGATTGGGAGGCAAACCTGTGGAAGCACCTCCATTGCTTCGTCGGATGGGGCGGCGGCGGAACTGCCAGCGGCGTTGAACAGAGCCGCAGAAGACGGCGCGGCGGCATTCGGCCCGACGCAGCTCCCAATCTCCTCCTCCTCCACCTCCGCGAACGCATGCCAGTACAGCTCGGTGGCGGATTCGCTGCCGGAGCCCGCCATTGGCAAGATGTGGTCGGAGAAGAGTTGAGTGGAAAGGGGATCGGAGGAGAGTGAGAGCTAGGGTTCCGACCGGGGTGGGGAATTTTCGGATATATGTGGGGTATTGTTGGGCCGCGTCCGACGTGGCGGCGCGTCCGGGCGCCCACAAACCCTCCCTACATATGGGCTGGGTTTGGGGAGTGCCGGACAGCCCGGACGTTTGGGGTGGCTTTGAGGGCCGTCGTTGGGTTGCGGTTTTTGGGCCAAAACGAGTCCGGGCTGTCCGCCCGGACGTTTGGGGTGGGTTTGGGGCCTCCGCTTGGAGATGCTCTAACTATCTAAAAGTACCCTCATAATAGTGCAAATAAAAATATTGCCTAATTGCACAAATATAGTGTGGCAATGGGTTAGGGGAGGCGGTGGTTCCTACCTAGTTCATGTATAAAGTGTGAGTGGCCCATGGAAAATGCAATGGTGACCTACTTGAATATTTTGTGTGAAAAGATATGTTTACTTTACTGATTTTTATTGAAAAACAATTTACTAATGTGGCTAATTATGGTGCTCTTGATTTACATAATTTTCTCTCCAGGAGAAAATGTGAATATTTTTCTCTAAATATGTGTCATTCTAAAAATTAACTATTAGAAATAAGTTTTTCTTCAAAATCGCGATAGATTAGGCCCCAAAAAATCACATAACACATTTTTATTTTTTATTCGTTGTCACTCTAAGTCTCGGAACAAATGTTGTGGATGTGTGTTTGTTTGCAAATTGTGGTTATAAACGAGCTAAATGACTATCGGTTGTACATAACAAGTTTAACATTTAGTATACAAGCTAAATGAAAAACAAATTAGACTTCGGGTCATGGCTGGGGTTGGGGTGCCCATGGTTTTACATCTTTCCTAACCAGATTCCATCCAACTTTAGTCCTATTTTCTACGAGTTAAACCAAATTTAATAATTTATACAAAACACTTTTACTTAATTTTATATCATACTAACACTAATTTCAACCACATTTTTATTGATACATTTTTGGTCGTAAAGTCATACATTCTTTGTCTAAGTTTATAAAAACATTGAGCACGTAATATAAAAAAGTCATTCTTCATTGTTGTGCTATATAAAATAACCGATCATTGCAAATTATTAATAAAGTAGAATTCAGGTTTTTATACAACTTAAGTTTTTAATGTGCTCTGCATATTCCACTGAATTGATATTCACCTAATAAAAGCACAAGCAAACAGTTGAAAAACTAGTTTGTCTTAATTATATGCAGTGTGAGTATTTATATTTTTTGTCTTTATTTATTGTCTTTATCAGTAATGATATTTGATAATAGTGTATGATCTTACAAATATCCTAACGAGGTTTGTAGACGAGTGATACGTCCATTTTGCATCACTATTTTATATCATAAGTTACTGATATTCATTGATATATTTCATATTAATACATGTTACTTATGTTATTTTATCTTATTTTGCATGTTGGATGATTATTGGGGATTTATCTGCTGGAGTCAGATTTCAGCTGGAAAAAGCACCGTCAAGCCAATATATTTGCGGAACTCCAAAATTCACGAAACTTTTGCCGAAGTTCCTATTTTTCCAGATGACGGAGCTAGCCAAAAGGGGAGCTCTAGGTGGGCCCCACGCCACTCCTGGGCGTGGCCAGGAGGAGGGCGGCGCCGAGGCCTGGCGTGGCCACCTGCGTCCACCTCTGGCGCTGCCCCTTCGCGTATATCTTCCCCGAAAACCTAAAAGTCGAGGGGCTCGTCCACGAAATATTCCGCCGCCTCCACGGGACGGAAAACCACAGAGAGATAAAAACTCTCCGGCAGGGAGAAATCTGCCGGGGAAATTCCCTCCCGGAGTGGGGAAATCATCGCCATCATCACCGTCATCACGCTGGACTTCATTGGGATCATCATCATCATCCACCGCGCCATCACCATCATCTCCACCGCTCCACCCCGTTCCGCTGTAACATCTAGGGCTGTACCTTGTCTAGTTCATTGGGGAGACTCTCCCGGTGTTAATTACTCCTTGTTGTTGATGCTATTGAGTTTTATCGGTGGATTAAGGTTTATGTCCAGATTGTTATTCATCATTATATCACCTCTGATCATGATCCATATGATGTCTTGTGAGTAGTTCGTTTAGTTCTTGAGGACATGGGAAAGTCTTGTTGCTAGTAGTGGAATGATGTTGAGTAATATTTAATGGTTTGATATTTAAGTTGTGGTGTCATTCTTCTAGTGGTGTCATGTGAACGTCGACTACATGATACTTCACCTTTATGGGCCTAGGGGAATCCATTGTGTATTTAGCTTGCTAATTGTGGGGTTGCCGGAGTGACAGAAACCTGAACCCCGTTGGTAAGTTAGTGCACGAGGGAGCGTATGATCTGAGAGTTTAAGGCTATGGTTAGATTTATCTTAATTACTTTCTTGTAATTGCGGATGCTTGCAAGGGGTATAATCACAAGTATGTATTAGTCCTAGGAAGGGCAGTGCGTTAGCATAGATTCACCCACACAACACTTATCAAAACAATGAAGATTAATCAACTGCATGAAGCGAAAGCACTTGACGAAATTCCCATGTGTCCTCGAACGTTTGGTAATCATAAGTAACACAACCGGCTTGTCCTTTGCACTCAAAAGGATTGGGCCACTCGCTGCAATTATTATTGCTCTCGTTTATTTACTCGTACTGTGTTTATCTGCTATATCGAAAACCCCTAAAAACTTGTCTGCTAGTGTTTACAGTGAATTCTTGATCAAAACTACCTGCCAGCACCTTCTTCTCCTCGTTGGATTCAACACACTTATTTATCAAAAGTATTACGATACACCCCCTATACTTGTGGGTCATCAAGACTATTTTCTGGCGCCGTTGCCCGGGAGTGAAGCGCTATTGGTAAGAAGAATTGGTAAGGGAAATATTTACTGTAAGTGCTGTTCTATCATGGAGTCATCTCCATTCGAATCACTATTTGGGAGGACTACTACCACTGCCACGGTAGTAAATGACCCTCCACCTGCTCAGATTATTCCATTTAAAATACCTATGAAAATTGTTGAACGTGTTATGAATAACCGCTATGATGGAACTGTTCATCCTGGTAATCACTTGCTTTTTCTACATGAACTGTGCGAGTTATTCAAGTGTGCAGGTATTTCTATGGACAAAGTCAAGAGGAAATTATTTTCTCTATCACTGAAGGGCAGAGCTGCTGAATGGTATAGTCTGCTTAAAAAATGGCCACTCATTGAGTTGGGTCGAGATTGTTCCAATCTTTTACTCCAAATTTTATCCTCCTAGTGAGATTCATAAAGACAGGAATTCTATATATAATTTTTGGCCTCATGCATGATGGAGAAAGTATTGCCCAAGCTTGGGGGAGGCTGAAGTCATTAATGCTCAAATGCCCCATTCATGAGCTCCCAAGTAATATTGTTGTCAATAACTTTTATGCAAGGCTTTCTCTTCATGATAAAGATTTATTGCATACTTCTTGTTCTGGATCATTTACACGGAAGAAAGAGGAAGATAAATGAGACTTTCTTGATCGTATCCAGGAAAATACTGAAGGATGGGAGAACGACAAAGGTAGAGAGTCAGGTATAAATTATGATTTTGAATGCATTAAATCTTTTATGGAGACTGATAGTTTTCGTAATTTTAGTGCTACTTATGGTCTTGATTCTCAAATCACTGCAAACTTTTATAAGGCTTTTGCTTCGTATCTCGATATTCCTAGAAAGGGGTGGAAAAAGTATCATGAACCTTATAAAGATAACATTAATTCTGCTCTTGTTAAAAAAACATTGAAGTTCATACTGTTGATCGCATTCTGCCAGAACCTTATATTGAAAACATACCTTTTCCTGTAAAAGTAAAAGAACATTCTATTTTGGCTAGTGTGGTTAATAAAAGTGAAAGGAAAGCTAAAGAACCTGATGAGCAAATAACTGTAAAACCTGTAATAGCTATGGTTAAGGATCTTGTAACTGAAAATGTAGAAGGAGGACATATTAAATTTTGCGAAGAAGCTTCTAACATTGTTACACATCCTAAAAGAGCCCGGAAAACAAGTGTCCCTGTGCTTTTAGTCAAAATAGGTGAGCATGGTTATTATTGTCTTTGTGATATTGATGCTAGTTCAAGTGCCATTCCTTATGATCTCTACAAGGAAATTAGGCATGAAATTAATCCTTGCGAACTTGAGGAGATTGATGTGGTTATTCAGCTTGCTAATAGAGAAACTATCTCTCCGGTTGGTATTGTTAGAGATGTTGAAGTTTTATGTGGTAAGACTAAATACCCTGCTGATTTCTTAGTTCTTGGTTCTGCTGCTAGTAAAACTTGTCCTATCATTTTTGGTAGACCTTTCTTGAATACCTGTGGTGCTATTATTGATTGTAAGAAAGAGAAAATTTATACTCCCTCCGTTCCTTTATATAAGGCGCCTCAGCTTTTTGCACGAATATTAACACAACAGTATAATGTACGTATTGGACTTAATTGGGCCTAAGAAAAATGGAAGGGAAGCAGTCCGTATCAGCCAAGAATTGGAAAGAATCCCTCCAAAGAAACGATCTCAAGAATTAATCGCGAGAGAGAATTGGAAAGAAGAATTAATTGCAAGAATTGGAAAGAAACGATTCCTATTTGGAAGGTGCAAGAATGCTAATTATGGAAGGTGCATGCAATTCTTTGGTAGGTGCATACGATGCATCCTTTACACGAAGCAATTAACTAAACAATCGCATCTCCCGAATTCTAGAGATCTCATGCGCTTCAGCTGAGACGTATTTCCCTTCTGAAGCACCGTAGAATACAAGTGCGCACTATATTTAGGAATATTTTTGAAAAGCTTAGGCGCCTTATATAAAGGAACGGAGGGAGTACTAAATTTGATGGAGAATCTTATGAGTTCAATTTTTCGAAATTTGCTAAGAATCATTATGAAACGAATTGCCTAATGAGGATTTAAAAGTTGAACAACTTGCTTCTATTGCTGTTGGTCCTAATAGTGCTTTGCAGCAATTTATGGAGGATCACGAAAGTGAGGTTTTTGCAGAGGAGAGAATGAGATTGACGACATCTTTCTTCGTCAACCTCCAATTCTCAAGCATGATTTGCCTGTGGAGGATTTGGGCATTTCGCCCCCTCCAAAGGAAGATCCTGTTTTCGATTTGAAACCTTTACCAGATACACTTAAATATGCTCATATTGATGATAAGAAAATATATCCTGTTATTATCAGTTCTAAACTTTCAGGGATGAAGAAGCAAGATTGTTAGAAGTGTTGAAGAAACATCGAGGAGCTATGGGTTATACTCTTGATGATTTAAAAGGGATTTCTCCTGCTATCTGTCAACATGCAATTAATATGGAGCCTGACGCAAAGCCCGTTGTTGAACATCAACGTCGTTTAATTCCTAAGATGAAAGAAGTGGTAAGGAATGAGGTATTAAAACTCCTTGATGCAGGTATAATTTATCCTATTGCTGATAGTAGATGGGTTAGTCCTGTTCATTGTGTTCCTAAGAAAGGAGGAGTAACTGTTGTGCCAAATGAAAATAATGAGCTTATTCCTCAAAGAGTAGTAGTTGGCTATAGGATGTGCATTGATTTTCGAAAAGTTAATAAGGTTACTAAGAAAGATCACTATCCTCTGCCTTTTATTGATCAAATGTTAGAAAGGTTGTCTAAGAAAACTCATTTCTGTTTTCTTGATGGTTATTCTGGTTTTTCGCAAATAGCTGTTAGACATCAGGAAGGAGAAAACTACCTTTACTTGTCCTTATGGAACGTATGCTTATAGACGTATGCCTTTTGGTTTGTGTAATGCTCCTGCTACTTTCAAAGATGCATGTCTGCTATTTTTCATGGCTTTTGTGAAGAAATTGTGGAAGTCTTCATGGACGATTTCTCCGTCTATGGAACTTCTTTTGATAATTGTTTGCACAATCTTGACAAAGTTTTGCAGAGATGAAGAGAATCTTGTTCTTAATTGGGAGAAATGCCATTTCATGGTTAATGAAGGAATTGTTCTTGGGCATAAAATTTCTGAAAGGGGTATTGAAGTGGACAGAGCTAAAGTTGAAGCAATTGAGAAAATGCCCTGCCCAAGGGATGTGAAAGGTATTCGTAGTATTCTTGGTCATGCTGGTTTCTATAGGAGGTTTATTAAAGATTTTTCTAAAATTTCGAAGCCACTTACTAATCTTCTTCAAAAAGATGTACCTTTGTTTTTTATGATGATTGTAAGGAAGCATTCGAAATTCTTAAAAAGGCTTTAATAACTGCTCCTGTGTCAACCACCTGATTGGACTTTACCTTTCGAAATTATGTGTGATGCTAGTGATTTTGCTGTAGGTGCTGTTTTAGGACAGCGAGTAGATAAGAAATTAAATGTTATTCATTATGCTAGTAAAACTCTTGATGCTGCTCAAAAGAACTATGCTACACGAGAAGGAATTTTTAGCGGTAGTATTTGCTTGTGATAAGTTTAGACCTATATTGTTGATTCAAGGTAACTATTCATACTGATCATGCTGCTATTAAATACCTATGGATAAGAAGGATGCTAAGCCTAGACTTATTAGATGGGTTCTTCTGTTACAAGAGTTTGATTTGCATATTGTGGATAGGAAGGGTGCTGAAAACCCTGTTGCTGATAATTATCTAGATTGGAAAATATAATGCATGATCCTATTCCTGTTAATGATAATTTTCCAAATGAACAGTTGGCTTCTATAAAGGTAAGTTCACATGAAAGTCCTTGGTATGCTGATTATGCTAACTTTATTGTTGCCAAATATTTGCCTCCAACTTTTACTTATCAGCAAAGAAGGAAATTCTTTTGTGACTTGAGGCACTATTTTTGGGATGACCCACATTTGTATAAAGAAGGAGTAGACGGTATTATGCGAAGATGTGTTCCGAACATGAGCAAAAGAAATATTGGACAAATGTCATGGTAGTGCTTATGGAGGACATCACGCTGGAGATAGAACTGCACAAAAGGTTCTACAATCAGGTTTTTATTGGCCTACTCTCTTTAAAGATGCAAGGAAGTTTATTTTATCATGTGATCAATGTCAGAGAGTTGGTAACATTAGTAGACGTAATGAAATGCCTATGAATTATTCGCTTGTTATTGAACCTTTTGATTGTTGGGGATTTGACTTTATGGGTCCTTTTCCTCCATCAGATGGTTATACTCATATTCTTGTTGCTGTTGATTATGTTACTAAATGGGTAGAAGCTATACCAACCTCTAGTGCTGATGGTAAAACTTCTTTGAAAATGCTTAAGGATGTTATTTTTCTAGGTTTGGTGTACCTAGATATCTTATGACCGATGGTGGTTCTCATTTTATTCATGGTGGTTTTAGAAAAACTCTTGCTAAATATGGTGTTAACCACAGAATTGCTTCACCATATCATCCTCAAACAAGTGGTCAAGTAGAGTTATCAAATAGAGAAATTAAATTGATTTTGCAAAAGACTGTTAATAAATCCAGAAAGAATTGGGCTAGAAGCTTAACGATGCTTTGTGGGCTTATAGAACTGCTTATAAAAATCCCATGGGCATGTCTCCTTACAAAATGGTTTATGGAAAAGCTTGTCATTTACCTCTAGAGTTAGAACACAAAGCTTATTGGGCAATCAAAGAACTTAATAGAGATTTTAAACTAGCTGGTGAAAAGAGATTGCTTGAATTAAGTTCTCTAGATGAATGGAGGAGTGAAGCATGAGAATGCTAAACTCTTCAAAGAGAAAGTTAAGAGATGGCATGACAAGAGGATTTTAAAAAGAGAATTTAACGTGGGTGATAAAGTTCTATTGTATAGGTCTCGTCTCAGATTTTTTGCAGGAAAATTGCTCTCAAAATGGGAAGGGCCTTATATTGTTGAAGAAGTTTATCGCTCAGGTGCAATAAAAATTAATTCACTTGATGGTGACAAACCACAAGTAGTTAATGGGCAAAGACTCAAGCATTATATTTCTGGAGATTCTTATAATGAAGATGTTGATATTATTCAAGTGGTAACTCCGGAAGTATTCATTAAAACTCAAAAACAGGAAACTGCAGAGTCTGATTTGGAATAGGTATGAGTTTCGGTAAGAAAAAGT
The DNA here is from genome assembly GCA_947311845.1 of Poa pratensis. Lineage (NCBI taxonomy): Eukaryota > Viridiplantae > Streptophyta > Magnoliopsida > Poales > Poaceae > Poa > Poa pratensis. The sequence continues at coordinate 4,055,575 of CAMZMU010000033.1, read as the reverse complement.
TCGCTTTTGACTTTAAAAATTCCATATTATTTATTTTTATTCAGTTTTGGAAATCACAAGTCGAAGAAGGGACGAAGCGGTGCCCGAGGGCACCACGCCACACCTGGGCGCGGGCCCCACCATGGCCGCGCCGGGCCTGGCGTGGGTGCCTCGGAGCCCGTCTCCGACTCCGCTTCGACCTACGCCTTCCTTTTGTCGATATTTTCTGCTATATAATCCCCCGGATCCCCCGAGGTCCGTATCTCGTGTTTTCGTCGCGATTTGTTTCGAGTTGTTTCTGTCAGGACTTGTAGGAGTTTAGAGCACCATGGTCGCCTCCAACAATCCGGCAAGGAGGCTCTGAAGGAAGATCTCGAGGACCGAAGCCTGAAGAGGAGAAGGAGAAGATCAAGTTGATGATGATGAGGAGAAGATCCACGTCCTCTCCCTCGTGCTACTGTTGCAAGTATCGGAGTGGTACAATCCGACCAACTTCAAGACAGGTGCAAGGATGAGCACTGGTGGCAAGACTCCTCGTCACTTCCTAGCTCCCAGAACACTCCCTCCAGATACCAAAAAGCCCTTCCGCACTCTCATCCATAAGTACCAATTTGAAAAAGTTCCAGAAGCAGAATTGCCCACTCGCTGGGATATAGATCGTTCTAACAATGCAGGGAAAGGGAGTCCTAAAGCTGAAGAGAAGTGGAACAACAATTCCAAGAGCTGGGACTCATCTTCTGACAAGATGATGAATCGCGTTGAACAAAATTCAGAGTTGATTCGCACTCTCATCTACAAGGTCGACGAGCTGAAGGAAATTGTTGAGAAGCTTGTTGGAGAGGCGCGCGCGCCACCAAAGGAGTAATTCGTCATGGGTAACAACACACCCTCAGCTTGTTCCAAGCTTGGGGGGAGTGTTTTCAGTATCATTACCTTTTATCTTTATCTTTATAATTTTGCGTAGTATCATGAGTAGAGAAGTTATCATATGAGATGGTTTGCAATGTGGAGTGTCACTCCTTAGTTGGTTATCTATGTATCCGTTGGTGTGAGGTTGCTTTTGTTTGGAATATTAATGAGAAGTTTTATCTTTACTTTCTGCACACTTTATTTTAGCCTGCAATCCTTTTCATATGCTGATCTTGTTATTAGTATTGGCATCACTTTGGGTGCAGCAAGTAAATCTAGTTGGTTGTGGCAAACTTAGCATTGGTCAGTAGCAACAATACTTTGAAGCTTAAGTAGAGAAGAGAGAACTTCTTGCAAAAATATTATCCCTGTTATCTTTCTTCTTGTTAGCCCATGAGATTAGCATTCTTGAGTTAAAATATTTGTGCTTACAAAGAAGATAGCATGATTGTTTTTATTACATCTATGTTTGTTTGTTTCTCTCAACTCTTATGCTTGCTACCAAACCTTGCTAGCCTAAACCCTGTACGAGAGGAAATACTTCTCGTGCATCCAAAACCTTGAGCCAATACCCTCCAAAGTGTCCACATAACTTCCTATGCGTGGTATTTCGCTGCCACTCCAAGTAAATTTGTCATGTGCTACCTTTAAAACATTCAAATACTCCTTTTTGTGTCACTGTTTACCAAGCTCATAAGGACGTGGTAGTTGGGTTTGTCATCTTCCATGCTAATTGATTTTCTCAGACTAGCAGCTACATCTGCTTATCTACTTTTATTTGCAAAAGAGCTGGTTAGTCCACTATAATATCTAAAGTAATGAAATAGACACTCCTCCATGGTTTGAGATTGTTGGCAGGCACCCGAGGATTCGGTTAGCCATGGTTTGTGAAAAGAAATGGTGGGGAGGAGTGTCAAAACTATAAGTGCATAATATAAATGCAAAGTATATATAAACTCTCGGAACCGCTCTAAAAGTTAGTTAGCATGGAAGATGATAAGAACTCTACCGCTGATTTGTTGACCATTAGCATACACCTCTCAAAACAATTTTACTTCTGTTTTAAAAATAAAAAGCTCTAGCACATGATCAATCCCTGCTTCCCTCTGCGAAGGGCCATCTTTTACTTTTATGTTGAGTCAGTACACCTACTTCCTCTTTCTTTAAGCAAGCATTTGCGTTGTTGAGATACAACAATCTATAGACTGTAATACTTCCAATCATGTCTTTTATTCTTCCTTTGTTTGAGCACAAAGACTTTTATCTATGAGAATATAACTTTGAAAGTTTTTCTTTGACTGCAAAGAGAACCGTGATGATTGAGCATGCAAGTTCTGCAATATAGCTCTAGTATAAAGACTCTTCTTAAAAGATAAGTTAAATTGCTGATTGTTCTCTGACCAAGAACAAAGGTTGCCACCACAAATTGATTTCTTTTATGTACCTTTATTTGTGGTTGTTTCATTACTTGTTTCAAGTTAAGTTATATGCAGAGAAGTTGTTGTTTAAAATGATTTGTTGTTAAGTAAATATTGATGCTTCTTGTCCGTATTCTTTATTATCGACACTTCACTCCATAAACCTGTGGTCTTGTTTACTGAGCTCAGTTTTCGCTTGGGGACAAGCGAGTCTAAGCTTGGGGGGGTTGATACGTCCATTTTGCATCACTATTTTATATCATAATTTACTGTTATTCATTGATATATTTCATATTAATACATGTTACTTATGTTATTTTATCTTATTTTGCATGTTTGATGATTATTGGGGATTTATCTGCCGGAGCCAGATTTCAGCTGGAAAAAGCACCGTCAAGCCAATATATTTGCGGAACTCCAAAATTCACGAAACTTTCGCCGAAGTTCCTATTTTTCCAGATGACGGAGCTAGCCAAAAGGGGAGCTCCAGGTGGGCCAGGCGGGCCCCACGCCACCCCTGGGCGTGGCCAGGAGGAGGACGGCACCGAGGCCTGGCGTGGCCACCTGGGTCCACCTCTGGCGCTGCCCCTTCGCGTATATCTTCCCGAAAACCTAAAAGTCGAGGGGTTCGTCCACGAAATATTCCGCCGCCTGCACGGGACAGAAAATCACAGAGAGAAAAGCTCTCCGGCAGGGAGAAATCTGCCGGGGAAATTCCCTCCCAGAGGGGGGAAATCATCGCCATCATCACCGTCATCACGCTGGACTTCATGGGATCATCATCATCATCATCCACCGCGCCATCACCATCATCTCCACCGCTCCACCCGTTCCGCTGTAACATCTAGGGCTGTACCTTGTCTAGTTCATTGGGGAGACTCTCCCGGTGTTAATTACTCCTTGTTGTTGATGCTATTGAGTTTTATCGGTGGATTAAGGTTTATGTCCAGATTGTTATTCATCATTATATCACCTCTGATCATGATCCATATGATGTCTTGTGAGTAGTTCGTTTAGTTCTTGAGGACATGGGAAAGTCATGTTTCTAGTAGTGGAATGATGTTGAATAATATTTAATGGTTTGATATTTAAGTTGTGGTGTCATTCTTCTAGTGGTGTCATGTGAACGTCGAATACATGATACTTCACCTTTATGGACCTAGGGGAATGCATTGTGTATTTAGCTTGCTAATTGTGGGGTTGCCGGAGTGACAGAAACCTGAACCCCCGTTGGTAAGTTAGTGCACGAGGGAGCGTATGATCTGAGAGTTTAAGGCTATGGTTAGATTTATCTTAATTACTTTCTTGTAATTGCGGATGCTTGCAAGGGGTATAATTACAAGTATGTATTAGTCCTAGGAAGGGCAGTGCGTTAGCATAGATTCACCCACACAACACTTATCAAAATAATGAAGATTAATCAACTGCATGAAGCGAAAGCACTTGACGAAATTCCCATGTGTCCTCAGGAACGTTTGGTAATCATAAGTAACACAACCGGCTTGTCCTTTGCACTCAAAAGGATTGGGCCACTCGCTGCAATTATTATTGCTCTCGTTTATTTACTCGTACTGTGTTTATCTGCTATATCGAAAACCCCTAAAAACTTGTCTGCTAGTGTTTACAGTGAATCCTTGATCAAAACTACCTGCCAGCACCTTCTGCTCCTCATTGGGTTTGACACTCTTATTTATCGAAAGTATTACGATACACCCCCTATACTTGTGGGTCATCAACCAGATTTTTTTACCTTAGTTCATCGAAGAGGAGGATAGTTTTTGGTGTATGCACATGGCCATGCTTTACCTTAGATGTAACCATGAAACAATACAGTATGTCAGCACCGCCTTTTCCTCGAAGGTGCCTCACTAGTATACTATGCTCATTGATCAACTATGGCATTTTGCAAATACGAGCTCAATCGTGAATTAAATAGAGAAGCACACAACATTATTTACTAAAGGAAGTTTTTTTCTCTACTCCTATAAAAACCACATTTGGTGATGATGGTGTGCCTGCCATCTTTCATCCAGGATCGTTCGATTTATATCTAAAGGACAGGAACACCCACATTACACAGTTGCATATAAGCCCTTGTGTTGATATCTCTCCCCCAACTCATCCAACCACCTGAAAATGGGGGAAAATCGCATTGGAAAAACAAAAATTCGATTAAATCCAAACTGTCCCTGCTGAAATTATTGATAAATGTGATGAATAATGATACATTTAATTAATTTAATATCCTTATAAGGATTAAAATAAATAATGAACATGGCAACGCACGAGTATTCAACTAGTTTACTCAAAAGAGCAACGAAGTGATATGAGCAATAGAGAAAACACCCGGCCTTTGCATACAAAGCTGCACACAGCCAAGCAATATGATTCTTTAGTATTCATTATCCGGGTTTTACCCCATAACTGCACGTTTAAGGCACATATGACTCGTTAAATAAGAATTCTAACGAAATAGCTCATCTAAAAAAAATAAACACAATTTTTACCCTATTTTAGCATTATGACCGTGTTGTTAGATAAGACTGACATGTTAGACCGATATGGCATCATCGGGGCTCGTTCATCATTCTCTTGTCCATTTATTCCATTCCGTCGTTCTCACATTTTCAAATCTTAATCATCACTCACGCCTTACCCAATAGACATGCATTAGAAAAACATGTTCTAAAGTTTTTTTAAAGGATAATCTATATGCATTTTGACTAGATGGGAAAATTCATAGCACAAATGTATAATTAGGAGTAAAAGATGGAATTCACTCAAAATAAACAAAAACTATATCAATTTGTGTCTACTAATTTGAAACATGTAGATTTCTATTGACAAATACCCTACCACACCGAACAAGGTTATCATAAGCAGTCGTCGCAGCAGATGCCAAATCATGAGCCCAAATCTCTTTGGATCTTGTCCCTCAACTCCCAAAACTTTGCCAGAGATAAAGAAAGACTAGCAGGAGCTACCGAAACAAACGAACAAACACATCGATGGAATGTAACCATGCATGCAGTTCAGATTTCGAATCCCTACCTCGATGAAATATTATTTACACATGGCACTTGTTGCTAAGAACAGAGCCCGGTGCACGTGCGCGCGCGACTTGGCATGGCATCAAGACGCTGCAGCGGGCGCGGGGGCGTCGTCCGTTGCCGGTGCCATCGGTGGTGGGGTCAAGGCTGGCGCGCGGCAGGTCGAGCAGGAGGAGCGGCCGCTATCGGGGGCGAGCCACCGCTCGATGCAGCGCCCGTGGAAGCCGTGCCCACACGACGCGACGGCGCGCACCGCGTCCCCGTCTGCGAACTCAGCGAGGCAAATGGCACACTCGGACGCCGAGTACACCAGCACCAACAGCGCCGGCGCTGGCAGCGCCTCCACGGTCGGCGGCTTCTCCGGGTCCGCCACCGCCGCGCCGCCGTCCCTCTCGAGCCTCTACCGGCGCCGGCGGAGCAGGTGCCTGACGCCAGCATGGATCGCGAGCGCCAGGGCCAGCGTGGCTAGTAGGGACGCGAGGATGACGGCCATGTTGCCCGCGAAGTCCCCGGTGCCTGAGTAGGGTCCCCACCTGCTCTTCGCGATGGTGGTCGCCGTCGTGTTGCCGCGGCCGTGGTGCTCCGTCACCGTCACCACCGCCACCGTCGCCATGTTGGAGTTGACGGCGACGACAGACGCTTTCGAGGAACTTGCATGCCTCTGGGTCGCCGCCCTAGTCAGTGTCGGAGCCGATGTTTACGACTGGCGCACCAGCTTGTGGACTGCATTGTGCCAGCGCTGGAGGAGCCGTAGCGACACATTGTGCACTGCAGTGTGCCGGCGATGGAGCTGGAGGAGCTGGTGGCTTTGGAGGCAGAGCCGATGCTAGGGATGCCCGACCACTTCCTCCTCTTCCAGCTCCTCGAACTTCAATCGGAATGTCATTCATCTTCGGACTCGAACCATGCCCTGCCAACTGGTTTGATGACTCTTGTTTGCTGGGCCGTGTGCTCTGCCATCACCATGTCGTCCCAATGGGGCGATGCCATGGAGTATTTGGGCTAGATCCAGTGCTTCTGTTAGACTATACCGTATTGGACTCCAACTAGAATTGTAATCCTATTAGTAGTCGGTTGCTCCTTGTAATATATACCCATGTACCACGGCTGTGTAAAATCAATCAAGCAAACGATTCATAAAATCTTACATGGTATCGGAGCTTTTCGATCCTAGGGCATGGCTCTGCCTCCCACCCCACCGCCGCTGCCGCCGCCGGGCTACTTCGAGCGCCGCGCCGCCAACATAGCCAAAGCCGCCGCCGCGGCACAAGCATCTACCTCTACCCCAAATTCCCTTGCTCCTTCCTTCAATCCTCCAACTACCTCTTTTTTTGCCGCACCAATGTCGCTCGCCGACACCATCACCGATGTGAGCCCCTTCATCCCCATTGTTCTTGATCTCGCCGCCCAGAACTATTATCATTGGCGTTATAGAATTGCTGCACTAGCCATCTAGACCAAAAGTCCGAACTGATGGAAAGGGGCTAGGCAATATATTTATATTCAACACTCCCCCTCACGTTTAGGCTATTTTAGTCCTTAGCGTGGGACAGGAGCGGGCCGCAGGATCTTTTTTTCCTTTTTCTTTTTTAATCCGCGTGAGCGGGTCTCGAACTCGAGACCTCTTGGCTCTGATACCATATAGAATTGCTGCACTAGCCATCTAGACCAAAAGTCCGAACTGATGGAAAGGGGCTAGGCAATATATTTATATTCAACAGGCATCACCTGTTTGATCTCCACCTCGGTCGATGCAACCTCCGATCTCACGTTGTCGCCACAAGTACCCCACGATGGGATGATCCCCAATGGGTGAAGGACGATCTCGCCATTGTCCAGTGGTTTTACACCCGAATCTCCACCGAGATCTTCAACATGCTCAACCACGACGGCGCCACGGCCGCCGCCATCTGGGGCTCTCTCCGTCAGCTCTTCCAGAGCAACAGCGACGCTCGGAAAAACGCGCTCCACACCGAGCTTCGCAACATGACCCAAGGTGATGCCCCGGTGAACATCTTCTGTCCGCGCGTCAAGTCCATCGGCGACGAACTTCGAGAACTCGGCGACCCCGTCAGCGATTCGCAGCTCATCAACATCATCATCGTCGGCCTCAGCGAGGAGTTCGATAAACAGGCCTCCTTCATCCCCATGATGCGGCCTCCTCCCACCTTCACCGAGGTCCGTTCTATGCTGCAGCTCGCCGCAAAGACGCACGCCCGCAAGGAGTCTCGTCCTAGTGCGTTCCACGCCGCCCCAAGGCCGCCCCCGCCGTCATCAGCTCCACCAACTCCTGCTGCAGTGCCGCCCGTGCCGGCTCCTCCCTTGCTTCCCACGCCTATGACACACCCCCCTCCAGGATGGCGCCCCAGCCCCAACTACAAAGGCAAGAACCCGATGTACCGTCCGCCTCGGTCTTCACCGGCGCCTCCACCAGCTCCCGCACCTGCGGCTCCACCACCACCATCGGCACCACCCGCGTCCCCGAGCTGGCGTCCTCCACATGATCCATGGACGGGGATGGTCCAGGCGTGGCCCATGCCATGGGCTGCCCCCTCGCAGGTCGGTACTCCGCCCGCCTACTCCGGCTGCTAGATGCCGGGCTTGCGTCCACACACCGGTGCGCCCGGGCTTCTTGGATCGCGTGCTCCCGCACACGCATATACTGCTGCTCTGGCCTACTACCCATATGGCGCCCCACCATTGGCGATGGCTCGTACTCACCGTACCAGATGATGGCTCCAATGCCCCTGCCGCCGACGCCCCCTCAACCTTCTGCACCGACACCTGCTTGGGACCAAGCAGCCTTCTTGCAGGCCATGAACCTCTTTGCTGCTCAAGAAAACTCAGGTACGGATTGGATTTTCGATTCTGGTGCTTCTAGTCATATGTCCTCTTCGCGTAATATGATGTCTTCCTTTACTACTTCCCCTTTTTCCTCCATTACCCTCGGTGATGGTTCATCCATACCTATTCATTGTGTTGGCCAAACTATGATTCCCACCCACACTACACCACTTCTTCTTAAAGATGTTCTTGTTGCACCCAATCTAATCAAAAATCTAATCTCTGTTAGAAAATTCACTTCCGATAACCTAGTCTCTGTCGAATTTGATCCTTTTGGTTTATCTATGAAGGACTTCCAAACTAAGGCGGAGATCGCACGTTTCAACAGCTCCGGTGACCTTTATTCTCTCAATGGAGTACCAGCTGCTGCCCAACCCTCATCTATGGTGGCCTCCGTCGACCTTTGGCATCACGTCTCGGCCACCCGCATGCTGCCACTTTATCGTCTCTCCTTAGTGAATTTGCTATCCCTGTAACCGTGTTAGTCATGATGCCTCAGCTTGTGAGTCTGTCAATTAGGAAAACATGTTCGCCTTCCCTTTAGTCACTCGAATTCTAGCAGTACTTTCCCTTTTGAATTAATACATTGTGATATTTGGACCTCTCCCCACATTAGTGTGTCCGGTTTCAAGTACTATCTTGTTTTGTTAGATGACTATACACATTTTATTTGGACCTTTCCACTTCGTAACAAATCAGATGTACACACTATCTTTCTAAATTTTCAACGATATGTTGCCACACATTTCTTTCTCCCAATTCGTTTCATTCAATGTGATAATGGCCATGAATTTGACAACTTTAAAAATCAAAACTTCTTTCTCCAACATGGCATACTCCTCCGTTTTTCCTGCCCCTATACTTCCCCACAAAATGGCAAAGCCGAGCCATCCTTACGTTCCCTCAATGACATCATTCGTACTCTTTTAATTCACGCATCCATGCCACCAAAATATTGAGCTGAAGCTTTACGTACGGCTACTTACTTGATAAATATTCGACCAACCAAAGCACGACCCCAAAGCATGACCTCACACCACACCCTATTTCTCTCTCTTTCTTTGTCACCCTAATTACCCTGATCTTCGTGTTTTTGGTTGTCTTTGTTTTCCCAACTCCTATGCCACTTCTCCAAACAAATTAGCTCCCCAGTCTATTGCTTGTGTCTTCCTTGGTTACTCCGATGAGCATAAAGGATATCGATGCCTCGACTTGCTTTCCGGCCATGTCCACATCTCACGCCATGTCACGTTTATCGAAACAATCTTTCCCTTTGCCGCGCGCACACCTTCTACTGATCCCACCATACAATCCCCATCCCCTTCCGCGAGTCGCCCTCTCGTCCCTAACCTCCTATACCCTGTCGTGACACCATTTTCTCCGAATGTTTCTGCCACGGCACACCAGGATTCCACCTCACCTCCTTGTCCCACTGCGGCACATTTTTCGCCCCGTTCTCCTACCGCTACCGCACCACCATCTCCCATCTCTGCCGAGCCCAGTCCTGCCGCTTCCGCGCAACCCACCCAAAACCCTGTCACGGCAAACACCTCTCCTCCCGACGCAACTCCTTCCTCTCCAGTGTCTGCATCATCCGCTGCGCCAAACTCTGAAAACCCTGCACCCATCTTACCTCCTCGTGCGGTTCCAACCGTAGTTCCTCTTAATGATCATTCCATGCGTACCCGCGCTAAGACAGGATTTCGTCAGCCATGAGACATTCTCAATCTCAACGCCACTTCATCTATTTCACCTATTCCCTCTTCCTATAAAGTCGCTCTTCTTGATTCAAATTGGGCTTCCGCTATGAAAGATGAATACACTGCTCTAATTCAAAACAACACATGGCAACTTGTTCCCCGTCCGTCTGGAGCAAATGTCGTCTCCGGTAAATGGGTTTTTCGTCAAAAATTTCACACTGATGGCACTCTCTCCCGTTATAAAGCTCGTTGGGTCTGTCGTGGCTATTCGCAACAGCACGGGATTGATTACGATGAAACCTTTTCTCCTGTTGTCAAACCTAGTACCATCCGCACTGTTCTTAGCATTGCCGTCTCCTCTACGTGGCCTATTCATCAACTTGACGTCAAAAATGCGTTTCTCAATGGTTCTCTCAAGGAAACAGTATACTGTCAACTGCCACAAGGTTTTGTGGATTCTTCCTCTCCTAATCACGTTTGTCTTCTCAAAAAGTCTCTCTATGGTTTAAAACAAGCTCCTCGTGCCTGGTTCCAACGTTTCTCCACTTTTATTCAAACTCTTGGTTTTCTACCTTCCTTGTCTGATTCATCTCTCTTTGTCTATCACAAAAATTCTCAAACAGCTTACTTACTTCTATACGTTGACAACATAATTCTTACTGCCTCTTCTCAACCTTTTCTTGACCACATTATATCCCTTCTTAGTGCTGAATTTTCAATGACTGACCTTGGATTACTTCATCATTTTCTGGGCATTGCCGTTACACGTGATTCAAATGGTTTGCTTCTCTCCCAACACCAATACATTCTAGATCTTCTCTCACGTGCCGGTATGCTTGATTGCCAACCCTCCCGAACTCCTGTAGACACCAATTCCAAAATTTCCGCTGACGGTGAACCTCCCGAACTCCGTTACACCGTAGCATTACTGGCGCTCCCCAATATGTCACCATCACCCGTCCAGAGATTTCTTATGCCGTTCAGCAAGCATGTCTTTATATGCATGATCCTCGCATTCCCCACTTCAATCATGTCAAACGTGTCCTTCGATATCTCAAAGGTACTCTAGATCATTGTCTTCACATTAATCCTTCTTCACCCACCTCTTTGACAGCATATTCCGACGCTGACTGGGCTGGTTGCCCAGACACTCGTCGATCCACCTTCGGATACTGTGTTTTTCTAGGTAACAATTTGATTTCATGGTCTTCTAAAAGGCAGGTCACTGTCTCTCGTTCGTCTGCGGAAGCTGAGTATCGTGCTGTTGCGCACGCTGTTGCTGAAACAGTTTGGTTACGCCAACTTTTATCGGAGCTCCATCGACCCATACAGCAGGCTACCATTGTATATTGTGGCAACATTTCAGCGGTCTACATGTCCAGTAATCCGGCACAGCACCGTTGCACCAAGAACATCGAGATTGACATCCACTTTGTTCGAGAGAAGGTTGCGCTTGGCCAAGTTCGAGTTCTTCATGTGCCTACTACTGCTCAGTTTGCTGACATCTTCACCAAGGGACTTGCTACTGCTCCATTTACAGATATTCGATTCAGTCTCAACGTTGTTGAACCCCACGTTGACACTGCTGGGGGATGTTAGACTATACCGTATTGGACTCCAACTAGAATTGTAATCCTATTAGGTTTAGGGTCTAGTCCAAGTCGGTTGCTCCTTGTAATATATACCCATGTACCACGGCTGTGCAAAATCAATCAAGCAAACGATTCATACAATCTTACAGCTTCCATGGCATGTCCTGCCACATGCGTTTAATGAAGTCAAGTTGCTCTTGCCCTTTGAGTGGTGCCACCACCGAGACTTGCCTCTGATGTCCTCCAGCAGCCAGCAACCGCTCAGCAATGCAGCGTTGTGGTGGACGCGGGCGTGTGCCTCTGATGTCGTGAGAAGACGATGAGGGTTAGGCACAGTGGAAGGCGGTGCCGAGATTGAATCCTCATACGAGTGGCGCGGCGTTCTTATCTGTGTGCCCTTGATACACGCACAACACCGGCGCGCCTAAATTCGGCGCACCACTGCTTATATTAGTGGCGTGCGAAAAAAAGAACACCACGACTCCACTAAAAGGTTTTCCTACTAGTGCATATAGCTTGGTCATCTAGCTTCAAAGCAACCATGAATTTGAAAAGTTGTACATTTCAGAAGTTGTGACTTTTCCGATTGTCATCTAGCTTGGTCATCTAGTTTGGTCATCTAGCTTCAAAGCAACCATGAATTTCAAAAGTTGTGAATTTTCCAATTGTCATCTAGTTTTGTCATCTATAGCTTCAAAGCAGCCACGAATTTCAAAAGTTGTGAATTTCAACTATTTTGAATTTACCGATTGTTTTTGCTATGCTATCCATTTTCATTCCACATTAATCTGTGCACATGACAATGCATAAAAGATTAGCATTGAATTTGGAGAGTGGATCCCAACTTAGGTCCAACCTCTAAATCCAATATGATCGAATAGCATCGCCACATTTGGGTATATAAACCGGTCGTACACCGTCTATCTAGCGAGGTGTGACTAAACATCTCATCCAGAAAAATAAATCATAGAAAAATGATCCATATTTCTAGGCGCAGATCTAAGAGATTAGACGATTCAGATCTTCGTCTGGATGCATGAATCATGTTACCAGTGGCACATTCGGGGTATATATACCGGTCATACACCATCTGAACTAGCGAGTTGGGACTAAACATCCCACCTCACGTGACTTCATAACAATGCATATAGATTTAGCATTGAACGAAGGGGGCCCAGGCCCGGTTCCACTCCACTTCATTCAATGCTAACGATGGCCGTCGCAAATGCAGATTTATAAATAGGTCGTGCACACCATGAACTATCGAGGTGGGACTAAACCCCACCACGTGTGATTCAACAGTGGGAGAGACCGCGTTCAGTTTGGGCCGACCCATCAAAGTTGTCAGAACATTAACGGTCAATGGGTTTGAGCAGACAAAAAGCCCCATTTGGCCATGTGCGAGGCTCGAAATAGCAAATTTGTGTAAAACTGAGGAAAGCTATGCGAGTAGGGCAAAACTATAGAGAACTAAGAGAAGTGGGGGTCTCCAAAGTAAAACCCATCATTTTTATTCAAAACTAAGTGAAGATTATGACACAAAATAAATTATAAAGTGATTTTTTATTTATTAGTTTGTTACTATGAATTCATATGGTCTAGATGGACAAAATGCAAATCAGAAACACAATCAACTCTTATGTTGTTAAACAAAACAATTTAGCATTTGGGTCGTGGTTGTAGGTGCCTAGACCATGACTACAACTATGACTATAGAAGTGTCCACAAAGTCTTTTACCTATTTTGTACGAGTCAAAACACAATTAATTATTTATATTAAACATTTTACTTAGTTTACATCTTTTTGTTACTAAATTTCAAACATGTTTTACTTGATATTTTATTTTTAAGTTATATACACATTGAGTTCATACTATAACCTCATAGTTCATTGTTACGCGATCTGAATCTATCATTGCAAAATATTACTAAAATAGAATTCTCTTCTTTTCATATAACTTGTGTTACCCTTTAAAATGTAGTCTAAAACAAAACCACAAATCGTGCGCGTTATGTATATATAGTGTGGGTATTTTGATGTGTTTGTGTTTATTTATCATCTTTCTATGTCATGATATTCAATTGTAGTGTATGAATCTAAGAAATATCCTAATCGAGAGTTGTATAGAAGGATTTAATTTAGATTTTTTAAATGACTATCGCCCGTACTTTCTATGTCAGGTGCAGAGAACCATATTTATGCAACCGTAAGCCTGTAACCAAAGAGAAAAGTATAGAGTGAACATGGTGTCAATATTGCATTTTCCTCTAATCATTCCCTTTGCCTCACTAGTGTGTTATACTCCATATGTTTCTTATTCCATAATGTCTATTAGTTTTTTGAAAAGTAAAAAGAGATGATCCAAGTTTTTGGATAATATTATTACTATTTACAATATCAAATCAGTATCATTAGCTTTATCCTGAAATATATTTTCATATTTTGTTTTGTTAGTATATCAAGTTTGACTTTTCAAAATGCTAATAACATTATAAAAAGGCACAGAGGGAGTATATATATTAATCATCTATGGTATTTTTCAAAATAATGGTCTTTTTCAAACACAAGCTCGTGAACTCTAAATCCACAAGCAAGCAACATTTTTCTACAAAAGGAGTTGTCTTTCCAGCTCAAAGTAGCATCGAGGCGACGTAAAATAAAACTACCCCAACTCGTGTCTACCAATTTAACACTACTGATCTCTGTTGAGAAGTATCCTACCACACAGACAGGGGCAGATCTATGTGTATGTCAGGCCCCCCCCCCCCCCCCCTCCCCAAGGATGAGAAAATTTTGTATATTACCCTCTCAAATTCGACAGATTTTGGCTAAAAACACTATTTTCACCCATTCCCACCCCCCCCCCCCCCAATCTGGCCCAAAAGGCCTTTCTAGCCCATTTGCCCCCCCCCCCCCCCCCCCCCCCCCCCCCCCCCCCCCCCCCCCCCCCCCCCCCCCCCCCCCCCAACTGGCCGGCCCAAGCTCCGCGACTGCACACAGAACAATTTTATCATAACCAGTTGTCGCAGGACACAGCGATTCGGGTAGTAGGAGTAGATGCTCCCATTAAGTAAAAAAAAATAGTTTTTTTTAAATGTCAAAAAAATTCAACAAAAAATTTCGGGTGTTCATCTTGACAATGTCTGTCCACGTAAAAAGTTTCGCTACGAAATGACAAATTTTGTTGCTAAAAGACAAATTTTGAAAAGACATTGTTTTGTCTTTTTTACACAGGCCGCAAAAAAATGTCTTTCTGTCTGAAATTTTTTGTGCCAGTCAAAAATGTATGTAGGTACACACGCAATTTTTTTCGAATTTTTTTAACATTTTGAAAAATGTCTTCAAAAAGTGAGAGCATCTACTCCTACTAGCCGTTATGAATATCCCGTTGTCGCAGCAGATGCCATATCAGGAGGCTAAGTTGGATCTTGTCCCTTAGCCTACAAAACTTCGCCAGAGATAAAGAAAGACTAGCAAGAATTAGCTACTGAAACAGACGAACAAACACGTCGATGTAATGTAACCATGCATTCAGTTCAGGTTTCAAATCCCTACCTTGATGAAATATTGTTTGCACATGGAATGGAAGAGAACAAACGAAAAACAGGGGACTTGTTGTTCAGAACAGAGTGCCCGCCACGCGCGCGCGAGCTGGCATGGCATGGCATCAAGACACTGCCGCGGGCGAGGGGGCGCCGTCTGGTGCCGTCGGTGGAGAGGTCGAGGCCGGCGCGCGGCAGGTCGGGCAGGAGGACCGTCGTCTGCCGGGGGCGAGCCACCGCTCGATGCAGCGCGCGTGGAAGCCGTGCACGCACGCCTGCATGGCCCGCACCGCGTTCCCGTCGGCAAACTCGGAGGCCGCGCTCGCTAGCTCTGTTCCGGCCGCCGAGGACACCAGCAGCAGCATTGCCGGTGTCCGTGCTGCCTCCGCGCCGTCAAGAGGCCCGAGCCTCGGGCGACCGGGACAGAGGAGGTGTCTGACGCCAGCGTGGAGCGCCCATGCCAGCGCGGCGAGGAGCGACGCGAGCATGACACCATGACGGCCATGTTGCCAGCGAAGTCCCCGGCTCCCGAGTTGGGCCTCCACCTGCTTTTCGCGATGGTGGTCGCCGTTGCGTTGCCGCGGCCGTGGTGCTCTGGCAGTGGCGGAGCTCCGTTGAAGCCAAACTGGGCTGTGGCCCGCCCAGCCCAGCCGAAAATGCTGAAGCATGTTAGCAAAATAAAGCTGTGAAAGCATGCCCGCCCAGCAATTCCAGCAGAGCTCCGCCAGTGCTCTGGCTGCGTAGCCCCTGTCGAAATGGCTAAAAAGCTAAAGCTTGATCGCTCTGTTTTCGGATAGTGGCAGTGCTCGATCTCTGCCGGTGCTAGTGAATGACTAGCTAGTGGAGTGGAGTGGAGCTTTCATGCTGAGATTGTGTTGGTTCTTGGCTCTTGAAGAGGCCATGAGACCAAGGAAAATGGAGTTGCTAATGATTACAAAATTGTGCTTGTAAATTTGTAATTGCTGGACCAGTTGGCCATGCTCAAGACTACTTGTCACTATTATTTCACCAGTATTCACTAATTCCTTTGATAGGTAAAAGATCTTCCCCTGGAGAGTAAGCTGAAAGAGCATGAATATCGGGGTACTGTATTTGATGCTGTCGTGTGCCTCCCGGACAAGTATATAGGGTTGTAAAACTTGAGGGCAACAAACCTCTTAAAAATGAAACAGAAAAAATCATGTGTAATCTCACTTATTGGTGGCCTCGTAAACAATAATGGCGTTGCGGTCTGTCGGACTCGAGAGATACCAAAGGTAGGAACAAACAAGAATCCCTGGCAGTCGTAGCGGGAGTTTCATGAACAGGGTCGCGCAACCAACGGTTGGACTAGAGAGGACGCTGATGAGGTGCTCATGTGAGGTGATAGCGCTTTGTGCCGATGTCGAGGTGTGGCCCAAAGCATGGGGTGGTGTAGTCGTGGTCGAGATCGCCTGGCGAGGAGGCACCGATCGATGTTGTGTTCAAGGTAGCCGCATGTGAAGTAGGGGCAGACCAAAAGAGAGCGCAGCGGGCACATGCGGCTCACTCAGATATCTCAAATCCTTTAAAATTCTGAAGAAAACCTCGTTTTTTAACTTTTAGTAGGAGTTAAGTCGACAGGGACGAAGCTGAGAAAAAATGGCACTGGGGTCATCACTCTAATCTCTCAATTTCATTGGGGTCATTTTCTATAAATTTACACTAGCTAATGAAGATTAGTGAAGAATTTTGCTTTTTCCATTGGTGTCAGCTGACACCACTGGCCTAAAGGTAGCTCTGTCCTTGTATGTTGACGTGTGTTGGCGGGGGTAAACGTATATCTCGTAGTCGACGCCGTTGTGAGGAAGAGCGTGGAGAAAGGCCAGTGGATCAGTCTTTTTTTTTTTTGCGAATACCAGTGGATCAGTCCTGGTGCGGGATTGGCACGAGAAATTTATCCAGGCGTGTGTTGGCGGGGTAAATACACTACTTTGTATATTGTGTCTTGTGTAGTTGTTCCCAAGGAATCTTACCTGTCTTGCTAAATAACTAGCCATGTCTTATTTAGTACTGTACTAGCATGATCGGTTTACAGATAATCAATGTGATATTACACATTAGTTATTCATTGTCACACCAATAATAGGAAATCAAGTCCCTAGTGGCACCGATTAGTAACGTAAGAGCATCTCTAGCAGAAGCCGCAAAAGGGGCAAACCCGCATAATAACCGCCCGATGCGGATTGAAAACCGCAAAAAGGCGGAGAACAGAATCCGCAAATTTGCCCAACCCGCAAAAGATTTTGCAGGCCCCCGTGAATCCGCGCCTCCGAACCGAGAAAGCTAGGTTTCCTCCCCGACCCGCAACCGGAACCTCATCCTCTAGTGTCGTTGGCACGAGGGAACCTTCAGCGCGCCCGTCCCCGCCGCCACTGCAACCTCTTTCTCTTCCCCCACTCCGGCCACCGCGCGCCCTGCCCCGGACCGGCCATGAGCACCGCCGACCCGTCCCTGGTGACCGTCCGCGTCGGGGACGCGCCATCGTCAGATCCAGCGGGCCGCGGAGAGCTCGGAGCCGCCGCCGCCGCCGCCGACACCGTTGCTGCTCCATTGGCGGCGCCGAAGCGGAGAAGATTGGGCACCGCAGGCGCTTCCCAAGTTCTGCTTGCCGCGGCTGCCGCGGGCACTCCCGCCGCCGCGAAGCCGAAGAGGCTGGCGGGGAGGAAAATCAGGGCCAGCGCCGCCGCCGCTGCTGCTGCATCCACCGCGCCCGTCCCCGGCGCCGGGACCGAAAGGTATGAACTTTCGAACTCAAAATTGAGCTCTGTTCACCTTGCCCGTCCCCGGCGAGCTGAATTCGGTCATCTTGCAGCACGCAAGCGTTCATGGACATGCTTGGGACGGTAGACATCGACTCGCCTCCGCTCGGCAACTACAGCTACAACGAGTTCGACGGTGGCGTCGATGGTGGCACGGGAGAAGACGACAACGAGGTCGAGGAGGTGGACGGGGCCGGCCTGAGTCGGAGTGGATCGAACTACACCATTTTGGAGGACCAATGCTTGATCCGTGCTTGGGAGAGTATCTCTCTCGATGCAACGGCCGGCGTTGATCAAACCAGAGACCGGTATTGGCAAAGGGTGGAGGACAAATTCTTCCAACTCATGCCACGCAATGGCCGAATGGTGCCCCGGACCTATCGATCACTACAAGGCCGTTGGGAAACTATCAAGACTACATGTGCTCGATGGAGTGGATGCTTGCAACAAGTGATCAATGCGCACCGAGTGGTACCGTGGAGGGTGATTGGGTGAGTTTATTCACCATTGTTCATGTAGTGTTCTCACTACTTGTTCACCATTGTTCACCATTTGTTCATCATTGTAGGACCGCATTGCGAGAGAAAGGTACTTGGATATGCCCGCATCCAAGAAGAAGCCATTTGTCCTTGATCATTGTTGGAAACTTCTCCAACATAGTGAGAAGTGGAAGTTGAGGGATCAAGAGCCAAAAAAGGGAGAAATTCATGTTGAGGATGACTCCGATGATGAACAAGGTGGGAGGAACAAGAACAAGCCCGAAGGCAACAAGAAAGCCAAGGAAAGAGTGGCAAAGCAACTTGAGGCAACAAGCTTGAGAGAGAAGCTCGATGAAATGGTGAAATCTAATGAGACCATGGTGGCCAAGACATTGGAGGCAAAGCACCAATTGGCCGAGAGGAAAGCTCAAGAGAAGAAAGAAAAGTGGGAGGTGCTTCGTGAAGAAGGGAAGCGGAAGATCGAGATTGAGGCCAAAAGAGCCTCGGCGGAGGAGAACAAGTCCGTGGCCAAGCTCTTGGCCGAAGAGAACAAGATCATGATGATGAACCGAAGTGACATGGACGAAGTCACCTTGGAGTGGCATGACATCGCAAGGAAGGAGATATTGCATCGAAGGAAACAAGCGATGCTAAAAGCTAGCGGTGGTGGTGGAGGTCTCGGTGGTGGTGGAGGTGTTGGTGGTGGAGCTGCCGGCAATGGTGGAGGTGGTGATGCTAGCACGGTGTAGGGCCTTTCGACGATGCGGATGGTGTTTTGGAGACATTTTTTGGTCACACGGATGGACGACTAGTTAATGGCCGTCTTTAGATTCAAGAAACTACTTAATTTGCTATATTAATGTCGAATTTGTAAGCAATTTGACATTTTATGATATTCATGCCTATCTTGCTGTTTTGCGGTTCTGCTTTGCGGGTTCTGCTCCGCCGCGCGGCGTTCTGAGCAAAAAACCGCGAGTTGCGCGAACTGCAAAACTGTTTTGCGGGTTCCCCTTTTGCGGGTTCTGCTAGAGATGCTCTAAGTCAAAAGGGGACATAATCATTTGGGTGGGGAGCTGCCTTGGATATGAGGAATTCCTAAAAAAAGCAAAATGGCTTAATTATTTGGTAACGCTAGTCTTTATTACGTGTATGGACGATCAATCTTGTACCTTCCGACGCTTGACGAGATTGCTCGACTTCATAAGGAGTTGACATTTCCTAGCCAGACCACGAACTCTTGTCGGTCCAGCGTGGCCTCTTCGCTTCGGTCAGGGGCTTTCTGAGCTTTTTGAGCTTCCACCGTTTGACTTGGTCCTCGATGGGTTTACCGAGGATTTGTACTGAGACCGTACCAAGGAAAACATATTTTCTTATAACTATCTAAAATTGATCTCATATAAGTGCAAAAATGAAATATTGCGTAATTGCACAAACACAAATGCAGCCATGGGTTAGGCGAGGAAGTGATTCCCTCCTAGTTCATGTACAGAGTGTGGGTGGCCCATGGAGAAATGTTATAGTGAGCATACTTTAAGATATTGTGTGAAAATGTGTTTACAATACTGCTTTTATTAAAAACAAATCAAGAAATGCAGTAATGTAGCAAATTATGGTGCTCCTATTATAATTATTTTTCTTCTGAACCAAAAATATGAATATTTCTCTTTAAGTATGTGTGATATCAAAATTTAACTATTACAAAAAAAACTTCTCCTTCGAATTAAGATAGATTCGTCCCTCAAAAATCACATACCACAATTTTTATTTTTTTATTATTATCACTCCGAGTCTCGGGACATATGTTGTGCTCTATGTGTGTTTGGTGCCAAATCAGTATTACAATCCAAATTTAATAACTAGTGTAGAAGGTTAATGAACAAATAATAGAATGTTGTTCTCTGATGGGGTCGAGATGGTCGAGGACCTAGAGTGACTATGTGGCTGTCAATTCCGCTTTTGTCTTATTTTTTATGACTCAAATGAAAATTAACTGTTTATACAGAACATTTTTACTTAATTGCAGATAATGGTGCCACTACTTTTAACCATATTTTATTGATACATTTTGTGTGGTACTGTTATACATACTTTATTAAGTTTATAAAAACATCAAGCACATAATATAACAAGTCATACTTCATTGTGATGCTATCCCTATCATTGTAAATTATTAATAAAGTAGAGTTTGATTTTTTTTTTCATATAACTTAAGTTACTTATAAAATGTACTCTGCATATTCCACTGAATCGATATGCGCCTAACTAAAAAACAAGAGCAAACGGGTGACAAAACTACAAACGGTTTGTGTCACGTATACCTAGTGTTGGTATTTATTTGTATTTTTCTCTACTTGTTATTTTCATATATACTGATATTCGATAATACTTTATGAATCTTACAAATATCGTAACCATGGTTCGTAGACTAGGATTATGTTATCTTAGTTCTTTGAAGAGGAGGATAACTTATGCTGTATGTACACGGCCATGCTTTACTTTAGTTGTATCCAAGAGAAAATAGAGAGTGTATTAGGTTGCAGTACTGCCTCGAAGGTGCCTCACTAGTATACTATACTCACTGATCATCTATAGTACTTATCAAACACCAGCTCGGTCATGTACTAAATCGAGGGGCGAGCAACAATTTTCGTTAAAGGCAGCTTTTCTTTAGCTCAAAGTAGCAACGAGTTGATACGAGCAATAGAGAAAACACACAGCCAAGCAACTTGATCCTTCCGTGTTCAAAATTTATTTTTTATTCCATAGTTGTATGTTTGTGGCACATACATATTACTCACTAAGTAAGAATTCTACCAAAATAGCTCATCTAGAAAACAAGTTAACACGATTTTTACCCCATCTTAGAATGTTTTGTTAGATAATACTGACGTGGTTAGACTGATATGGCATCATCGACGGTCATATTCAGCCTTCTCTGCCCAATTATTCCATTCCTCCATCGTTCTGAAGTTTTCGAATTTCAATTATCACCTCTCAACTTATCCAATGGACATGCATCCGAAAAAGATGATCTAATTTTCTACATGAAATTTGACTAGATGGCCAATTCGTGTCACAAATGTATAATTAGGGGTAAAAGGTGGAATTCACTCAAGATCAATTTAAACTATATCAATTTGGTCTATTAATTTAAAACCTATAGAGTTCTGTTGAGAAATCTCCTACCACACCAAACAAGATTATCATAACGAGTCGTCGAGCACATGCCAAATCGTGAGCCTAAGTTGAATCTTGTCCCTCAACTGCCAAAACATGCCAGAGATAAAAAAAGACTCGCTATCCAAACAATATTAGCTAGCAGGAATTAGCTACTGAAACAAACGAACAAACACTTCGAGCCTTCGAGTGAATGTGACCATTGATCCAGTTCAGACTTCAAATCCCTACCTTGATGGATAATATTTACACATGAGAAATGGAAGCGAACAAACGAAATTCAGGAAACAGAAACGAAGGAGAAAACAGAGGAATTGTTGCTCAGAGCAGAGTGCCCGCCATGCGAGCGCGCGACCTGGCATGGCATGGCATCAAGACGCTGCCGCGGGCGCGGGAGCGCTGTCCGGTGCCGGTGCCGGTGCCGTCGGCGGCAGCGGGGTCGAGGCCGGCGCGCGGCAGGTCGGGCAGGAGGAGCGGCGGCCGCCGGGGGCGAGCCACCGCTCGATGCAGCGGGCGTGGAACCCGTGCCCGCACGCCGGCACGGCGCGCACGGCGTCCCCGTCCGCGAACTCGGCCAGGCAGATGGCGCACTCGGACGCCGCGCCCGCCAGCTCCGTCCCGGACGCCGAGTACACCAGCACCAGCAGCGCCGGCGCCGGGGTCACCTCCACGGTCGGCGGCTTCTCCGGGTCCGCGCCGCCGTCCCTCCCGAGCCTCCGCCGGCGCCGGCGGAGAAGGTGCCTGACGCCGGCGTGGATCGCGAGTGCGAGCGCCAGCGCGGCGAGCAGGGACGCGAGGATGACGGCCATGTTGCCCGCGAAGTCCCCGGCGCCCGAGTAGGGCCCCCACCTGCTCTTCGCGATGGTGGTCGCCGTCGCATTCCCGCGGCCGTGGTGCTCCGTCTGCGTCGCCGCCGCCGCCGCTGACGCCGCCGTCGCCATCGCAAGAATATGCTAAAGCTCGATCTCTCCGGCCTGCTCTGTTCTTGGCTAATGGTGGTGCTCGATCTCGCCTGGTGCTAGCGAGCGACTGGCTAGCTAGTGGAGTGGAGTGGGGCTTTTTGCTGAGTCTGTTCACCGGATCGTGATGGCTCTTGGCCGTGGTGATGCCGTGGTGGTGCAGGTGAGCGGCTGAGCGAGTGAGACCAAATTGGTGGGGAAGATGGTGATGTGTCATCAAGCACTCACTCATGCAACGGCCTTATCAGTAGGACTCACTAGTGTTGCATCCTTTCCTGCCGTACCGTAACTCTATGTTGCTAGCAGCTTCTGGTTGTCTTGGCCTACTGCATCACAATTCTTGTGTTTAGAAACTCGACCACGAGTGAGTACCTAGCTAGCAGGAGTATACTATGAGGCACCCGGTATTTAAAATGTAGTTTAAAGCCATTTCGAAATACCAAAAAAAGCAACAAAAAAAAAAAACATGCATAACTCATAACATATTATATGTTCACGAAGTCATTTTACGAAAAAGTACATTTTTTGCGGCATGCGAAAAATGGTGCTAAATACGAGTTCTCACGAGACATTTTTTACACATGCAACAAAATATCATTTTTTTTGTGAAACTACTTTTTAAACACATAGAATGTAAATATGTATCGGCAAAATTTTATTTCATAAATTTACATTTTGAAGTGTGTTTTTTAATTACCTAGTGCATATGCACTATAAATGGACAAGTATAGAGTGTTTTGACACTCGGTTTTTAAAGAAATGTTGAAAATTCTAACAAAAAAATTCGCGCGCACATCTTGATATTCGGTTTGATCACAAAGTTGTTTCACGAAAAACTAACATTGGCGTATGTAGAAAAGATAAAAATCGACGCTAAAAAATGTTTCAAGAGACATTTTTTTGTCTTTCTTATGCATGTCACAAAAATGTTTTCCGTGAAACTTAGCATGCACACATAGGATCTGAAGATGTACCTGACAAATTTTTGTTCACAATGTGTTATTGGTGGTAGGAGCATATGGTACCATGTGACAAAGTGATTTTCATGAAAAGTATCATCTTCTTCTAACTTTCTTCTGCCAAGAGATTTATTTTTTAGTTTTTTGTTCCAATTATGTACATGTTTTCTTTAAAAATCATTTTCAGTTATGTGCTTGTAAGAGAGTTTTTAATGCAGTACTCCTCTATTGTACTACTAGTACCTATGTGACTGGTAGGTGGGTGGCCTTTCTGTTTCAACTCATCACAATCCGTTGAGATGGGGTGTTGTGGCCACCCATGCGGCGTGTGTTGTCCCCAGAGAATGATTGATTGGATCAGCACCCAACCGCTTCCTTCTTGCTAACGGCACACGCCTGCTTTTTCTCCTCTTCTTTCCCCTCCCTTTTCTTCTTGAGAGTCAGCCACCGTCGCCGCCCAGATCCGGCCTCTCTCGCCGTCGGCGCTCGCGCCGGCTGGTGTAGGGATGGTTTAGGGTGCCGGCCTGCTCTGATTAGTAGTAGATTAGTTTGTAGTTTTGCTTTCGTGGCGGATGCCCCGTCCTGTCTTCGCCGGAGGTTTGTAGCTCTGACGCAGAGGCGCGGCGTCGAGCTCGCCGTAGATCCGTGCTCCATCAAGCCTCCAAGGTGGAGGAAAGGTGGTGACGGGTCGTCGGCGACTTCCTTCAATAAGTGCCTCGATCTTCTCTCTTTGTGTGTTGTTCTTCTTCGCCTGGCCGGCCTCGGTGGCGAGGGGGGGATGAAGAGCGGCGTGCCGAGGTGGAGCTTGCTGCTGTTGGCGCATCCGAGCGGCATCTTGTGGCGAGCGGCGATGGCTTCTCCAGGGATGGTCGCATGGTGCGGCGGAAAGATGGAGGTGTCGGAGCCGGGATCTTTTCTAAATAAGCTCGTTCTTCCTCGTTGCTTCCTTGCAGGCCGTCGCGGTGGCGGAGCAAGGTGGATTTTTGCTGGAGCTGGTGGCCGATGCGGTTTCCCCTTTGCTCATTTCCTTGCGAGCTTCGTTGCTGGCCTTCAATGGCTGCGACGGCTCGACAGCCTGCTCAAGCCGGGGCGTGCCCCCCGCCGATGTTCTTGCCTCGACGCCAAGGTCTTGCGGTGTGCAGCAAGCAGTACATGCGGCGACTCCAAAGGAACTCAAGTTTCCGATCGACTGGAGCAGGTGACTCAGCGGCCGTCCTTCTTCTCCTCGTCAACTCCGGCGCGGCGTCGACTAAGTGGACGGTGGCGGAACTGGAGCTGCAGAATCGCCCAGGGTTGTGTGCGTCTTTTCTTGTTTTCTCGGGGTGTTTTCTGTAAATGCGGTCTGGAGGTTTCCAGATTATTACCGATGTACTTCTCGTGTTATTAATCCAGTTGCAGTTTTTCAAAAAAAAACGGCACACGCCTAATGCGTGAGAACGGCCATGTTTCAACCCAAGCCTTCACACCGTAATCGGTGAAGCTTCTAAGGATGACTCCAACGGGACGACCCAAACGGATGCGCGTTTGGTCCGAGTTTTGTCCGTTTGGGTCGGCAAACGGACGCGCGTCCGCCCCTGGTCCGCCCCTTCCTGGGCAGTGCGCCCAACGGAGCGACGCATCGAGTCCGCCCGGCCATTTTTTCAAACATTTTTTTATTAATATTAGAGACTATTACATATTAGGAAATTGAAATACATATTAAAAGACCTAAATCTAGGGATTCCGGCCCTTCTCACTCGCCGGATCTAATCTAAAAGACCTAAAACTAGGTTACAATAGAAATTAACAACCGACCACCGGATCTTGGTGGCCGGCCGGCAAGAGGGAAGATCAAGGAGGGTGCCGCGGCCTTGAGGAACTTCAAGGTGCAAGTCTTCCTTCCCCATGGTCAGGGCCAGCAGCGGACTAGCTGGCTCCTCCTCCTTGCTTCTTTCGTAGCTACGAAATACGTAGCGGCGTCGACATCTTTGGAAAATTGGCCGCGCATAGGCGACCACGCCGGCGGGGATATGGCATCAGGTGGACCTGCCTGCTCCTTTCGCGGCCTCGGCGGCCGCCAAGGCCTCCCGGTGCCGTTTGCGCCTCGCCGCGCGCTTTGGTCTCTTCGGCGCGGCGCATTTCCTTCATCTCGTCCTCCACTGCAGCGTCGGCGTAGGCGCGTGCGGCGGACATGAACGCGGCCGCCCTCTGCGCGTTCACCTGCATGTGGGCTGCCTCCCCCGCCTCCTCCTCGGTGATGTGGGCATGGCCGCCCACGCCAATGGGAGGCTCCGGCGGCGCGCCATCCCCGCGACACCGGCCGCCGCGACACTGGCGGCGTACTCTTCTTCGTCGCTGTCGACGCAGTCGCCGAACGCCGCCTCCACCGCACTCCTCTGGCCGTCCGTCAGGCCCATGCCGGGCTGCTCGCCATCCGGCGCGAGAAGCTGCCGTGATAGCGCCCG
Organism: Poa pratensis; assembly: GCA_947311845.1. NCBI lineage: Eukaryota > Viridiplantae > Streptophyta > Magnoliopsida > Poales > Poaceae > Poa > Poa pratensis. The sequence goes on along the minus strand of CAMZMU010000033.1, from coordinate 4,029,742 downwards.
CGCGCGCTCATACGCGCTCGCTCGACCTCGTCCACCAGATGCTGCGTCGGCGGCGGCGGATCCATTCCGGCGCGTGGATCTGAGCTTGGAGGTGGTGGCCGCCGTGGCTGGGAAAGGAGTGCTAGGGTTTGTGTGTGCCCTAGGGTTTGGCCGGCCGGCGCGATTTATACAGCTCCACCGCCCACAGTTATTGCGGGTAGGTGGCCGCTCTAGCCGTTGTAGTCGATGACACGCGGGTCCAGGGCGGACACGGGGAGGACGCAGGAGCGCTCCTCTCGCGTCCGGGCCCGACGCATCCGTGGCCCAAATTTGGGTCAGGAATGCGTCGCGGCGGACAGAAAAACGGACCGCGGTCCGTTTGCGTCGCCCCGTTGGGCCGTGTTTTTGCCTCGCGCGGACTCGATGCGTCGGCCCGTTGGAGTCATCCTAAGAGAGAGCAAACCTAATAATACGAAACGAAAAGCACGACTCTTGTTATTCCATTAGCAATTAAAACAAATAGATCCAAGTCAGGAAAACAAAAGCAATTAAAAATATTGGGGAAACAATGGAATATTAAGACTACCCATAGTGTGAGTATAATAGGTGGTATCATGCATTTCATACATGCAAAAAAGCCGACGTGTCACTGTAATTAATGATGAGATAGTATGTGGTGATATCATAGGTAGATATCGTAACATAACGCTTTCCAATGCAAAATGAGTATACAAATTCAATAAATACACTATTGCATGATACTACATATATGTTATTACCCACAATGTAGTTAGTAACTTAAAATAGTATCATAGGCATGATATACCACTATATGTTACTTTTTTTTTGAGGAACCGGCAGTCGTATTGCCTTTCGATTAGGTAGAAATAGAGTGTTTATGTACATTAGGCACGCCTAGTCTCGCAAATGAGACATAGGAAAAAACATAAAAACAAAACTAAACACAATCTAGGTGTCTCCGGGATCCTGTGTGTGCGCATATGCCCGCTGCGCTATCTCCTCTCTCACCAATGCCGCGACGGCGTCCGCCTGGATCACCACATTCTGGAACACTCTCCTGTTTCTCTTCTTCCACACTCCCCACATGGAGTAGATGATCGCCCCACTCGTCTCCCTCCTCTTGTTCTTTGGGAGACCTGCTACTGTCGGGTCCCACCAAGCATTGAGGGTGCTGCCATTTGGTGGCGGTGGGACACCAATCTGCCCGTGCCAAGCGAAGACGCGCTCGTGCACCGATGTCGAGAAGCTGCAGTCAAGCGTGAGGTGCTGCACTGTCTCAGGATGTATCCTGCAAAGCTTGCAAATTGGGTCGTGTGGCCACCCACGAATTGCCAAGTTGTCAGCTGTGAGAATCTTGCCATGGAGCGCCATCCATGCGAAGAACCGACACTTAGCCTCCGCATGCCCTTTCCAAAATTTGGCCGAGCGGAAAGGGGTCGTTGAACCCGCAAACTGACATCGGTAAGCTGAGGCCGCCGTGTATACCCCCGACTCCGTCCAATGCCACCGTTTGGAATCCGGCACCGGCAGTAGAAGGACTCCCTGCATTAGTGCCCACAGCCTAGTGTACTGCTCCAGTTGTCCGGTTGTGGAGATGTTTGCAAGCAAGCGAATTCAATTGTTGTTCTCCATCTCTTTTTGCACTGTTCTCCTTCCGTGTGGCGATGGCGAAAAGCTCCGGGAACTGGTGTCGCAATGCTCCTCCACGCGCCCAGGCATCAAGCCAAAAACGGCACTTGGCCCCATCCCCAAGTGTGATCTCTGTGGATGCCCGAAAGAGCTGTCTGTCCGCCTCATCACATGGCGTTTGCATCCCATGCCATGGTCTTGTGTCATCCGTCCACTCTAGCCACAACCATCTCAGCCGCATGGCCCTCCCAAATCTGTCCAAGTCCATCACGCCTAGGCCCCCAAGCTCCTTAGGCCTACAGGTCATGCGCCAACTGACCAACGGGTGCGGCCTTGCACCCGGAACAGCCCCATCCTTCATCCATAAGAAGCTCCTTTTTATCTTCTCTATTCTCTTGATCACCCATTTGGGAAGCTTGAAGACTGCGAGGTGGTACAGCACCATGGAGGTAAGAACCGATCTGCACAAAACCACACGCCCCGCCCTTGTGAAGTGCTTCCCCACCAGCCTGCAAGTCTTGCTCTTATCTTGTCGATGAGAGGCTGGAACTGAACAATTTTCAGCCTGGAATGATGTAGTGGCAGCCCCAAATAGGTGCATGGAAAAGATCCACGCCTAGCCGGGAAAATTGCAAGTGCCGCTGCCACTTTCTCCTCGGTGCATCCAATCGGGAAGGCCTCGGACTTGCCAAGGTTGGTGTTTAGCCCCGAGGCCTCACCGAAGGCCTTCAGTATCGCACACACCACCGTCATATCCGCCGCCTCTGGGCCAACAAAAATGCCCGCGTCATCTGCGTAGAGAGAAACCGCAAACCGCACTGGCGCCGCCCTGAACGCTAGGAGTAGGCCCCTCTCGGCGGCGACCCGGAACAGGTGATGGAGGGGGTCGATGGCAAGGATGAACAACATCGGCGATAGCGGGTCCCCTTGCCGCAGCCCTCTCCTATGAGCAATCCGCGGACCAGGCTTTCCGTTCAGAAGCACCCTGGACGTGGCCGTGGACAGAAGTAGACAAATCCATCTCCGTCATCGGGGGCCGAACCCCAGAGTTTGGAGGAGCTCGAGAAGGTAGGCCCAGCTGACCGAATCAAACGCCTTTGTGATGTCAAGCTTGAGAAAGAACCCCGGCGTCTTGTCTCAGTGCATAGCTTTTATCATCCCCTGGACGTGAAGAAAATTGTCGTGGATGCACCTCTTCTTGATGAATGCCGATTGGCTCGGCGAGACGAGGTCCGGGAGCAGCGGCGCTAGACGTAGCGACAGAATCTTGGAGAAAATCTTGGACACACTATGAATGAGACTGATCGGCCGGAAGTCGGCGATTGTCCTCGTGTCCGTCTTCTTTGGCAGAAGCACAATACTCGCTGAATTTAGCAATCCCGTGGTCGTCCCTTCGTGCTCAGCCATGTGCATGATGGCCTCTAGCAAATCATCCTATATGTTACTTCCCACTATAAGTAGTCTAAGAAAGGTACGTTACCCCGTGAACCTCCCCGCAGCATGTGGTGTGCTACCCACTTAGGGCATGTACAGTGGGGTCTAATCAGCTGTCTAGAAGGGGTTACAGCTAGGATTTTAAATGAGGTGGAGGGAAGAAAAAGAAGAGAGAGAAACAGCCCGTCGGTAGAATTGTAGACGGTCTGTAGCGCTGAAAAATCGGCTGCTATCGACCGGATATTCAAAACTATCGACGGGCTTTTCTCATTGTATGGAGGTGTTTGCATGTTTTTTCTTTCCCCTTCGCTACAGCACGGTCATGTGCATGCGCTAAACACGGATTCTGTAACTGCTAACTGATGGTTGTAGACTCGTAAACAGACATCCCACTGTAGAACCTGTCTTTAGCGCTGCCTAGAGGTGACGTGGAGGAGCAGTACAGACGAATAGACGATGGCTGTCTAGACTGTTGTACATGCCCTTAGACCTGTGTTGAACAAACAACTGTAGACACCCGCCTTTCCACGTGGAAACAAGTGCAACTATTTTCTTTCACGTAGCATACTCTTTTGGATAATTATGAATTACGAATCATGAATGCTTGATTTCTTGGTACTAGAGCTAGATTGTAGGGGAAAGGACAAAAAGCACCAGACCATGGCGAAAAGGAAACAGAAGAGACTAAGTAAGACTAGCTAAATGCCCGTGCGTTGCAACGGATATTTTTTTTTATACATGCCTACGGTTTAAAAAAAGAATAATTGTACCATGCAAACGTGTTAGGTTTCATCTTTGTTTTGGCTGAAAATTAGAAATATGTTTGATTTCAATCAACTATTATACCGATCAATCCTCTCGAAAGAAAAAGAAAAGTAAAAAAACACTCAACACTGAGTAAGTTATGCGCCTCCAACCATTCCTATTAAGGGAAATTTTAAAGAATAATCATGTTGTGAAACATGTACAGAGACTCGGGCCATCAGAGAGCACACTTTCAATGAAACAGCTTGCAACCATGGTCGATCTTCCAATACAAACCATTAGTTCTTATATATTCTGATCATAGTTTTGTGGCAACTATAATGTTTCATGCATGTGCAAGAAGCCTCATAGTGCTTGTTGATCGCACCAATTCATTCAGCGATTCAAAAAAAAAGAAAAAAATGATTATGTTTAGTTTGGACATTGTATATGCAACTGACTGTCAAATAAATGCATTAGCAACAAATAGAGCAGAGTGATGCAAGTTTTGCAGATAAAATATGTTGATCGCACCAATTCATTCAGCGATTCAAAAAAAGAAAAAAAATGATTATGTTTAGTTTGGACATTGTATATGCAACTGACTGTCAAATAAATGCATTAGCAACAAATAGAGCAGAGTGATGCAAGTTTTGCAGATAAAATATGTTGAGGATTTCAATCAACTATTGTACATGTATAAAAAAGATTGAGGATGATAAGCTTCTATACAGCTAATGGTATAAAGACCAAACTCAAGCACATATGTTGATGGCCAGCATGTTCTATCCACTGCTGTGGGAGGCTGGCAGGGCCGTCCATCTTTAGCTTTTAGTTGTCACACTTCTAGCTCATCCAGCTCGATGTAGGCATGCAGGCAAGGCAGTGGCAGCAGCTGCAATGGTCGTTGCCGTTCACTCCCCGGAACACCATCAGGAATCCAACATGAAACCTCTGTACATACATTCGCTTCATACTCAACGATTCTAGGTGAGACAAAACAAGGATAGAAAAACATCTAAAATGCATCAAGCAAATTACTGGACTATCTTTTAAATTTATCCATAAATGCTTTTAAGGGGTTGTGCCCAAACAAAGCCTGTTCTGATATTTCTAAACATGGCCAACTAATCGGTGAAACCGAAAGAAAGTTTATTGTTGTACTGATCCTTCCAGCTGATTTGCACATCTGCTAAGCGAATATTTGATGGGTATCTTAATGATTTGAGTGACGAACAGTTAACGAACAAGTGACAGACCCCATACAGTGTGTACAGGTACTAATCCTAATCCTCTCGTTCAGGTTCAGACTCACCATCCTGTCGATGGGATGTCTACAGACGGCGGTCTCCACACCCTCCTCTACGACACGAGGGGAGCAGTTCCTGCAGAAGTCCTCCACTCCATGCGAGGTCGGGGAGCCCTGAGATCCGGAGCTTCCCTAACTGATCGACCTCACCTCCAATAGCCTCCGGCAAGGTCTGATGAGGCGCATGGCTCGATCCAGCCCCCCGTGTCTTTCTCCTCGCGGCAGCCGTCCTCGTCGCATCCAAGCATCGTCCCTAGGCCTCGCCGGCGACGGCGCCGAGAATCTCCTTCTCGCCCGCGCACCGTGACCGTCCCTGCCTCCCTTTACCCGTTGCCTCCGATTCGTGTCCTCCGCGCGCAAGCGAGGGGATTCGTATGATAGAAGCGAACAAAGACTGAATCTACAAATAGACTGCATCCTCTCCTCCATCTTGCAACCGACGCTTCTATTCCAGGTAGCAACCGGCCATGGCTTCTGCTGCTGCTCGCCCGGTGAAGATCTCCCTTGCTCTTCTCATCTACATGGTCGGCGCCTGTGCAGTGGCTCGCGACCGCGCTCTGTAGGACCTTGGGGCAAGGAGATCGCCTGAACACACCACCGCCGGCGCCTCACCCCGTCGACGGCGGCCAACACCGAGCGGCGGTGAGCTCGGAGGCGGCGTCACACTCGGGATGGAAAGGGGACGGCGGCGTGGTTGCCGTGGTCGTGTCGGGCAGGCGGCAGGGCGGCAGCGGACATGTTGCAGGGCACGTTCGTGGGAGACTCTGCTCTTCCTTTTACACGGAAAATAACCGAAACGGTAAGTCTGACTTGGCGGTGGCAAAGGGCGTAATTAGTAAGGGGTAAAATCGGAAAGGGAAAAAACGCACCATCACCTCAAGACATATTATATAGTAGAGATATCAAGACTTCAAAGAGTCTAACGCTTGGATTCATGCCAATTGATGCACGAATTGCTTCTCATTAAGAAGCACAAGCTAGCGTTGTGGAAAATCAATAACAACTCTAAGTGAGCGCGTCGTAGTTTGTAAGGAGGATCATCTGCGTCACATATAACACATCGAGACGGATACACCACAACGTTTCGGTCAATCATCTTTGATAGCTGTTGCCAACGCGCTAGAACCGTCAATTATCTTTTCCTCGGCATTTACATTGTGTTTCTTATTTGTCTACACACCCCATCTTCTTGACTCGGTCCAAACGGAGATTCGTGGGACAGCTTTCTCTAGCCAATGTAAAGTATATTGCCTTCTAGAAGTTATTGTTTTCTTAAAGAATGAGTAGAATTATTTTGCAAACTGCCTTGCAGTCTCTTAAGAAGGTGGTTTATCCAATAAGGAAATGTATGTATTCTTAATTCACAACTCAATAATAAATGCACAACTAGCTCTAGTTATCGGTTGATGTGCAGGGAAATAATATGAAGAACAAAAAGAGATAGTTTTATAAGGGATCTCTATTAATTAATGATCATCCATGTAGATATTATCTTTCCCATGCGCATGTCACGACACACTCGACTATTTATACTAAACAATTTTACTTTTCTTTGTATACCACTTTGTTTCTAAATTTTAATTGTTACACATTTTGTCATGAAGGAAACATAATACTATATGTCTATTTTACATAACAACATTATGTACATAGTACAAAAGCTACTGAAATAGATCTATATTTTTGTACATTATAGGATTTCTTATCACTGCAAATGCTACTGAAATAGATCTATATTTTTGTAGGAATTTTAGGATTTTAGTTTTGGTTCTTCCACCGAACTGATTTTCCAAAATCTCAAATGTTTTGTGTCAATTATATGTAATATAGCATATTTATATATATTTTTGTTTATCTGTTATCATTGAATATCATGAGGTTCTATAGTGTATGAGTAAAAAAATATCCTAACTGGACTTTCTAGAGTTGAATTGTTTGCCTTAGTGCTAATCAATAGAAAATTACATAGTGTATAGGGTGTCAGATATTGTGAAATCTACTTCGGCTCCGATCTGATATGCACCTGGTATTGAAAAACAAATTTCAAAATATCAAAAATATTCTAAAATAAAATTCCGCGAATACATATTTACATTCTATGTGTTCAAAAAGTCGGTAAAACAGATATTTTTAAGGAGTTGTGCAAGAAAGACAACCGTTTTTTTATATATAAAATCCTTGTTTTAGCACTAAAGTTTGTCGATTTACCACAAGTCACAAAAATGTCGTTTTTTGCGAAAGAACTTCACAAACACATGGAATGTTCAGGCATATGGGCGGATATTATTTTTCAATTTTTTTGACATTGTGAAATGCGTTTGAAATGAGTTTAAAATAAATGGTTTATATGCACCCAGAAGTCAAAACGCCTCTCAGTGTCATTTTTACATAGAGATTTGATCGAGTGAAGAAAAACTAATAAACCAATTTATGTCTATTAATTAAACATATGCATTTATTTCCAAAAATATCATACACACCATAGAAGAAGATCGTCGACTCGATGATCTAGAGTGATGTTAGGCTTGAAATATGAATGATTTTCAGCGTTAAATTTCTTGGGACTAGATCTTCAAACTATATCTTATTTTTAGTTTGACCATCCAAACGATGAATCATTTTTTAGCGTTCAATTTCTTCTTGGTAGTAGAAACTTCAATACTGTATCTCATTGTTTATTAGTGAGATTTCTTGAATAGTTTTTTATTGGTCAAACCTTTTGTGCTAAATGTGTTTTTCAGTAGTGATCTCTGCTGAATATTGTCTTTGATGAATATGTCTTTCACTCATGGTCACAACTGACATATCACCGATTCACATATATTCACCGATATATCGCTGATATTCACTGGCAAATCTGTGGGACCCAACCGATTTTGCTCCCGTTTTCTATTTTGGTTGAGTTTTTGTAGTATTAATGCCTTCTATTTGTGTAGATGGCTACTTCCACTACACCTCAGGTTGCTTGAGAGGAATATAGATGACATGGCTTACGAGTTTGCCATGTTGAATGATCCTGATAATATGAAAACCTGAGATTTTTAATAAACCTTGCCGGTAAATAGTCGACTGATAAAATCGATATATTGGCCGATAAGCCGATTTATCTTTTTACTTTGGATCGACCGATAAGTTAACAAAACGCGATATTCCGAACATTGCTCGTGCTCATCTTTCACTATTTACAAAGCGTTATAGGAAGTTATACGCCGCACTTTGTATGCTGCAAGTTTCTTAATACACTGGAAGAAAAGCTCTTGCATCTTTTCATTTTTAAGCAATATCTAATATTTAACTGCTGGACGGGAAGACACGGTACATTAGACCTAACCAAACCGAGATAAAAAAACGAACGGCAAAGAGACATGTCCAAACTAACAATTGCATCAAGATTCTTCAAAATCATCATCCATAGCATCATTTTTGGCATCTTAATGTTCCACCATGTGTTCCATAAATAAAATTTAGCCGACAAAAAATATTGCATTTTTATTATTGGAATAAAAAAACATACCAAACTCAAGATCGGCCGACGATCAAGGATCCAAAACGAACCTAAGCCCAGCCCATTTCGGGCATTCTTCAACGGGATGAACCGGAAGTTCTTTGAGTGCCAGTTTCCCTCGCCATGAGCCGCCCGCTCTGCAACCACTACGCCGCCCTCCTCTCCTCCGCCGCCGCCGCCGGCAGCCGCGATGGCGCCCGCATCTCCGCCGCCATCCACTGCCTCATCCTCCGGACCCTCCCCCCCCGCCGCCCACCTACCTCCTCAACCACCTCCTCACCGCCTACGCCAGGTCCGGCCGCCTCGCCCACGCACGCAGCCTGTTCGACGCAATGCCCGACCCCAACCTCTTCACCCGCAACGCGCTCCTCTCGGCGCTCGCCCACGCGCGGCTCCTGCCCGACATGGACGGCTCTTCGCGTCCATGCCCGAGCGCGACGCCGTCTCCTACAACGCGCTCATCGCGGGGTTCTCGGCGCCGGCGCCCCCGCGCGGGCGGCCGCGGCGTACCGGGCGCTGCTGCAGGATGAGAGTGTCGTCGACGGTGCCAGGGTCAGGCCGCCGCATCACGATGTCCGGCGTGTCATGGCCGCGTCGGCGCTCGGCGACCGCGCGCTCGGCCGGCAGGTGCACTGCCAGATCCTGCGGCTCGGGTTCGGGCGTACGCATTCACGGGAGCCCGCTGGTCGACATGTACGCCAAGCTGGGCCTCATCGGGGACGCCAAGCGGGTCTTTGACGAGATGGAGGGCAAGAATGTGGTGATGTTTAACACGATGATCACGGGGCTGCTACGGTGCAAGATGGTTGCGGAGGCGAGGGGGCTGTTTGAGGCGATGGCCGACAGGGATTCCATCACTTGGACCACGATGGTTACGGGGCTTACGCAGAATGGGTTGCAGTCGGAGGCGCTGGATGTTTTCAGGAGGATGAGGGGGCCGGTGTCGGCATTGATCAGTACACTTTCGGAAGCATCCTTACAACATGTGGCGCCGTTGCTGCCGCGGAAGAGGGGAAGCAGATCCATGCCTACATCATCAGAACTCTGTATGATGATAATGTATTTGTTGGAAGTGCGCTTGTTGACATGTACTCGAAATGCAGGAGCATCAGATCGGCGGAAGCCGTTTTCAGAAGGATGACTTGCAAAAACATCATCTCATGGACTGCGCTGATTGTTGGCTATGGACAGAATGGGTGCGGCGAGGAGGCCGTAAGGGTTTTCTCGGAGATGCAGAGGGATGGCATTAAGCCTGATGATTTCACTCTAGGCAGTGTTATAAGTTCATGCGGTAATCTGGCGAGCCTGGAAGAGGGAGCACAGTTCCACTGTATGGCGCTTGTATCAGGGCTGAGGCCGTACATTACAGTGTCTAATGCACTAGTTACCTTGTATGGGAAGTGCGGCAGTATCGAGGACGCACACCGCTTGTTTGATGAGATGCCGTTTCACGATCAGGTCTCCTGGACAGCCCTTGTCTCTGGTTATGCGCAGTTTGGGAAGGCAAAAGAAACTATAGATTTGTTCGAGAAGATGTTGTCTAAGGGTGTGAAGCCTGACGGGGTAACGTTTATTGGTGTCCTTTCTGCTTGTAGCCGTTCAGGGCTTGTGGAGAAAGGCCGCAGCTACTTCCAATCAATGCAGGAGGACCATGGTATTGTACCCTTGGATGATCACTACACCTGTATGATTGACCTGTATAGCAGATCAGGGATGTTAAAAGAAGCTGCGGAGTTCATAAGGCAGATGCCACGCTGTCCTGATGCAATTGGTTGGGCGACATTGCTGAGCTCATGTAGGTTGCGTGGTGACATAGAGATTGGCAAATGGGCTGCTGAGAATCTCTTGAAAGTTGACCCTCAAAACCCAGCGAGCTACGTGTTGCTGTGCAGCATGCATGCTTCTAAAGGTGAATGGACCGAGGTTGCGCAGCTTAGGCGTGGAATGAGGGACAGGCAAGTCAAGAAGGAACCAGGCTGCAGCTGGATAAAGTATAAGAATAAAGTCCACATATTTTCAGCCGATGACCAGTCTCATCCCTTCTCCAGAAATATTTATGAAAAGCTCCAGTGGCTCAACTCTAAGATGGTGGAAGAAGGGTACAAGCCTGATGTCAGTTCAGTGCTGCATGATGTAGCGGATTCTGAGAAGGTTCAAATGCTCAGCAATCACAGCGAGAAGCTTGCGATTGCATTTGGCTTAATTTTTATTCCGCAGGAAATGCCAATTAGGATTGTTAAAAATCTACGCGTCTGTGTGGATTGTCACAATGCTACCAAGTTCATCTCTAAGATAACCGGGCGTGATATTCTTGTGAGAGATGCGGTCAGATTTCACAAGTTTAGCAATGGCATTTGCTCATGTGGGGACTTCTGGTAATCCCTCTGTCTAACGCGCTAACTTCATACTTGATTCAAGTTGAAACATAAGTGAGAAGTCCACTGGAAAAAAACAAGAAATGCTGAGCAAAAGACAGCATCGAAAACATGCTCGGGCCGGCATTGTGGGGGCAGAGTAAGAGTAAATGATGTTCCCTGCAGGTGCAGGGTTCAAAGAGGTGTGTTTCTGGCATCGTGATTCTGTACTTCCAGAAAGTTGTTTAGGATAACGCTTTGTCACATTAGCTGTCCTAATTGTTGGTCGATGTGTTTTTGACAGGCCAAGTGCCAAACTGCAAATTGCTAACAGCAGAGGATTAAAGGTTATGCACGACACCTATAGTATTATTGATTCATATCTCATGTTCAATTTCCTGCTGAGCAATTGAAGGAGAAAGGTAAGCCGGGTGCTTGAATTTCGTGCACTAACTGGCAAGTTTGACACATCATAGGGACTAAATAAACCACCACACTGTAATAGTTAGCGTTAGTAATTGGTTTTCATTTTTAGCATAACGACCAAACTGGTAGTTCGATAACGCTTCACGTCCAAAACATTTTCCATTTAGCAGCCTCGTGATGTTGGACCTTTATGCATGGTCACTAACTGCAAAATGTGCAGGATATACACGCCTGCCCGATTAAAATCCAGACTTTATTTGCTCTGTTTTTGAGATGTGCATCAAGGTTTTCAAGAGGATTCCAATGATGACATCGTGCATCAAGTATAAAGGTGATCTTCGTGTTGAGCTACCATCTACATAGTTACTACTGTAATATATCGACATATCACAAACAACATTGAGCAAGTCAATTTGAGTTCTGGATGAATCCCTCGTTGGACTTTTTATGGTGTGCCTGCTCGTCGGTGTAAGGGTATATTTCGTGTGGTTCCGCTTTGGCGACTTCATTTCAATTTCTGTGATCTTGTGGAGGGGCTCTGGGAAGAACAAACTAGAGAAATGCCCCTGAAGGACAGTTATACTGGAACAGAATATCAGGAATGTCTAAAGTCGCTGGCTGGATGCCCAAGAACACCAGAGCATGGTCAGCTACTCAGGTGAGTTTATTTCTTGTGCCCATTTTGTGGAGTTACATCGACACAATGTTGTTTTGCAATTGTAGACAGCATGACACAATGTGTACCAACTTAAATTTGAAAGCAAAAATTCTCTGAACAATTTGGACTGACGTTATACATGTACAGCTCTAGTTTTGCATCATGGCATCTTCCACTAGCTATTACAACTTATGAAAGGCCTCGACAATGAATAGACATAATAAAAATGAAAAAAAAAGATGGGAGGAGGGAAGCAAAATTCAGAAAGGGAATACACATCTATATGCAACCAAAAAATAATCTTTCCGTTTCTTTTTACAGTGAAGCCATGTAGGCCTGGTTGTATGAGGAGTCCATCTCATGGACGACGAGGCTGGTGGCGGTGACCCGGGCACTGGTGGCATTGTTAAAGAGGTACACCCCGGCGTTGGCATAGATGGCCTCCGTCGGGTACACGCGCGAAGTCACCGTCGACCTCCCACCCTGCGCGAAGCTTTCAACGATGGAGTGGTCCACCAGCACCCTGACGGACAGCGCCTCGCCGTCAAGCACTGGCACAGTGTTGCCGACGACCCTCTTAACAATATCGTTGGCACGGGACGACCGTGACTCGTCATGGCAGAAGTACATGCGCAGGCCGCCGTCGAAGCCTCTGGCGACGTAGAAGTAGACGGCTGTCTGCTCTGTGTCTCCACCATGGCGCCTGGCGTCAGCGAGCACGAGCAGGCCGAAGGGGCCGAGCGCACCACGACCTGCCGCGCCGCCACTGGTGCTGCAGTTGTAGCCGACGTCGGCCTCCTTGGCGGCGGCTACATCGAGGGTCGAGGCGGAAGGAGAGCTCGATATCGAGCTGGGTGGCGCGGTGGAGGCTGAGCGGGAATACAGAACCGTGGTCGACTGTGACGCCGAGGTCTGTTGAGTTAGTCCGGAGTGTTTCCACCTCCATCACAGGCCACTGGATGAGGTTGCTGCCGGTCTTGGTGTCCAGCACCACCGTGCGAGGAAGCGCCTGCAACAACAGGCAAGCATTAGCACTTGGCACTAGTTAATTAATTATTCAGAGCTTGTTAATCTAGTTTGCATCATTACTTTTCAGTTCCTTTTAGAATCTTCTTGGTATCATTTTGACAGCTAAGAGATAGTACTAACTAACTAACTGTGATCTAAGCAAACAAGAGACCCCTTTTCTTGTCTAATCCCAGTTTGGTTGTACTACATAAACTATTTAGTATTTAGTTTGGTGGCATTGCCAATCTTGCCTGCCACTAGACCACATGGGGTGTCACATGAGTCATGGGCATGCTGAGCTGCAATTGTAGACTGAATGTATATACACTCCATATATCCACAATTGCAGTGAAGGTATATACACTCCATGTCTCAACAGTAGCTGGAATTGTAGACTGAATGAAGGGAAGATAAACACTTGACAACTATATGACAGCAATATTGATTTAGCTGCTAGTATCTATGATTCATCACAAGTAGCTACTATTATCATTGCAATTTAGATGTTTTTTAATTCTTGAAGAATCTTCGTGGTGTCATAATGACAGCAAAATAAATAGCGCTAATCCTGACTAGGCAGATAAGGCCATCACTTTTCTTAGCTGAAGTTGTTTATACTTATTATTCAGTTAGGTACTTGCATCAGATTACCAATCTTGCATGCCACTAGGGCCACTAGGCCACATGGGCATGCAGAGTTTGTTTGTAGGACACAGGTGCATTGACATCCTTCAGTGAAGGTATCTCAACAGTAGCTGGAATTGTAGATTGAATAGCGAATGAACCTTCCCTACCTAATGGCACTTGACAACCACATGACAGCAACATTGATTTAGCTGCAATCTATCTATGATTCATCACAAGTGGCTGCATGGCCATGCCTGACCCACCCGTGCCATGCAGATGTGTCTGTGGAACCCAAGAAAAGTGCAACATTCCTAATCATGCTATGCAACACTTTCTAAATTGTACGTAGGTTAATTAACTCTGCCATTTGTCCTGGAGAAGAAAATATACCTGGAGAGAGGCCCATCCCTTGGCCACGTCAGCGCGCTCGGAGTCGGTCTCGGCGACCCACCCCCACAGCACACGCCTCTTCTTGGCCGGGTCATAGAACGTCTTGGACGCGTAGAACTTTCCCCAGTCATACCTCAGCCCAATGCCGACGTCGGCTTCAGCATCTAAGGGTGTCCACGTGTTTGCCGCCGAGTTGTACCGCCCTAGCGCGTAGTAGTCGTGTCGGTCGTCGTCGAGCTCTCCTTCATTACGTGCAGAACGTCATCACCACCACCGTTGGATGCTGCCGCAACAGCCTCCGTCATGTCGATGCCCCTTGCACCACCGACCGGGTACAAATCGATGCACTCCCACATCCCGGTCGCCGGCACCCGATGCAGCAGTCCAGGGACGAGCTCATAGTGGTGAAGTTCTTGGTCTTGTAGGTCAAGGCCATGCCGGCATGGCGGTCGTCCTTGGACCCGATGACGATCCGCCACATTTTATCGAGCCGTCATACCACGCTGTGGTAGGGTCCCTGAAGTCCTTCTCCCCGACGTGCGGCGGCGGGTACAGCACCGGGTTGCCCTCGTACTTGGTCCAGTTGATGAGAAGGGGGTCTTCGGGTCGGAGGGGAAGGCGAGGCACTGGACCTGGACGGAGGTGTTGGTGGAGCCGGTATAGAGCATGACGATGCGGCCGTCGGGGAGCACGGTGGCGGAGCCGACCAGACGCCGTTGAGGTCGTACCACTGGTCGGGGGACATGGCGACGGGGAGGTGGCGCCACCGGAGTAGGTCCGGGACGCGGCGTGGCCCCACGCGATCTTGTTGCCCCAGATGGCCGTCCGGGTTGTACTGGTAGAAGAGGTGGTACCACCCCTTGTAGTACACCGGACCTGCATTTTTGCCATTGAAATTTGCATTTAGATTCATGGGTTGTATCGGAATCTTGTAACTGAATCTCTAACGAGATTGTTGCTTCTTTGCTGCAGGGGATGAATAATTGGTGGTTACCGTTGGGGTCATTCATCCAGTTCTTCTCTGGTTGGAAGTGGAAGCCGGTGCGCTGCCACTGGAGCATGGCATTGCTCCACGGGAACGCGTTGCTGCCGGCGTCCGTGCCGAGCATGCCGCCATGCTCGGCCGCAGCGCCGGACGTCTTCTCCGACACGCCCGACTCAGGACCCCTGCTGCTCCTGATGTCCGTGACAATATCAGTTGGGCGGCCATCCATGACGACGCCCCAGCGGGCAGCTGGCCGGGAGCCTGACACCAGCCAGCGCGGCGATGGCAAGGAGCACGGCGGCCAACGCCAGCAGCAGCGCTGTGAACAGAGCCCTGTCCGGCGACCGCGCTCAACCACGGCAGCCTCAGCGTCGTCGGGCAGCGGCGCGTAGGAGCACGGCAGCAGCGCCGGCGCCGAAGCGTCTCTTGTCTCCATTGGCATAGAATTGATCGAGATCGATCGGTGGAAGCAAGGAGGAGAGGATGACTGGATCGATTAGTACGAGGTAGAAGGATTAGTGGAACTGATCGCTACCCCCTCTGCTAATCTTTTTTGAGATTAACAAGAAGCTCTGCGTGTTTGCCCATGATCCCTTCCTCCGGGGTGGCATTTATAGTCTCCACCCGTCGTGTTAGCTCCTATCTGGCACGGTCCCATACTCCCATTGGCTGACGGCGGTCTGCTCTGCGGGCCCAGTGGGTGACTGGCTGCCATGTTATCGATAGCTGGAGAGCCGCCTGTGATTATGATGATGATTATGGGACGAGGAACCTGCGTAATCGCAGCATGGAACAGCAGAGATGAATTGTCGCACTCTTTGCTGTGGGAGTTTGGATTAGATTAGATTGAACCGTTAGTTAGTAATTGGATGAGGCTGGATAGCTTGTGGTTGCATTTGGATATATCTATCTATGAGTTTGGTTTGTTCTCGTCAAGTCTTTGGATTTGTAACGTAAATCCATTCAAATTGGATTAGATTGGATTGAATCGTTTATTTGTAGTTGGACGAGATTGGACATACTTGTAGCTTGTGGTTGTGTTTGGATATATCTATCTATGAGTTTTGTTTGCTCTCGTTAGGTCTTTGGACTTGTAATGTAAATCCTTTCAAATTGGATATCTACGATGTTATTAGCCTCAGCACAGATATTCAGCGCGCCAGAGTTTCTCTGCAAAATGATGCAATTTGGCGAGCAAGCGAAAGAATTATTTTTACAAAAAATTATGCATTGTATACTACTTAGAGCAAGTATAATAAGGTCCAGTCAGCAGGCTGTAAGGATTTAAATATTATATTTATGCTTACATGGAGTAGAGTGAGTAGGAGAGAGAGTGGAAGCGGGCTCTCATGCAAGAGCCAGCTGCAGCACGTGCTCCTAGGCACTTTATGAGAGTGGAAGGTGGGCCAACTATAAATAAAGTAGTCCATATTTATAGCCAACTATTGTACTTGTTGGCTATTAGGTTGGCTATAGATGACATGACACCATCTTATAGCCAACAGCCGGCTATATTATTGTACTTGCTCTTATATAGCTGACATGTGTATCCGTAGCTGCTCACCGATTGATTGGTTGGACGCATGTCGCCGTGAATTGCTCCGTAGCATCGTCGCATGTCCTCAAGAACATGTATCCATGTCCAACAATAATTTAACACGAATAATGCAGCGAACCGAAACCGATGGGTCGATTGGCTTAGGCGTGGAATATGGAGTAGAACCGAAAAGAAAACCCATCGAGCGGCTAGATTCCTGGGCCCACGAATGATTCAGCGAACCGAAACCGATGCGATGGGTTGCTCACACTCTTGCGCTGTCAGCATGCATATGCATCGAGGCTGCTGAATTATTAGATTCTGACTGGAATAATACATCTATAGGTTTGATTTTGATTACATCTTTGCTTTAGTTATAAGTACGTGGATTTGTAATATGAATCAATTTGAAATGCCTTGATTTTTTCAAGGATACATCATGGATAAACGTATCGGTTTCATAAAAAGAGGGGCAAAAGAGCCCGATTACAACGTGATTCGTCGACATAGACGTCGAAATGCCTGAATTGTTGGTCTCTTTCGTAGAGTGGTCACTAGCATCGTTACATAAGTATACTCTCTCTGTTTCATAATATAAGATGTTTTAGATATTTCAATAGGGATTACATACAGATGTATATACACGTATTTTAGTGTTTACATTAACTCATTTTGGTCCATATGTAACAAGTATTAAAATAGCTAAAACATGTTATAATATGCAATGGGAGTACATACCTACATAGTGTTTCTTGTAAAAATAAGACTTAATTTGGCATTGTATATATAGCTGACGAATTTGCATGTGCCTAGCTAGTCAGTGATTGGTCTGCTCATGCCGTGTCGGCGCGATTTGCTCTGTGCATATGCATGCTACTATTGCATCGTCGCATGACCTCGATCGAGGCATCATGCATGTGCACCTCCATAGCAGATATCCTATCCTGGCATGAGTCTCGCTCCATGTTAGGAGTATTAGCACTAAGTATCCTAATCCACACTAGGATCTATATATAATCTCGAATTAGAACACCAACATGTGCACCCGAAAAAATATACGAGTGCGGTGATTTGTCTGCCGAGGTACATGTAGCCCGGAATTTTGAAAATTCAAAATCAGTAGTTTTAAGTTTCCAAAAAATTCGAAAATAATTCTATACGTAGATAATGATGATTTCTACCAATGTGCAAAATAGAAATGCGAAACATTATGTATTTTATGTGGTGCAAAAATGACAAATTTCTTAAACTGGGATGGTAAATAGTGTTAGATTCAAAGCCTCCCAAAATGTTCAGTATTTTTCATTTTCTTGCAGCCCGGAATGCAAATTATTTTGAGTTGGAAATTTGCAGAAGCATAGAACATGTCATTGTCAACATTTAGGATTTTTTCGATTTTTTTTTAAATTTAAAATGGTGATTTAAAAAAAATCAAAAAATGCTGGTGATTTGTCTCCTGAGCTACATGTAGCCCAAATTTTTGAAAATTCCAAATCTATGGTTTTAAGTTTACAAAAAATATTAAAATAATTCTATACGTGGATGATGATGATTTCTACCAGTGTGCAGAAAAGACATGCTGGTGTTTTTTTTTTCCGAGGGAAGTCGCGATTACATCAGCCAAGACTCATACAGAAAAGCCCAGAAAACAAGAAAATTACAAAGAAGCCCTTCTGAGCTCTGGCGTCGTCGTCGAGCAGAACGCTGCGCCGGCGAAACCTGCCGCACCACCTCCGAAACCTTGGACTGGGAGGCTCCCCATCGCGACCAGGAAGTCGACGCTCCTCGATACCTGAGCACCTCCACCCTGCGCGACGGACGGCAACACCATCTTGGCCATCAGCAACCACGCCTTCAAGATCTACAAGCGCCGGATCCGCCACCTCTCGGACTCCGGCGAAGGGGAAGTCCTCTCGAGCACTCCAAGGAGCCGCGAACGAGGACAGGGCGGTAGATCCGCGGCGAAGCTCCACCGGAGCCGCACCAACAGAGGAGAAGACCACCGCCACCAAAAGCTACTCCGGCGCCCCCGCTACCTCCACAGCGCCGCCTGCTAGCACACCACCACGCACACCTAGGCTATATACACACCGGGATCCGTGGATTCCCCGTCCTCCCGCCGCCGAAGCGGCCGCCGGAGGGCGAGGAATCCGACGAATCGCCGGCGGCGAGCTGGCGCACGCGGTATCGCCCAAGAAATCGCCCTTTTACACTGTAGATGGGGAAAAGGGGGGGAGGTCCAAGCTCTCTCGCTTGCTTTAATATATATGCTGGTGTTTTGTTGGAGAGACGGCCTTCGCCTGCTCCGCTACTGAATCAAGTCAAGTTGTGGAGCGGACCTGTCAACGACGAGCTGTCCTCGACAAATCATCCCTAGTTAACACGCAAGCAAAAAAGACAAAGAAGCTTTCTAGGTTACGTGGAGAGAGTACCGAGCCCACAAATAATGCAGCGAACCGAAACCGACGGCTCTCTCGGACTCTTGCGCTAGAGCATAGACGTACTCTTCTCCTTGTTTACCCTTCTCGTGGTTCACAAAGCCAATCAGCCAGCGAAAGCTTCTTTTTGTTCGTTCCCCAACTATGCATAGGTGAACGAGGAGAGAGAGAAAGAGATATGTTTCATCCATAAAAGCAGTAGCGTTAGCAATTTTGGTCACTGTCCTTGCTCGCTAGCTAGGATGAGCTAATTTCGATCCGAGAGAAGTTCTTCCAGATTCAGCATCTCATGGCACTGGCAGCACAATAATGCAGATCTATGGATTTGGACAGAGAGACCTTGGATCGGCCGTTGGGTACGTACGTGCACGCAGAGCTTTGTCTTGCAAGTTTCTGGGAAACGAATGGGATGGAACTGGAAGTATATGTGGAACTCTTGGCTGTCGCTCTCTCCACGTCTACATGGCTAGCTCCACCTGGCAGGCAAGTGCCACGCAAGTTACCTCCACAATGAACATACTCCCTCCTATCCGATATAATTGTCGGAGGAAACAATCGGTTCACACGTACAAGTGGTGACATTTTTTGTGGATCGGAGGGAGTACCATTTTGCTCTTTCTTTTTCTCGCACTCGCCACAATCAGGTCGTCGGCGAGTATGCGTTGAACCTTGTACTCCAGAGACGCGATCGATGTCGACTCAAGACCCATTAGCATCAACATCGGCACAGACAAGGACAATATAGAGGATGTATGAGACGATCCACTGTCCACTCGATTCAAACCACCGAAAATTCCTGGATAGAACCTAGCAACCTCCAAGTGTCGCTTTGTCAAGTACACGCGCCACATCATCAGCTACTACGCACACTTTTCTCCTATGGATCTCCCTTTATCGAGCAATACGTTGGCCTGGGGACATATGCGGTGGTATTGTAGTCTTGAGGCCGTGAGCTCGTTGTTGGCTGGTCCAACGATGACGACATAGCAGAGTATACATGGCGGAACAATCGGCACAGCTAGCGATTATTTGGAAAGGCATGTCATGACGATTTTACTATTGCTAATCTAAGTTCGACCCTGTGCGTTGATGTTCTTCATGGTTCATCTCAAACAATTCTAAGTATAATGAACAGTGCAAACTTTTAAAACTCCAAATTTTGTCATTTTTTTGTAGCCCAGAATGAACTCCGCATTGAGATTTTGTACGTTTGTAGTATACCATATTGACTACATTCACACGTGTTTTTTTGAATTTTTTAAAACTGGGCTAAGGTTTGGTATTTTTGTCATACAAATTAGTTACTAGGTTTGAATAGAACGATATGTGGCAGGATGGTTGGTCACTATCTCGGTTAAGTAGTAGTCGCTCCGTTACAAATTATAAGATAATCTAACTTTTTTCTAAATGGTATGTTATGTATATAGACATGTTTTATTGTGTATGTTCACTCGTATCGGTCCGTACCCCATTGAAAATAGCAAAAACAAAATCAGTACAAAGGGAGTTAGTAAGGTGGTACTAGTCACATGCCACCCCACAGTGGCGGACGCAGGAAAAAATTGGAGGGTGGACACACTCTAAAAAAAGTGGGCAAATGACAATATAAACAACAAATTAATTCATGACATTGTAGATCAATACATACTTCTCAAATTTACGTGATCTCAATGCAAAGTAGTTTAAACACATAAATAAATTCTTACATGATAAAATATAGCACAAATAGAAAATTACATTACTATGATTTTTTTTGTAACTCTACGGTCTCTCAGTGCCATGAAAGGTTCAACTATGGCATCTTCACTTTATCACTTACTTCCAACATGTTGCTATTTGTAGACAAGAAATTGTCAATTTACACAATATAACATAGCAAATTTGGTATAGTTCGGTTGGGGACTTGGGGACAAATTCATCACGAATTTGGTTCAGTACTTCAGTTCAGTGAAAGGCAGAGGTTGGCAACGACTTATACCTTCCGAGAAAGACAGGAGCTCGGTAGCTCGGGCGGCAGCCGGCACTGGCCGGTGGCCGGTGCCCGGTGGCAGCAGCGGCGGCTGGGGCTGGCCCTAGCCGAGCGGGTGGCGGCTGAGGGCGTGGCCGCGTGGGAGGCCTAAAGCGGGGCGGGGCGGGGACGGGAGGTCGCCGGAGGGTCGATCCGTCGAGGGGATCCGGCGACCGGCAGCGGCGCAGACAAGACAGAGAAAGAGGGATTTGTCTCATCCGTGAGCAACTAGAGCGAGGGAAAAAAAGACCTGGAGGCAGGAGCGGAAGAGCCCAAGATTGGCCCAAATCAGCTTCATTATCTTTTTTTTAGTGGAATCAGCTTCATTATCTGGGAGGATCAAAAAAATCTCAAAATTGTGGGTGTTCCGCGGCCCACCCTGCCCACCCTCTGCGTCCGCCCATGCCACCCCAACTCGACTTGGCTGAAAAAAATAATTTAACACGAATAATGCAGCGAACCGAAACCGATGGGTCCGGACTTGAGCGTCTTCTCTCCTGAACATAGCATGGAGTAGAACCGAAAATAAAACCCATCGAGCGGCTAGATTCCTGGGCCCGCGAATGATTCAGCGAACCGAAACAGATGATGGGTTGCTCACACTCTTGCGCTGTCAGCATGCATGCATCCAGGCTGCTAGATTATTAGTTTCTGACTGGAATAATGCATCTATAGGTTTGATTTTGATTACATCTTTGCTTTAGTTATAAGTACGTGGATTTGTAGTGTATATCAATTCGAAATGCCTTGATTTTTTCAAGGATACATCATGGATAAACGTGTCGGTTTCATAAAAAGAGGGGCAAAAGAAGCCCGATTACAACGTGATCCGTTGACATAGACGTCAAAATGCCTGAATTGTTGGTCTCTTCGTAGAGTGGTCACTAGCGTCCTTACATAAGTATACTCTCTCTGTTTCATAATATAAGATGTTTTAGGTATTTCAATAGGGATTACATACAGATGTATATACACGTATTTTAGCGTTTACATTAACTCATTTTGGTCCATATGTAATAAGTATTAAAATAGCTAAAACATGTTATAATATGTAACGGAGGGAGTACATACATACGTACAAAGTTTCTTCGAAAAATAAGACGCACTTTGGCGATTCAGGGTGTAACTGAGAAATTAATTTCTTGGCGACTCAGGGTGCAATTGAGAAATTAATTTCGCATTGTATACATAGCTAACGAATTTGCATGTGCCTAGCTAGTCTGATTGGTCTGCTCATGTATGTGCACCTCCATCTCCATAGGATTCCTGGCCGCCGGTAGTGGGATGGCTTAGCTAGTCCAACACCCATGCTTGGATGGATGAACTCTCGTTCGCTCCATGCTAATTTGGATTATCAGCACCAAGTGTTAGGATTACTGATTTGTTCGAGACGGCCTTCGCCTGCTCCGCTACCGAATCAAGTCAAGCTGTGGGGCGGACCTGTCGACGAGTTGTCCTCGATAAATCATCCCTGGTTAACACGCAAGCACAAGAAGACGAGAAGCTGCTCTAGCTTACGTGGAGAGAGAGGAGCCGGGCCCACAAATAATGCAGCGAACCGAAACCGACTGCTCTCTCGGACTCTTGCGTTAAAGCATAGACGTACTCTTCTCATTGTTCACCCTTCTCGTGGTTTACACAGCCAATCAGGGAGCGAAAGCTTCTTTTTCTCCGTTCCCGAACTACGCATAGGTGAGAGAGAGAGAGAGAGATGTTTCATCCATAAATTCAGTAGCGCTAGCAATTTTGGTCACTGTCCTTGCTCGATCGCTAGCTAGTCTGAGCTAATTTCAATCCGAGAGAAGTTCTTCCAGATTCAGCATCTCATTGCACTGGCATGGCAGCACAATAATGCAAATCTATGATTTGGACAGAGAACTTGGATCGGTAGTTGGGTACGTACGAGCACGCAAAGCTTTGTCTTACAATCTGGGAAACGAATGGGATGGAACTCTTGGTTGTGGCTCTCTCCACGTCTACATGCCACCTGACAGGCAAGTGCCACGCGAGTTACGTCCGCAATTAACATACTCTCTCCGATCATATAATTGTCAGAGGAAACGATCGGTTCACGTACAACTTAAACGTATAAGTG
The DNA here is from genome assembly GCA_947311845.1 of Poa pratensis. Lineage (NCBI taxonomy): Eukaryota > Viridiplantae > Streptophyta > Magnoliopsida > Poales > Poaceae > Poa > Poa pratensis. Next base: position 4,006,595 of record CAMZMU010000033.1, on the reverse strand, counting down.
GCGACACTTTTTATGGATCGGAAGGAGTACCATTTTGCTCTTTCTTTTTCTCGCGCGTGCCACAATCAGGTCGTCGGCCAGTATGCGTTGAACCTTGTACTCCAGAGACATGATCGAGGTCGACTCAAGACCCATCAGCATCAACATCAGCACGGACGACAAGGACAATATAGAGGATGTATGAGACGATCCTCTCTCCACTCGATTCAAGCCACCGAAAATTCCCTGGATCGATCTATCCAGGAACCTAGCTACCTCCAAGTGTCGCTTTGTCAAGTATGCTGCCACATCATTAGATACTACGCACACTTTTCTCCTATGGTTCTCCCGTTATCGAGCGACACGTCGTCGAGGGGAGAGACGCGGTGGCGTTGTAGTCTTGAGGCCGTGAGCTTGGCTGGTCCAACGATGATGAAGGGGCAGAGTGAACATGGGGGAACAATCGGCGCCATTAGCGAATATATAGAAAGGCATCTCATGAGTATTTTACCATTGCTAATGTACGTTTGACCCTGTACGTTGAAGTAGGTCGCGGTTCATCTCAAACAATTCTAAGTATAATGAATTCTGCAAAATTTAAAAACTCCAAATTTTCACAAAATATTTGTAGCCCGGCATGAACTCCGTATTGAAATTCATACGTTTGTAATATACCTCATTGACTTATTCAAGAGTGTTTTCTACTACAAACTGTTGAAAATACGAAGCTATGATGTTTGAGACCCTTCGCCTGCTCCGCTAACGAAATGAAGTAGTGAAGCGGAATTGACAAGTTGTTCTCGACACTCCTAATACAAAAGCTGCAACATAAAACATGAGAATCTTGGTTCCGTGGAGAGAGAAGCGACCCGGTCCCACAAATAATTCAGCAAACGGAAACCGATGGTTCTTGCGGACTCTTGTGTTGTCAGGCTATTCCGGTGGTTAGCACTGCTTCATCACAAATCGTATCTCTTCATTACCTAGGCGAGTCCACAAGATTGAGGATACTCCGTAATGTTTTTATGGTTAAGCAACATGCATGAAGCAGGGCTCGCGTACAGCAACGGATAGTGCTGACTAGGTCCATGTGCACCGGAGCCAATCAGCAGCCAACTAGGTGGATCTCGAGAGATCCATGGCACTGTAGAAGGTACTGCTCCAGCTGCTGCTTGTAGGGTATATGATGCTTGCGATATGATCATCAATTGTATGATTGCGATCCATCGGCATTGCTCCAGTAGCAAGAACAGGTCCTGCAATGCAATATAATTAGCAGCTGCTGCCGGCTTCGCATGCATGCATTATCGGAAAGAACACAACAAGAACGGGTGGATCATGGATAGGATAGAGGAACTGGTGTGGTCACTATCCTATCTAGCTAGCAATTCCTTGGGAACAACCAATGGGTTCTTCCAGATTCAGCATTCATAAAGCACATGAATTGAAACGCAAATAATGCATCAATGCAGGTTAATCCAAATTCTGCATTATAGCAGTACTGTGTTGGTGCAAAATAATGCAATTCCCAGCCTAGTTTTCCATAGCAACTAACCTTTTTTTGGGTACGTACCTCTAACTCATCGAGGAATATCAAACCACAAACACAACGTATATGCAATGTTCTGTGTTAGTCTGAAGGGATGCATGTTCCTGTCTCGCGACGTGTCGTGGTAGTTCTTCGATCTTCAAGCTCATTAATGACAACCTTTGGTAGCCGTTGTACGAGTGGTGATTCTCACAAAGTAGAGTTTCTTAAATTTTGGTTTTTAGGGGAGAGTTATTAATTTTACTAGATCATTTAGGCGCGCGTTGCCGCGCCCATCCATTAGGTAGATAGATTGGTCAGAATGGATGGAAATATATTTAGATGATTGTTTAAGATGGGGGGGCAACCTAAACTTCATCTCGATGTCCAAGTGAAAGAACACCTATATGCTGAACAAAGCTTTGAGTTGAAATATAAGATTTCATCATCAACTAAAAGCAACCAGCAAACAAGAAACACCATTATTGTCAGCTGATCATAGCATATTTTTGTAACACATTTTTGTATCTCTCCCTTTTCATCAACTCAGATTAACCCACAAAAAATGGAAGCACAATGTGAAAGTCAAACCAATAGGAAAAAAAGCTGAAACCTAGATGAAAGTATAACTATCCACTTGAAAAGGTACAAATTGTTTGTCTGAGTAATTTTCTGTACATTCCACTTCTTTAACAATGAGTAAGTTACTGACTGATTGGCTGTCCATCGTTAAAAAAATGTGTAGATCGCTCAAGGGAGTTCTTCGCCATTACTCTTCTCCTTTCAATTTATGTCATACCGTAACCACAACATGAATTCATACATTTTGGTAATGAAGTTAGTATCTCGGATAAGAATAAATCCACTCCTCCTTGTCTTTCTGCCTCGTAACAGTCAAAGTCATAAAATCCATCAGTCCTCCATGCTTTGACCATGATCCAAGACAAAGACCTACATTATAACAACACAATATCATATCAGCTTATGAGATCTCCATGTATTAAAAACAGAACAAAGAGAAGATCGAAAGAAGACTGATTGTATTCCATGGAGGTGTGCATGTAATGTGTGTGCATCACTGATTTTTATCAACAGGCCTTTTGCACTTAGGGAAATGTTTTAGCTAGTATCCTGAAACCAAAACCAGCAGTTAGGAAGACAACAACGCTGTTCACACCTGATGAAAACGAGACTAAGATTTTTTTCTTCTTTCGATTCATCATCAACTGGTCAAATACTTTGATTTTTAACAGCTCCAAACATTAGAGGTTTTAGAAGATCACAGTGCAAATACTAAAATGTTTGCCTCCAGCAATCTCTCTTCACCCATCTGGTCGACATAAATATCACGTTGACACATCGATCCTTTCTAAGAAAGGATGGTAGAAATATTAAAAATATTGACGCTAGAAAATATTTAAAATATCCACCCAATGACAACAGACATACCTTTTTTACTTGTTAATCAGAAACCCTAAAACCACAAATAGTCCTAAGAAAATTGTGACTGATATGAAGGCTTATCACATTATTAAATTGTCATTCTTCACCTTGCATGATGTACTACTCCAAGTACTGACTGCGGCTAATTCAAATGTTCTTTAGCTTAACTATAGGTTCAATTAAAATGCATAAACAAAGAGTGAGTAAATATAACCATAGAGTACCTTCAGTGTGATAAAGAAGATGGTTACTGAACTAACCTTGACAACACCTTGGCACATAATCAGATACTCCATCTCCTAATTCAAATGCATCATATATTCCTAAAATTCAATGATTATTGAAAAGTGAACGGTTGCAATGGCTCTTGAGCAAACACATTTGTACTTTGAACATATATTCTATGGAGAACTAAGGAGGTTAATGGCATCTGCTATATTGAATCCATTCTATAAACACCAAGTGGTGTTGTGCTGATTCGCGAGGAAACCAAAATGAAGACAATGGTGATGGAAATAATATTTGGGTAGTTAAGGACACCATACTGCTATTTCTACCAAATGGAAATAAGAAAAATGTACAACAAAATAGGAAATGAGCAACGATCCGTACCATCCCTAAGAAGTTTCTTATCTACAGTGTTTTCATGTCATTGACCGACCTCGGAAGGAAGAAAAAATGGCTAGATATAAATTTACAAAAAGAAATTTCGAAATGAATGGGCATGCGAAAATAGTAAACAAGCATATATAGAAACCTTAATTACCTGGACACCCAAACCGGTTGTTTAGAGCAGAAACAAAGTGAAAGGCGCGAAGCCTGAAAACGATTATGAACTCTTTGACGTGTTCCTTGCTGCACTATTCATAACACAAATATATTAATCTTTGTGTGATGGAAGGGTCAGAACATTATCTACTATATCTATCTACTCCTATTTATCTTACATGATCGAAGGGTGAGATCACCTTCTAGCCCTATCTAAATTCAGTACCGCAAAAATGAATATATAGATATGTACCTAAAAGTGAGTTAGCATTTGATGAACTGTAAATTAAAAACTTCAGTCGACCGTGGTGGCCGCAGCGACGCTTTGCCTCGATCTACACATCAGCAGCGATTTGCCTCTCTCAGTTGTGTGCTAAAAGTCCCCATCTGAAGAGACACATACAAATGAGCTGAGCACAAAGTGGTACACATTAACCATCAGACAAGATCAACAGGGCAGTGTGCAACGATGTTATTCTCTGCATCCACCATCATGTCACAGCAGATCATAGAGGGTTACCGAGGGATTTACCCGATTTAGGCGAGGAAGAGGCTGTCACCACCACCATGGTAGCGGCTTGGTGAACTCGGCACCGCGGTTGGAGCCGAAAAGATTATCATCAAGGTAGTAAAAGATGAACCCGAGACAGACCGCCTGACCCGAAGCCGACAACCGCACGCAGAGGCATGGAGTCCCGGGGCATGCGCCGGCAGCGTGCGCGAGGAAGCCGCACATGAGGCGAGTCGGGGCAGCCGGGCAGGGGCACCAAGGCGACAGCGGCATGCTGAAGGAGGCACAGGTCGGAGTAAGCACGCGTGGGGCGGCCGGGCGGGTCGCCTGCGGCCGGACCGCCGGTCGCACTCGCGGCGGATCGACCGGATCCCGTGCGGTCGGCCGGCAGCGCGCGGTCGCCATGGATCGATAGGGATTTCCGCCGCCGGCCGATTCGCGTGCGGTCGGGCCGCTGCTCGAATCGAACTCGCGCTCGATCGATCCGAACGCGTGCGGCCGGTCCGCACGGCGCCCTCGTGGTGGATCGATCCGCTCTCCGCTGGCCTCGTCGTCTGATTGACTTCGATCCGGTCCCGTTCAGTCGCCCGTCCGCTCGCCTCCTCCTCGCCGCTCGCCGCTGCGTTGACCAGCGCGTAAGCGGTGCGCGAAGCAGTCAAGTTGCTGGGCTTTGCCCGTATTGGCCCCAAATGCACCAGGAAACGCCAACATCCGGCACAGGAGCAGCCCACGCGGGTGAAGAGAACCATTTGACGGACAAGAATGCTCAGAAGGAGGATCGGACGGTGACAAATGGAAGAGGAGGGCAGAGTGTTTGAGAGACTTCGTAGGTGTTGCGGTTGTAATGTCCCTAATTAGCCAATTAGAGTTCATGTGAGCAGAACTAAACCGTTTCTCATGCTGTGTGGCAACTGACTTGAGATAAATCCTGAAATTTTCACCCATATAAAATTAATGAACATATAGAAAACAAGATGGGTACAATAACCACGCCATAGACACGTCGGATGCATCATGTGCACACGGCTATCACTGTTCTTTCCAGGATGTGTGGACACTACAATTTCCTCAAATGCATCAACATCACCAAGTACAATAATGCGACGGTAGGGACTACGATCATCCTAATTCAGGATCCATCCAGGGAACCAACCTCCTGGTCATGGCTATTGCCAAGTGTCACGCCATTTAGCTCGTGCCACGTCAGATGTTCCTTTTTTCTATTTGTTGCGACACGTGGATCGACATTCTAAGGTCGACGATGTGTCTTAAATGATTGCTATATAGGTTTGATGCTGACATGGCTATAGGTGGACGTGGCAAAGACCGGTGCAACAAATAAATGTTAAGAAAATTTTAAATTAAAATGTTCAGAATAATTTGAATTTTTTAATAAACTATAAATATTTTGTTTTATATTCTGAGAAAGTTTCAAGCCATTTACATGTATGGCTTGGGATTACAAAGCATTCTGAGATTATATACATAAAAAATTGTTTACTCACAAACTGTACATAAAAATTAGTTGAAGCTTGCACATAATTCAAAACGAAACCTTTATGATTTATCAGATATTTTCAAACATTTCTGAACACGTTAAATTATTTATTTTAAAAGCTTTATCAATGTGGTACATCATAAATGGATGGCTGATAAAGTGGGTATGTCACCGTGAGACTTGGTCTATAATCAGCAGTAGCTGCCTAGCTGGTTCTTCCAGATTCATCATTATTAGCCGATATGAACTTAGCATATATAATCGTAGTATTATTTTTTAGGTAGAGTTTCCTAATTGCACTAGCCGATTAGAGTTCATGTGATCGGTACTTCTCCGCCTGTGTGGCGACTGACTTAAGATCAATACCGTACTATTCACCAACATCAGATTAATGGACATTTACTAGCAAAAGAGACGGGTCCGAAAACCGCGACATAGACGTCGGATGCATCATCCGTGCGTGACTGTCACTATCATTGGGAGGATGTGTGGACACTACGGCTTACTCAAATTCATCAACATCACCAAGTACAATAATGCGAAGGTAGGGGACTACAACCATTGAAATCCTACGATCCATCCGGTGAACCAAACTCCTGGTCATGGCTATCGCCATGTGTCACGCGATTTACTCGTGCCATGTCAGGTGTTCTTTTCTTTTTCCTCTTTGTTGTGGACACGTACGTGGATTAAAATTATAAGGCCGACAATGTGTTTTACATGACCGCTCGATGGTTTGATGCTGACATGGCCGCCAGTGGCAGGTGGCGAAGCTCGGTGCAACACTACTAGCGGTGGTATGGAATGCACGACAGGTGAATTTACGGCCACGATGAAGTGGATCGGCCACTAAAAATGGACACTGCTATTGTAACCTCGGACGATGTTGACATGGCATTGTGATCGATGTGACTCCACAAGACACCAGAACCCCACTACATGTGTTTAAAAAAGTAACCATAGGTTGATCGAAAAGCCGTCGGCAAACATTTTGCGATCGGCTTAGCGGATCGCATACCGAGTTATCGGTTTACAGGCTCATATGTGAGTGCCACTTCATTTGCCGAGTGTTTTTGTTACACGTGGGACCCACAAATAATTCAGCGAACCGAAACCGATCGTTCTCTCGGACGCATATGCAAGCCGGTCCCACCTCAGACTCTTCTCTTACCCTTGTGGTGGTATATACACAGCGTCTCACAAAAACTAAAGCTCTTTGCTCAATCACTATCAAACCTAAACCAATCTATGGATGGATGGATGGAGGGAAGATGGTTGTGTAGGTGGTTAAGCAACGATGCCAGTTGGCAGGAGCTACCGTTTGGACAATCGGACGTGACAACCGCATCCTCCCGTACGTGTACTCCTGTCCAGTCCACTTGGGCACACAGCACGCCACATGCATGAAGCAGGCAGGCAGGGAGGAGTGCTGGCTTGCTCCATCCAAACGTTGCTGACTCACCATTGTCGGAGAGATGATATATGATCGATCGTTCTAGAGAGATCCAACTGACAATGGCCGGAGCCAATCGATCTGCAATGAAGCTGCAACAAGGTGTGTAGCTTGAGATCGAACGGGCTAGTACATGTCTTTCATGCTGCATACTTAGTTATAATTCAAGCACATGCTTTCCAGAGTGTTCATGCGACTGATGATGATTGCCTTTGCCTGATTGTTTGTTTTGTTGAACTCGAGACTGGGCATAAGGCCACGATGGCTGATGGTACGATCCCAGAGAGAAAATTGCGTAGCAAAAATTGGGGTTAGGATTTTAAAAAACCATCAAGATGTGAATTTTTCGCAAAATACAACCACTGTTCAGTAATAGCGTAGCAAAAATACTTTGCGCGTTCTAATTGATTTTCTGACCGGTGGAGCCCACATTCAGGCTGACATAGCACCACATTACACTCGTCTGGATTACATAGCCTACCATACAAGCGGGATCCTCTTTTGTGTGCCAACCAAACTAAACCAAACCAAAGCCATAGATGGAACATGGATAAGCAATGTCAGATGGCATAGTAGCGTTTTGGTCACACTTGGATCATATCACTACAGAAACTCCTGTGTCTTCTCACTCAACCAACCATAGCAGCGTAGGGCACCTGCTCCATGAATTGGTTCTCCGGCCACGAGGTGCTGACTCATCAGTGTCGGAGAGACGGACAGAGGGGACACCCATCTGGAGGTACCCAAGCCAATCAATCAGCCAAGCAAGAAGCTCCCGAGAGATTGGTTGGAAGCGTACTGCTCCTCCTACTGCGTTAGTTATAGATTCAGCTTCACATGATCGGAAGAACAAACAGTATAATAACTAGGTGAACGAGGATCAAACAATAAGATGGATGGTGTAAATTTCGTGAACCAAATCGAGAAGAAGCTAGAATAATGCAGATCATATGCCAAATCTAGAGGCCCAGATCGATCGATTGATCCGAACTTGTTGTGGGAACTGAAACGATCCATCTCCTGGCTGTGGCTCTGTCCACGTGTACGTTGCTCCACCTGGCAGGGTGGAGGGTGCCATGTCAGGTAGAGTACACGATTAGTTAACGTGTGATTTTGCTCTTCTCATTAGTTTTTCTTCTCCGGGATCGTGGAGTTGAGCTAGTCAGCAGAGGAATGCACCATGCAGTGAACCTGCACTGCAGAGAGGTGAGCTCCACTCTACTGAGCATTTGGTTCACTGACTGACGGATCGACAGATTGATGCTGACATGGCGGTGCGACACGTGGCAAGACATCAGGGGCCTCACCGGCGAGCAGCTAGCTGGAGTCAGCAACGACACGTCGGCGTGGTTGCGACTTGCGAGGCTGGCGGAGCACGCGAGCTTGGTCAATTGCTTCATGCTGACGAGGCATTGTGCATGCGACAGGTGGCACAGATGAGAGAACGAGAGTAACTTGCACGCTGGCTAGCTCAGCTGTCACCATGGATCAGCTCAACGCGTGATGACACTACTAGCCCACCGCGAGCGAGGCTGACCAGTTCTGCACTTTAACTCCTTTGGCTACTTGATGTGCCCCTCAGTGCCGTACACGTTCTCTAGAGTCTAGACAACAAGCCAGAGCTCCACGTCGTTCTTTCATGAATGAAAATTGAATTTTACACTGGAAAATTTTCATCTGCATTTTTTGGGGGTGTAATTCGGAGTCTTGCTAGTTTTCCTAAGAACCAATGATCATTTGGATACCCAAATCATCGAGGATCAAATCATAAATACAACATCTATGGATTATTCTGTGTTAGTGGAGGCAATGTTTCGGTCTCGCGAGGTATCATGCTGGCTTCTACGATCTTCAAGCTCAGCAACAGCGGCCTTGGACAAGGGTTCCTCGAGGACGTGGCGTTTCTCAAAAAAATAATCCAAAAAATAGACAGCCAAGTGTAGTTAGTTCCTGTACCCAGAATTCTTTTCACTCGGCATGTGGCGGCTGAATTAAAATCTAGATTGAACATTTCACAAACAGCGGCCTTGGCAATGTTTCGGTCTCGCGAGGTATCATGCTGGCTTCTACGATCTTCAAGCTCAGCAACAGCGGCCTTGGACAAGGGTTCCTCGAGGACGTGGCGTTTCTCAAAAAATAATCCAAAAAATAGACAGCCAAGTGTAGTTAGTTCCTGTACCCAGAATTCTTTTCACTCGGCATGTGGCGGCTGAATTAAAATCTAGATTGAACATTTCACAAACATTGAATTGATGAATAATGGCAAGAGGGATGGGTCTGGGGCCACGCTGCAGATAGGCTGGATGCATCGTGCATTCATGAATGTGTGAGTGTCAATATCCTGGGAGCTGCGATGTTGACACAATAGCTTATTACAGATTCATCAATATCAACAAGTACAATAATTCTGCGGTGGGGACTTCAGTCGGACTCAATTCAAGTCATCAAATTTAGGAAAAGCCAACTCCTGGTCATGGCTATCTCGAAGTGTGAGCCATCTGGTTCATGCCACGTTAGGTGTTATGTTTCTCATTTTGTCGCGGGCACGTCGACACTATAGGCTCGACAGCTGACTCAGGCTATCTAAATCCAGGGATCACAACTCTTGGTCATGGGCTCATGGCTATTTCCAAGTGTCGTTCATCTGGTTCATGCCATGTTAGGTGTTCTTTTTTTCCTTTTTCACGGGCACGTCAACATTGTAAGCTCGACGACGATTATATTAATGGATTTCTCCATGGTTCGAAGGTGACTTGCTTATGACAACACATGCCCACAATATGGGTCGACATGTCAATGCGCACTTCTCTACATCTATCGACTGTTTGCATTTGGAAATTTATAAGTGGGAGATTTAACATTCCTTTTCGTAAAGAAAAAAAACACTCCTCTACATTTGGCACCAAAGTTGCTCAAAAAGAACTCGACACGTAATAAGATGCAGGGTGATAGGAGAAAGAAAATGTGAGTTTCAGCTCTATGGAATAAAAATTGTCATTGTCACACGAGCACTTCAGAATTTGGACGTAGTTCAAAACCGAACTAATTCACACCAAAATGTTAATATTGTAAAAATGCACTAGACGTGTGAATGCTAGCTCGAAAATCCCTCTTTCTCCAATATATAAAGCGTATCAATCTTGTCCTAGATAAATATATTAGACCTTAATTTGACCAATTTTATACAAAAAGTAAGCAACACCTACACTACCAAAAATTCACTTTGGCTCCCAGGAGCATATGCTCCCTTTACCGAAAAAACATATTTTGAAATGTCGAAAAAATTCGAAAAAAATCCTGAGCATATTGTGTGCATGTACAGTTTCACGAGAAACCGGCATTTTTTATGACTTGTATTAAAAAGACAAAAAGATGTCACATGAAAATGCTTATTTTAGCACCAAATTTTGTCTTTTGTATATAGACCACAAAAAATGTCGGTTTTTCGTCAAACAACTTTGTGAGCACAAAGGATGTAAAGATATAGACACGGACATTTTTTTGAATTTTTTAACATTCCAAAATGAGTTTAAATGTGTTTTAAATATAGGGTGCATTTCCTTCCGGGAGCCAAAACGCTGCTCTCACTACACTACCAAATTAATATAATTATCCATCTAGCTTAAACTATGTTCTCGTAATGTGTTTATTCCATATTGTATATGTTGATGTCTTTTCCGTAAAAATGATCAAATTTTAAAAGTTTGACTCAGAACAAAAATTATACACTCTTATTTTGAAATTTAATTTGAAAAGCGGCGAGTGGAACGAACAAGCAAACTAAAACATAGAACCTACTAGCTTCCTCCGAGAAGATAGATCCTACAATTCCACAAATAATTTAGTGAACCGAAACCGATGGCCTTCTCGGGCTCGTACGCTGTCAACATATGCACCACGTAGGAGTGGTCCCACCTTACACTCCTCCTACTCTTTTCATGGTTTAACCAGCCTCTCCTACAATGTAAAGCCTCTTTTTTTGCGTTCTACCAAAACAAAAACAAACCAATGACCAACGATCGAGGATGAACGGATATTAGGGATGCAAAAATGGGACCCACTTGTCCCACTTATTTTTCATTTTGCACATGTCTAGTATAAAATTTTGGACCAAATTTTTATACTACGCATGTACAAAATAGAGAATAAGTGGGACAATTGAGTCCCATTTTCGCATCCTTAAGGGATATGTGTGGTTAAGCATTTTGTACATGTCTAGTATAAAATTTTGGATCAAACTTTTATACTAAGCATGTATAAATGGAGAATAAATAGGACAATTGAGTCCCGTTACTAGATATGTGTGGTTAAGCAATGGCAGGCATGGCAGCGTTTTGGTCACGGCGTGGATAATGTCATTACAAGTACCGGATATGACACTGCAGCAACTCCTGCAGTCCTGTGTCCTGTCACTCAGCCAGCCATGGGCTCTCGTTTCTGGCAGCGTAGGGTACTTACTCCACTAATTGGTTATCCGGTGCTGATTCATTTGTGTCGTAGAGGCCCAGAGTGAGACCCATCGACGTACCCAAGCCAATTAATCAGCCAAGCAAGAAGCTCTAGAGAGATCGATCGGCAGCTAGTAGTACTGGTCCTCCTACCACGTTAGTTGTAGCTTCACCTTAATATGATCGAGCAATAATATGATCACCGCCAATGTAGAGGTATCCATTTCCTGGCTGTGACCTGTCCACGTGTACGTCGCTCGACCTGGCGGAGTGGCGGGGTCCCATACTCTCATGTCAAGTACGTGTTTAACTAACGTGCGATTTTGATGTTCTTCGTCTACATGTCACGTCCGTGGAGTCGAGTGCGTTGGTCGAGCAATGCATCGTGCACTGAAGAGACACGAGCTCGACACTCCATGGATAATGGATTACACCACCCGACGGACGGATGGATGGTGAGTTGATGACATGGACGTGTGACACATGGCAACACAACGGGGAATTCACCTGCGGGCAGCTAATAGCTAGAGTCAGCATTCAACAACGACTCACCGGTAAGGTTCTGAGGTCGAAATCTCAACCAAAAAAAAAGGTTCTGAGGTCTTCGGTGCATGCCGCTTTGTCAATTGCTTTTTTTTTAGACGAACAGGCCGAGGCCCTACTTTATATAGAAAGCACAATGTTCTTACAAACACAACCTGGGATCCACCAGTTTACGATAGAGAGCACACACGCTCCAGAACACCACCACACAAACCAAAGGCAGGTCTAAACTCCTCAACCCCACAAACTCCCTACACACAGATAAACTAAGGACAGAAAAGAAAAAAAAAGCCACAAGCTTCATCTCCGGTTTCTCCTGCTGTTGAGTGGTCTCATATTCCTCTTCACTTCTTCAATAGCCCAGTCGATCCCCAGCTGCAGTCGATCCTCCCAAAGTGGACGCCATGACTGAAGAAAGAAAATGATTCGGAAAACTGCGTCAGTAGGCTTCTTCAGTACTTTCCCTTCAAAAATGAGCCTATTCCGAATGGTCCAGAGAGACCACAAAGTCGCCGCAACTCCCACCCAAATGAAATCAAAACAGTTTTTTCCCCCATGCCTCACCAAAGAAACAATATCAGAAATAGATTGTGGGGCATCAGGCCTATCCACAGCATTTTTAATGACAAGCCAAACGAACTGCGCCACCGGACATATGAATAAGAGATGATCAATCGACTCCACACAGTCGCATAACGGACATTTTCCATTCGTAGGTCCTTTACGCGCCAGTATTTGCTCCCTAGTTGGTAGCCTATCCTGTATCACCTGCCAGAGAAAGATACGAATCTTCATCGGCACCTTCAGCTTCCATACTTTTTGTAACTGCACATCCGAGACTCCCTGGAATGCTAACCAACGATACATGGACTTGGTAGTGTAAACCCTTTTATGTTCAAACATCCAATTAACCTTGTCTTCTTCTTCAGATAGAAAAACCTCTTGTATCAACCCCAACATAGACTCCCAAGCATCCATTTCCTCTCCCCCAAACGATCTTCTAAAACGAATGTCCCACGAGTGAGACAGAGCATCATAGTTATCAGCCACCGACGCCTTAGAATTAGTAGCCGCCCAGAAAAGAGAGGGGAAGGCATGTTTGAGAGGCACTTGCCCAACCCAGACATCCTCCCAAAAGGGTGTCTTCTTGCCATTACCCACCATATGCCTAGCCCCCCACAGGAACCATTTCTTAATCTTCTGAAGCCCATTCCAAAATTGAGACCCTCTTGTTTCGTTCATCAAAATTGACTCCCCTTTCTTCAAGTACTTATTCATCAAGATTTGCTTCCAAGGTGCCTTTGGATCTCCATTAAACAGTTTCCAAATCCATTTCACCAACAGAGCAATATTCATATGTCTACAATTGATCAACCCAGGCCTCCATAGTCTTTAGGTCTACAAACCGACTCCCACTTCATCATATGGTACTTAAAACCCTGCTGACATCCTTCCCAATAGAATCTCCCTCTCACCCTGTCCATTTCCAGATGAACTCCTTCCCCAATATAATAAAAGCCCATACTAAACATGGCGATATTATCCAGACAAGAATTTGACAAAGTTAGTCTTGCCGTAGATGACATATGTTTTCCTTGCCAAGGGTCCGTTCTGTTGGTCAGTTTCTCCACTAAAAACATGAACTGATCAAAGGTTAGCTTATGATCCCCGATTGGTAAGCCTAAGTAGTGCATCGGCAGCTCCCCTAATTTACAATTGAACAAATTAGCAATTCTCTCTTGCTCCTCTTTTTCCACTCCCAACACAAAGACCTCACTTTTATGATAATTAATCTTCATCCCTGACATGTTTTCAAAGCAATACAGCAGAAATTTCAGATGTAGAATGTTGTTGTCAGAGTTTTCAAGTAAGATCACAGTATCATCAGCATACTGTAGTAAATTGACTCCCCCTTCTACTAAGTAAGGAACCACTCCAGAAATATGCCCAGCTCTCCTAGCAGATTCAACCGTAGCTGCCAAAGCATCCACCACAAAGTCAAATAAAAGAGGAGAAAGCGGATCCCCCTGGCGCACTCCCCTCGAAGTAGCAAAGTAAGGACCCTGTTCACCGTTAATATTAATTGCCAGATGCCCATGTTTCGCTGTCTGCCTTACCAACCTGATCCACTGTTCCGAAAACCCTTTCCTAACCAAAACTTCCTATAAAAACCCCCAATCCACTCTATCATATGCCTTCTCGAAGTCCAGCTTCAAAACTATTGCCGTTTTCTTTTGATTCCTTATCTCATGCAGGACTTCATGAACCACCAAAACCCCTTCCAAAATATTCCTCCCTTTAATGAAACCTGTCTGACAAGGACTGATGACAGCATGCGCCACCGGCGCCAATCTGCTAGCCAAAATCTTCGTCACAATTCGCAGAATCACATTCCGAACCGCAATGGGTCTGAATTGTTTTATATTAGTAGCTCCTTTCACTTTTGGGACCAGTGTTAACACTCCATAATTTATTCTCCCTAACTCCCCTTTACCCGTAAACAAGTCTTCCAAAATCCCCAAGATCTGAAATTTCAAAAGCCCCCAGCACTTCTTAAAAAATAGGACTGGGTAACCATCAGGCCCCGGCGCCGAATGCCCCTTCATTGATTTTAAAGTTTCAGCAATTTCTTGTAGAGTCACTCTCCTAGTTAGGAGATCATTATCTTCCATTGCAACCAGTTGATCCCCTTCCCAGATTTGCTGGTCCAACCCCATACCTCCTCTCGGTTCCCTCCTAAATAAACTTTTATAGAACTCATAGATATGCCTCTCTATGTCCTCCTTTCGAGTGAGAATCCCTTGAACAGATTCCAAATTTACTATCTGTCCTTTCCTCCTTCTGCCATTCGCTTTAGCATGAAAATACGCAGTGTTCGCGTCTCCCTCTCTTAGCCATTGCACATGACCTCTTTGAGCCCAGTAAATCTCTTCTATATCAAAAATGTTTACAATATCCCTTTCCAATTTATATCTCAAAGCCCATTTCTCTTCCGAGAGCCCTCTTATGTCAGCCTCCTCATCAATCTGTTTTATCTGCTCAAGGAGTCTCCCTTTTACTTGTTTCAGTTCCTTCTTCCAATTAGCACTCCACCCTTTCAAGCTTCTCCTAAGTCCCTGGAGCAAAAATTCCAGCAGTCCACGGCAGACCCATCTCCACTATAGTTCAAAAGTAAATTCATCCATTTTTTTCTAACAAACTCCGCAAAACCCTCATCAGAAAACCATTGCTTCTCGAGGTAAAACCGGTACGATTTCTTGACAGTCACATCTCCTGAAGATATAAGCAGGGGTGAGTGATCTGAGCCAAGTCTTGTCTCGATCCTTGCCAAACTCAACGGAAACAAAACCTCCCATTCAGCCGACATCAACACTCTGTCAAGTAGAGACATAGTGGGGTTTAGCTGATTATTAGACCAGGTGTATCTTCCTCCCGCAGCTCTCAACTCTCGCAACTGGTGATGCGCAATGAAGTCATTAAAGAAGCCCATCAAGTTGAAATCAAGCCGATTGTTATTCTAATCAGCCGCCTCCCGAATGAGATTGAAATCCCCCGCAATCATAAAGGGGTATGCAGTCCTGCAAATTTTAGTATCTAAGTCCCTCAAGAACTCCTCTGTATGAGCATGATTAGCTGGTCCATACACCACAATACACTCCCAAATGACCTCCTTTAAGCGATGTTTTAAAGTTAAACTCACATAAAATTCTCCTGTCTCTTTCGCCAGGATTTCAAAAACATCCACATCAGCTCCCAACAAGATTCCTCCCGAATGCCCTCTTGCAGCCAGCCAATGCCAGTCAAACACTTTCCCCCCTGTCAGCCCATCGAGTTCTTCTTTAGAAAAATCCCGTCGAATAGTCTCTTGAAGCCCAATTATGTTAATTGGCTCCATCCTCATAAAATTCTTCAGTTGCCTCCTTCTGTTTTTACTCCCAAAACCCCTCATGTTCCAAATAAAGGCAAAGAAATCAAGCGTCGTGAAGTATTTTTTGTATTTTTTCTCCCCCCTTTCAGCCGTTGTTTCTTCTTCTCCGGACTCCCTATTGCCACCACACTCCCTTGATCAAGTAAAGCTGCTTTCATTTTGCTGCGAGTTATTCTGGCTTCAATCAGCCTCTGATTGTTTTCAGACTCTTTCTCCCCTCCAGTCACACTCCCCTCTGTTTTTCCTCCCAGCTGCTCCTCCTGTTCTGCCTTCTTTCTCGCCTCCAATTCTTTCTGAACCTTAAAGTTTGCCTCAGCTAATTTGGCCTGCACTAACTCATGCGCTTGCAACAAAGATATTTGTTGTATATTTGAACCATTTGCAGGATTAAAAGTAATTTTACTATCTACAGCAATTTTCTCCAAATACTCCGGCGAAACAGAATTAAGAATAGCAAAATTTAAGTTCGGTTTATCCATACATGTCTGATTTTTCTTGGCAGTCAACATGATGGCCTTCTCCTCCATTGTCATGCCCGAGATACCCGCCCTTGGACTCTTTCTCACTGCTTGAACCGGGATCGTTTTGCTTCTTTTATTCCCTTGTGACGCGCCACAATCCATTGATCCTTATCTGACTCCTCTCCATCATCATCATCTGACTCCCCACTATCTCCTCCTATCCCATTTTCTTTATCAAAGACATCCTCCTCCTGAGTAGAATTAGGAACTTCAGTCTCAGGTAATTCCTCATTGATGTCTCCTCCCATTGACTGTACTTTTAATTGGGATGAATTCCAGGATGTCAGTTCCCTCTCATTATCATCCACAACAACTTCCTGGTTAGTCATCATTTCCAGTTGCCCAGCAGAGGTAGGTACCACAGGATTGTCCAAGTTAGCAGTAGGCCGGTCATCTGTCAGTGTACCCCCCATCACCACATCTTGAGAAGACTGTTTTGCTATCTGCATATCTGTCATTGCCTCCCAATAACCATTAACTCCTCCCTCAGGCTCTACACACACCTGGTCCGGAGAGAAACAAGACACATACACCTCCCCCATCAGAACCTGTTTCCCTCCAGCACCACTGTTGGATTTATGTCCAGAACCAGAGCTTTTAGCCTTATTCTCCAACCTTTTTTCATCCCAATCCTCCCCTAAACTTTCTTCCGATGAGAAATCATCCTTTTCCTTATCCTTATCATGGTCTTCAGGCTTTTTAGGATCAGGTTTACCAGACTCCCCTCTATCCCATATCACTCCCTCAGCCTCAATACGAAACTTAAAACCAGTAGAATTCAGGAAAATCTCTATCCTCCCTTTAAGCTTCTTCGGATCCCTGCAGTCCACTTTAATCCTGATGGGTCCTTTCCCAGTTAAAGAAGGCATGTCGATCATTTTCGGGCGCCCAAAAGTCCTTGCAATTTCTTTCATCGACCCATCATCCCTAGCATGAGTTGGAACATCAAATACCTTCACACATACAGTTGACAACATGGAACTAGCACCAGGTTCGAGAGCAGACTCTTTCAAAGTAATCTTCATTTTTGATAGAGCTAGTTCAATAATATCCCCACTCCTCGTACAAATTCGTAAGGCAGACTTGGAGGGGAACACTACAAAGTAGTCCGAGTCACTAATCGGTTTAGCCTCCCATTTCCAGTTCTCCTCCACCCAATATTTCAACTCAGCTTCAAGAATTTTTGACGAATGGCTCCACTGCACAACAGAGATCACCACACCCGCACCTGATACAGCCTCCTTTGCCTCTGGCACGTCCACTTCCAAAGCATAAAACCCCTGGCCAGGAATCCCATACCCATAAATCTGCAGCTCTTTCTTCTTATGTAATTCAGGGCAGCCTGCAGTCAGATGGCCAGGTTTTTTGCACTGATAACACATCACCTGGTTGGTACAGAATGCTTGATAATGTCCCTCTTCTCCACACTTAAAGCATTTCACCCCTTTGGGCGGAATCTCCCCCCCAGCTCTGTATTCTTGCGGCGGCAAATCATCCCGTCTCCCCGTAAAGGAGAACGGTCCCTGTGCTTATCTCTGTAATCATCCCTTCTCTTGTAGTACTCCCCTCTCCTTTCTCGATCAAAATCCACATCTCTCCCCTGTTGTACTCAAACTCCCCTCTGTAAGCTTGTCCAGACCTGCCATCACTCCCAGACTTCCTGTCAAAATCACGACGGAGCTTCTCCCTCAAATCTTCCTCCCTTCTAAGCTCCTCCCTCCTTCTAAAATCAACTTCCTCTCTGTCATGCTCACGCCCCCTATCCCTCTCAAGAGATCGCTTGCGGTTACCTTCTCTTGATGACCCATGGTAGCCAACTGTCTCCCTTCCTCTATCCATCCTCCCTCCGGTGAACGCTTCAGCAAAGGAAGCAATCAGCGGTGGCGGCGGCGGTCGTCGATGCAAGGTACGAGCTCTGTACCCAAATCGCCGCACGTCTTCAGAGGAAGCTGGGAACCCTAATTCTGGTGACAGGCTACCCTTCGGAATCCAAATCCAACCCCTCTTCTCCTCTCTGTCAAAGCCCTCCCATGCCACAGGACGCTCCCATGGGCCCAAAAAAGCCCAATCCGGCCCACTATCCCTCTGGGCTTCATCATCTCCCCTGCAACTTTCTCACAATGGCGGGAATTCTGAAAGCTTCATGATTTCCTTTTCCTCTCTCCCAATTCCCTTCTCCATTTGCTTGCTCCCCACAGTTTTTCCTTTGAATCCAGACCAACATCCGATCTCAAACATACTCCCCTCCTTCCCAGGCCCCTGTCCAGCTGAACTCCCCACAGACTGCGTTATCGGTGCAAAAGTAGTTAAATCAGACGGACGAATTGGGGTCATAATCGGCGCATTCGCCATTGCCAAATTCCTTAAGGACGGAAGGATCTCATGGCGTACTCCCAAATCCAACTCTCTTCTACCTCCTCGTGTTTCACCCGACACTCTAGCACCCCCAGCGCGACAATTATCCGAAGCCCGATCCATCAAAACCGTGCCATCTGATAACCTCCTTACCGCTTCCTTCTTCAATTCCAGCCCAATCCGGTCCCAATTCCGCTTTATTGGAGACAGCGATTTGGCCCGAGGAACTGCAATCAACTCCTTCGGTCTCCCCGCCGGCGCCGAGGTAGTGATAATCATCGACGGGAATCTGGACCCTCGACCTCCAGGCGCAAACGCAGACCGGGCCGTAGAACGAATCGCCTTCTCCACGAAATCCCCCAATAGAGGACGCAAATCCGAACGCGGTAGAGTCTCCTCTCTCTCAGAATCCGAATCCCGGTCCCAGAATTTACCCCCAATCGGTGGAGTCGTAGCAACATCCACGAGCCCCTGCCGACCTCCGTACGAGACCCGGCCAACTCCATCCCGAGACGGAGATCGCGTCGGCGGAAATCGCCGCACCTCGCCCTGTCGAGAGACGGCTGCCTGGGCCCCACCCCTCTCTACCTCGTCAGGCGGACTCCCGCCGTGTACCCCTCTCACCGGAGACCACTGGCGGCGCGGGGAATCCGGTGCGGCGGCGGCAAACTCGGAGGGCGGGAGAATCGCCTTGCTCTCGCTTACGGGACACTCCATCGTCGTTTTTCCTTTTTGGTTCTCCCTCTCAATTGCTTCATGGTGACGAGGCAGTGTGCATGCGACGAGTGGCAATAATGGAGAGGATGAAAGTAACATCAAGGGCATATTTTTTCCTTCGGTGCAATCCAGAGTCTAGCTAGTTTTTCCTAAGAACCTCTTCCAATTCAGGCCCTCTTCCGTTCCTACAATGCAGTAACAAATGGGTATCGTTTTGATATTAATATATTTCCTTTATCAAAAATGTATTTTTTGCCCCTCTGGTTAATTCTTCCAGCTATAAATGTATAACGGAAAATCTAAACGTAAGGCGCCTGCTATCTGGCTTATTCGTACGCAGCACACACACGCACGCAGAGCCGCGCATCCGCATGTCGCGTACATGAAGACTTGGTCAAACCACACGGGAGCCCTTCGTCAACATGCTAGCAGGAAAAGACCGTGCTCCCTTCCCTGCTCCTCCTCTCCCGTGCTCCTGCCCCCGCCTTCCTCCGGCCGATGCGCCGCCCCCAGCTCCTCGCCTCGCCGCGCCCCGGCCCCTCGAGCTCGCCGTCGCCTCCTCTGCTGGCCCGGCCACCGGCCCGACGCGGACCCTCGAGCTCGTCGTCGCCTCCTCTGCTGGCCCCGGCTGCCGGCCCGACGCGGAGGGCCGCAGCTCCTCGCCGCGCCCCGGCCCCTCGAGCTCACCGTCGCCTCCTTTGCTGGCCCCGGCCGCTGGCCCGAGCTCCTCCGTAGGTCGGCTCCGCCTCCCCGACGAGCCCCACCACGGCCGGGCCCTTCTTCTCCGCCCCGAGCCACCCTGCGCCTCCCCTTCCTCTCCACGGCCGCTCCTCGCCGGCGCCGTCCCCTGCTTCGGCGCCCTGCTCCATCTCCTGCCGTGCCCTCGGTCCTAGCTGCTCCGCCGTGGTGCTTGCTCCTCTGGTCCTCCTCCATTGACCACACGGGCGTCAGGTGCTGTGGTGTGTGTGGTCTGTGATGCTCTGTTGCTACTGTTGTTGTTATGCCCGCGGGAAGTTGGCGCCGCCCGCCACGTGTTCGACGGATTGCCCGCAAGAAGTTGACGTGTGCGTCGTGCGTTTCTTTTCCCGGTGTCCGGTGCCGTGTTGCTGTGCCCGCCCATGTCCGTGTTGCGGTGCATGTCCGTGCGCGCTTCTTCCGGTGTCCGTGTCCGTTTCCCGTGTCCGTGACCGCCGACAAGTCCGACGCCGTGAACCCCGCCACTCGTCGCCAATACTTTCCCTGACGATCGCTGACCGTCGCCAAGTCCACCGATGCCGTGAACCTCGCCCGTACCCGATGTGTCCGTTCCTATGTCCGTGTTTGTCCACCCGTCGAGGTGTTGCTCCGAGTGTGCCCGTGTGCTCCTTCAGGTGTCCATGTTCGCGTGCGCGCTTCTTCCGTGTCCGTGTCCGCTTCCCGTGTCCGTGACCGCCGACAAGTCCGACGCCATGAACCCCGCTGCCGATCTGCCTGGTCCGTGTCTGTTGTTTTGAGCTCAGTACCGATTTAAGCCTCCACAGATGATGTGCTTGTGGTGCCTCTCTCGGTCACTTGTGCTAACTGAAGAATTATTCAGTTGGGTCATTTAGCACTTGCTTGTTTCTGTCATCTCAAAACAGAGAGAGAGTTACCCACCCTGTACTGGTAAAGTTACCCAACCAGTATTGATAAAGTTACCAACCCGTACTGATAAAGTTACCAACCTAATACTTATAAAGTTACACACCCAATACTGATATAGTTGCCCACCTAGTACTGATGGAGTTACCCACCGTGTCATGGTAAAGTTACCAATCTAGTACTAATAAATTTACCCACCCTGTACTGATAAAGTTATCAACCAGTACTGATAAAGTTATCAACCTAATACTTATAAACTTATCCACCCAATACTGATGAAGTTACCCACCCAGTACATATGAAGTTATCCATGTGTTCGTGATATAGTTATCCACCAGGAAATCCATGTAGTTAACATGTCCTCTAAATGATAGTTACGAACGCAATGCCCATCTTTTTTATGTGTAGTTTCACTATGATACCGACAGTTATCATCCTAATACTTATACACGATAAATTTACCATCTCAAAGTGATGTGGTAACTTTAAACCTCGTAAAATTCTACAATAACAACAAAAAAATGGTTCTATTTCAATCCTAAAACTAATCGCTAATATGGTGGGTAACTTACGTATTCAAGTCTGGGTAACTTATATGTTATGAGGGTGGTAACTTTTGGGTCCGTAAAAAAATTGTCGGAACATATCAACATGTGATCTAGTTTCGAAGATCTCGACGCGACTAGTCCTACGGTGAAAACAGATCATAAATCGGATAAACGGTCTGAGCTACAAAACTTTTTGAATTTTCAAAATTTCGCATTTAATGCGTGGTGATGTCAGCAGTTTCGTTTTCTAGTGCAAGCATGAGAGAGGTACCGTACCGGAACTAATCGCTAATATGGTGGGTAACTTATGTATTCAACCCTTGGTAACTTTTATGTTCCGAGGGTGATAACTTTCGGGCAAAAAAAAAAAGTTGTCGGAACATATCAATATGGGATCTAGTTTCGAAGATTTCGACGCGACTAGTTCAACGGTGAAAACAGATTCTCAATCGGATAAACGGTTTGGGCTACAAAACTTTTTAAATTTTTGAATTTCGCATTTAATGCGGGATGACATCAGCAATTTTGTTTTCTAATGCATGCAAGAGTAGTGCATGCAAGAGGTAACGCCATGGTCAGCGGGCATGTGCATGCATGCGTGAGTTTGATGATTAACTATACCGCCTTAGGGTTATGCCAAATGTAAGCACTGATATCAACTCAGTTAACGGAACCTAGCAGAAAATTAAGAGAGCAAACAAAGAGATGGCCTGCGCGAAAGATTGGTCTAAGAAATGACAATAGGATAGATACCGAGGCCGATGGGCCAGCCACACGATCCCTTAAGGCCTTTCTCGAGAACCCACTGCGCCGGCTTCTATCCTTTTTTTTTTTGTAGCAGGGGAAAAACGTCCTAAGAAAAATATTTGGAGCGATCTCACACCACCACCCTGCCAAACTTCAAGCTGGAAGTATAATGCTACAGTGACATGAACGGCTAAAGCAAACCACGTTTCAATTCCAGCTTCGAGTATTTATGCTTGGCTAGTTTGTTCTGCGCTTCACCATTACTCAGAACTGAAATGACAGTAAATTATCAAGTCTAAGTTTCCCACCATCTCTGCAACATGGTGTGTCATTTCACACATATGGACCTCATAGTCATCTCGGGCAAAAGGAGCCAGGAAGATCATGCCAGCCTAGCAAGTAGCGACACAAAGTCCAAGTTCAGTATGGGAGAACAATGAACATAGAACTTAGCCTTGGAACGAACGAACTTAGCCTTGGAACGAACAGCGTCCCAGCTTGCAGCTCTGTCTAGAAGAAGAAAATAAATAAATAAATAAAACAAGGCGAATTCCTTCGGAATCTTCAGTCCACAGCTGCTATGAATCATGCTATGCTGTACCCCAACGGAGGCCATCGACGCCAACGCTGGTGTGTAAGAGCATCTTCATCGGCGCGGCCAATAAAGCGTCCGGCAAAGTTGTCGGACAGGCGTTATTGGGCGTGTCGGCAAGCGTTGCCGCCTATTGGGAGCGCCGCGCCCCACCGGTCGCTCCCAATAGGTTTTCCAGAAGAAAAAAAAAGAGACGGCAAACTAATTTAAACTTAACGCATTTCATTGAGGATCGATAGTTTGTAAAAAATTCGACGAAATTTAAAGTAAACCTAAACTAGTTGCCGGTCCAGTAGCCGTAGAAGGCGTCCCAGTCATGCGCCGCCACCGCGTCGTCGACGTTCCACGCGGCGGCGACCTCCTAATGCGGCGTCTCCTCCTGCGCAGGCTCCTCCTCCTTGACTGCTGCGATAGGCATTGCCGCGGCGGCGGCCTTCTGCGCCTCGTCGTCGTCGTCGACGAGGACGATGTCCAGGTCGATGCAGGACCATCGCTCCGTGAACTCCTTCGACGCCGGCTGGACGGTGTCGAAGGAGAGCTTCTGCGCGAGGGCGAGGTCCCTTTGGTACTTCGC
This sequence comes from Poa pratensis, assembly GCA_947311845.1. Classification (NCBI taxonomy): domain Eukaryota; kingdom Viridiplantae; phylum Streptophyta; class Magnoliopsida; order Poales; family Poaceae; genus Poa; species Poa pratensis. Next base: position 3,982,822 of record CAMZMU010000033.1, on the reverse strand, counting down.
CTCGGCCTCCTGCTCCGTTAGCGCGCGTGGCGCCGTCGCAGGCGCGGAGCGCTTCTTGCCGCGGGACGAGGACGTCCCCGGCTCGAGCTTGACCTTGGCGCGGGACAAGGACGTCCCCGGCTCGAGCTTGACCTGGGGTGCGTTCGTCGGCGGCAGCGGTCCAAAGTCACGGATGGTGACGCCGCTGTTCCTGGGCGGCGGCGCCGACCATCTAGACTCGGCCTTGACCTTGACCTTGATCTTCATGCCGTTGTTCATGATTGGCGGCGGCTCCACCTTCACGGAGCGCGGGGTCGTCGGCGTCATTGACCACGCGCTCGAGGAGGACGACGAGCTCGACGGCATCTGCCAGAGCTCGCGGGAGCGGTCGATGGGGGGCGGCGTAGCCGTGCTCCCGCATCACGGTGTAGAAGTTGCGGCCCTCCCACCAACGTCGCCTTCACACGGCGTTGTGCTGGTACGGCCGCTCCGTCCCTCGTGGTCGTCCAGCGCCGCGTCGCGCTGCGCCTCCAGCATCGCCCGTCAGTTTGGGCTGTTGACGGCGTACGCCGGATCCGCCCGCTGCTCCGGCGGCAGCTCCTGGCGGCGCAGGCGGACGAGATCGCGGAAGCGCTTCCCCGTCGGCAGGGGCGGCACGACGTAGCCAAGCGCGCTCATCTGCCAGTTGCCGCCGCTGGGGAGGCGCATCCCCGGCGGCGCGGGGATGTGGTGGCGGTGGAAGAACGCCGCATCGTCCTTCCGGAGGCACGTCTTCACGGCGCCGCTGCCGGACGCTTGGCCGTTGTGTGCCATGGTCACCGGGGAGAGGAAAGAGTGCGGCGGGGAATGAGGGAGAGCGGAGTGCGGCGGTAGAGGTGAGCGGCACGGTCTTTATAAAGGCGGGGGAGAGGAAGAGCGCGCGAACGCGGCGCGGGAACGCGCCCCATTTACTCCGGCGCCGGTTCCCGAGGCGACGTAACTCCGGCGACGCGCGTCGGGGAAGACGAGGCCAATGCGTCACTCGCGTCAGAAAAAACCGCTCAAGTCGCAGTAAATTAAGCTGACCGGCCGTTGTGCGGCTGACGCGTCGGGCCCGGTTGCCGCGGTTGCCGGCGCGCCCGGTTGCGTTCCCAGAACCTGGGCACGAAGCGGGGTTGCCGGATGCTGTATTGGGGCGCGCCGGCAACTTTTTTGCTATTGGGCGCGTCACTGGGGGTAATTTGCTGCCGGCGCGCCCAAAACGTCTATTGGGAGCAGAATTGGGCGCGCCGGTGGAGATGCTCTAAGGGCATGGCCAGCGGTATGCCTCAAAGCTACTGCCCCAGGGTCCATGTAGGTTCGGATGTCAAGGTGGAAGAAAAGCAGTGGTTTGCAGAGCGCAGGTGTGGCCTGCAAAGGAGTCAGGATCTTCATCTATAGAAAGGAGAAAAGCAGGAGGGAGAGGTGAAAAGCAGGAGGGAGATGAGAGCAACCTGGGCCACCATGTGTGTCATGCTCGCATCACAAGGCTACAGCTGCGTTGGGCAGCAGGAAACCGGACGGTGGCCTCACGAGCTTTGCCTTTTGCTGATCTGGATTTGCTGGAACCACCGTTTGTCGACGCCCTGATGCTTGTAAAATGCATACATGAACTTTACATTTTATTACATGTTATTCCATGTTATTTGCATCATATAAGAGTTATATTCATGATTTATATTGAGTTTTGGGGATAATTAACAACTTCCCCATTTTTCTGGAATTAACCCTGCGCTGTCAGAAAACCCCTTTTTCTATATTTTGTTGTTTCAGGGACCCAAACGACGTCCAAATGACCTGAGATTTTACGGGGATCACTTTTTTGGAAGGAACGAAACGTAGGCGCAAAGGAATCGAAGAAACGGAGATCAGAAGGCCGAAAGGGGTGGGCCCACACGGCCAGATTCCCTGACCGCGTGGGACCCACCAAAATGGCCATCGGGCCTCCGTTGCCATCGATCTTTCTTCCCGAAGCTTCGTCTTGATCTAAAAACGACTATATATAGACCCCCCCAGGGCTTTCGCGAAAGGGAGCGCCGCCGAAACACAGAAACCACGAAACAGAGACCTGGAGCTGAAGATTGGAGGGGGAAAACTCCGGCAGGCACTGCCGATGTGTCTCCTTCCCCTCCAACAACATCTCCACTGACACCATGATGAAGAGGGAGTAGTCCACCTCTGGACTATGGGTTTGTGGAAGTAACTTATGTATCTCTCCTCTCTATGAGCTTCACTAATTAGTACCGTATGAGCTTCTGAACATGATTACGGTCATCTATGTAATTCCTTTGTGGTGGATCTTTATTATGAGTTAATACATGTTTGAGATTGCAATGGTTTTGTTTCAGTTATGAAAGTAGATGCATATTATGTACCCCGTTCTTATTTACTTGTCATGATCAAGCATGTTTATGAGAGCATGTGAGGGGAACGTGTGCATTAGTTGGAGTAACGGGGGTGGCTAGTGCAGTGAACGTGAGAGAAAGTTCTGCGATCCACTTGGGTTTTCTACCTTACTTTGTTGCCTCACTAGGGATAAATAAAAATACCATGCTACCGGAGAGTGGATGTGACCTTGGCCACTATCTCCATGACTAGATCTAGCATGTTCTTATTTTAACTTCATGTCATTGAACTTATTGCTATGCTCTGATTTATCTTAATTACTAAGGTGTTATGATTTAGTTCGCATCTTGGTGGAGCATAAGAGAGAGAACAAATTATACTTGAGATCTCTATGTTAGGACGTGAACCATGTATTGCCATCTTACATGTTAATTTTAGTGTTCCATTGTCTACCACGTTATCAAGAGAGAGTGCATTTGTGAAACCATGAACCCCGGTCCATTTTTAATCATAAGAAACACCTTTCCAACACTTTTATCACCACTTTTGTTTGCTGCCATTATTAAATCCGAAAATACAAAAACACTTTTACATCTTGCATTCATCATAAAAAACCCAAAAATATCATTTATCATTACTACCATCATCCTTGCATTTTATTTACCATCATTGCATATTTACTACTGTTTGCATATTTATTTTATTATCATTCTCACACCTTGTGCTTGACAACCACTTGGTGAGGTTGAGGGCACAAAACAATTTATTTTGTTGCAGGTTCTCAAGAGAAGGATAAGGAGATAACACCTGAAATACTGGTTCCCCGAGAGTTCGATATTAAACCCTCGAGTCACCCCTCGTGGGGAAAACTGTCTTCCACTACTACATACACTCTGCACTTGGAGTCTCAACCTAACCCATTTACTTTTCACGCAGGTAACTACGTGAAGGGCCATCAAGACGTTTTCTGGCGCCGTTGCCGGGGAACCATAGCTGAAAGGTTTATCCAAGGATCACTCACATCAAGTCAACTTCATCACCACTTGTGTAACAACCTAAGCTTGGGGAGGTTGCACCTACGTGAGCATCATCTTATCCATCTTTACCTACAATCATTTTATTTTGTTTTGTTCTTGTCTTGCATATCATCTTTATATTTCGGTTTGCATATTTATATTCAGTTTTGCATTTTGTGTTGCATTTGTTATTTCGAGTTGCATTAGTGTCATTTTACTTTCAGTTTTGCATAAAAAATTAAAAACACATAAAAACTTGCAATCATGAGTCTTGAAAACAAAAAGAAAGTGAGTCTTCCTTTAAGTTCCATTTCTAGTTTTAAACAACAACCTGGAGAAACATTAAAAGATGCCTGGGTTAGAATTAATAGGATGCACTATGAAGATCCTACACCTTGTGAAGATGAAAAGCTAGATCTTTACTTTTATTATGGAATAGATCCTTGGTATCAAAATGCTTTAGATGGGGCTACAGGTGGAAGTTTTGTCCTGTCAACACCATCCTGTGCGGCCATGACACTTAGAAGATTTTTGGTAACTTTGTTGGTAGAAAGAAAAAGGTAGAGGATACCACAGTAGCACTTGCTTTGTCTAAAGATAAATTCGAAGCTGGTTTAGAGAAACTACCAAATAAAGAGGATTTTGAACAACTAGCATCTGTTTCTAAAAATATTATTCCTAAGATAAATGATGAATTAGTTAATGTCATGCATAAACTAAGATTATGTGAGAAAGAATTTCTTGAAAAAATATTAGTCTCAACAGTATTGAGGAAAAGTTGGTTTGTGTTAGTGATTTATTAAGGAAAAACCCATCATTTAAACATGTGAAGGAAGTTCCTATTAAGAAACAAGTTTGGATTAAAAAAGAGAAAAAGTTGAGGAAGTTAAAATGCTTAGTGAAGTTAAGGAACCATTTGTTGATTTAGAGAAGTGTAGCTTGCATGAATTAATTTCTATCTTACAAAAATTTGCAAGTGATCCTTCTGTTAATATTAACCAGGCTGGTTTTGGTTCCTATATTGCTAATCATGTCTTAAAAGAAAAGATTGCTAGGTACAATCAAGAAGCTATGATACCACCTAAGCTTGGGGATATCTGGATCCCTAAGGTACTAGTAACCATTGGAAAAGAGACACACCATGCATACTTGATCTAGGATCTAGTGTCTCTATATTATCTAAAGAACTATATGAAGTCCTTGAACTTAAAAATATTGAGAAATGCTCTATTGAACTTGCACTTGCTGATGATTCCATTAGACATGCTCTAGGAAAAGTAAGTGATGTTATGGTAGAGTTACACATGACTTTTGTGCCTGTTGATTTTCTAATCATGGACATGGGGAATAAAACCTCTAGTCCTATTATTTTGGGAAGACCTTTTCTTCGTACTACAGGTGCCATTATTGATTCAAAGGAAGGGAATGTGAAGTTTCAGTTTCCACACAAGAAGAGCATGGAACACTTCCCAAGGAAGAGGGACACACCAAGGTTCAAGCTCCCTCATGAGCTACGTCCCCTTTGATTATCAAGTAAGTAAGCCTAGCTATATGGCTATAAAGAAAGCGCTTTACGGGAGGCAACCCGGTTGTTTTTGTTTGAGATTTTCTTTGAGTCCTCTTGCTGTAACAAGAGAGTAGTTTGTTAGTTTTGTTTCTGGGATTTTTAATAAAGAACCAAGTTTTACCTATTTTGGGTTTGAAAAGTTGCTATTCATTTTCGGAGAGTTTTCTGCCTGCACGAAGTCTGTGCACGGTTTGATTTTTCATTTTTTATCTGTAACTCCGATTGAGCTGTAATTTGAACTGTAGCTTCAACTTTTCATCCTCTGTATACGTGATTTTTTCAGATTTTTCTGACGAGTTTAAGTAGGGTAGAAAAATGCGTTTTGCTGCTGCTGTTTTTCTGGACAGATTCTGTCTTGATATTGTTTGATGCATTCTTTGAGCTTTTTGCTTGAATCTTTTTGATTCAATTGAGTTTATGAGTAGGCATACAACATTATATACTCTCTGGACATTCATATGAATTTTTGCCTAAGGATTTTATGCAGCAAGGAACCTATTTGTTTATCACTACTAATATCACCCCACAGAAAAGAAATGGGAGAAACGGTGTTTTGAAGTTTTTTCACAGGGATTAGAGGAGCTGCACCAAGAGCTATCCAAGGATGGTGAAGACCATAAGCTTGGGGATGTCAAGACAACCCCACTAGACCAACACACTCTCGGTTTGCACACGTCTAACTTCTGTTTTTCGATCAAAGCACTTTATCGTATAAACTTGGAGCGTCTGTTTTTTTTGCTTTTGTTATTTCGGTTTGTTAATAAGACCACCACTATCATTTATATATGAGAGAGCTACTGGAAGTTTGGGTTGAATTATGTTGGATGCTATTAAATATATTGGGATAGGGATGTTTGAGTTGATTTTAAAAGATACATATAGTTGCATAATTCATGTGCTTTGAATGAATGTTAATTTGCAAGTGTGTTGTCAAGAGCTATCTTTTACCATGTTTAGATGTTGAATTTTAACTTTACTTGGTTTAACATGGATTGATTAGTTCTATGGACACTTATGCATGCATTTAGATGGTCAACTTTCTCCCTATTGCTAGCCCAAAAATTACAACAAGTAAAAAGCTTGTTTCCCAACACCTTCAACCAAAGTTTTTCCAGTGAGTCCACCATATCTACCTATTAGCTTTATGCTATTCCAAGTATGTTTATCATGTTATATTGTGTTATCTACATTTCTGAATTTAAATGCTTATGTTATTGATTGTCATGGGAAAAATTGGTTAAAAGCTCTCACGAACTTGATGCACAATTTACTTTTATTGCATTTAATAAGCATGAACCATTGTGATTAAAATTATGAAGTTGTGGGCTTGACAATTGTTTTGGTTGGGAGTTAGCCCATATGTGCTGTCACATGGCAAGCTTTCAACATTGCACTTATTTATATTTAGTTGATGTCATGTACTTTTGTTTATGGATGCCTATCATGGGTGAAATGAATGTGGATACTTAGTAAGTTCAAAGAGTTTGTATAAATGGTTAGAGAAATGCCTGGGCCGCTAATCTAAGCCATGCATCATTCATGGTGGAAATTTACAGCATAACCATAATGTTCATTCAGTGATGCACCTCATAATAAAAAGCTATACCCATAGTAAATAAAAGAGTGCTGAGATTGTTCATTGTCTGTTTGTCTTGTTGTTTTGACATGGGCTTGTTCATGTCAAGGGGCAAGAGGTACCCCAGTGCAGTTCTTGATGATACTATTATTACTTGCAATGACCTTTATTTGAATTTACTTTGTGGACCAAAGTGAGTAACACATGGTGTAGGTACTTGTATTCAAGGGACATGAGACATTCAACCAATACATTGTCAAGCACACCACTCATATTTGCTTTCACTTTAAACATTAATCATTCAAGATGCTATGATAGGGGTAATGAGAGCTCCACACCAATGACTACCACATTGCAAGCATTAACTTAAGTAGAAGTGTTTGGAAGTTAGATGAAACTTATTCATGCTTTACCTCTACTTATTTATCTATCCAAAGTGTCCACCTTTTATATTCAGTTTTCATAAGAAGTACTCTATGACCACCATAGGATGTTTTTACTTTTCATTATGCATACATTTGGTCCATAGTACTTTCTTCTATGTTACACTTTGTGAATTTATCATTGAACATCTTTACATTGAGTATTTGATATCACTTCATAATTTATCTTGCATATTGTTATTCCTTTGAAGAATGAATCATTTGACTCTATGTAGCAATAGTAATCACCTTTGATATCCATTGATAGTATTAAAATGCAAAGTCCATGTTAGTTTTATCACCTTCATACTCGGGACGAGCATGGGTTAAGCTTGGGGATGTTGATGCATGTAAAATGCATACATGAACTTTACATTTTATTCCATGTTATTTGCATCATATAAGGGTTATATTCATGATTTATATTGAGTTTTGGGGATAATTAACAACTTCCCCATTTTTCTGGAATTAACCCTGCGCTGTCAGAAAACCCCTTTTTCTATATTTTGATGTTTCAGGGACCCAAACGACGTCCAAATGACCTGAATTTTACGGGGATCACTTTTTTGGAAGGAACGAAACGTAGGCGCAAAGGAATCGAAGAAACGGAGACCAGAAGGCCGAAAGGGGTGGGCCCACGCGGCCAGATTCCCTGACCGCGTGGGACCCACCTGGCCCTCGGGCCTCCGCTGCCGTCGATCTTTCTTCCCGAAGCTTCGTCTTGACCTAAAAACGACTATATATAGACCCCCCAGGGCTTTCGCGAAAGGGAGCGCCGCCGAAACACAGAAACCACGAAACAGAGACCTGGAGCTGAAGATTGGAGGGGGAAAACTCCGGCGGGGCGCTGCCGGTGTGGTCTCCTTCCCCTCCAACAACATCTCCACCGACACCATGATGAAGAGGGAGTAGTCCACCCTGGACTATGGGTTTGTGGAAGTAACTTATGTATCTCTCCTCTCTATGAGCTTCACTAATTAGTACCGTATGAGCTGCTGAACATGATTACGGTCATCTATGTAATTCCTTTGTGGTGGATCTTTATTATGAGTTAATACATGTTTGAGATTGCAATGGTTTTGTTTCAGTTATGAAAGTAGATGCATATTATGTACCCCGTTCTTATTTACTTGTCATGATCAAGCATGTTTATGAGAGCATGTGAGGGGGAACGTGTGCATTAGTTGGAGTAACGGGGGTGGCTAGTGCAGTGAACGTGAGAGAAGTTCTGCGATCCACTTGGGTTTTCTACCTTACTTTGTTGCCTCACTAGGGATAAACAAAAATACCATGCTACCGGAGAGTGGATGTGACCTTGGCCACTATCTCCATGACTAGATCTAGCATGTTCTTATTTTAACTTCATGTCATTGAACTTATTGCTATGCTCTGATTTATCTTAATTACTAAGGTGTTATGATTTAGTTCGCATCTTGGTGGAGCATAAGAGAGAGAACAACTTATACTTGAGATCTCTATGTTAGGACGTGATGCCCATATTATTAATAACTTGTCAAACCATGTCTTGCCATCTTACATGTTAATTTTAGTGTTCCATTGTCTACCACGTTATCAAGAGAGAGTGCATTTGTGAAACCATGAACCCCGGTCCATTTTTAATCATAAGAAACACCTTTCCAACACTTTTATCACCACTTTTGTTTGCTGCCATTATTAAATCCGAAAATACAAAAACACTTTTACATCTTGCATTCATCATAAAAAACCCAAAAATATCATTTATCATTACTACCATCATCCTTGCATATTTATTTTACCATCATTGCATATTTACTACTGTTTGCATATTTATTTTATTATCATTCTCACACCTTGTGCTTGACAACCACTTGGTGAGGTTGAGGGCACAAAACAATTTATTTTGTTGCAGGTTCTCAAGAGAAGGATAAGGAGATAACACCTGAAATACTGGTTCCCCGAGAGTTCGATATTAAACCCTCGAGTCACCCCTCGTGGGGAAAACTGTCTTCCACTACTACATACACTCTGCACTTGGAGTCTCAACCTAACCCATTTACTTTTCACGCGGGTAACTACGTGAAGGGCCATCACGCCCCCGCTGCTCGTGCCCTAAGGATGACTTCAACGGGCCGACGCAAACGGACGCGCGTTTGGTCCGCGTTTGGTCCGTTTGCGTCGGCAAACGGACAGGCTCAGTCCGCCCCTGTCCGTCGTTGGTGCCAGTGCGCCCAACGGCCCGACGCATTGAGTCTGCCCGGCAATTTTTTTTAGCTAAACAGGCCATATATGGACCTTTTCATTCATATATAGGGGGGTGGGCCACAAACGGCCTTTTTACATAATATTTTTAAAAAGAAAAATATATAAAAACTAGAATATTTGCCCTTCACGAGCATCTACTCCTCTTCTTCATCCCCATCGAGGATGACGTAGTCCGGCTGCTTCCAGAGGTGCGCCGGTGGTCCGCCTCGCGGTGGGACGACGGCCGGCGGCGTGGGCGGCTGCTCCTGCGCCTGCTCCTCTGCCTCCTCGACCTCCCAGGCGTCGCCATTGAAGACCCAGCGCTGCCCTAGCAGGCCTTGTGGCAGCGGAGGCGCCGGTGGCAGGTCCACGTCCATGGCCTGCCACCATGACTGTGGTTCCTCCAGGACCGCCGCCTGCTGCGCCTGCAGGGCTGCCTCCTGCTCCCTGGCGACGTCGGCGAGGACCATGGCCCAGCGCTTGGCCTCGTCCTCGACCATATGCTTACGCGAGGCCTCCTTCGCGGCCTCGAGCTCGGCGTCCTCGGGATCCACCTCCATCTTCACGCGCGGTGGCGGCGGCGCAGACCCAATCCGCAGCGCGTGCGGCACTGGTGGTGTGTCCCGTCGCCGTGTGTGCGGTGGCAGTGACCAACGCCCAGATGGCGGCGTCGGAGCCTGCGTGTAGAGGGCCTGCCGCCGCAGGTCGTGCTCGTCGCGGAACCACTCCGCCCAGTTACGCGACGTGGCCGCGAAGGCCGGGTCGTTGCGGAGCGAGGCCGGGAGGTGCCAACGGCGCTGCTCGATCTCCAGATCCCGTGCCCGCTCGTCGGCATCGGTGGCACCGGGATGCGCTGTGGGTTCAGGTGCCAATGCTCGGGGAGCTTGACATCTGGCCACGGCAGCGGGGTTGCGTGGTCCCAGTACCACTGGCAATCCTCCTTGCGCACGTAGACGCGGCTGCGCAACTCGCCGCCCGGCGGCGCGAGCTCGAAGACGGCGGGGAGCGTTGCCGGGGAAGCAGGTGGGGAACGGGAAAAAGGTGGGGAAGGGGAAGGTGTGCGGTAGCGGCGGCGGCGGCCAGAGGATGACCCCGCCTCGCCGTCGTTCTTGGCCTTGCCGAACCCCGGCCAGCGGAGTGGCATCGCGGCGAGCGAGGTGGTGGAGGGGCTAGGGTTTGCGGCTTGGTCGCCGGAGAGGGAGCGGAGTGGACAGTGGAGTAGGTGGGGGCTGCCCGTCCCTATCCCCTCGCATTAAAAAGGACTGGGCCAGGGGGAGGCTGACCGGTGCCGTGTCGCTGCCAGGTAGGCTCGGGGGAGGACAGCACGCGTGGCCGCGCGGACGCGTTTTCACTCCTCGGCGCGTCCACCCCGACGCATCGGTGGCCCAAATTTGGGCCAGGGATGCGTCGGGGCGGACGCGTAGCGGACCAAAAAACGGAGCTCGGTCCGTTTGCGTCGCCCTGTTGGGCCGTGTTTTTGCCCCTCGCGGACAGAAACGGAGGCGCGCGGACTCGATGCGTCGCCCCATTGGAGTCATCCTAACAACACCACCGTTACCCGGGTCACTGTCACCAGACTCGTCGTCCACAAGATGGACTCCTAGAACCAGGCTTACATGGGCTCACTGTAGATAAATGACGGATTTTTTTATAGCATAAACAGTATCGACGATTTCCCTTTATAATTTTGCTTCACTCCTCTCTTTCGTTTTTCATCTTCATCATGTCTATTCATTATCGAGGCCTTCTATTAAGTTGTACTAATAGGAAGTAGAAGATGTCATGATGCAAAGGTAGAGATGTATGCATGTACAGCATCAGTACAACTCATTTCTACAGAGAGTCTTATCTTTCTAAATTTTAAGTTGGTATATATTATGAAGGCTGTCTACAATTGCAGAATGTACACACAAGAAATAAATCTGATTCTTCACATACTAGATAACGCTTTTTGCTGTGATGTAATATCAGATATCTAACAGTACACTCAACTGGTTGTCAAAAAGGGAGAAAAGGAAAAATAATAACTCACCTGGCCATGATGATCTGGTGTTGTTGGGGATGGACTTGGTAACTATCATCTGTTAGTCCTCATCTCCATTGCAGTATCTTCGGACCATTTCTCTAGGGGAAAATCCTAGAACCAGGCTTACATGGGCTCACTGTAGATAAATGACGGATTTTTTTTATAGCATAAACAGTATCTACGATTTCCCTTTATAATTTTGCTTCACTCCTCTCTTTCGTTTTTTCATCTTTATCATGTCTATTCATTATCGAGGCCTTCTATTAAGTTGTACTAATAGGAAGTAGAAGATGTCATGATGCAAAGGTAGAGATGTATGCATGTACAGCATCAGTACAACTCATTTCTACAGAGAGTCTTATCTTTCTAAATTTTAAGTTGGTATATATTATGAAGGCTGTCTACAATTGCAGAATGTACACACAAGAAATAAATCTGATTCTTCACATACTAGATAATGCTTTTTGCTATGATGTAATATCAGATATCTAACAGTACACTCAACTGGTTGTCAAAAAGGGAGAAAAGGAAAAATAATAACTCACCTGGCCATGATGATCTGGTGTTGTTGGGGATGGACTTGGTAACTATCATCTGTCAGTCCTCATCTCCATTGCAGTATCTTCGGACCATTTCTCTAGGGGAAATTTGCCACAAGACACCGTTATTTTGTGGCGTTTGCCGAAACACACCGCTCAATCATGTCTTTGCCAAGTACCATTACAATTTTAGGATACATTTGCTAGAACACACCGAATGGCCAAAAATGGTAAGCCTTAGTATTAGGCGCTAGAATTACCTATTGCCCTTTAGTTAGTGTGCTGGGAAATAACCAAAGGTCTGTTCTAGTTGTCTTCTCCCTAAACTCCACTCGCCGCATCGACATAATAACTCTAGCGCCGCCTCCGTCATCCCGGCGAGGCCATCTCTGTCGCCCACTGGCCCTGCCTCCGTCATCCCGGCGAGCACGCTCAACTCCTCCCTCGCTGGCGAGCTCCCGCCTCCCTCGTCTCTCGGGTCGCGTGGCCAGTGATCGATCGCCCTGGCAGTGGATGGTGACTGCTCCGTGAGGAAGCCAGGTCCCCTGCACCGGCCTTCTACCCCTGCACTGGCGCCTAGCAGAGCCACCTGCCCGCTCTCCCTGAACAACGACCCATGCAGCCTGGGTTCTTGACCGGAAGAGATTTCCCCCCAAATTAATAGGTCCCCGTAGATGTGAATTGCCAAAAATTGAATTAGAGAAGGAAAAACGTTTCAGAACTGGTCAAAGGATGGTCATCCCAGCACCTAATCTTCAAACTTTCCATTTTTGGCCGTTTGGTGTGTTCTAGCAAATGTACCCCAAAATCGTAATGGTACTTGGCAAAGACACAAATTAGTGGTGTGTTTCAGCAAACGCCACAAAACAACGGTGTCCTGTGGCAAATTTTCCCTTTCTGTAGTGAGTTCATCCCAGCACTTGCTGCAGCTTTATTCCGTAGAAATATTACTAGCCACATGAAATTTGTGCAACATGGTTAAGCAAGTGCCACAAAAATCTAGCAACTTCTCCTTAGCTGGGCACGGTCGGTTCAGCTATCATTTTGAACAATGAACATGATGCTAAAGACGGGAACAAACAGCATCGCAGCCTACTTGGATATTAGTATCATGTTCCCCATGCAAAGGCTCTCAGGTAGGAAGCTTGGCAAAGAATTTGTAACAAGAATGTAAGTGTTGCACAAATACACACATAATCATCATCAGTACCATTTATGCTTACAAATTGCAATCAGTAGATAGTTTAGTATTCATACCACACAGTTAACTCCAATTACACAAATCATCATAATCATTGTTTATGTTTAGAAACAACAATAAGTCCATAGCTAACTCTGAATACCATAACAAGCAACACTCCACAGTCCACACAGAGAAGGAGCACGGCAGCAACATGCTGCATAAGCTGAATGCCCACTCTGATTTATTTCTCATTTGCTCGACAGCTTTTACCACTGCACCATCTATGCAAACAGATGGCCAGTACTTCGATGGATTGAGCAAGGATGATCAAACCAAACTGAAAGTTCACCGCCACACCATGGCAATGCAGACGTAGAGAAGAGAAACCACAAACCAATCTTGCAGGAAGCAGGGCAAGCAACATACACACAGCAGGAAAGCTTCCAGTTATCTAGGTAGCACAATATGAGTGGCCGCACTTGAAGATCACTTCATGGAACGGACGGATTACCTGCAACATAATAAAGCAACATTGGTTGGGAAAATTAACTAGATATACAGCAGTATGCTTGGTTTTTGTTCTAGAAAATAAAAGATAATAACTCAGTTTAGCAAAAAAGTGTAACTTGTTTCAGCACAAAAGTAAGTTTGTGTACAATAGCGAGAGGTGTATGCATACCTCACCTGAGTACACTGACTCTGGGCAGCTGGGCCTTGTAGTACAGCGAGTGGATCGGCTTGTAGAGGGAAGGGTGGTGGTACTTCTCAAGCCCGTCCCACTCCAGGTTGTCCCACCATTCCTTCTCGCAGTCAACCTGAGGTGGCTTAGTGTCGCGCCCGACGGCCGGCAGATGCCTGAGGCTCCAGCAACCCCTGATCATGATGGTCTCAAGCTTAGGCGCCCGCATCCTGCGCCGACAGATGTACTGCAGCGTGGGGAGCTCGTGCAGGTGGATGCGCGTCAGTCTGGGGAATTCTAGTACACCTTTGTCCTGCTCTTGAAGCTTAGGGTCCAATGGGAATACCTCCTTGAGGTCACCACAATACACTATCTCGAGGGTCTTCAGATCACAATACGCTTGCTGTGTGGACAAGGGGAGCACATGTACGAGCCTTGGGCAGTGGTCCACGTGCAAGAATTCCAGCCAAGCACAATCAAATGGCGTGTCCCAGATGTAGCGTGCACAGAGTAGCTGGGACGCCCAGAAAGTACACAGACGTTTAAAGCTGTCCACGTCACTGCCCTGGGGAGGAGTGAATACTGTGTGCATCTTGGGGCACCTCTCGACCCGGGACCACCTCAGCCTTTTCCATCCTGATCCTTTGGGAGGTGGCGGGATGCTGGTGATGGATGGGTTATCGTACACATGCAGCGATGATGCCCCTTCATATACGAAATCAGGGAATAATAAATCACTAGCACTTGGAGCATCCTCCAAGAGTTTGTTGCCCTGCCCATGCATGATCACCTTTATGATACATGTTATGTGCCACCGCGGTAGATCAGGGCAGGCTAGCATCACCATCACTTCAACTGGGCCATCCTTCAAGATATCTCTGTAGTCGCAGTCCATTATGGTACTTGTTTGCGGCTGGACTTGCACTAGTTGGTCGTTGTTTGTTCCTTGGACGTTGCTACCACCAAGAATAGCTGGAGAATAGATATCAATATGTATGTCTGCAGAAAGTAAATAACCTCTTACAGGAGAAAGCGACCTGAGGAGCCTTGCATCCGTAAGATAAATCTGCCATCTATCCATAAAAAATTCTTCTTTCTGCTTCTGGAGGGATCGATCCACAAATGGATGTGCATGTGCTGCTTCTCCTCCTTCAGTTGACGCTGATGTTGAGGCCGTGTCAATCTGCAACACATCCGGCCATTTTTCTTCTTTTACACTCTCTGGCCACAATATTGCACGGAGCTTCTCGCAGCCAAGCAGGATGATCCGCTTGGGGAGTCTGGATTGTACTCCTCCAAGGTCGAGAGTTTTAACTTTTGTGCCTGAGAGATCCAGCTCCTCGAGACTCCTCAACCATACTTCCAAGAACAGGTTCTTCAATTCTTTGCAGCCCCTAAAGAGATCATTTTTAACCCATCACATCCATCAACAATGACAGTCTTAAGGCGACTGTTGCTTGTTGGCCCAGATAAGCTTGGCATGCCTTGTCCGATGGTATTTCCTGAAAAATCAAGAAGCTCCATACTTTCCATCTCTGAGAACACATTGTTTTTGAAGAAGCAGGTGGATTTTGTTACCCGAAGCTTGCGAATGTTACGCAGCCGTCCCCGTAAATGGCTCATGTCCCAATTCTTTGCTCCCATCACGTTTAGCTCCCTGAGCTGGGTCATGAGATCGATCACCCTTGCGGACAAGATCTGATCACAATCTGTGTAGCGCAGGTCAAGCACCCACAAGCTTTCGAAGCATGCCCACGACCTACTGATATCCTCCTCTTCCCTTTGTTGTGCATCTGTGCTTCTTAGGTCATGGCAGTGGTCAAGCCATAGAAATCTGAGGCTGTAGCAGCAGAGAAATGGAGGTGATGAGAAGCTGAAGGTACACCTTGAGAGTTTAATCACGCCAAGCTTGTCAAAATGTTGGAACGTTCCGCTAGGAACGACTCCAGCCGGAATCAGTACAAATCCATAAGCTGGTGAAGTCCAGTGTGGCATGTTCTCAGTATACATTAGTAAGTGAGAGGACAAATCATTTTGGCGGTAGCCCATATCCAGTTGGATCTCACCCTGCAGAGCCTCACCAACTTGCCATGCTTCACCAATATCTGTGATTTTCTGTATGATCCCATCACATACCCAATAGTTGCAAGTATGTCTAGCCAAATCATACTCGGTGTTGACATGATGGCCGCGGATGCAATTCAGTTTCAACATATACAAGAAGCATTCAACAGCTATTGATCGATCAATTCCATGCTTGCTAACAACTTGTGTAGCCTCTTCATGCAGTAGACATGACCAGAGCTCTTGTGGATCTCGCTTAGAGTGCAAGGCCGAGAGAAAAAACATCTGTCGTGTTCTTTTTCATAACCTTGTCTTTCATCTTGGGGTCCATCCGAAACCTCCCTTGGAAGGTCCATATCACCTTGCTCTTCAAATATCCGTATACAGAAAGACCAAGGCCAGCTATATCAACCTCCTCATTGCTTCCATTGTGAAGAACCAGCAGAAACCTGCGGCCCTCTATGCTCCTCTGGATCTCTGCTGTGACCTCAGCTATCTCCATGCGAGAGCCCTGATCAATAATCCCGTTGAAATCATCCTCCCCATCTTGCTTGACAAACATCTCCATCACCTTGGTGGGAAGCTTTAGCTGCTCTGCGATTTCTCTCTGCACTGCTCTTGTGCTCTCCCACTTTGAGCAGTCGATGTGGATGACTTGATCAAACTCCAATCCTGGAGGCCTCATAATTTCCTTTAATGCCAGGCGCTGGGCAACGGCTCGCAGGACGGCCGATGCTCCCAGTCCGTCCCAACCATCAAAGTATATAACATTCTGTCTACTTCTATTGAGTTCATTGAGAATTCCTTCAACGGCCACATCAATGGTGTCCGCCTTGATAACCTGCATGCATATATGCATTTGTGAGGACCACCAGTTCAAACTACCTCACTATACTTCATTTCGATTAATTCAAAATGCAGTGAATCTGTCATTGCTATTGGCAATATTCTCAGTCATGGCTAACGGAGGATCCCCAGTAATAATATACAGTATGTAACAAGATACCTTGGGCATGGCTATACAAGCAATGCAATTCACTAATGGCAGAGCGTAATTTTTTTCCGATATCAATGATGCACATAGCCGAAAAAAGAAAGAAAAAGAAAATAACGACCCCGCTGAAGCAATCCGAGCCTCGTAGCAGCAATAGCACCACCAGTGGTGATGACACCAAGACTCCAAAATAGCTTCTCCAAAACAAAGCCTCCAATAAGGTAACAGTGCGCAACACCGTCGACATCCGGTTTAACCAGCATGGTCAGATCCTGGGTTTTCACCCTGGAGAAGGTCCAAACTCCGGACAATGCCTTCAACAAGGGAATGACTAAGGAGCCACCATTGCCAGGTACAACCACCAAAGGTCAGACCTAGGGTTTTCACCCTGGAAATCGGGACATGGAGCTCAAAGAGCGCCGCCAAAAATGAAGACAACATTGTCACCCCACTTGACGAGAACTGTTGCAAATGCTGTGAAGTGCTGATCGCCCGGCACACATACGTGAACACCCCATCCTTCTTGATCCTCGCCACCACCAGCACCTAGCGGTCTCACTCAACATGAGCGTGGAGATCCTCTAGCCTTTGAACCCGCTTGACATACCCACTTCCGCCAGTACCATAGTAATTGCGGCTGATTGCCGTAGACGACGTACCCTAAGGTACAGGCGAAAGGGGATCTTGGTGACGCCAATGGCCCTCGCCATAAACGGCAACGACGGCGCCACCCCGAGGCCGCAGGAGGATTCAGCGCGTCGGCAACCGAACGCATCGGCCGAATGCCGAGCAACAAATCCTAGGGCCAAGACGGACACTCGAAGCACCACCTGCAATGGATCGCTCCTGCCGCAAGGGCTCATGGCCGCGGCGATCTTGGTTGGACGACCCCAGCAGGAGGGACGGCGAGCTGCACCGGGTGATGTGATCGTGCCTGCCATGGACGGCTCCTGCCGCAAGGGCACAAGGCCGCGGCGATCTTGGAGTTTGGGCGACCACGGCACGAGGGACAGCAGGCCACGCCGGGAACGACGCCGGCGGCGAGATCCTTGCCAGAAACGCCGAACCAGCAGATGGATCAGATCTCAGTCCGATGTGGGATACGACGAGATGCTAGGGCATGGGCTTATTAGAAAACGGAAGGGCACCCCACCGCCGCCGTCCGCCGGTGGCCTCCTCCGGCGGCGGCAGGGTGAGCGGGGCGGCGGAGCTACGGTTTTAGGACGGCGGCTGGGGGGCCTCCGGAGTCGCCAAGAGACGACCCAGGAGGCAGGGCTCAAATTTTTTACCACAACCGATGCACAGATTGGTAGATGTTACTGTACATACCTCGGTACGCATGATGATATTGGTAGGATCCTTTGATCTCTAGCTTCTAGATTAATTCCATTTCAGGGTTAACATCACTCGGTCAGCTCATTAACAATCTCCAGATTAGTATCTCGACCGCTTATCGGTTGGTTCCTGTATACATCGTGAACTCATAAATCTAGCTTGTATAAATCTGAAGAAGCAGGCACGCACATTGAGCACATGTGTAAGGTGAGCTAGTTGCATACCTTGGTTAAGTTGAATAACTGATACTATGTAGATATTACGTACCTAGATAGAACCCGAGTAGATAGTCCAGGTGACACTAGGATGGTCGGGTCAGAGAGCAAAAAAAGACACCCTACAAGCTGCGATGAAATTATTTGGGGTGCTTCATACTAGTGTATGCGCATAAATACCTTAGACAGAATAAAAGCAAGCGGTACTATTCTTATCTTTTACTTTCCTTTTTCTCTTTACTTGAGAGGAATATATCTTTTGCTTTTGCTGAAGACAGAAATCAATTCTTTGATTGGAAGACTTTTCTGCTCACCGTCAATCTTGCTGCTCTATCATTATGTACAAAGGCAACATAGTTTTGCTAACTAAATAAATGTACGAAGGAATTTTTTAGACAAGCAGTCAAGCAAAATAAATAGATCACGATTTTGACAAATACATGACAGGGCCGTCGGCATATACCTTTTTTCAGACAAGCCGTGTGGATTCCGTCTGACGGCGCTAGTAGTATGCCGACGGCTATGACAGGGCCGTCGGCATATACCTTTTTTTATTTTTTCAATGCTCCTGCCCAATTAAATAAATCTAAAAAATAGTAAAACATTTTAAAAAAATCTGAAAAAAATTGGTGACGAACATATACAAAAGGTTTACATACGTGCCAAATTTCGTGGTGAAATAACATTTGTGGTTCTCTACGAAAAAAAACTAATCTGTTGCCAAAATGAGATTTAAAAAAGCTCTTTTTAGAGCACTGATTTTGTTTTTTTGCACCAAGCACCACGCATATCATTTCATCACAAAACTTTCGCACGTATATAGAACTTTTGTATATGTTCATCACCAAATGTTTTCAGAATTTTTTGAAATGTTAAGCTATTTTTTGGATTTTTTTAATTAGACAGGAGCATGTGAGTCCGGGAGACAAAACACCACTCTCTTAGCCGAAACGGAGCTTCGGAGGGTCAAAATCCCTCCGAACTTTGCGTGGTGCCCTAACATATGTATACAAGTGTTGTGTAATGTTAAAATAGCCAAAACCCAACTCCCAAGTGTGACCCGCTTCACAGACGGCACTTATCCCGCACGAAGGTTCAGCACTTCTGGCGGGGAACTCCCACTTCGACACCACCGGATGGAATCATGTGATAACATGGGCTAAAACTTGGCTTTAAATATTCCTATATCCTACCCTAACACAACCAAAAAGAAAATGCCATTGGTCTACCCCTTTCGACGCGGTGGAAGGGGTAGACGAAAGGGTTGACCACGCGATCAACGGCCTAGGGTTTTGCCGGAAATGGCGAGCCGGAGCGTCGGAATCCCACCAAATCATGCATGAGTCCCAAATATATGTATAAGAGTGTGGTGGGACACTGAAAGAGCCAGCATCAAACTCTTAAGTGTGACTTGCTTCACAGACGACACTTAATCCGCACAAAGGTTCTGCACTTCTAGCGGGGAACTCCCACTTCGGGTGCACTAGATGGAATCATGTGATAACATGGGCTAAAACTTGGCTTTAAATGTTCCTATGTCCTACCCTAACACAACCAAGGAGAAAATTCCATTGGTATACCCCCTTTCGACGCCGGTGGAAGGGGTAGACGAAAGGGTTGACCACGCGGTCAACGACCTAGGGTTTCCCCAGAAATGGTGCGTCGGAGCGTCGGAATCCCACCAAATCATGCATGAGTCCCAAATATATGTATAATAGTGTGGTGGGACATTGAAATAGCAAACATAGAACTCCCAAGTGTGACCCGCTTCACACATGACCCTTATCCCGCACGACGGTTCTACACTTAGAGTGTGAAACTCCCACTTCGACACCACCGGACGGAATCTTGTGATAACATGGGCTACAACTTGGCTTTACATGTTCCTATGTCCTACCCTAACACAACCAAGGAGAAAATTCCATTGGTTTACCCTCTTTTGACGCCGGTGGAAGGGGTAGACGAAAGGGTTGACCTTGCGGTTAACGACCTAGGGTTTCGTCGAAAATGGTGCGGCGGAGCGTTGGAATCCCACCAAATCATGCATGTGTCCCAAATATATGTATAAGAGTGTGGTGGGACATTTAAAGAGCCAACATATAACTCCCAAGTGTGACCCGCTTCACAGACAACACTTATCCCGCAGGAAGGGTTCTACACTTCGAGTGAGAAACTCCTACTTCGACACCACCGGATGGAATAATGTGATAACATGGGCTAAAACTTGGCTTTAAATGTTTCTATGTTCTACCCTAACACAACCAAGAACAAATTTCCATTGGTCTACCCTCTTTCGACGCCGGTGGAAAGGGTAGACGAAAGGGTTGACCAGACGGTCAACGGTCTAGGGTTTCGCTGGAAATGGCGCCGGGGCGTCGGAATCCGACCAAATCATGCATGAGCCCCAAATATATGTATATGAGTGTGGTGGGACATTTAAAGAGCCAACATAGAACTCCCAAGTGTGACCCGCTTCGCAGACGACACTTATCCCACAGGAAGGTTCTACACTTAGAGTGCGAAACTCCACTTCGACACCACCGCATGGAATCATGTGATAAAATGGGCTAAAACTTGGCTTTAAATGTTCCTATGTCATACCCTAACACAACCAAGAAGAAAAATTCATGGGTCTACCCCCTATCGACGCCAGTGGAAGGGGTAGACGAAAGGGTTGACCACACCGTCAACGACCTAGGGTTTCGCCAAAAATGGCGCGCCGGAGCGTCGGAATCCCACTAAATCATGCATGTGTCCCAAATATATGTATAAGAGTGTGGTGGGACATTGAAAGAGCCAACATAGAACTCCCAAGTGTGACCCGCTTCACAGACAACACTTATCCCGCAGGAAAGGTTCTACGCTTAGAGTGAGAAACTCCTACTTCGACACCATCAGATGGAATCATGTGATAACATGGGCTAAAACTTGGCTTTAAATGTTCCTATGTCCTACCCTAACACAACCAAGGAGAAAATTCCATTGGTATACCCCCTTTCGACGTCGGTGGAAGGGTAGACGAAAGGGTGGTAAACGGCCTAGGGTTTCGCTGGAAATGGTGCGCCAGAGTGTCGGAATCCCACCAAATCATGCATGGTTACCAAATATATGTATAAGAGTGTGGTGGGACATTGAAAGAGCCAACATAGAACTCCCAAGTGTGACCCGCTTCACAGACGACACTTATCCTGTAGGAAGGTTCTACACGTAGAGTGCGAAAATCCCACTTCGATACCACCGGATGGAATCTTGTGATAACATGGGCTAAAACTTGGCTTTAAATGTTCTTATGTCCTACCCTAACACAACCAAACAGAAAAGCGAGAACGCGCCTTCCCGCGGATCGGACCATTTCAACACGATCTCAGCCGTTCATCCATCCATCCATCCAACGCACAGCACAACACCCAAGTCTCACACAACCAAAACAGAGCTCCCAAGTGTGACCCGCTTTACAGACGACACTTATCCCGTAGGAAGGTTATGCACTTAGAGTGCGAAACCCCCAGTTCGGGTGCACCAGATGTAACCTTGTGCTCAAAATTGGTTTTTCATCCTCCTATGTGCTACCCTAACACAATCAAGTAAAAAAGTCCATTGATCAAACGCCATTTGACGCCGGTCAAAGGGGTAGACGACATTGGTCAAAGGGTTAGATTTTTGCCCTAAACGAAGCTTCGGAGGGTCAGAATCCCTCCGAATCTTGCGTGGTTCCCTAATAAATGTTCAAATATCCAAAACCGAGCTCGCAATGAGATGGCAATTTTTGGAAGATCACGAGATATTAACGGGCAACGAGATTATCGGAATAATTGTACGAAGCCGACGTGCCATTTCTGCACTTAGGGCGTGAAACTCCCATTTCGGGTCAACCGAAGGAAATCTTGTGATAACTTGTGGTCAGATATGATTTTACATGTTGCTATTTCGTAACCTAACACAACCAAGTAAAAAAAGTCCATTGGTCAACCTCGTTCCACGTCGGTCAAAGGTAGACGACACCGGTCAAAAGGGTTAGCATTTCGCCTCTTTGGTGTCTTGGGATGGTCGGAATCCCACAAAAAATTGCATTGTGTCCTAATATATGTATATAAGTGTGGTTGGAAGGTGAAAAGAGACAATATCCAACTCATAAGTGTTCGACGAAATTTATTAGGGATTTTTGGTATGCAACTTGGGATTCGGTGTTAATTTCTTGTTACGATTCGATATTCGGCAGAGGTAAAAATGTTCAACGAAATTTATCTAGGGATTTTATAGGGCGTTTCTAGGTAATACTCCTGGTAATGCTACCGAACCGGTCCGAGGCTCCAGGGGGGGGGGGGGGGCGATCGTCCCGATCGTAAAACCCATCTAGGGTTCCATCCCCCTCGCCGGCGATGCCGTTGGTCCGCTCCGCCTCTGGTGGCCTTGAGGCCTTGCAGGTGTGGCGGACCACGCCCCCTCGTCGGCAGAGGGTTCATGTTCTTTGTTTAGCCTGTTTTCAGTGTCTTCTTCAGAATGGTGAGGCGGCGGCTAAATCAGAATAAGCTCCTCCCGTCCTATTCTTGCTCCGGTGGTGCGTCTAGGGTTTTATACTGCAGTTATGGAGGGAAACCGTACCCACATGTTAATCGTATGAATTAATCGAAAAAGCTCTATCTGTTAATTAATAAACTAATACTCACGGTCCATGTCCTTGTGCACCGCTAAATGCACTTAGCTTTGCCTACGTGTATGTGTGAACTTGTGCATGCGTACGTGTATGCGTTAGTGTGCACATGGATCATCTTTACTATTAAATCTCCACTACTTATAAAAGAGCAAACTTGAATTCCCCTAAAGCCACACAACTTATTGTACACGGGGTTATCAGAGGCCTCCGATCCGGTCTGTCACTCCAATCAACGACTAAGATTTCATTTTCCTGCCTTCCAGAGAAAACTCTGCCAAAATGTTTTCGCTCCGCGGCCTCCAGGATCCCACGAGGCCACGATCTGATTCCAGAAATAACGGCAACAGTTTCCTTTCTTTGCGTTTTGCCCGACCTTTCTTTGCGTTTTGCCAAGATTCGTCGCCGCCGTCAATCTCGATTCCTGTCACAACTCCTTCTCCCTCGCCGTCCGGCCTCGCCCCGACAACCCGGTCCCCGAGAACCCTACCCGCTACACTGCGGTCAAACACTCGCTGCCCACCACCAACTGCCGAAGGTGCTCGTGTCTTGAGGTTCCTCCCGATGCCACGATCGCCGGCTGATTCCGGCCAAAATCCGGCGAATCCTCGCGCCCGGCCATCCCCGCCTCCCGGCGAGCTCCTCCGCCGCCGTCGCCCAAGCATCTCTTCCGACCACGGCGGACATGGCGACGTCGCGCGCGCAGGTCAAGGGACATGACGGCGAACATGGTGGACACGCCCCAGCAGCCCGCGTCTCCTGCTCATGGGCGCTGCTCCAGGCCTCCGCACGGCTTCCTCCCGCACCGCTCTCCGCCTTCACGAAGCCGCTCAGCTTCTACGTCAACGCGAGGCCGCGAGGCAAGGCGGACGGACGAGGTGGCCGCGAGGCGACGGCGGACGGACGCCGGTGGCACACCCGGAGGTTAGCCTTCTCCGGCAACGCCGGCACCACGCGCAGCACCACCACCAGGCCGCCCACGGGCACGGCCAGCCCCGCCCGCACGGCGTTGGCGTTGGCGGTGGCTGCAAGACGTGCTGGACCACCTCGCCGTTGGTGGCGGCGCGACGGCGACCACCAGGGCGCCCTCGGGCACGGCGTTGGCGGAGCCGCAGCGGACGGCGACCACCTGGCCGCCCTCGGGCACGGCGTTGGCGTTGGTGGCGGCGCGACGGCGCCTCGCTGCAGCGGACGGCGACCACCAGGCCCGCCCTCGGGCACGGCAGCGTTGGCGTTGGCAGCGGCGTCCCTGGCGAGTCCACCTTCCTGCTCGACGTGCCCGGCCTCTCCAAATCTGACATCCAGGTACGCACTCAGTCATTTGGTGAATTAGTTTCTATCTATGGTGTTCCCCTTTTGCCATACTTGAGCATACGTGAATAACAAATTTGCTTGATGCATTTGGTCATGTATTGAAGAGAGGATGGAGTATTAAGATTTAGCACAATTTCTGATTTGTCTCATATTGCAGGCGCTCTCAGATTCTCAGTTATGCTGTTGGTATGTGGTGGTTCCTTCGTACTCACAAAAGCTAATAACTGACTGTCGATTGATTGACATTGTAACATTGGCCAACCTATGAAATGAGCAGGTGATTGTGAAGGTGACTCTGGAGGGCGGGGACTGCAAGTACATCCGGCTGGAGCGCAGCACCTCGCCGCGGTCGTTTGTGCGCAAGTTCCGGCTGTCGAAGGTCGTTCGTGCGCAAGTTCCGGCTGCGGAGGACGCGAGTTCCAAGGTGCTCATGTACAAAGCTGTAGCAACTCCAAATGAGTCTGGATCATGGCTAATTTTTTTTTAATAATACATTTTTTTAATGAAATTCGAAAAATATTACGGAAAACCAGGAAATTCCAAAAATAATACGGCCTCGGCTAGTACTGGGCCGACAAGACCTCGTCGGCCAGAGTTGGGCCGAAAAGTGCCCGTCGGCTGAACTCTGGCCGACTGCTTTGCAGGCCTGCGGCCGACAGGCCTGTCGGTGTGACGTGGCCTCCCGTCGGCCCAAGCCTGGCCGACCGGCCCCCTATCGGCCAAAGCCTGGCCGACAGGGTGCTGAATAAGGCTCGGCCGAGCCTTCTTCTTCCTCCCATTCTTCTTCTTCTTCCTTTCTTCCTTTCTTTCTCACAGCAGCTCCCTACTGCCCGATCTGTCAATCCAACCAACAATTCTTCCTGCATGTAGTGTTAGAGAGTTTAGACAGCTGAGATATACATTGGGTTATGATTTTGTGCAATTTCGTGTTGTTTGGTTAGAGCAATGGTGTAGTTTAGGTGGAGGTGGTGGTGGTGGAGGGTGGTGGTGGTGGTGCAGCGTGGTGGTGGTGGTGGTGCAGCGTGGAGTGTGGTGGTGGTGGTGCAGCGTGGTGGTGGTGCAGCGGCGGTGGTGACGGTGGTTGTCCATTGAATCGGCACGCTTCAAGGGTATGCATTTTTTTACTAATTAGTATTTACTGTTAATTATGTACGCATTAGTGTTAAGGTGGTAGTGTGATATTGATATTGCTAGGTATTTATTGCGCTACTAATATTAAGTACATAGATGTTGCCGGTTATAACAGTAAATTGGTGTCACATTAGTGCGCATCCTTCAATTAGTGTGGATCAATGTTTTTAAATTAGAGTATGTTTTTATCTGTCATAAGTGTGGATCAGTGTTTTAAATTTAGAGTTTGATTTCATCTGTAAGTAGTCTGTAATTTAGACTTTTAATTTAGCTGCGCGAAGATATGGAACAAGTATATTTGATCAGTCCGGATGTGGATGAGAACCATCGCGCAAAGATATTACAGGAGCGTAGCCTCGAGCCTCTAATAACTCGAGGACCGAGGGAATATTGGCAGATACACCCTGCTTGGGAGGAGAGGTACATGCCTAATTGATTTTTACGTGTCATATATTATCTGCATTAATTTTCTTGTTCGCTACATATATATGATTACGAATTTATATTTGTTTGCAGGTTGAAGTGGGCTGGGCTTTTACCTTTCGCGCGTCTAGTAGAGGCCACTGCGGAGTCTTCATGCATGGTGATAGACAACTGTCTTCTCACATGCTTAGTGGACAGATGGAGGCCCGAGACCCACACGTTTCACTTTCGATGGGGTGAGATGGCTCCTACTCTCGAGGATGTATCTTTCTTGCTTGGGCTGCCGTTGGCGGGTCAGCCCATAGGGCCGTTGCAGGCCCCAGAAAATTGGGAGCACGAGATGTCACTTCGCTTTCAGGGTATAAACCCTAATGCTGGAGTGTTTAGGTCAGAGAATCACGGACCTAAGCTTGGATGGTTACTGGATTTTCAGGTACGCACTGTTTTATTTACATGCATCAATTTATATACAGAATGCAATGTTTCGCATGCATCGTTTCATTTCACTGACATAATTTATTTTGAAATGTACAGATACAGAGGTTTCCTGCTGGCATTCCGCTGAATGCTACACAAATCACTAGGAGCCTTGAAGCATATATCTTGTGGCTTATGGGGAAGGTGATGTTCACGGAGAACCATGTCACCACTATTAGCAAGAGGTACATCCCTATTGCTTTCGAGATCGCGAGTGCTACTGCGCCAGAACACATTACACAGAGGAGTTGGGGATCAGCTGTATTAGCGGCTACTTACCGAGCTATGTGCAACGGGTGCCATCTACTGTCGGATACAGCATCCATACTTGGATGTCCCTTGTTGTTGCAGCTTTGGTCATGGGAGAGGTTCCCAATTGGACGACCAGACGTGCGTGCACACGAGGCTTTCCCAGTGGATGCGTTTTTTGATGCTGATCACATAGACATGCCTACTTTTGGTTTTATCTGGACACGTCGTCAGGTATGTCTAATCTACGTATTTATCACAATTGTTATATTTTTGCCGACTTGCAATAAATTTTGTGTCGTGCAGAGACGCTTTGCTCATTCACAGATGAGGAACTGCTACGAGCCATTCAACGAGCAGTTCGACATTCTGATTCGGGAGCGGTAATCTGGCGACCGTACACGCAAGCAAAAAAGGAGGCTATATACCCGGGTGGTATGTCTGACCTGTGCACGAGAGATCGCGCGTACTGGATGACAAAATCAAAAATTGTCTTTGATATCTGCGTGGAGGAGATGGCCCAGCAGCGGGTTATGAGGCAATTTGGTCTACGACAAGAGGCACTCCTCTGTCGACAGAGGAACATGTCCCACCTAACATCCACGGGTAGGTTTAATTACGCATTGTTTATTTACGCATTATTCAATTACGCATCCACAGAGGAATTGTCTAACACTTACTACTACTGTAGGCTCACAAGAAAGGGAACTAATAGGAGCGCACTATCGTGGATGCGGAGGGTTGGCAGCTACGTTGCAGAGTGGGAAACTGCGACGACACGAGTCTGGCAGGAGGACCTCGTGTTTGATCCTGACCTATTCAATTCGTACCTGCAAATTTACATGACCTCAACCCGGATACGCATTACGTATGTCGAGCATCCTGAGCTTACACCGGCTCCTACTACGTGGGATATGTATCCGACCCAGTCTACTGCAGGCTCCAGACAGTACGCGGTAAGAGATTAGTTAATTCTTACAAATTTTGCAAAATTATGTACAACTTACTGATAACGATGCAAATTACAGGCTGAATTGACTTACCAGCTACAGACGGAGGTGTCCGATTACAGACGTTCCCTATCGTCTGGCCCTCTATTGGACCGGCCGCACCATCAGTCCTTCCTGCAGCGCTTCGAGCAGAGGCTGCGAGGTATCTACCAGGCTATCACGTGCACACGTGCGTCTGACGTCGATCACCGCCAAGCAGCACAACGCCCACCACGTCATCCACCGCAACGGCCACAGCCACAGCCGCAGCCGCAGGTGACGCCTCAGGATCGACATCAACCACGACCTCGTATGACGTCGCACAGAGCACCCTCTCCTGACCAGGCTGGAGGCTCGACGTCGCAGCCGTCGCCCAGAGCACCCTCTCCTGACCAGGCTGGAGGCTCGCATTGGCAGCAGCAGTTTAGTCCCACGACAGGCTATCAGCTTCGACCACCTCCGCAGCCACATGGTAAGTACCTTGTAAATTTGTATTCACCACGCTAAATGCTACGTACTTCTTTCTTAATGTTGTATTGCATCCAGGAAATCGTCCGTCTACGTCCGCTCAGCAGTCATCTGGATCCGCATGGGAGAGTGAGCACGACAGTGGGACCATACCTGAAGTACGCACAACTGGACAATTGGATGGGTATGTACAATACTCCTCCACCCTACCCCACACAGGAGACGCAGGATGATGATGATGCTGGATCACTGATTCCTGGACGTGCGGTTGTGCCACCCAACAGGCTGGGTTGGACTCCGCCAGAACCAAACCTTGCCAGACCTCCGCGCATGCGCAGACGTCGTCCATGAGACTTCCGGTATATGTGGTCGACGCCGTGGTCAGTGATATCTTTGGGTCATATTCGTATTTCGATTTGTATGTCAGACATATATGTATTTCGATTTGTATGTGAGACATATATGTACGAGACATATTATTATGTATGTACGAGACATATCCTTCAGTAGTTCTACGAGACATATTATTATGTGAGACAACTCTCCGTTACAACTTCAGTAGTTCTACGTACATATATGTCTCACATATAACTCAACGATAACTAATTCTAATCACGTGGAGGTAACTGAGTACGAAAGTAATTCGAATCAACGACTTCACTTCCCTCTGCCACGTGCTCGTGTTGGAGGCATGAAGTCGTCATCACTATTTTCATCGACGACAGCCTTGGATGATCCACCACTCTTCGCCTTTGATATAGCCCTCTTCACTGCTTCAGCGTGAAGGAGATTTCCAGGCCCATCACGACATGCGCCAAAAAGCATTTCCATCCAACCAAAATGAGGGATCTCTTTGTTCACAAACTGTCCATCGGCAGGCCAGTGCTGGACATTCACAAAATCAGGGGAAAAAAGTTAGTACGATAACACTAGATTCTAACATAATATAAATTCGGTACTCAGTTACCTTCACGTGAAATGCATAGGCCTCCGGCGAAAAATGGATTATCTTTGACTTCGGTGTCATAGGCATGTCCCTAAGCCCCGCCTCAATAGCTTTTAGCTCATTAATTCTCTGCCACTTCCACCGCCACCCATCAATTTCATCCCTAATTTCTTCAGGGGTCATCTGGATTTTGGCTTTTTTGGCTATAATTTCTCCCACCTCACGAATGTTGCCCCACTCACTAACTAGCTCCCTATAACAGCTCTTGGGCCTACCCTCCCTAATACTACCTTCAGTCCATATTGCGGCGTGATACAAAACACACCACGACCTATGCTCCGAACTAGGACCCGAACTACCAGACATCGTTCCTATCCGACTGAGGAAATAACCACGCACCACACCCCTCCTCCATCACCAAATCTATTGGGGTATATATATAGGCTCACCCAGGAGAAGAAGAGCGGGAGAAAAAAGGCGGGAGGTAAATGGCGGGAAAAAAAAGGCGCGAGAACTATGGCGGGAGAATTAGGGCGGGAGAAATATGGCGGGAAAAATAAGGCGCGAACGGGCGTCGCCGGGAAGGGCTGGCGCGAAAAATTGTTGGTTTAATTGGCCTGTCGGCCAGGCTTTGGCCGATAAGGGCCGGTCGGCCAGGCTTGGGCCGAAAGGCCTGTCGGCCGCAGGCGTGGCCCGCCATGCAAAGCAGTCGGCCAGAGTTCAGCCGACGGGCACTTTTCGGCCCAACTCTGGCCGACGAGGTCTTGTCGGCCCAAATCTGGCCGAGGCCGTATTATTTTTGGAATTTCCTGGTTTTCCGTAATATTTTTCGAATTTCATTAAAAAATGTATTATTAAAAAAAAATTAGCTGGATCATGAATGTAGACTTAGTTAGTGTTTGTTCTGAAATAAGTTGATTGCATCAATATGATGTTGCCATGAATCGAACAAAACAAGAAAGTTATCGAAATTTAGTGAGTACCACAGTCCTTTTTGGTTTTATCCTTCAAGGTTCATCGGATAAAATTATTTTTACCTTGTTTGGTGGTGCTTCCGGAGGCATTTGACAAGCTGAAGATTGTGTTGGTGATGGGTGTATTTTCTCATCCTTCTTTTCGGTGATCAGTACTTGTTTTGCACTTTTGCTCACAAGAGATAATTTTTACTGAACAATATGTATTATGTTTTATCATTGTGAAGTTAGGGTTTAAGCGATAACGTTTCTAGGTCTGAAACTAAGTTTTGACTCTGATCGGTGCAAAACTAAGTTTCTAGACTCCCTTTGGTAAAATAACTCAATCAAATAAATATAGATTTAAATAAGTGTTTATAAAATAATAAATTATTCGGGTGCAGGGTGAGGGGAGCAATCTCCCGTTCGTGTGCGTGCGTGCGTGGTGTCTGTCCGGCGAAGATGTATCCATGGTTGAAGGGCCCAATTATGTAGAATCAGACGAAGTGACAGAGAGCTGTTGAAGCATTGTATTTTGCTGTCAGATTAAGAACTGAAGGTCGATATCTACTAATGAAAGCAGATACACGTCAAATATGGTTTAGTATGTTGGCATATTAATTTTTGTGGGTTCAGTTTTTAGGATGTAGAGTTAGCAAATTGCTACAGCTGGATTGTCTGTACTTACTATCTATTCAATCTCAGGTAAAAGTTGATTGTACACATTCATCTGATTAATGAGCGAGTAGTCGGTATCATTCATTGGCTTTTGCACTAGTAGAAAAACGGTTTTTCGTCCGGAGCCCCAATGCCATTAGTCCCGGTTCTGGGAAAAACCGGGACCAATGCAGGCATTGGTCTCGGTTCGAACTGCCAGGGCGCCGTGAGGCATTGGTCCCGGTTCGGATGGGGGCATTAGTCCCGGTTCGTGGCATGAATCGGGACTAAAGCTCCCGCGCCGGACACGTGGCTCGCCGCAGAGCATTAGTCCCGGTTCATACCACGAACCGGGACTAATACCCCTCCCCTGCCTATATACCTGATGGCTACGTGTTGGTGAACCCCAAGAGGAAGGTTATGATGTAGACAGCATAAGTTTTCACTTGAGAAATCTACCCAAGGTTATCAATCCAGTAGGACTTGATGATCTATCGGAAGGTTGTTGATGTTGACTCCCCTGGCTAGGGAGTTTGCACCAACGTGGAATCTGCACAGACACAAACCAGAACTTTGCCCAACACGAAACAGAGAGGTTGTCAATCTCTCCGGTCTTGCAGAAACAAAGAGTTAAACGTATGGTGTGGAAAACAGCAGGAAACAAAGCAAGTAACAGGAAACAGATGATTGGAGCAGGTGGTGTAAACAGTATGAGGAAATTGGACCAGGGTCCACAGTTCACTAGTGGTGTCTCTCTCAGAACAGATAACTAGCATGTTGGGTAAACAAATTACAGCTGGGCAATTGACAAATAGAGAGGGCATAACAATGCAACACATGCCAAGATGTCTACTATGAAATCTAGTTGGGCATTACAACAAAGTACATAGACCGTTATTCCAACAGCATCTATGCCTAAATAATCCACCTTCAAGGCAGCATCCGCATCCCATTCAGTATTAAGTTGCTAACAACAGATTATTGCATGAAGTAAAGTGTGTAATGTAATCAATACAAGTGCCCTTGGACACTGCACCAATGTTTTATCCCTAGTAGCAACAGCACATCTACCATCTTAGACCTTTCTGTCACTGATCCAGATATCTAGAGACTGAACCCACTATCGAGCATAAATACCCCTCTTGGAGTCACAAGCATCTACTTGGCCAAATCATCTACTAGCAATGGAGAGCTTGCAAGATCAAGAGCACATAGATAAACAACTTGAATAAACATGGTATCAATATTCATCGGATCCCAGCAAACACAACATCTAGCATTACAATAAGATGATCTTGATCATGTTAGGCAGCTCACAAGATCTAAACATGGAGGCACAAGGTAGAGAGACAACCATCTAGCTACTGCTATGGACCCGTAGTCCAGGGTGGACTACTCACGCATCACTCCGGAGGCAGGCATGGTGATGTAGAGCCCTCCGGTGATGATTTCCCTCCGGCAGGGTGCCGGGAAGAGGTTCAGAACTCCTCCGATCTGAGATTGACGATGACGGCCGCGACGGAACTTTTCGTGGAATATGATCGACCGTAATAGGGTTTTTGCGTCGCGGAGAATATA
The DNA here is from genome assembly GCA_947311845.1 of Poa pratensis. NCBI lineage: Eukaryota > Viridiplantae > Streptophyta > Magnoliopsida > Poales > Poaceae > Poa > Poa pratensis. The sequence continues at coordinate 3,950,804 of CAMZMU010000033.1, read as the reverse complement.
TAGGCGAAGAGGCGGCGTCGGTGGCTGAGGGGGGCCACCGCCATAGGAGGGCGCGGGCCCACCCTGGGCCGCGCCCTAGTGTGGCGTGGCCCCCTGGTGGGTCTGCTCCGACTCCCTCTGGACTTCGTGATCTCCTCGTGATATTATTGACGATGTCTTTTGTTTCGTCCAATTCCGAGAATATTTCCTTAATAGATTTTTTGAAACCAAAAACAGCAGAAAACAGGGAACTGGCACTGTGGCATCTTGTTAATAGGTTAGTCCCAGAAAATGCATAAAAATGATATGAAGTGTAACCAAAACATGTAGCAATTGATATAATAACAGCATGGAACATCAAAAATTATAGATACGTTTGAGACGTATCAATACCCCTCCCAGCCAGCTTTTCTCCTCTCTTTTTTTTCCTGCTAGGAGGTGTGAGAGGTGGGTGCTAGTTTGTTTTCCTTTGCTATGCACTAGAGGTGTTCGACGAAATGGCCGAGCCACACTTAAGTTCACACGAAATGATATGAGGTGCCCGAGCCACACCTAAGCTTTCTCCTCTCTCTTTCCTCCTCGACCGAGGTTAGCAACTTTATCCTTTTCATCTGTAATTGATAAAAATATTGCATTTGTCGATGTACGGTGGTCATTTCACTATTCAAGATGTTATTGTAATGGTATTTGATAAACTTAATTATATGATGCAGATGGATGCACGGATGCGATGGATGTACGGCGAACGACGCAGTTCCGATTTTATTGCAGGCCTGCATAAATTTATCGATGTGGCTGAGGCAAACAAAGTGATAATTTTATGCCTTGTCCATGTGTTGACTGTCGGAACGTCAGGGAGTACTCTAACTCGAAAACCATTCAAGGCCACGTGCTTCGGAGAGGTTTCATGCCCAGCTATAATTGTTGGACCAAGCACGGAGAAAGAGGGGTTAGGATGGAAGACAATGAAGAAGAGGAGGATGATGACAACTATCCTATGTTCCCTGAAGAATACGGTGATACTGTAATGGAAGACAATGAAGAAGAAGAGGTGAACAACGGGCATCAGATGAGCCCGCTGATGGTCTTGGTCGGGTCATTTCTGATGCAAAGCGAGAATGCGATACAGAAAAGGAGAAGCTAAAGTTGGAGGCCATGCTAGAGGATCACAAAAAGTTGCTGTACCCAAATTGCGAAGATGGCAGCACAAAGCTCGGTACCACACTGGAACTGCTGAAATGGAAGGCAGAGACTGGTTTTCTGACAAGGGATTTGAGAAGTTACTGAAAATAATGAAGCCGAAGCTTCCAAAGGATAACGAATTGCCCGAGACTACATACGAAGCAAAGAAGGCTATCTGCCCTCTAGGATTAGATGTGCAGAAGATACATGCATGCATTAATGACTGCATCCTGTACCGCGGTGAGGAGTACGAGAATATGGATAAATGCCCGGTATGCAATGCACTGCGGTACAAGATCAGACAAGATGACCCTGGTGATGTTGAGGGCGATGACGAGCCCCCCAGGAAGAGGGTTCCTGCTAAGGTGATGTGGTATGCTCCTATAATACCACGGTTGAAACGTCTGTTCAGAAACAAAGAGCATGCCAGGTTGTTGCGATGGCACAAAGAAGAGCGTAAGAAAGACGGGAAGTTGAGACACCCCGCCGATGGGTCCCAGTGGAGAAAAATCGACAGAGAGTTCCCGACTTTGCAGATGACGCAAGGAACTTAAGATTTGGTCTAAGTACAGATGGAATCCTTTTGGGGAGCAGAGCTGCAGTCATCACTTGGCCCGTGACTCTATGTATCTACAACCTTCCTCCTTGGTTGTGCATGAAGCGGAAGTTCATTATGATGCCAGTGCTCATCCAAGGCCCGAAGCAACCCGGCAACGACATTGATGTGTACCTAAGGCCATTAGTTGATGAACTTTTGCAGTTGTGGTCCGAACCAGGTGTACGTGTGTGGGATGAGCACAAACAACAGGAATTTGACCTACGAGCGTTGCTGTTCGTAACCATCAATGATTGGCCTGCTCTTAGTAACATTTCAGGACAGTCAAACAAGGGATACAATGCATGCACGCACTGTTTAGATAAGACTGAAAGTACATTTGGGAAAAAGAATGTGTACCTGGGGTCGTCGATTTCTTCCGAACAATCATACCGTAAGAAAGAAAGGCAAGCATTTCAACGGTGAGGCAGATCGCCGGAAGAAGCCTAACCTCCCTGATGGTGATGTATATTGACATGGTCAAGGATTTAGAAGTAATCTTTGGAAAGGGTCCTGGCAGTCAATCTGTTCCGAATGACGCTGACAACACGCGCCCATGTGGAAGAAGAAATCTATATTTTGGGAGCTACCCTATTGGAAAGTCCTAGAGGTCCGGTCTTCAATCGACGTGATGCACGTGACGAAGAATCTTTGCGTGAACCTGCTAGGCTTCCTGGGCGTGTATGGGAAGACAAAAGATACACCAGAAGCACGGGAGGACCAGCAACGTATGAAAGACCCATACAACAAGCAGACGGATAAAGGGCGTCAATACTTAAGCAGCTACGCTCTTACCAAAGCAGAGAAGGAAATCTTTTTTGAATGCCTGAGCAGTATCAAGGTCCCGGCTGGCTTCTCGTCAAATATAAAGGGAATAATAAATATGGCAGAGAAAAAATTCCAGAACCTGAAGTCTCATGATTGCCACGTGATTATGACGCAGTTGCTTCCGGTTGCATTGAGGGGGCTTCTACCGGAAAATGTTCGAGTACCCATTGTGAAGCTATGTGCATTCCTCAATGCAATATCTCAGAAGGTCATCGATCCAGAAAGTCTGCAAAGGCTACAGAGGGATGTGGTCCAATGTCTTGTTAGTTTTGAGTTGGTGTTCCCCCCATCATTCTTCAATATTATGACGCATCTCCTGGTTCACCTAGTCGACGAGATTGCCATTCTCGGTCCTGTATTTCTACACAATATGTTCCCCTTCGAGAGGTTCATGGGAGTCTTGAAGAAATATGTTCATAACCGTGCTAGGCCAGAAGGAAGCATCTCAAAGGGCTATGGAACAGAGGAGGTCATTGAGTTCTGTGTTGACTTTATTCCTGACCTTAAGCCGATTGGTGTTCCTGAATCGCGGCATGAGGGGAGACTGAGTGGAAAAGGCACGCTAGGAAAGAAAGCAATGATATGTAGGGACGGGCATTCTTTCACTCAAGCACACTACACAGTTCTACAAAGTTCCACCTTCGTGGCTCCGTATATCGAGGAACACAAGAATTATGTACGCTCCAAGAACCCGGGGAAGGTGACTCCTGGATTAAAGAAAAACACATGGAGACTTTCGGCAGTTGGTTGCGATTACAGCTCATGAATGACACCACTGTCGGAGATCAGCTCTACTTGTTGGCCGCGTCACCATCTTCGACTGTATTGAATTTCCAAGGGTACGAGATAAATGGGAATACATTTTACACGATCGCCCAAGATAAAAAGAGCACCAACCAAAACAGTGGTGTCCGCTTTGATGCAACAGACGAGAATGGGCAAAAGGACACATACTATGGTTACATAGAGGAGATATGGGAACTTGACTATGGACCTACTTTTAAGGTCCCTTTGTTTCGGTGCAGTTGGGTCAACATGAATGGAGAAGGGATAAAGGTAGACCAGCTGTACGGAATGACAACAGTGGATCTCAAGAATCTTGGTTACAGGACGAACCATTCGTCCTAGCCAATGATGTGGCTCAGGTTTTCTATGTGAAGGACATGTCCTCCAGACCGAAAAAAGAAAAAAAATAAGCAAACGAATACATCAGACGATGAGCCAAAGCGTCACATAGTTCTTTCAGGGAAAAGAAACATCGTGGGAGTCGAGGACAAGACAGACATGTCAGCAGATTATAATAAGTTTGATGAAATTCCGCCCTTCACAGTGAAAACTGACCCAAGCATCCCGTTAAATAATGAAGATGCTCCATGGTTACGGCCGAAGCGATCATAGGCAAGGGACATACGCGAAGAAGGGTTCATGGCTTTTATGTAAATCAATGTAATGTATTAAACCTTTATGTGATGTGTAGTAATGTATTAAACCTTTTAGAAAACAAGTGACCATATGTAATGCATGGTTCCCGAGCATTCTGAATAGTTCCCAATACAATCTCTGCATATAACTGATGATCTTTAGCATTTCCAAGTGATGCAGAAAGCGCCAACGGCGAGAAAGTGCATCCCACTTTTCAGGAGTACTAATAATGATCTCCCCTTTGTCAAGAAGCTTCAAATCTCTGCATTCCAAGACAATCTCTGCATTCTCCAAGATCTTTAGCATTTCCAAGTGATGCAGAAAGCAGAAAATGGTTTTGGATTATTTATTCAAATTTACACACTTTTCATGTTGAAAGTCTTTTCAGATTCAAAATTATGCAATAAATATTTGTTAATGCAGTTTTAATTGAAAATACCAAAATGGTTAATAGTTTGTATAGTTAGAATAAATATTTTAGAAAACAGAAAATGGTTTTGGATTATTTATTCAAATTTACACACTTTTAATGTGGAAAGTCTTTTCAGATTCAAAATTATGCAATAAATATTTGTTAATGCATTTTTAATTCAAAATAGCAAAATGGTTAATAGTTAGAATAATTATTTTAGAAAACATTAATTGGTTTTGGATTATTTATTCAAATTTAAACACTTTTCATGTTGAAAGTCTTTTCAGATTCAAAATTGTGCAATAAATATTTGTTAATGCATTTTTAATTGAAAATAGCAAAATGGTTAATAGTTAGAATAATTATTTAAGAAAACAGAAAATGGTTTTGGATTATTTATTCAAATTTAAACACTTTTCATGTGGAAAGTCTTTTCAGATTCAAAACTATTTGAAATTCATATTCAAACACCTAAATAAGAAAGAAGAAAAAAAGGCGGGAACAACATTCAAAACTGAAAAGTTTGAAATAAATTTGAAAAAGGACTCATTGGTCCCGGTTTATACGAAGAACCGGGACTAATAACCCATGGACACGCGAGACAAATCTGGCATTAAATGACCAGGGCATTGGTCCCGGTTCATCCCACGAACCGGGACCAATGAGTCCGGGTACATAACTGCGCGCCCTTCTCCTTCCCCAATCCATCCCCAAATCGACCATGTCCTCGCACGCGGGCGCCGGAGCAAAATCCACGCCGCCAGCTGCCCGACGCCCGCGCCGCTCCACGCCGCGCCCGCCGCCGCCGTCGACGTCCGCCGCGCCCTCGACGCCCGCGCCGCGCCGCCCGCACGCCGGCGCGCCCGCCCCTGGAGAATTGCGCAGCCCGACGCCGCCGGCGCGCGCTCGCACGCCGTCCGACCTCCTTCGACCTCTCCGTCCACTCCAGCGGGTTCCTGGTAAGTTTGTGGTCCTAGAGCACCCCTCCGTTCATTTTATTGTGCACCGTAGCGCCGTTGCGCTGTTGCTCGTCGCCGACCGTAGCTCCGCCGTGCCGTAGCCGGTGCTCGGGTGACCATTTGGTCACGGCGCCGCCCCCAAATGGTTTCCCGTGCAACGCGCCTAGCCACACGATCCCGTTCCCCTCCTTCGCCGCCGGCGAGCTCGGCAGAGCCGCCGTGTTGCTCTCCTGTGCCAGTGACATGTGGGACCCAACGTCAGAGTTTTATTCATTTTGAAATGTTTTCGGAAATTGTAAAAAGTCTGACATGTGGGACCCAGCTTATTTAAAGAGTTTCCAGAAATTGAATAAAATTGTAAAATCTGTATCTTTTGATCTGTTTATCAGAAAAATATGAATAATATATCAAAATGTTCAGAAAAATAAATGCTAGCTATTTATGTCAAAATACAAACATTTTGGAACATTTCATTTGGTGAATATTTGGAAATATCCTAAATGCATTTTCTCTAATTATGGAGTTAAATTAAATAAATGCTCATAATTGTAATTTGAGTTCAAATAACATTTCAAACATGATTTAGAGCTCCATGTCAATGCATTAAATTGATCATGCATACATATTGCGCATTGCATCAATGCCATGTGTTTATTGTTGTTCTTTTCCAATGTTTGTTCCCCTCGGTAGATCACGGTTCGGAGATCAACCCCGCTGTATTGTTAGTACTGTGTTAGATAAGATGTTACCCAACTAAAGTTGTGAGTATGCAAATAAGATTCAAATTTTGTGAGTATGCAAATAAGATGTTAGATATGCAAAGATGCAAATAAGATTCAAATTTTGTGAGTATGCAAACAAGTTACCCAACTAAAGTTTTGTGCATTGTTATTAATTTGCATAAACTATGGAACACGGCAGAGACGAAAATCAGGAAAACATCCTCGAGCATATGATCCGCGGGGAAGATGTTGGCGATGTCACCTCGCAGTTTCTGAACAACTCCGGCGAGGGAGATGAGTCTCTCAACCGAAGAGACGGCTCCGGTGAGGTAGAAGCCGATGGCTGGGGCGAGGGAGAAGCCGGCGGCTTCGATGAGGGAGAAGCCGAAGGCTCCGGTGGAACATTAAATGTTGCAAACTCCGGCGAGGTGCATATATATATTAATTAATTTAGCCTCTACTGTCTATATACATATATTAACGCTCTTTCTTCTTTTAGCCCTCCGGATTGAGCAAATCTTCGTAAGGACGAAACGAGGCCCAGCCAAAAAGTTGGGTGACCATGAAAGGTACAGGATCGAAAAAGTCGCTGAAGACGGCACACCGATTGCTCCCCCTGATGTTGCAAAAAAAATTGTAAAGCAATGCGGAGTTATCGATAGGGACTACATCAAGATCACCGTTCGAGAATGGCATAAGCCAAGGGCGGGAGGAATAAGATATGTCAGCGACAAAGGCAAAGAAAACCTTTGAAAAAAGCTCATGGTTAATTTCACCCTGCCTTCGCCAGAGGTGGATCCAGATGAGGAGGATCCAAATGAGGCAGAAAAGATTTCCCAGCAAAAAAAAATCATGGAGCAAAAAGTCAAGGAGTGGGCTTTTAAGAAGATGGCCGAGCTATTCAAGAACTGGAAGAAAAGATTGCACACCGAGTTTATCAACAAAGATAAGACTCCGGACTTCGATAAAGGGTATGAGAAGATAAGAGACGAATGGGAAGAATTTGTGGCGTACAAGAAATCGGAGGAAGCTCAGAAAAAGTCTGAAAAAAATAAGGCAAATGCTGCTGAAAAGAAGTACCACCATACTATGGGGCCTGGTGGCTACGCCTTTAGCATGCCTAAGTGGGAGAAACATGAGGCCGACCTGCTGGCTAAAGGGATCACTCCAGAGCCATACACATGGATCGAACGGGCAAGAAATTGGTTTTACGGGCATGGGGGCACGTTGGACGCAGAAGGAAAGTGCATATATAACAGAACACACAAAGATAAGCCCCTACTACCCATCGAAGACATTAGAAATGCAGTAAAGGATGTTGAAGAGGGACAGTTCTGTCCCGATAGAGAGGATGATGAGCTCACACGCGCCCTTGGGGATAAGGAACACGACGGACGAACACGAGGCACACCAGGCTCCAAGCCGTGGAAAATTGCGATTCCCGAGGACAGGAAGAAATTTCCTGATAGAAGCCATCAGAGGAGAAATGACAGGGAGGCAATGGAAGCATGCGCTGCTGCAGACTGGATGCGTAATATAGAAGAAACAATAAAGCGCAGCAGGATCAAATTGACGCACTTAGCCAGCAAGGTACCAGCGGCCAATCTCAGCGGCACATGGTAGAAGCTGCATGCGATGGTACCGGCGGCCCATCGAATCGGAAAAGCAGCGTGGCTTCCACGGAGCTCCAGGATGGTAATGATGATGCACTGACGATGGCTTCTCTTCGTCGCTACCCAGTGGATGATATCACGGAGAACACACCTTGTGAGCTACATGTGAAAGTCTTTAACTTAACCATGAAGGTGGCGGTCGGCTATGCCGTACCAATTGGACCTAAACCAACTTTCCATTTCTCTCCGGTTCCACATGGCTACGCTGTTGTCGGGGTGGATGAAGTGATGAAAGAATTTGAGGAGCTGAAGCTAGAACACCCTGCAGGTGAAGATGGGGAGGTGGTTGAACTTGGAGCAGCCAAAAAAGGGTCCATTCTATGGCCAAAGGAATTCATCGTGCTTCCAAACTGGCAGCCAAGGCCATCGACTCCTCAGAGTAGCAATCCATCTTTGCCGCCGCCTCACCAGTCTCCAGCGCAACAGTCCTCTTCGCCGCCGCCGCCTCAGGCGCCGTCTCCGCCGCCACACCAGTCTCCAGCGCAGCCGTCTCCGCCGCCGCGTCAGTCGTCTCCGCCCACTGAGGCTCAGCGTACCCACTAGTAGAAAACTGCTTATACGTGAAAAGTTATCTGTGGCGCACAAGGATTTTGTGTGCCACTGGTATTCTCTCTCCTGGTTTGACAAATCTGTGGAAAAGTTACCTGTGGCGCACAAGATTTTGTGTGCCACTGGTAAATTATTACCTGTGGCGCACAAGAATGGTGGTGCGCCACAGGTAAGTTTCCACAGATTTGTGCAAACAGGGAGAACTTACCTGTGGCGCACAGACCTGCTTGTGCCTCACTGGTAATGCAGCTACCTGTGGCGCACAAGCAAGTCTGTGCGCCACAGGTAAATATGGCCAGATATTTTTGGAGGTTCCAGATCTGGGCATATTTACCTGTGGCGCACAGACCTTCTTGTACGCCACAGGTAATGTAGTTACCTGTGGCGCACGGGCTTGTGCGCCACAGGTAGCTGAATTACCAGTGGCGCACAAGCAGTCTATGCGCCACTGGTAACCTGGGCTGAGGCCTTAAAGTCGCCCCACCTACCTCCACCTCCATTATTGCAACCTCACTTCCCCCTTTCCTCTTAGCTCGAAAGCTCTTGCTTCCCTTCATTTCCCCCCCCCCTTTTGCACCAAATTTGGTCAATCTAACCACTTTTAGTTGCTAAATATCTCCCCCACACATCTCCTACGTCCATGACGTAGATCTACCTTCTAAAATCTCTCCCACACACCCTATCTCTATAGATCTAGCTACTTTTTCTCTCCCTTCTCCAAAATAAGCTCGTCGACGTGTCGTCTCGCGGTCTCATCTCTTCTCGTGTGTAATTAAGGTGACTATATGGATTGGATGATGTAAATAAATGAAATTGTGAGATTTGGGCATGTGATCACTAAATAAATGAAAATGTGAAATTTGGGTGGATGCGTGATCGCTAAATGATGTGTTCTCACCGTCCGGAAATGATGCAAATGAAAATGAGTTGCCAATGCTTTGCCGAAACGTTGATTCATTTCCGTTTCGGCAAAACTTTGGTAAACTTCTCGGTCCCAGTTTGTAGGGAGGTCATGCCGAAATTTTGCATGACGACAACAACCGAGAGATGTGCAACCTAATCATTTTGCTTATATGTACTGTGCAGGCAGGCGATAATGATCATCATGAGCGAAAGGAAAGTGGCCAGATATCTAAGACACGCGATGGAGGACATGTATAAAAAGGACGAGTTGGAGATAAACTGTCCGTGTCGAAAATGCAAGCTATGATCTTGCACCACCCCTATTCCGGTGTAGTGCGGGATCACCTGCTCATGCATGGTTTCATGGATGGCGCCCCTTGGATGAATGATGAAGATGATGTGGAGGTCCATGCAGTAGATGAGGACGAAGGGCAACATGACATGATTGTTGAGAATAACAACGAGGAGGGAGTAGACGAAGAAGAGCCTACCACACATGACAATGGAGATTTGGTTGACGCGGAGGAGGCGCCGACGCCGCCGCTAACTACGTTCTTGCAGGACCCTCATTTGCAAGAACTGCTTCTAAGGCCGACGACTAACGATAGAGCTGCTGCTAGAGAGAAATCTAAGTTGGGGCAACTTGAGATAGATACGAATACTCTGTTGTATCCAGGTTGCAGGCCGGAGGACTCCCGCTTGAAAGTAGCTCTCGATGTTCTGCAGATGAAGGTAAAACACCATTGGACCGACGCTAGCGTCGACGATTATCTGCAATACTGGAAGGATGTCCTTCCGGAGAAGAACACGTGTCCTAAGAATCTAAACGAAGCCAAGAAAGTCGTGTGCCCTCTTGATTTACCGCACGAAAGATACCATGTATGCATCAATGATTGCTACATTTATCGGAAAGAGGACGCGGACAAGACCACATGTCCAGTGTGCAACGCTGCTCGATACAAGAAAGGGACGAAGAAAGCTCCTCGAAAGGTTGTGTGGTACTTTCCGCTCATTCCCCGTCTGCAGAGGTATTTCCTGGACCCCAAGGAAGCAAAGCTCATGCGCTGGCACGCGGATAGAAAGAAGGCACTGCTAAAGGACCCAAACCGGATGGATAAGGCAATCCTGACACACCCTTCGGATGCAACCCAGTGGAAAGCATTAGACAACTACGATCGAAATTTCGGTGCAGAGTCAAGGAACATCAGGTTGGGTGCGAGCACCGACGGACTCAACCCATTTGGCAAACAGAGCAGCACACATAGCACCTGGCCAGTGTTTGTGTGGATATACAACCTCCCCCCTTGGCTTTGCATGAAGAGGAAGTACATTCACATGAGCATGCTCATTCAAGGGCCGAAACAACCAGGCAGCGACATCAATCTGTATCTGAAGCTACTGAAAGATGAGTTGGACACGTTATGGGCGCCGGAAGGGGTCACCACATGGGACGCCGTCGCAGAAGAACATTTCCCATTGAGAGCCGCCTTGCTCTGTACGGTGCACGACTTGCCCGGCTGCGGATATGTCTCGGGCCAGGTGTGTCAAGGACATTGTGCGTGCGTCAGGTGCATGGACGGTACCACATACCTACAGCTACCGAAAGAGGGTTCTTCGAAAACCGTCTACATGGGACATCGAAGGTGGCTACCTAATAAGAAAGACCCGTGGAGAAAGCGTGGAGACCTGTTCAACAATGAAGAAGAGCCGAGGACCTCCACGTAAGAGAAGCGGCGAAGAGATCAAAACGCTCCTGGATAACTGGGAAGAGTGCCCTGCGCCGGGAAAGAAGAAGAAGAAGGCACCTCCGCTCCTGGATGTATGGAAGGCGAGGTCCGTGTTTTGGGACTTGGCGTACTGGCCCATTCTCGGTACGCCTAATTGCCTTGATCTAATGCATATCACGAAGAATGTGTTCGAGAGTTTGTTTGGCACCGTGGTCAACATGGCGGAGAGGACCAAAGATGGGCCGAAAGCAAGGCGCGACCTGATATATTATGGTTTAAGGAAAGAGCTTCACGGGGGAACCCGGAAAAGGCCGGGGGAAGATCAGTCGGACGATGAGGAAACGGACGGCCACAGGGACAAAAGGGTTAAGAGGAATAATGACTATTATTGCCCCCCCTCCAGCTTCACTCTGCACGAGAATGAGATCGATCAACTCTTCAAGTGCCTTCTAGGAGTCAAAGTGCCCATCGGTTACGCGGGGTTGATAAGCAGATACCTAGACCCGCAGAAAAAATGCTTCAGCGGGATGAAGTCTCATGACTGTTACGTGATGATGACGCAGATCTTTCCGGTTGCTATCAGAGGGATAATGGACAAGCACGTCCGTGAAACACTTTTTGGCCTCTGTAACTTTTTCGACGTCATCTCTCGAAAGTCGATCACCCGGCAGCAGCTCGATAGGCTGCAGGAAGAGATCGTTGTGATACTATGCGAGCTTGAGATCTACTTCCCGCCCGCATTCTTTGACATCTGTGTGCATCTGTTGGTCCATATCGTGGATGATATAATCCATCTCGGGCCGCTGTTCCTGCACAATATGATGCCGTTCGAACGGTTGAATGGGATCATCAAAGGATTTGTCCGTAACAGGGCCCGTCCGGATGCCAGCATCGTCCAAGGCTTTCTCACCGAAGAGTGCATCTCTTTCTGCACGAATTTTCTAGAGCTCGAGAACCCGGTTGGTTTGCCCGTAAACAAGAAGCACCTCGGCAGGCTAGGTGGAGTAGGTCACAGAAATGGCCGGAAGGATTTGCATGTGGACTTTGAAGGTCGACGCGCCGACTTTGACAGGGCCAACTTAGTAGCACTACAACACATTGATATGGTTGACGATTATTTGACAGAGCACCAAAACACAATTACGAAGAAGTATAGTGATGTGGGCAAGACGAGGACGGAGGGAGAAATAATCAGAGAGCACAACTCCTCTTTCGCGGGTTGGTTCAAAGAACGGCTTAAGGCTAATCCGCCGCCAATGATCTCTACGGATGACATCCTCTTATTCGCATTGGCACATGGACCCGCGACCAACCTCCAGACGTTTCAAGCGTACGATATCAACGGGTACACATTCTACACGGAGGAGAAGGACGAAAACTCTGATTATCAAAACTCAGGGGTAACGATGGAATCCTACACCGGTGACGTGCTGACAAGATACTACGGAAGGATCGAGGAGATATGGGAGCTAAACTACTCTGGAGAAATAGTGCCGATGTTTCGTGTCAGATGGGCTAAGAACGTCACTCCCGAAGACCGATATTTCATCACCATGTCCATACCCAAAGCCAAATCAAGCGCCAACGTCACCGCAAAAATGAGCCTTGGGTATTGGCTAAGCACTGCACACAATGCTTCTTCATAACCGACCCGTCCAAGCCTAGCCGTGTTGTTGTGAGGAGAGGCAAAAGGAACATCGCCGGAATGGATGGAGTCGCCAACGAGGAAGACTTCGACAAGTACGGTGACCCAAATATAGAAGATGACGACAACAATCAGGAAACATACACCACAAGAAGAAGCAGGACCACAGTACCACCCAAGTCAGCAGATCCTCCATACACAAGAAAAAGTCACAATGTCGGGCTAAATTTTTCAACAGCGACCAAAAAAGGAAAGAAGATTGCAATTGGCAAACGCTGACGATTCTTCGAAGCGCTTATTATTTTGTAGTCATGAAGCACACTTATTGATATGAGAACAATATTGTATCCCTCATTTGTATCCCTCTTATTGTATCTTAATTGTGTGGACAATTTTCGAATTTTGTCAAAAAAAATTAAAATTTTATGGTATGTGAAAAATATTGACAAATATATGTGAACAATTGTGCAATTTAAATATCCCTCCAATTGTATCTTAATTGTGTGGACATTTTTTTAATTTTTTTTGAATATTTGAATTTTTTGAATTTTTTTGAATTTTTTTCAATTTTTTGAATATTTGAATGTTTTTGAATTTTTTCAAGTATCTCAACAATATTGTCAAATATATGTGCAAAATTTTGCAATTTAAATAATTTCTGGTTTTGAAAACTTTGAAAAACTTTGAAAAACACAGAAAAAACCCCAGGTTATCTGTGGCGCACGGGTGCTTACCTGTGGCGCACAGCACCGTGCGCCACAGATAACTTACCTGTGGCGCACAGGGGGCCCACATGTAAGTGGCACATAACTTACTGTGGCGCACGAGGCCGTGCGCCACAGATAAGTTATGCCCACTTACATGTGGGCCCGGGCGTGCGCGGCCGGCCTCTTCACTCTTTCTCCAAAAATTCTAAGTCCAGCCCGCGCGCCGCGCCCTAGCTCGCCCCTCCGCTCGCCGGAGCCGCCGCACGCCCATGCTCGCCGGAGCCCGCCCCACGCCCCTGCTCGCCGGAGCCTCCCCACACACCTGCTCGCCGGAGCCGCCCCTGCGCTCGCGCGGCCCTGCTCCTCTTCCTCCCCGAGGCCGGCCCCACGCGCCGGCCACGCCCCTGCTCGCCGGAGCCACGCGTCCACCTCGACGTCGGCGCACCCTTCTTCGCCGGAGCACCTCCACGGCACCGTCAGCGACCTCCCCTCCCTCCTCCCCGAGGTGCGGCCCCCTGCCTCTCCATCCCCTACCTCCCCTCTCCCTTGCACCTTAGGTGCTTGTTTGAGTGCCCGAGTGAAATTTTTCTTGCTACTGATGCAATATTTGCTAGTTGCTGCTATAGTAGTGCGGTTACGAAAATTGTAGTAGATGAATAACTTTGGAGACCAAAAAATTGCAAATTTTTTGCTAAGTAAATATGGTGTATGTTGATGGATGTGGATGTATATGGATATGTATGTTGATGGATATTGATGGATGTGGATGGATGTGGATGTGTGGATGGATTAATACTTGTATTTTCTTATTACTTTTGTTCTAGTTAGTTGCTTGAGATATGCCGAAATGTTGATTCATTTCCGTTTCGGCAAATTTCGCACTCCGTAGCTACATTTTTTAGCAAAGGTCATGCCGGATTTTTTCGTTTTGTTTTGTTACTAATACCGTACTAATTTGTGCAGACATGGCGGACAACGACGAAGCCGGTGGTTCTGGGGCTCGTCATGACAGCTGTGATGAAGAACTAGAGAACCACTACCTCCACTTTTTGGTCTCGCAAACTCCCGAGCAAGTGTGCATTGATCAAGGGGTGTGCACAGTCGAGACCCCATGAGCACCACGACAATGAGATGGGTGATGAGGAATATGATCCCGACGAGGATATGTCAGATGGGGACGACACCACTGACACGGGCGCCGCCGGCACAGATGGCACCTCAGGTAGCAGCGCCAAGCGTCAGCGAAAACCAAGGCGCCAGAACGTGGTGGGCACCGGCCGCCTAGTAATCACAAAGGTTGATGAGGTCAGTGGTACGCCTCTAGAGCCTGAACAATATGCGAAGGGCTTCGGCATCCAGTGTGCCGCCATTGCTCGAGAAATCTGCTCGATCAACGACGGAGAACTACGGAAAAAGAAAAGTACAGAGCCTTTGGAAAAGCAACTCATTCAGAAGCTCCACTCGCGGTACAGGTTCCCGGCGCCCTACAATGACCTACATATCAAGAAAACATAGTAAACACATGCGCCCTAGGCAAGATCTGCAAAGGCTTAAACTCTTGGAAGTATAGGGTGAGGAAGATGCTTGACAAAGGTAACAGTTTTGAAGAGATTCGCGCCACCTATCCCCAAATTTCGGTGGCGGACTTGACTACTTTCAAGGACGCCATGGAAACCCCAGGGATGAAGAAAAAGCGGGAGTGGGGGAAGGAAATGCGGGACAAGACCTTAGGTGTCCACACTCTTGGAACCCGTGGTTATGATGGAAAGCAGCCCATTTGGGACAAGGAGGACGCCGAACGTGTAGGTGAGAACCCTTGGAACAAGTTCAAGGACCCGTTGGCACGCATAACGATCAGGGCCCATTACCTTATTGATAAGGATACCGGGAGCTCAAGACGGGAAAGAAGGTCTTGGACCTTGAGAAGACGTATCTGGTAAGTTGATTATATCATATATAACACTCACGTCGTTTCTTACCTGTGGCACACGGGATGCTTACCCCAGGTTTCTTAACGGTTTGATCACATTCCTTCTCCAGGCAGAAGAAAAGGCGGAAGCGGAATCTACTCAAACCTCCTCCCAGGGTTCGACAAAGAAACTCCCGTGGGACACTGCTTGGGTCAGGGCGTACAACCAGGCCAAGGACAGGCCTGCGACCGAACAGCCGCATCGTGGCCGTGTGGTCGGCGCCGGTAAGCATCGCAAACACTCTTACTATTATCCTACTGAGTCCAGCGAGGTGCGAAACGAGAGGAAGAGGTTCACAGAGATGGATTTAAAGGAGGCTGTGGATAAGGAGGTGAAAGCAACCATGCCTGGGTTAGTCCAAAACCAACTGCAGGAGACGCTCAGTGCCATCATGACTAGCCTGATGGAGTCGGTCAAGACTTGGATGGTCGAAGGGCAACAAGGGCCGTTTATCATGCCCACCTTTGTCGGAAGCAACTCCAACAATCTGGCGCCTACAATGGATGGTCCGGCCGCCAACCCTACTTGTGGTAGGGAGGATGCGACGCCGGCCACCAACAATGAAGTTGCTGAAGGGGTTTCGCCAGCCGCGCGCATCAGCTTAGCAGCCCCTCCGTCATCTCTTCCATGCCCGTTCGCGGTCCAACGCCATTACCCGAGCTTGAAGCCCTCACGGTAATTAAGCGTCGCAAAAGTCTCAACAAATTATGTATATATGACTCATCCTTGGCGCCCTCTCTTACGCCTTAACATGCATGTTTTCGCAGGACGACGAGGTGGGATGCATGTTGCTATTGCGTGTGGAGAATGAGCTTCGGGATGTGGCAAAAGCAAGCATCATGAGACCAACTGAACGCGTGATGCACAACCTGCCTATGGCCCCTGGCGTGTTTCGGGTACATATTGATCGGGTGCTCTCGGGTTGTGATGACCTTTATCCTCCAATTCAACCCGCGGGTGCCGATTCCGAGAAAACCCTCCATGGATGCTTGGGTTATCCCATGACATGGCCAAAGGAACTGATCCGTTTGGACCCTCCTATCACCTGCACCCCGCCACAGCCAACACCGGTAGGGTCGGCGAATCAAGAACCGTTGATGCAGTACATCTGGGGCATGCCACCAGATCACAAGACTCAAGATGAACCTGCACTAGTCTTTCCACCAGGGTCGGCGATTCATCATGTCGATCAGCTAATGCAAGGAGGGGATGATGACCATGATCATAGTGATGACTTATGGATATTGACAACAGAGGACACCAGGATCAGGATCTTCAAGCTCCTCACTGCACTAATCGTCTGTTCAGTTCTCAGGGCACGCCTAAACGGCCTGTCCTCTTCACCGAGGATCAACAAGGCAACAAGCCTTTCAGCCAGGATACACTACTTAGGACGATCATCCCGGATATTCAGAAAGGAACCATCCCGGCCGAGAAGAAGCCTAAGAAAGGAGGACGGAAAAGAAAACTGAAGGGTGCCCCCGCCTCTAACAGCCAACCAGCGCCGGTGGCTAAGGAGCCGATCCGGGCTAAGGACAAGGTAGGCGTCTCCAACTGGCATTCGATGGATGAGTTGGCTAAGCCGATCCTGCCGCCGAGAATAATGAAGCTCCTAACGTCGGATATGCGGAGTCTCCATGACATGGTTCTGCATATCGAGAACACTCTTATCACATCAGCACGTCCAGAATACCCAGTTTTCCCGGTAAAGGTACCAAAGGACCTTGGCCTTGCCGATGAATACCCCGCGGACGTGTTCTTCGTGAGATTTGAAGAGCTCTTCGACATGTACCATATGAAGCGACTCCCCGTATGCTTCGTCCGCCTGCTTGCGCTCAAGATGGAGTACATGCTTATGAGAGAGGAAACCCGGGTCATAGCGGTAATGGACCCCTACCACCTTCAGGAGGGCCATATCAACCACAGTGAAGGTAAGCGACAAGCGACGCGATACGTCCAAAAATTCTTCCAGAAGAATCATGAGAGGCACATCATGCTCATGCCATACTTTCCCGAGTAAGTCATTCGCTTTCCTCCATTACTCATGCTTTTCATGCATTTCCATCCGTACGAAGATTAACTTGAGTATGGGTCTCATTTTGTGCAGGAACAAATACTGTGTCCTCATTGTTGCGTACCCGAGAGTTTCGAAGCCTTTTATTTGGACTCGGGGAGGCACCACAGGAAGAAAAACTATGAACATATCAAGAGCGTTATGAATGATGCTCTCACCGGCTACGCCTTCCACGAAGGCCCCATGGAAGAACGAAAAGAGAAAGATGGCAAGCTGGTGTTCGCCCACACACGATTTCAAATCCGTCACGCAGCCGCCAACGAGTGACGAGGACGCCTTCTACGTCTTAATGCACATGCGGGAGTACGTACGGGATCAGCAACAACTACAGTTGCCATCTAGTCTCCGCGATCGCTGCCTGAGGAACATGACAGAGGCCACTGATGATCAACACAGAGAGGAGTTCTGTCGCATCCAGAACACGATTGCAACGACAATCGTCCGTGATGTCCTCCCTTCGGACGGGCTGTTCTACAACGGTAACGTACATCCACCGAACGCCGAAGTTGAAAGACGCTCAGAAGATCAGGGTGACTACAGGCCATTCAACACTTTAGATGGACACAAGCCTTTCCCGCCGAAGCCCCAACCGAGACCGAGCAGGAGCAAGCCCCAACCGGCCAAGCAGTGATCATATGGTCGATATGTTGTTGTTCCGAGTGCAATGTGGTTGCACTTTTATGTGTCTTGTAAACGTAATTCATAAACTTGTTATTGTTTTTAGTTTTTATTCGAACATGCTACTTTTAGTGTTATGAATCGGGATGTATGATCAAATGTAATGAATTTGTGTCTATTTCGGAACTTTCGAATGTGATTACTTTATTTTGGCCAAAACTGTGTATTTATACTCCCTGTGTATTTATACCTGTGCATATACGAAATACGGTACAGCAAAAAAAATTGCAATATATATTACCTGTTGCGCACAGGAAATGTTACCTGTGGCGCACACAGCATGTTACCTGTGGCGCACAGGGAACTTATCTGTGGCGCACAGGGCATAGTTATCTGTGGCGCACCGAAACACTTATCTGTGGCGCACACGTGGGTGGTGCGCGTATAAGTGGTGTGTCCACGGGACCTTACCAGTGGCGCACAGAATCACCTATCTGTGGCGCACGGGCTCGTGCGCCACAGATAAGTGGTGTTATCTGTGGCACACGAGCCGTGCGCCACAGATAACATGTTACCACTGGCGCTGCCCCGTGCGCCACAGATAGGGTATTTTTGTGCGCCACAGATAAGCTTTCCTGTACTAGTGACCACCGCTGGTACTATGAGGGGTAAGCGATCACCGAAACGTAAAAGGTCGCCCCTCCCAAAAGTACCTCATAAGAATCTTCCCACGAGACCTTACGACTATACGGAGGAGGAAAATGCCGCGATCGCAAATGCCCAAAATAAAGAGTGGTGGGCTAACCGGAAGAAGCCGAAAGCGCCAGAGTTCCCCGCCACCCTAGAAGAAAAAGCCGCCGTCTTCAAAATGCTAAAGACCCTTGAACAACCCCCGCCAAGGCTGACACCAGACTATAACCGCTCTATTCGCAAGTCGGCTAAGGCAAATAAGCAGCGGTCGAAGAGTAGTAGTGCAAGCGGGAAATCAGTTCCCCAGCTCGGAGAACAGAAAAACCAGTCGTGCCCCCCGCTCAAAGTGTTTTCCAATACCGAGGTGGGGTCGAGCAGAGGTGCAGTCGACGTCGATCCTGAGTTTGTTGCAATGTACGGAGAAGCGGCCTCTGCTCAGGGCATGTCTATTCCTCAGTACTTAGAGCTGTTACAAGAGTTCCAGGAAGTAGCATACAAATACCGGCACGGGTATACTCTCGTCAAACCTGAGCTAGTCGACGGTCTACCAACAAAAATGCGAAGATTGCATAAGTGGTACATGCGAGCCTCAAAGGAAGGGGCAAACTGGATCTACGTGGGATATAAAAACGAGCATTACGAGCATGGAGATGGCGTGGTAATGATTGAATTTAGTAAATTATTTCAGTTATACCAACAAGACGCCATCGACAAATCTATCCTCAGTGCCTATTGTCTGTAAGTATTATTTCTGTAATTAAGTCTCTAGCTAGCTCAACTCGTTCATTGCATGTATAATCTTACTCATAACTATATTAATTATGCAGAATGAAGATTCTCCAATGCAAAAGAGGACAAATCTATGACATTGGGTTCATTGACCCATATTTGGTTCATCAAAAAACTCTCCAAGGTCATTACATCGACACAGAGAATAACTTGGTAAAGGCATTAAGGTTTTCCGAAACCAAAAGGGAAATACTATTTCCTTACAACTACGGGTGAGTGTTACTGTCTTGTACACATTCTATTTCGCTTACTCGATGTTAAGTGTATAATTGATGACTTATGCGTGCGCAGCTTCCACTTTATTCTGCTAATCATTAAACCTCACAAAGGAGTAGTACAAGTCATGGACTCGAAACATAAACCACTTGAGGAGTGGGCGGACATGTAGGAACTCCAAGGGTAATTTCAATCATTATGGCACTATATCGGCAACTTTTCGTTCATTCCCTGATAGCAAGTAATTAATATATAACTCCTTTATTCATTTTCTTTGCCGGACAGGGCTTGGAAACAGTTCACTGCCAAGGCTAGGGGTATTTGGGCGCCGGAACTTACATTTGAACCAGTAAATGTAAGTACTACTAGCTAGATCCGCGCATCTCTTTGATTCTAGTTTCAATACCATTATCATGCTTGATTATTATTTTGATTGAACTCTGTTCTCGTAAAATGCTTGAGGCAGGAACATGGGAATAATTTATGTGGATACTACATTTGCGAGTTCATTCGACAGACGACCCAAGAGACGGCCAGCCGGTACTTAGAACAACTTGAAGTACGTAAACAATATTCACAATTTTAGTTTATTGCCATCCATTGTGTTTAGTTTCATTCATATATATCGACCCCTTCTTTAAATTAGATCGAACGGTTGCGGGACGGTCTTCTACCACAAGATCGCGTACGAGCAATTCAAGAGGAAATTGCGGGATTCTTAGATGCAGAGGTCCTAGATCCGAAGGGAGAATACTATCGGAAGGTTGAAATGCAAGGGTGAGTGTAAAAGAGATGTATATATGCATTAAACTCGTGTGTACATGTACCGTTTGTAATATGTTCGACCAAGCACGACGAATGAGATGTGTGTAATATATTCATGACGATGATGTGTAATAGTGGTTCCTTCATTGCTGTATGTAGTACCATCGAATTAAGTGCGAGATGGAGAGCCGGCGAGTGAGAGATGAGCCGGCGAGTAGTATCTGCACAAAAATATCGAAACTTGGACTCGATGAGCCGGCGAGTGAGAGATGGAGAGCACGTCGGCGATGCGAAGAAGAGGGATACGACGGAGGCACCAGCGAGAGGGAGAGGGGGTGGATGGAGGCGCCGGGCGACGGGACAAAGAGAAGTGTTCGAATTGAGTGCAAAACACAAAATAAAAAGTGCCCAAATAATTAAATGGAAAAATACAAAATCAAAACATCAGTCCCGGTTCGTATTACGAACCGGGACCAATGAGTCCTCCCCCAATCGTTGCAGAACAGGCCACATCGAGCCCCATTGGTCCCAGTTCGTATTACGAACCGGGACCAATGAGTCGTCCCCCCAATCGCTGCAGAACAGGCCACGTGGAGCCCCATTGGTCCCGGTTCGTGGCCAAACCGGGACCATAGAGTTGTTTTCTACTAGTTTTGATTCAACTGCTCTATTATCTGAAAAAGTCCTACGTGAGCTACAGGACTATCAGAGCATTTTTGCTGAGGTGTAGTTGAGCGAACTATATGTTTGTTTGCCGCCTTGGTGGACAATATTTCAATTGTAGATGGCGAAAAGCTTGCGAGATGGGTCATCCACTAGAGGAGCTCCTCCTGAATGTGGTCTCGGCTCACATCCACTAGTAGAGAAGAGGCCTTTCGTCCGGGCCATTAGTCCCGGCCGCGACTAATGGTCCGGACACGTCGCCCCGAAAAACGCCGAAGCGTACGGCAACCATTAGTCGCGGCCCGTTAGGGACCAATGGTCCCGGATTGAGATACAAACCGGGACTAAAGGGGTCTGCGGCTAATTCGTTCAAACGAGGACCCTTTAGTCCCGGTCCTACATACAACCCGCGACTAATGATGTTCAAACGAGGACCCTTGGGTTCCCGCGCTGGTCGTTGATCACACGGCCGGGGAATGAAAACGATTAATGTCTTGGAAGTTGATCAAATGGCTTAATGGATTTTGGGAAGTTGAAACACGGCCGGATTAATTACCACGGCCAGCCTCCTCATCTCCCCTGCTAGCTCTATATAAGAGAGCTACAGTGCCATTTGCCAAATGCACCATCTCCTCTCTCTAATCTTCTCTAAAATCCTCTCTCGAATCGCTGCCGCGCGCCATGGAGCCACTCGCGCCCCCACCTCGTTCCGAGGAGTACCACTACAAGGACGACGCCGTCGACATGCACTTCAAGGTCGTGGTCACTCTCCGCGCATCAATCGTGGAGAGATGGATCCGCGAAGTCAAGAGGCGCTACCTCGACGCCGCACCGATGAAGATCGTGGGCCTCGACTGCGAGTTCACCGACGCCGCACCCAAGGAGAGGCAGCGTGCCGCCGTCCTGCAACTCTCCATGGCGACCGACACGTTGGTGTTCCATATTTGCCACGCTGATTGGGTGCCGTAGGCCCACAAGGACTTCTTGATGGACAAAACCATCAAATTCTGCGGCACGGCTATCAACAACGATCAGCGTATGCTGGGGCCTTACGGAATTCGTATTTCGTCCGCCGTCGACCTCCAGCGGGCCGTTCACCCTAACCCAACGTACCCTAATCTTCCGAGTCTCTATACTCTAGCCAATTTTACTATTGGCACAACGCTTGAGAAGAAGAAGAAGATCAACAAGAAGAAGAAGAAGGAGGACGAAGAAGAAGGAGGAGGACGAGAAGAAGAAGGAGGAAGAAGAGAACCTCACATTAGGTTGGGGCAAGTTTCCATTGAGCTTTTATCGCATCAAGTATGCCGCTCGGGACGCTCGCCTAGGCTACGAGGTTGCTAGGAGGAGTCTCGGTGCTATGTGATCGTATGTCTCAATGTGTCGATCTAAATGTGCTATATTTAAATCAATTGGGCAATCCGGGTGCCTCGTATTGTTTCCTATATTTAAATCAATTGGGCAAGACTTGAGAAATACATTTTTTGAATGTGCTATATTGTTTCCGAGTGTGAAAAATGCTTTTTTTTTGCAAAGCACCAACCACAAATATGTTGCAAAACTTGAGAAATAAAAAATTTGAAAAATACTATACCATGTTATATGCACAAATAACCAAATTGTTTCCTCTGAAAAGGTTTCCATCCACCTCAATATTGTTGCCTCGACTCATAATATCAAAAATCAATTTATTTTGGTTGACAAGGTCCATTAACCGAGTTATTTCTATCTACCCTTTCAAATTAGGATGGTAATGTTGTATCAATTTCCTCTTGGCTGGATCATATTGAATCTCCTCTTTCCAATTGATTTATTATGGAACATTTTATGACAGTGCTTTTCTTTTGAGAATGAACTTATCAATAATATACTTGTATTTCAAATGGGATTTAGACACAATGTTCTCACAAAAATAGACTTGTTTTTGTAAAAATTGTCTGCAACCGGTGGAGTTGAACGGTAGCGGGAATATATGGAATAGGAAATTCAGAAATTCAGATCAAGCAAGAATACATAAATGTGTTTCTCAATTTGTTTAGAAGAATATAAAGAACTGGGATGCGTTACGTCATTATCAATACGTGGCATTACATGAATGGTCATTGCATCATCATCGAACAAAAAAATAGGACAAGAGCTAAACAAACAAGAAAAGCACATGAGTCGCAAATGACAACCTGTCGTGATTAAGTCTTGCCCACCTTTCCGCAGTATAATTGTTGTAAAATGTATCACTATTATCTCGTCATGAACAGTCCGTTCCGAATTTTTCACCCGCCACAAGTGCGTTAAATAAAATAAAATATACTAATCTTTTATACTTATCATATTGTGATTATAATGCATATATTATGTATATTAGATAGTTAGCATCCCTAACTACGTAATAATGTTTTTTATTGTTTTTTTTTCATTATAGAGCTGTATTATATATGATAGAAGATGCATCCAAGTTGTGCAAAATAAGTTCTATTATATGACATTGCCCTTAACATGATACTAAAATAGAACCGCCTTAGAAATGAAAACACAACGGGAGAAAATGTACGTTTCTTTGAATTATTTTCCCCTTAATACAAACTGGTATAGAGGTAGGGATTTCAAAGCATAAATGTCTAACATATATCTTAATAGAGGTGTGTAGTGTATGATTAAGTTAGCAAATTTATAGAATTCTCGAGTACATTTAACCATTGCCGTGATCAAGATGTTAAATTATAATGAAAGGCTCTCCCTCTCAGTTTGGAATTCTTGAGACTATTGACAGGAGACTCACTGGTGTAGACACCACACTTTCATATGATGGGATGCTGATATTTGTGAAGGTGGTTATTTCTGCAATGCCTAACTTTGCCATGTGTTCAATGAAGTTACCTCTTGGCTTTCTGGACCATGCAAAAAAATTCTGGCCAAAATATTTTGTGGAAAGGAAAATAAATTGATAAAAAAGGAAAATGTTTGTAGGCCAAAAACTGCAAGGGGACTTGGAATGAAGAGTTTAAGAATTCAGAGTACTGCTCTCGTGATGAAGAACTTATTCAAATTCATGAACCAAACTGATATTCCATGGGTTAGACTTATTTGGCTAACACATATTATAGATTTAAAGATATATTATTTGTCCAATTGCGATTTACAGATTTAAAGTTATATTATATACCATATTATATGATAATAATAACAAAAAATGAATAAAATATTTAAAAACTAAATTATTTCATATTTAGATTTAAAGATATATTATTTGTCCAATTGCGATTTACAGATTTAAAGTTATATTATATACCATATTATATGATAATAATAACAAAAAATGAATAAAATATTTAAAAACTAAATTATTTCATATTTAGATTTAAAGATATATTATTTGTCCAAGTGCGATTTACAGATTTAAAGTTATATTATATACCATATTATATGATAATAATAACAAAAAATGAATAAAATATTTAAAAACTTGATTATTTCATATTTAGATTTAAAGATATATTATTTGTACAATTACGATTTACAGATTTAAAGTTATATTATATACCATATTATATGATAATAATAACAAAAAATGAATACAATATTTAAAAACTAAATTATTTCATATTTAGATTTAAAGATATATTATTTGTCCAATTGCGATTTACAGATTTAAAGTTATATTATATACCATATTATATGATAATAATAACAAAAAATGAATAAAATATTAAAAACTAATTTACTTCATATTTAGATTTAAAGATATATTATTTGTCCAATTGCGATTTACAGATTCCTCACATTTTTCTGATAATAATGGATATATTATTTGTCCAATTGCGATTTACAGATTTAAAGATATTAATTATGCCATATTATATGAATAAATGGCAATAAATGAATAAAATAGTTTATTACTTATTTTATTTTCATTGGAATTCAATATTATTATTACATATTCATTATTGTTTACATAAATAATTGTTTTTGGTTTCAAAAAATACAGACATGTGAGGAAATGGTATAAGAGTTAATAGGATTGATATGGTAGTATTGAAAATAAGGTACAATCAGATTCGCGGGATCACAGTAGGAAGGAACAGGGAAGTTAAGCATGCTGAGGATGGAGTAGTGTGAGGATGGGTGACCGACCGAGAAGTCTGACCAAGACTAGAATGTGACTAAAGTTTAAGTGTAATTAGTGTTAAAAATGGTTCAAGTGAGAGAGTAACGTGTCAAACAATTCGAAAAAATAAATTAGAGGCGCTAGCATTAGGAGAGCATTCACAACACGATGCTTAGTTAGAGGCGCCTCTAATTAGAGACTCTAACTAAGAAATTGAAAAAAAATGTTGGAAAAAAAATTGAAAAAATATTTCGGAAAATAATCTTTAGTCCCGGTTGGGCTTACCAGCCGGGACTGAAGTTCCTCCAGCCCAATCGCTGTATCGCGGCCACGTGGAGGGCATTTGGTCCCGGCTGGTAACAGGGCCGGGACTAAAGGTTGGGCCTTTAGTCCCGCTTGGCCTGTCCCGGTTGGCCAACCGGGACTAAATCCCCTCACGGGCCGGGACAGAAGGGCATGTCTCCACTAGTGATCGCCGATTATTTTTTGTGCCCAATATTTTCTATTTATAATTTTCCCTCTTTAATTGTGAAAACGTGCGTTGCACGTACATGCCAACTATCTATACTACTATTAAAAGAGCAAACTTGTGTTGATACATTAAATTCGAGCACTTCAATATTTGGCCAATGGTCCAGATTGATTCAATGTTTGACAAATCAATATACCTTTTCAGTTTCTATTAATTACACGCATTGCCACCGCTAAAAAAAATGGTTGTCTCGGTTCGTTTCCCCAAAAATTAACCCGCTTCATCCCCACGCTGCCCGTTCCCCTCAAGCCCCGATCCACCGCCACCCTTGCGCGGCCATGGTCCTTCGCGTCGCCTCCAGTTTGCGTTTTCCCCCAAGCAGATAGGGCACGCTGGCGAGCAGGACCGCCCGGTACCAGCCGAGGCGGGAGTCACGTCGGTGGCTGAGGCGTGAGTGGGTGACTACCTCACCCACGACAGGCAGCAACACCACGGTCCTGGACAGTGAGTTCACGCCGGCGGCCGAGGCGTGAGTCGGCGGCGACAACGCCCACGAGTGGGAACAGCAGCACGGTCCCGCGCCATCGCCGTCCAAAGCGGAAACAGAGCGCAGTGGCGGCCGACCAGGGCAAGCACGGACCGGGCAGAGAGACACGACACGCGTCGAGGGCGAATAGATGGAAGGCGCGCGCGGGAGAGCGAGAGTTTTGATTGATGAGCGCCGAGCTAGCCGACTCCGGCCGGGCGAGCAGTCGTCCGATCAGGCCGCTATCGTGATGCCCTGAATCTCGATTCCCCACCCCATTCACGCCGTCGGCCGGCTCTCACGCCTCCGACCGAGCCAGCCCCTCCCTCCCTTTCTCAATCGACGCTGCGGCGGATCCTCCTGACGGCGGCCATCGGAAGGAGGCAAACTAATGTATGGAGTACTCTTGCCTTGAAGGTTGTTGGTGGCATGAGAGATATCACATATAGGGGCCTCGAGCAGTGCAACGCTCCGACGTCCGCTGCCTCACGGTGATCTCGCTGGCGTTGTAGCTTGTATGTGGTGATGGTGACGACATATTCTGGACGAGATGGTATTCAGCATCGCGCTCACCCCCGGGATCGCCATCCGGGTCTTCCTGCAGTTTGACGAGATTCGACAGTCAACGCTAACCGATGCAGGCTCGAAAGTGTGATGATTCCCTGGTTGTTTTGACCTTGCGTGCATCGTCTTATAGTTCACGAGTGCCGTGCTGGAGCATCAGGTGACGAGCAGGCCTTCTTCAAGGTACAGTTCGAACTACTAATGATTTGTTTAGCTGTAGAGGTTTGAAGGTTATGCTGAGGTACTCTTCTCGGGTTCGAAAGTTTGTAGGGAATACTGAGATGCAAATTAAGTTTTTGGATCGCTACTAATTTTCCATGCCTTCTAATTGAGGCTATGCTATTTTGTTTGCAAAATTCAACAGCAACCGAGTGCTTCAGTTTTGATTCTGGATTTTGAACTTGTTGTACCGTGATTTTTGATTCTGAAATTCCAAAACTGATCGAGTGCCATAGAAACTTATTTTGAACATTCAGAATTTTATTCAGCATATTCCCTCTGATTAATCGGTGTCCACTCAATCTGAGAAAATAATGTAGAATTAAGTGCCAGTTTCGGTAGGCTCTGAAAAATGTATTATAGAAAAAAAAATGAAGGGAGATAGTATGTTCAGGCACTAGAAGCTTTGCCCTTCCATTTCCCGCCATTCATTTTTTTCTGCGCATTGTAAACTGAAATTTAATGGTGATGAATGTTGTTCAGTTGCTTCAGATGATGGTATTTAATATTTTGCAGCAGGGAACACTACAATGGAGTATTTTGCCATTTCCAAAAAATATGTACAGAAAATTAGAACCAATCAATAATTGCCATTTTTGCATTTGGTACAAATGAAACTCTATCCAACCACTTGGTGTATACGGTGGACAATATTGGTTGCAAATAGCATATACTCCCTCCGTTTTTAATATAAGATATTTTAGGTGGTACACATGTTGTCTATATGCACACTAAAATGAGTGAACATGCACATAAAAATGTGTCTACATACATTTGTGTGCATGTGTATGTGCATAAAAGCTAAAACATCTTATATTAAAAAACAGAGGGAGTATAAGTGTCAGTACAGTGATCTTATGTTCAAACTTTCGTTTGCCTCCTTTATTACTGGCATGATGAGGATTGGTTAGGGTTCCTTTTTAGCACGACATGCTGTTCACCAGCGTTGGCATTTTCACAATAGATTTCTAGAGAAAAGAGTATGAATGTTCATATATTATTATCGTAATAAAGCAACACGCAAATTCTAAATTGTTGTAAAAATGGATTTTTTTTAATGAAAATGGGACATTGTCTATTCTTCTCTAGGAGTTTGCAGTATTTGACACACATGGAATGGGCTTCAGGATAACCATGATCAAATATACAGATTGTGTCAGCACAAATATGTAACAATTAATTCAAGAATTTTGCTCAACTCTTGTAATACATTATTCTTCATACAGGTAAAGCATGTTTCACAAGTATGGGAAACTGACAATAGCAAAACTTTGATTTAAAATTCTTTTTTCTAGAGTATGCCAATGGCATACCTTATTCTTATAGAAGATGAGAGCCACAAATTACAAGATTCTAGGGCGGTTGCAAACAACCACTTTGATTTAAAATTCATATATACATTGAATTGTAGTAGTAACGTGCATTGCACGTTCACGATTACTAGTGTGGTTAAATGGGAGTAACTGGCAGAAAATTCTGCCGATTGATCGATCGTCACCCGCACTCAGCCCAACTTGAATTGCCCGTTGGCCCGGCCCAGCAGAATAAAAAGAACCATTGGTTCTGTCGTACGTGAGGCAGAGTGCTTCGTCGCATCATCTCGTCTCAATTCTCGTGACCTAGCCGAGACCGCGACAGAGACAGCAGGGCGGCGCCGCATCTCCAACCTCGGCCACCTAGGCTACAGGCTACAGCTACAAGCGCCGCCGCGACCCTCACGGCCAGCCCCACCGCATCTCCGCCCCGGGCCGCCGCCACCTCACGGCCGACCCCGGCCGCCGCCACAGTATCGTCGCCTGCGCATCCCCGCCACCCATCCTGCAGACCCTCGACGACCGACGCCGCGCCCCTGGGAACCGGCAACGCGGCGAGCGACACGGTAATGGTACGAACATTCCCCTGATTCCTCCAGTGTTCTTCTCTGCTAGACTGAATTGAACGCAGCACTGTCCTGTACTCATTTGCTAGACTGAACCTCCCCTGCCTCCTCCAGTGTTGACAGGACTATTATTTCTCCTGGTTACTTTTGTTGCATCCCTCTGTTGTCTATTTTTAATTTCTGCTGGTTACTTTTAAAACTGTTTGTTGTGATGAATCGAGAGTGAATAAGAGACTCTTTTGCTGTTTTTTTTTGTAGATGACATCAGAATCTGAGGATGAGCTGAACCAGAATGTACATGAGGATGAGCTGAATGCACGTGAAGTGATTAAAATGTACCAATCTGTTAGCTTTTTGTGCTGCTGCAACTTGTACAGTCCAGCAAAATGAAGTGATAAAAATGATCATCTTGTTGTGCTGACATTTTGTATATACTTGTGCTATTTGAATTGTGGAAAAAATTAAATTGGTACCACGTTTTCTCTATTTGGTCTATACTAAGCATATTGATTTCCATGCTGGTTTTGAAGCTAAATATCATTAGTTGGTAGGAGGTAAGACTTTATACACGTCTCTTTTTCATTTTAAGCATATTGATAGAACTGACATTTCTATGGATTGCATTTGTTTGGATGATTTGTCTTTCAGTGAAAGGGCTACATGTCCATCTATTTTTCTGAGATATGTGATGCTGCTGCAAGCAAAGAAGACGCACAATCCTCTTGGAAAAATTTACATGCATACTCTTGGTCATCTACCTTCTGCAGTGCGTCCAGCTGCCTGCTGAATGTGCAAGTTGCTACTATCAGGTTCATTTGAAGGAGTGATATGTAGAGCAGAAGATAGTAGACATAATTTATTTTGTACCTTTTGCATCTATTTTTTCCCTGTGTGCTAGAATAATAGTTCTTAAGTAACAAAAAAGCCTGATGTATGCATTGAACTATGTTGAAACATGATGGTTAAATATTAATCAACTTCATTTGCAAAGTGAAGCATTGTAGTGCCAAGAAGCATAGTAGAAGCGGCTCTTAGTTATTTAACCCATAGTTGTGCGATTTTTCGTAAGGGTCTCATCTGAAGTTCAAGCAAAACATGTTAGAAGAGCCACTTGCGACGAATGTGTGAAGTTGGTCGATGGCAAAGCTGCAAAGGGAACAACATTGCATACTAGAAACTCGGGAGATAGGCTGTCAACATTGATGAAGAGTTAAGGGAAGCGGCGCACGCCTACGAGATTAAGCAAACACAGCACAAAGGCGGTTAGCGGAAAGTTTATTTACAGAGGAAGATGTTTTTTGTAACGACAGTTGGTTGAAATTGTTCGTATGAAAAGAAAGGTTGTTGGTCTTTCTTGGTATTTTATTTTAAATATAATCGTACGAGCATAATTGGTGCATCACACTTGTCGAACTCATTGTTCAACAATGTTTCGCTTACGAGATGCCAAACAATTGAAAGCTAGAATGTACATAATCGGCATCAGAGTTGAGAAACGAAACGCCCTGTTTTCCGGAACCAAACCAACACCGTCTGTTTAACAAATTTCAGACTATGCCGCTTGTTTAAGGAAATTTCAGATATGCATTGTTCTCTCTGTTATTGCTGCATTTCCTAAGTTTAACGATGGTTAGCATACTCCCATATTGACTTACTGCAACACATAGCAGGTCATTACTGTATTTCCAACAGTGGTTCCTTATAATACCATTTTGTTCAACTGTTCTATTAAAAATGACACCAATTCCCGTCAGCATGGTAAATGGGATTAAATAATGCATGATTCTTTCCCTATTCCTTTTTATATGGAGACCAGGAGGCAACCAATCCAGTCAATTATTGACTCCAAGAGTTTCAGGAAGACTACGAGTGGTGAATTAGTCAGCGCAACACTGCATCTAGAGCTGAAATTTGGTAAAGCAGACTTGACTGATTCAGCCAAGTACCCACATCTACTATTGAGTGTATCAAACCAGCACATGCACATTGATACAAAAAATATACCTGCTGTAATTTTCACGCTCATAGTATATAGCCTAATGTTACGTTTCACATCACTGAAGCAGGATAATCGAGGCAGTTCGCTTACAGTCAACTAGCCGACCAAGCATCATACTTTCTTTAGTCGGCAATGAGATGGGCACACACGATCAGGAAAACTCGGTTTAACTAAAGGGGATGGGATGTCGCTAACCGAGAGCGCTCGCTGTGGTTTGAGGACGAAGTTGTGCTACAAAACGTTCATTGTTGCACTGTGACTTTCTTGCCGAGATCAGATTTTGCCAACAACAATGCATAAACTATGTTTGGTCGTTGTCTTCCTGGTTCATTGATTCTGATGGGAGTTTGGTTGCTGCAGGAATGGGTTCTAGAAGATAGACAAGAATACAAGCTCAAGAACTCTGGCAGGCATGCAACCAGCTAGGACTCACTGGGAAGATGAGGGACTGTAAGTAGTAAATCCGACTTAGCGTTGTCATGTGCTCTCATAATGCACCGTTTGTTTGTTCCTACTTGAACATGCAGTTTCAGATCTTCTATATGTGGCGTCATGAATTTTTGCAACCTCTCTACTAGTGTAGTACTATTGAATTCTTATGACATGTCTTAAATTTATGTAGATTTGCTGAGAGTTTTTGCAGCTTAATCAAACAATTTGATCGTGTACTCAAAGATGAGGAGTAAAGGAAAATATTTCTGAGACCAACAAGCACTTAGCTAAATGACAAGAATTAATTCAATTTTTTTTGCTGTCTTTGTTGTGATCTCTCCACAAACGCTGATTTGCCTAAAACATATCATGATTTGTTTTTGTATGGCTTTGCTGCATTGTCTTTGATCCGTTACTAATCATGACCTTTCTATCTTTCTTGCAACTTCTTTGACCACGTGACTAATGGTACCCTTCTTTTTCCCCTCAAATTAATTAATTTTTGTTGTACTAGACAGGAATCAGGTGGAGTAGATCTTAATTAACAATAGACAATTGGTTGGATTTTTGCTTTCTATACATACAACATCATATTATTGCGTTTGTCTAAATGCATTATGAGGGGAGTGAATCTTAATAATTTTTTGACATTATGTGGTTTGCTTTTCCATACATGGAATGTGCATTGTGTTTACATGTGTGGCAAGAAAAGAAACTCGAGATCCCCGTAGCAACGCACGGGCACTCAACTAGTTTATTTATACATACGTGTATGTGCTAGCTAGAAACACACAAGGTCGGGTGCGTGATGGAAATCCATCCGGCCCTAGCTCCAGCCAATGAGATGGCACCATTCGGCTCCACGCGGATCGACCATCTCAGCCCCACCTTGCCCATCCAACGCACGCGACGCCACCTGAAGAAGCACACGCACTGGACGGAGAAACCAAAAGTCCAAAACGCATCTGGATCCCAGTCCTTCAGTCGACGCATCTCGATCCCCTCTGCTCACCTCCTCCGTTCCCGACAGAGAAAATGACAAAAAATACCACATTTGAACACGAGGCGACAAAAAACCACCACCTTAGGGCTTCTTGACACATAAATGCCTCTTTTGGGGCTATGTCGTGACGCGGAGCACTGATCACCCCTGTTTAGCGTTTTGATAGGATTTCTGGTAGGTGGGACCTGCTGTCAGTGCACACGTGGCAAAGAGCTCACGGACAGGATTGACGGGCCGTTAACGCGCGTTAGGGCACGGCTGCTTATGACCGTTGCGCCGTCGCATCGCGCTTGCTCTCCACTCATTCCCCTCCCTTCCTCTGTCCTGCCCGCTAGATCCGCGCCGTCGCCGCCCCGCTGCCGGAGAAAACCACTGCGCGCCGCCGTTCCGCTATGGTGTCGTGGGGTGATGGAGAAGAATTCTCCACGGATGTGAGCTCGGACAGTGTAAGTTCTGTGCACACCGATTTGGGCATTACATTTCTAGGCTAGGGTTCATGCCGATTTCTAGGGTTCTTGATGAGTTGGTGATTTAGGTGAAACTCTAATTTGCGATGTCATTTGCCCTTGTTAGAGTATCAACACCGTACATGATTCTGACTACTGCGGATTAGCCGACGATGGGGATGAGCCTGTGCTCTGTCGCTGTGGCTATGTTGCGGCCAAATTTGTGGGATTTCAGGGCTACAACACGAGCAGGAGGTTCCTAGTCTGTGAAGGGCAGGTGTGTGATCTCCGTATTTTCTTTAATTTTTGTTAAATGTAGCTCATTTTAGTTACTGGACCTGTTAAATTGATATGTGTGTGCTGATTTAGGAAGGAAAGAAGTGTGATTTTCTGCAATGGGTTGATCCAGTCCCTACTGATGCTATGATTAAAGCACTGGGCAAGCTATGGGAAATCTATGCAGAAGCTAAGCAAGGCAGAGTGACTGATGCTCTGGATTACATGGATCAGAGGTTTGGGTATCAAGACCAAATACAAAAACTCCACACTGATCTGAGGAATTCACAAGATGAGTTAGCTAAGGTAGTGGCAGAAAAGCAAGTGACTTTAGCCCACAAGGCTATAGCTGAACAAGCATTGGTGGATGCTAGGGCTCAATTAGAAGAGAAGAGGATCAGTAATGAAACAACCTGCAAGATGCACAAATGCTTGTTGAAAAAGGCAGAGAAGGACAGGGACAAGTCCAAGGAAGAAAAGAGGAAGTTAGAGCATTACATTTCTGATTTGCTGGATAAGAAAGAAGACCTCAGAAGCAGGTTCAAGAAGATAAAGGATCTATGTGATGTGTAATTTTAGCTTGATCAAGTAATGTTTAATTAAGAGGTCTTGTTGAATTCTGTGGAGTTGTTGGATTATGAACTATTTGTTGCATTATGAACAATTTGTGATTTGTGAGTTGTAATAAGTACAATTAATATCTGAATTATTATGTGTTGATGAATTATGATGTGAGGTCTATTTGTTGCTGTTTTTAATTAATGGTGAATTATTTGGTCCATTTAAGAGGATGGTTTAGGTCTCGACAAGTTGTCGACAACTTGTCGAGACCTTAACCACTTGTCGAGACCTTCAAACATGACATTAATGGACAGTAAACACATAATTTGAGACATAAATAGGGAGATCAGACATCATTCACATTACTACATCCAACTTAGCAACTTAGCACCATCATTCAGTCAACAAGTACCAAAATAAGATGTTTTGCATCACATGAATTGCTCCCAGCAATTCAACCATGTCTATCACACCAAAATAATAGGTTTTACATCACATTGTTTGCTCCTAGCAAATCAACCATCTAGAGGACCAACATTGCTATCCCTACCAGGACCTGCATTTGCCCCAGCTGTGAAGTATGACATTACACCTCTCCTTGGTGCTGTACTTGCTGAAGCAGTAGGAGCTGAAGCAGATGGACCTTCTGCATCATAAGTTGATCTGGTGGAACAAAAGAAGATCTTGTTGGCATGGGAGCTGCAGCAGTAGATGATCTTGGTGGCCTTGGAGCTGGCTCTGTCACAGGAGGTGCAGCAGCAGAGGAAGATGACCCTGCTCCAGCACCACTTGGGCCTGCCTCATAAGGATTGCTCCTGGTTGTCTGTACATAATAGAGTTAGTAACTGAAATTTCAATAAAATGCAGTCATGATGTGTTCAATTGTATAGTTACCTTGTGCTGGCTTTTCCTAAATGCAAGATCAGGTCTAAGGGGCTGTGCACAGCTTGTGTACTTATGTCCTTGCAATTTGCAGTTGCTACAGTAATAGTGGCCATCCTTGATGTTTCCTTAGGTTTAGGTACTTCATGCTTGCCTTTTCTCCTCTTTTCCTGCCTTCTTCCCTTCAGGTGATATTTGAAACCCGGTGGCATTATGTCCTCAGTGTCTGTTTTAGTCCAGCCATGCTGCTGTGGCATTGGATAGAACACTGGCTGTAGGACTTGAGGTACATGCCTCTTTTGTAAAAATTTGAGACATAATCTTCTGGATATCCTCCTGATTTGTAGATTGCACTCACAGCATGGTTGCATGGCAACCCAGATAAATCCCACTTTCTACAAGAACATGTTCTTTGTGGCAGATTTACCTCATAGGTGTGATCACCACTGTTACCTGCCATAGGCCATCATTTCTCTTTGTGGCACACAATTTCTTGCAAATTTTTTCATCATTTCAAGCTTCTCACCATAAGTAGGTGTGATTTCCCAGCTAGATTTCCTCAAACCCTCTCTCTTCTCATCAAACCTGACCATTTGCTTGTCATAGATCCCTACAAGCATTGTCACTATTGGCTTGTTTCTTTCATCCAGGATGTATCTATTAAAAACCTCACTCAAATTATTGTTCACCAAATCTGTCTTGCAGTTAGTGTCAAAGGCCCACCTTGCCCATGTGTCCACTGGAATTTTAGAAGCCACTGCCATGCTAGCTCACACTGCTTTTTTATTTCCTCCATTGCCTTGTCAAATCCATCCTTGGTATAAGAGTAGGCTGCATTGTCCATGCACTTCTTCAGATCCTCACCTTTGAAACCTGCTGTCTGGAAGTTGGCATAAATGTGCCTAAGACAAAACCTCTGGTGACAGTTTGGAAAAATAGTGGTAACTGCTTTAATCAGCCCTTTCTGTCTGTCAGACATGATGGTGTACTGCCCAAACTGGCCTTCATCTCCACCAAGTGCTTCCTTCAGCTGCTCCAGAAACCACTGCCAATTTTCAGTATCTTCTTTGGCAACAATGCCCCAAGCAATTGGATAAATGTTGTCATTCCATCTCTGCCAGTAGCTGCAAGGATTTGAGCTCCAGTGGTGAGTTTAATGAAGCAGCCATCCAACCCAATGAAGGGCCTGCATCCCTCAAGAAACCCAAGCCTTGCAGCATTCACACAGAAGAAAAGCCATGAAATCTTGGCTTGTCACTGATGAAAACCTGCTGCCCTTTCTTCATTGCTTCCTTCTGTTCATAGTTGGCCCAATTCAGTGGTGACAATGCATCTAGAACCTGGATTTTTATCTATCACAGTTTGCAAATAATCCCTTATTCTGTATACTGCTTCTTGTGATCTCCCATAACAGTCTGTCTTGCCTTTGTCTTTACCCTATAGGCCATCCTCTTTGGCACTGTTACACCAAAGTCCTTTTTAGCTTTGTCAACTATGGTCCTGATCCCTGTGTTTGGAGCAGATCTGAAGTCCTCCACATAGTATTGCTCAGCCATTTACTGTTAACTCTGGTGCTTTGTGGTTGAGTAGGACAAGTGTGCTCCAAATGCATCTTCTTGATGCAGAAGGTGCTTTCATTTTTATCTTGAGGCTGACATAAAGAACTGGCATTTGTGTTTGGTGGTTCTTCCTCTTCTTTTGTTCTTCTTCATCTGCTTCTGCTTCTTCTTCTGCTTCTGTGCCTTTCTTCTTCTTCTTCTTCTTCACAGGCTTGCAACAAACAATGATCCTATCTGAGCAATTTTTGTGGTAATGAAAGTTCCTCACTTGCACAATATGCAGTCTGCACAGTGCCTGCCTAAACTGATATACATCCTTGAAACACAGCTTCAGATAAATTGTTGCTCTGGGTTTTCCCTTGTCTCATCATACCACACCCTCTCTGTCTGCTTCTTGGCTCTGCTTTTCCTCCCTTTGGGCAGCACAAATGGTAAAGGCTCAAACCCATCATCTTCCTCTGGGTTAAGAAAACCTAGTTCTCTTCATCATCAGATGGAGCCCATTCTGTCCTAACTGGCAGTGGTGCATGAGAGTGTGATCTCTGAGTTGGCCCTGCTTCTTCACTTTCTTCTTTGCTGCCTCCTCTGAAACTGGAACATATGAGTCAAGATGTCTTCTGCCTCTGAGGAATCCTCATACAGCTGCTCATCCACCTTTCTCTTCCTGTTAGCAATTCTTTTCTTCATGTCCTCTACTTCCTTCTTCCTCAACTGCTCTGCCTGAACTTGATCATACTGACAAGGATACAGCCAGCTATCATCATCAGATACAAATCCTTCCCCTGCATCTTCTCCTTGCTCTGCATCTTCTTCCTCCTCTTCTGATTTCAGAAATTTTCTTCAACAACTGTGCACAGAGGCTCAAAGTGCACACTGTTTGAGTCTGCAAATTATTATTCTGACACTCCTCTTCCTCCTCCAGATCTACTACAATGTGGCTAGGATATGACCTAGCATACAACTTCTCCTTTCCTTTTTGATCTTCACAGGAGACAACACAATGCTTGCCTACTCTTCTCCTCATCACTGTTAACACTAGTTTCTTTGATTTTTATATTTTCTGAGCATCTCTTCCACCTTAGCATTGCTGTCAACTAGGTCTAGCCCATTCGATCCTTCCCTTCATCTTTAACATAGTACATTGAATCACATAGCCCATACCCTTCCTTCTCCATCAGTCCCAACAAACTCAGAAATATAATATCGCCCGCGCATGGATGTTGACACAAATTTGGCACCATCAAATTGAATGAACAATTCCCACATCTCTGCAGGTTGCCTAATGTAAATTACAGGTAAATATTCAGTACACAGTGCTAGTTTCTGACCTAAATCCAAGAAACGAACCCAAGAACGAGAAATTCCCCTAATTTAGAAGAGGGGAAAGAAAATGGCTCTTACCCGTAGTCTCGGAGGTAGTGGCTGAGCGGGTCGGTGGTGCACTGCCTCGCTGCAGCCACCTGCGAGGACCCCTCCTCCTACGCACCGTTCTGCCCTCCCTCCGGCGACAGGTCCATTGGCTCGAGCT
This sequence comes from Poa pratensis, assembly GCA_947311845.1. Lineage (NCBI taxonomy): Eukaryota > Viridiplantae > Streptophyta > Magnoliopsida > Poales > Poaceae > Poa > Poa pratensis. Next base: position 3,913,268 of record CAMZMU010000033.1, on the reverse strand, counting down.
CGTCCTCGCTGTCCACATCGATGCCGAGCTTGTCGAATCGACCGCGACCGCCTCCACTATAAGCGCCGCCGTCCCCGTTCGCCGCGCCACCGTCCCCATCCGCCGTGCCTGTACGGCGAGCCGCCGCCCCCTCCAGTCGCCATTCGTGTCGCGGGAGAGTGACTGAGAAAAGAGGAAGAGAGAGTGAGCCGACAACAGTCGTGCCCTAACGCGCGTTAATGGCCCGTCAATCCTGTCCGTGAGCACTTTGCCACATGTGCACTGACAGCGGGTCCCACCTGCCAGAAATCCTGTCAAAACGCTAAACAGGGGTGATCAGTGCTCCGCGTCACGACATAGCCCCAAAAGAGGCATTTATGTGTCAAAATGCCCTAAGGTGGTGGTTTTTTGTGACCTCATGTTCAAATGTGGTGGTTTTTTGACATTTTCTCTTCCCGACGCCATGGCCGCACCCACACGTCCCCTCGCCGGCGTCATCTCCACCGCCGCCTCCTCTCCGCCATCTCGGCCCGTGCTCACCATCGCCGCCCCCTCCTTCCCTCCTCCCCTGGGCGTACGAGCCGCTCCCGCATAGCATATCGAGCGCCGCCACGCCAACCTTAAAAACGAGAGAGCCGGCGCTGCCTAGCGACCACGGCTTCGCGGCTGGCTTGTTCTCTGGTGCGGGCGTGCATCGCTAGCTCGATGCGCGGCACTCCGTCGAATTCGCCGGCCCGCGTGGCCTAAAATGAAAAGGCCAAATGCCAAACAAAAGACGTTTCGTCTGCTCCAGACGAGGTAAGAGCAAATGATTTTTTTTCCTGATTTCCATCGTAAGAAGATCGACTTGTAGAAGTCTAAAAATGGGGAGCAAAGGAAGAGGCAGGCTGAGCTGACTCTTGTTCAATATCATTCTCATGATGTGTGGTGCAAACCCCTTCCACGTGTGATTTCTATGTTATGCATGGCCGTGCCTAAGGGCATATCGGTTGAAGTAGATTCTTCTTTTCTCTCAAAAAACCCCTTCCCAAACTGTACAAGCTTCTTCCAAAGCATACGACTTTCTAGATGTATATGACGATCCCTAGACAGATGGATCTTATATGAATCATATGATGAAATACCACATTGCGGTGCTACACGTCGGCCTCCAGGACGAGACGGCGTCGACGCGAGGCACAGAGGCCGTGGTCCGCCTCGCGCTGCAAGGAGAGGATGTCTCCTCAGAGAAGGGGACGGTCGTGTGTTGTAAAACTGCGCAGCAAAACGTAGATCAAACAAAGAACAAGAACACCGATTTAACGTGGAAACCCTTACGGGAGAAAACCACGGACGCACGAAGGCGTATAACTATAATCAGGAGGAGTATTACAATGCACGAGAGGACAAACCCTTCTCGTGCTATGGATCTGGTGGATCTCTCTCAATCTCACGATCTATTCTATGACTACCTCTAGCTATATATGAGGGGCAAACAACTCTCTGTCTTGGCGGACACGAAACGGAGTTGTAGACATGCCTTATTACAGTAGGACTCCATATATGGTAAAACAGGATTAGGATTCGGAGCACAAGAAAAACAACACTCCACCTTGAGACGAATCCTCTATAACAGTCATAGATAGTATCAACTCCTCAATTAAAGTCAGCACAAGTAAACCTTGTGTCTTCAAACGTCCATAGGACGAATAAACTTCTCACGAAGTCATATCGAGCAAATCAACGGTAGGTCTACGGAAAACAACACAGCTATCAACAAAGCAGACGAACGAAACTTGGATCTCCCATAAAACCCAATAAAAGTCTGAGTCTGTGCCACTGACCTCCGAAACTGAAAAACTGCCCAATCATCAAATGACATAAGTCATCATATCTCCTGTGGTGCCTGAACGAGCGCATAGCTCAATAGTGCAACATCTCGGTGCACATAAACATTGTGAAGAACTCATCTCATGGAATCTGAACGTGCTACAAAATCTGAAAAGCACAAACCTCGACAAATAATACTCAAGCAAGAGCATATGGTACGTACACCAAAAACTGCCGACGGTAATGAAAAATCCATGACATGGTCAAAATTTGTCCCTGTAGAACAACTGTCGGATGGAACCTGCTCAACGTGCAACGGAGCATCAACTCTGCAATAGACCCCTCATAAAAGAGCAAAGACAACTGAATTGTACCGAAAGCTGAACAGTACTAAATGTTGTAGTATCTAGCAGAAAACAAATCTCCTTTCACCATAACTGATCCTCATCACGAACTGAATAAAATCTTCACATGCATAACAACAAAAACTCTGGAGAGAAAAGAGTATATGCTGGCTACCAACAGGCTTAAACAATTACCTCCTCCATAATTTTTTCTGATAACTGAATTTTGCTCTTCATAAAATTGCAGCAATATAATATCTTGAATTTGCATCCATAATATCTCCCAAAAACTATAATCAGACGAACTCCACCTTGAACAGAAACTAACCAGCGCATACTCATAATTCACCAACGCTTGCATCTTGACTTGCCATATGAAAAACGTTTTGTCACAGTCCAACAAAGATCGTACTTCATGGAAACTATTAGTAGATCAAATCTGTGAACACAAAAGCAGTACAAGCCGGTACTCAAATTCCAGACAGAATTAATTTGTGGAGCAACAAATAAGAGTAGATAGCACCTGGTAGCTGATTGGAGTAGACATAGCAAAAGGAAGATCAAAAAATTAATTAGTCTTCACGTGTACACAGCCACGTGAGATAGCAGAACTCCTTGGACTTGATGATTGGATGGATGTGGTCTTCACGTACTTGTACTGATCGGATCGATCGGAGCTCCGAGTGCTGAATAAATTACTCGCCGAATAGCTGATGCTTTGGGAACGATCGGGTGACACACGCTACTGCTCAGCCCTCGCACGGAATCAGATACCGGGTAGAGGACAGCATACAGCGGTGGACGGAAGTAATACCCGAATCGAAGACTTCGACGCAACCGATCCAGACAGACGGCCGCCCTACGAGGACGGGGCTGGCGATCTCGGCGACTCACGATCGCAGACGATCCAATCTGCAGACGATGCTTGACCTTGGTGTCGCTGCATGCCGCCACCTGCGGCTGTTGATCCAATCGACGAAGCTGCGCCGTGCTGTCTCGGGAGCGCAGCGGAAAGTCTCCCGGAGCAGCGGATCGTCGAAATCTTCGGCTCTGATATCACTTGTTGTAAAACTGCGCAGCAAAACGTAGATCAAACGAAGAACAAGAACACCGATTTAACGTGGAAACCCTTACGGGAGAAAACCACGGACGCACGAAGGCGTATAACTATAATCAGGAGGAGTATTACAATGCACGAGAGAACAAACCCTTCTCGTGCTATGGATCTGGTGGATCTCTCTCAATCTCACGATCTATTCTATGACTACCTCTAGCTATATATGAGGGGTAAACAACTCTCTGTCTTGGCAGACACGAAACGGAGTTGTAGACATGCCTTATTCCAGTAAGACTCCATATATGGTAAAACAGGATTAGGATTCGGAGCACAAGAAAAACAACACCGTGTTCATGTTGTAGGTCAAACAACCTCGCCCCCAAACAACCTCAACACGGCCATCCGGTAGTTCGTCGACATGGGCATCAAAGGTAGCTTCTTGACCCGCAGCTAATCATGTACTGGCTTTAGCTAGTTCGTTTTTTAAGCAGAAATTTGGTACTAGCTTTATTAGTGTTGGAATCACTTTATTACACAGCTGATTTGATCCAACATTCGATTATCCAAGCTGCTAGAAATACTTTAGTACACACCAGATTGTGTATTGAGCTCTGCTATTCATGTTTTGCTGCTGCTGCTGCTGAGAGTTACCCTATTAATTGTATTGGCATTGTTGTATATCGGTTGAATTCTGCTGTCTACTAAATCATATGGTTCGTGTATTGAGCTGCTTGTGTATTAATCACCAATGAGGGATCAGCCCGGCGGAGCGGCATGATGATGGGGACCGACGCGTGGTCTTCTCAGATGCAGCTGCCCAGCCGTGGACGATCAGGACTTTTTTTTTTTTTTTAGAACTGTGGGGCAAAAGCTTTACCCCAACCATTTATTAAGAAGAAGGTGCCCGATTTATTAGTGAAAGAAACCGGGCGAAAACCAAACAACAATCACGGTCGTGTTGACCCCCTCACGATCAGGACTTACTGGCGAGTACGGCGTCGAGGTAGTCTGTTTGTGTCTTGAGGTTGTGCTCTTGGTCGTGGCCTTCGTGCCACGGCCGTGCGTCTTTCGCAAGTCATTGTTAGTGTAACTAGTGTAATTAGCCTTAATCATGGTCCCTATTTGGCTACTGTTTATAATAGGATACAGGAAATCTAGTTCACCAGGAACTGACAATTTTTTTTTATGTCTTGTTCATTTTGGAATAGTCACAGTTGGTCATTTACTTATATTCGCCATGATGGCTGAAGGACTTAATCCCTGATTTTAGTCATTGCATTGATTATGTATACGTATAATTGATCATGAACTTGATTTCTTATGATCTTTTGGGATGGTTGAACCATAGATCACTTATGTGCTATGACATCATGTATATCAATGCTGCTGTTCTATGATTTGCAAAAAAACTTTCCATTTCCCTGTTTAATTGGATGTGTGCATAGGCAGTAGAGAAAGCATGTATATGAAATAGATGTATGCATAAGTTTCCTTTTCCTGTTGAATTGAATGTATAGGAAGTAGAGGTAGCACGCATGTATGCAAGATGGATGTCCAGTCCACTCAATAGGCAGTACATGTATATGAAATAGATGTGTGTTCTCTTTATTGTTTCTACGTATGCCGACGGCATTGCCCTCGGCATACGAGTCCGCCAGGAGCCACCAGATCACGCCACGTGGACACATATGCCGACAGTGCGGCCGTCGGCAAACGTCTCGACGCCGTCAAACGGCCGTCGACGCCGCTTTTTTGCTGACGGTTCTGTGTGCCGACGGCCAAAAAAAACGTCGGCACACTCTGTATGCCGACGTCATGTTGTTTAATTGCCGAGGAAGAGTAAGACGACGGAAAAAACGGTCGGCATACGTATATGCCGTCGGCATATGTATATGCCGTCGGGAATCGTGTGTTTGCCGATGGTTTTCGGCCGTCGGCAACTATGCTGTTTCCTGTAGTGTTTCAGCTATGAGCAGAAATATTGCATGACCAACTATATGAGATTTGTTGTGATTTTGACAAATATCAGTACGTGCACATAAAATAGAGCCATTGACGACATCTATAATTTTCAAGACATAGTCTGAACAACATAGACATGCAATTTTTGCACCTTTAATTATATTAGATAGAAATAATGAAATATTACATTGTCAATCTAGAACATACACCATTTTTCAATGCCTTAGCTAGAATAGAAGAAAGTGGTAATATCTTTTCCTTTTTCTTTCATTTCCCTCTTTCATTGAGAGAATTACCTTTTGCTTTGACTAAAGATGGAAATCAATTCTTTGCTTGTGGCTGGCTAGCAGCAGGGTACAAAGCTAAAGATAACAGGTCGCAAGGCTGTCTGTTCATTGTTACGGAATCTTGAGCTGAACCATCTATCCTTGTTCTAGACCATCCGACCAAATTTAGTAATTTAGTACACACAGAAATACTAATCTTATCCTCGCCAAAAATGAACTTGCTACATCAGTTAAAGCGCAACAGAATTGCAGAAACAGCCGCACCTGAAAAAAGTTTTAAGGTTACCATATATAGTCAAAACAGCTAGCTTACGAATCACGGTATGCAAGTAACTGATTTCCTAGAGACTCGGGAGGTGGCATGATAAGAAAGAACTGAAATCAAGAACCAATGGAGACACAGAAGCGATAACAGTGAGCAAGGAAGAGGTAGGGCTCGGCTGCGCCGTCGGAGGAGACGCTGAGGCTGCGGTTGGTTCTACGGTAGCGGGGCGCGGTGTCGTCGGAGGAGACGCGGAGGGGCGGCGGAGCGTGTCGCCGCCGACTGGTCGCATCGCCGAGACGCCGGGACAAGTGATGATCCACACCGGTCGATTCAAGCCACCCAATTTTTTTAGATCCATCCAGGAATCCAGCTCCTGGCCATGGAACACGCCAAGTGTTACCCTCTAAAGCGTGTGCCACATCATCAACTACTACATTCACTTTTTTCCTCTTGCTTTCTATTTAGCAAACGACACATCACTGAGGTGACGGGCACGCCGGCGTTGTTACCTCGAAGTCACCATGAGCTTCACACTGCTGCCTGGTTGCATGCTTGGCGATGCCGATAAATCAGTGTGTATACGTGGCAACAATCAGTGTAACCATTAATGTTTTTGAAATGAGCCATTATATTGTAGCCAATGAGCGCATGACCACGTGGGGGTAGACGTTGGTCGGAGAAAATTACAAGGATCTACCACAATTGGGGCTCTGACAACGAGTTAGTACCAATTGTGGTGTTTTTTCAAGTCAGTACCAACTCTGGGACTAACCACCACAAATCGCACCGATTTCTATCTAACTGCATTTTAACAGCAGTACTGACCGAGAGGTCCCACCTGTCAGGGCTGACTAGGCAGCACACGTGGACATGAAGCTGAGGTGGCCGTGGGGCCCACCTGTCAGCCCCATATTTTCCCCTTTTCCTCTCTTCTTCCTCTCATGTTTCTTCTTCACCAACCCCTGACGGCAGAGCTTCAGGACGGAGGCGCGGCGGCCCGCGTGGCCGGCCGTGGTGAGGGATTGCACGGAGAGTAAGCTTCTCCACCACCGTCCATGGGAGCTCCTCCACCTTCCCTTCTTCTATGGCCGTCCGCCTCCAGCACCGGCGAACGCCCGTCGACTTCGGCCTCCTCTTCGCCGGCGACGAGGAGCAGAGTACTGGGAAGGGAGCTTGAGCGGCGGCCACGCGGGAGGAGCACCGGGAAGCGATATCGAGCGGCGTCCCGGTGATTGCGTGGATCACACGTTCGCTGGGAGACCCCAAGAGGAAGGTATGAAGCAGTATAGCAGCAGTTTCCCTCAGTAAGAAACCAAGGTTTAATCGAACCAGTAGGAGCAAGAAATCACTTCTGAAGGTTGTCAGTGGCGCGCTGACGTGGAACCTGCACACAACACAATCAAACTAATTTGCCCCAACGAAACAGTGAGGTTGTCAATCTCACCGGCTTGCTGAAAACAAAGGATTAAACGTATCGTGTGGAAAACAGTAGTAAATTGCAGAGAATGAAAAGGAACAGTGTTTGCAGTTGGTTGTATTATCAGTGTAAAAGAATGGACCGGGGTCCACAGTTCACTAGTGTTGTCTCTCCATAAAAGATAACTAACATGCTGGGTGAACAAATTACATCTGGGCAATTGACAAAATATTGAGCGCATATCAATGCATATATATGACATGATGATTACTATGATATTCATGTGGACATTACGACAAAATACATAGACCGTTATCCAACAGCGTCTATGACTAATAATCCACCGCCAGGTTGTCATACCGAGTTCCCCGTTGGTATTAAGTTGCAAGCAACGGATAATTGCATTAAGTAATGTGCGTAAAGTAAACAAATGCGTTAGACCTAACGGCGTACCCTTAAGCTAAGCATCGGTTATTTTATCCCTAGTGGCAACAGCACATCCACAATCTTAGAAGTTATTATCACTCTCCCAGATTACCGGAGGCATGAACCCACTATCTAGCATAAATACTCACTCTTGGAGTTACAAGTATCTGTTTGGGCAAAGCATCTACTAGTAACGGAAAGCATGCAAGATCATAAATAACATATAAGATAGATTGATAATCAACTTGACATAGTATTCAATATTCATCGGATCCCAGCAAAGACAACATGTAGCATTACAATAAGATGATCTTGATCATGATAGGCAGCTCACAAGATCTAAACATGATAGCATAAAGTGGAGAGACAACCATCTCGCTACTGCCATGGACCTGTAGTCCAAGGATGAACTACTCACGCATCACTCCGAAGGCAGGCATGGTGATGTAGAGCCATCAGGTGATGATTCCCCTCTCTGGCAGGGTGCCGGGAAGAGCTTCTAAACCCTCCCGAGCTAGGGTTGACGGCGGCGACGTCTCTGGAACTTTTCGTGGATAATGGCTCGGGTATTTAGGCTTTTCGCGTCGGGAGGAATAAATAGGCGAAAGGGCGGCGGCTGCGGAACCACGAGGGCCCCACACCACCCCACGGCGCGGCAGGGGGGCCGCGTGGCCCCATGGTGTGGGTGCCACGTGGCTCCCCTCCGTGTCTCCTCTGGACTCCGTCTTCGTGTTGGAAAAATAGTAGGTTCTGTCCAAGTTTCGTCCAATTCCGAGAATATTTCCAGACTAGCTTTTCTGGAATACAAAAATAGCAGAAAACAGGAACTGACACTATGGCATCTTGTTAATAGGTTAGTCCCAGAAAATGCATAAAAATGCTATGAAGTGTATATAAAACATGTAACAATTGGTATAATATCAACATGGAACATAAAAAATTATAGATACGTTTGAGACGTACTCCCTCCGTTTTTTAATATAAGATGTTTTAGGTGTTGCACATGTTGTCTAGATACATACTAAAGTGAGTGAACACGCACACTAATATATGTCTACATACATTTGTGAACATGTGCATGTGGATAAATGCTAAAACATCTTATATTAAAAAACGGAGCGAGTATCAAGCATCCCCAAGCTTAGTTCTACTCGTTCTCGAGTAGGTAAAACGATAAAAACAAAAATAATTTCTGAGGTGACATGCTACAATCATAATCTTGATCAAATAATATTGTAAAACACATGTTATGAATGAAGTGATCCAGGTCAATGGTCTATAGTTTGCTAGCAAGTAGATAATGAGCAAACAACTGAATCATATAAGCAAAAACTTTTCATGAATAGTACTTTCGAGACAAGCATCAAGGAGTTTTGCATAAGAGTTAACTCATAAAGCAATAGATTCTAAGTAAAAGGTATTTAACCAACACAAAGGAAGATTTAAGTTTCAGCAATTGCTTTCAACTTTCAACATATATATCTCATGGATATTTGTCAACACAAAGCATATAATAAGTGCAATATACGAGCATATAAAAATTGTTGCACCAAAGTTGACACTAGTGTTTGCTTCTAAGATAGAAAGAAGTAGGTAAACTGACTCAACATAAAAGTAAAAGAAAGGCCCTTCACAGAGGGAAGCAGGGATTAAATCATGTGCTAGAGCTTTTTAAGTTTTTGAAATCATATAGAGAGTAAAAATAAGTTTTGAGAGGTGTTTGTTAATTGTCAACGAATCAGAAAATGGAAAGTACAATATGACCCCTGCCAAACAGACTTTTAAGAGCGGCTCCCATGAAGGACGTTATTTCTACCAGCAAGGCAGATCATCCCTCTTTCTCTTTTGTTTACACATGCAGATATTTCACTGTTTGTCATTGCTTGACTGATAAATCAGGGCAAAAATGTGAAGAGAATTAAGCGGTTAAAGTTGTAATTAATTGGGACTGGGCACCCCATTTGCCAGCTCTTTTTGCAAAATTAATGGATAAGCGGATGTATATGCCGCTAGTCCGGTGGTAAAGTCTGTTTGACAGTTGACATAAAGACATCCACCCCGTCCTCATGAGCTTGGTAAACATTGACACAAAATAGGAGTAATAAATTTTGAATAGTTTAAAGGTAGCACATGAAAAATTTACTTGGAATGGCAAGAAAATACCACATATAGGTAGTTATGGTGGACACAGATGGCATGGATTTGGCTCAAGGTTTTGGATGCACGAGAAGCATTCCCTCTCAGTACAGAGTTTAGGCTAGCAAGGTTATTTGAAGCAAACACAGGATATCAACCGACACAGCAAGGCTTATATGAAAACATATTGCAAGCATTATAAGACTCTACACTGTCTTCCTTGTTAACCAAACCCTTTTACTAGAAAATATCTAGACCTTAGAGATACCAAACATGCAAACCAAATTTCAACGAGCTTTACGGTAGTTCTTCATTAATAGGTTTTAACTACATGATACAAAAGCTTAAACATGAACTACTTGATAACTCAAAACAATTGACAAGTATCAAATTATCCAATACAATGATCTACAAGAATATGTAAGCTTTTTCCATTATACCATCTACCACATGCAACATTTTCTGTTCCAACCAAACACCAATCAATTTATTTCAACATAAACTCTCCAAACAATTATAAGTGAAGCAAGAGAGTACTTTCTTTAAAAGAACTAACAGCTCTGAATAAGAGATGCATGAAAAACAGGAGCTAAAAGCATAGCAATAGCTAGATAAGAATACTCAACAAGTATAAGTGAAGAATAGGAGTATTCATATGAAAAAGCGGAGCGTGTCTCTCTCCCAATCAAGAATGCTGGGGTCCAATCAAGTTGACCATAAGAAAAATAAAATACTGAAAATAAAAGCACACAGACGCTCCAAGTAAAGCACATATGATGTGAAAGAATTAAAATATAGTTTCACTAGAGATGACCTGATAAGTTGCTGATGAAGAAGGGATGCCTTGGGCATCCCCAAGCTTAGACGCTTGAGTCTTCTTGAAATTTGCTGGGGTGATCCATGGGAGCATCCCCAAGCTTAAGCTCTTCACTCTTCTTGATCACATTATATCATCCTTCTCTCTTGACCCTTGAAAACTTCCGCCACACCAAACTCAAAGTAATTCTCATTAGAGGGTTAGTGCACAATCAAAAACTCACATGTTCTATAAGGACACAAACATGACCGTTACTTTTAACATTAGCTACTGCCACTGATGTTATGTGAAGCTCTTCACCCTAAAAAAGAATTCCACTCAACACTAGTAAAAGAGAGAATGCGAAAAATAAAAGACAGAATCTGTCTAAACAGAACAGTCCGCAAAGACGAAATTTTTCGAGATACTTACGTTGCTCAGATCGAAAAACTTTAAACTAACGAAAGATGCGTACATATCTGAGGATTACGCACAAAAAATTTCAGATTTAATTAAACCTGTGATTTTATGAATTTTGTACAGTGAACAGCAGAAATCTGTTCCTGCGCAGAAATCCAAATCTAGCATCATCTTTATTAGAGGCAATACTTGGCACAACAATGCGATAAAATAAAGATACAAAGAAATTGTTACAGAAGTAAACAACTCCTTGACTCAAAAAAAAAAAAAATTGCAGAAATAAAATAATGGGTTGTCTCCCATAAGCGCTTTTCTTTAACGCCTTTCAGCTAGGCGCAGAAAGTAAAAATCAAGTGTTTCCAAGTGATGAAGCATCAACAATCTTACGCTTAGCTCTCTTACCCTTACCCTTATCTTTAGGAAATACTTGGTTACACATAGGTGAAGAGGCGAAATTCATAGTGCCTTGGCCCACATCTATTATTGCTTCAAAGTGTTTCAACAGAGATCTTCCAAGTGTAATTTGTCCTACTCCTGCACATTCAATGACAAGATAATCAATAGATATTGTTATCCCCAGGAGTTTTGTAAATACTCCTTCGGCTACTCCTCTTGGTAATTTAACAGTATTATCACCCAAAATTATACAATCTTCGCATTTGGAAAGTGATACGTCCAAAACGTATCTACTTTCCCGAACACTTTTGCTATTGTTTTACCTCTAACTTGTGTGTTTTGAATACAACTAATGCGGACTAACGCTGTTTTCAGCAGAATTGCCCTGGTGTCTTGTTTTTGTGCAGAAAGTCAACTTTAGGGAAAAACACCAGAAAAGATCGCAAACCTCCTATTTTACCAGAAGACTCACGGAGCCGGAAGGGGAGTCAGAGATGGGCCACGAGTGGCCCAAACCACAGGGCGGCGCGGCCAAGGGCCCTCCGCGCCAGCCACTGAGGAGGGCGACTCGGACACCTCCCCGAGTCCCCCTTTCGACTACTTAACCCTCTCTGACCTAAAACGCGAGGGGGTCGTCCACTTCATCCAGAAACATCACCGTACGCCGCCGCCATCGCGAAACCTATTTCGGGGACCAGAAACTCCGTTCTGGCACTCCGCCGGGACGGGGAATTGGAGGAGATCATCGCCATCATCATCACCGACGCTTCTCCTTCGACCATCCATGTTTCCCCCATCCATGTGTGAGTAATTCCCTGCTGTAGGCTGAGGGGGATGGTAGGGATTGGATGAGATTGTTCATGTAATAAGTTATAAGATCATTAGGGCATGGTGCCTAGTATCCGTTGTTAGTACTTATTGATGTTGTTGCAACTTGTTGAGCTTAATGCTTGTCACTAGGGCCCGAGTGCCATGATTTCAGATCTGAACATGTTATTGTTTCATAATGATATGCACTGTTTATTGATCATACCTGCAAGTTGTATACACATATTGTTGTCCGGAACCCGAGGTCCCAAAGTGACAATAATTGGGACAGCCGAGGGGAATGGCTGCGATGTGAGGATCACATGTGTTCACGGCGTGTTAATGCTTTGCTCCGGTACTTTATTAAAAGGAGTACCTTAATTACCAGTAGATTCCCTTCAGGCCCGGCTGCCACCGGCTGGTAGGACAGAAGATGTTGTACAAGTTTCTCATTGCGAGCACGTACGACTATATACGGAACACATGCCTATGTTTACTTAGTACTTGGATGCTTTATCATTATTATCTGCAATGCCTATGTCTTGATTATTATATGAGCTATCTTATCCATGCAGCGCGCGTTCATCCATCCCTATGCCTACAGTGTTTTAATCCTACTGTTTACTGCAATCACTACTGCTGTCGTTACTTCACTGCTGCTATTATTTCACCGCTACTACTGCTATAAAACTGTTGCTACTGATAATCTGTGTCGAGCAAGACTATTCACAGGTGCAGCTGAATTGACAACTCCGCTGTTAAGGCTCTCAAGTATTCTTTGGCTCCCCTTGTGTCGAATCAATAAATTGGGTTTTACTTCCCTCGAAGACTGTTGCGATCCCCTATACTTGTGGGTCATCAGAAAGCTCCCAAAGATTTAAGGAATTAAAAATATCCTTGGGCATTAAACAGAATTCAGACATAATATCACAGCAAGCATGAAAAGTTTCACCATTGATAACAACTTTTACTGCGGGAACCCATCCCGATGGTTCAAAATTTACTGGCACATTATCATAGTGTTCACAAATTTGATTATACCCTTCTTTTAGACCAGATATGTTTGTTTCAAGAGTGTTAAGACTATTACTTATGCTTGTCAAAGCCAAATCAAGTTTACTGATTGGAGGGCTAGAAATTGTAATCATTTTTATAGCATTAAAATCTTGATCCCCATCGTAGCAAAGAACAAGGCCAAAATAAAAGCTACTAAGAAGCAGGCTTAAAGTCATTTTAGGTTCAGTTTTAGCATAAGACTCAAAAATTCTAGACCAATCATCTTTAAAACTCTCCTCACTCTCTTGCTTGAAAGTGAAGATCTCTTCATCAGGTGACATGATGACAGGAACTGGGCTAGACATGATAACAAGACTCAAAAATAACAATTCGAAAAAGAAAAGTAACTAATTTTTTTTGTGTTTTTGATAAATAAAGCAAACAAGACTAAATAAAAATAAATTAAGCAAGTCAATAACAAAGTAAAGAGATTGGAAGCGTGAAACTCCCCTTGCAGAAATCCTCTTGCTCCCCGGCAACGGCGCCAGAAAAAGAGCTGCTGCATGGAGTTAGAGGAGCTCTCAGAAATATTTCTTCTCCCCGGCAACGGCGCCAGAAAAAGAGCTTGATTGCGTGGATCACACGTTCGCTGGAAGACCCCAAGAGGAAGGTATGAAGCAGTATAGCAGCAGTTTCCCTCAGTAAGAAACCAAGGTTTAATCGAACCAGTAGGAGCAAGAAATCACTTCTGAAGGTTGTCAGTGGCGCGCTGACGTGGAACCTGCACACAACACAATCAAACTACTTTGCCCCAATGAAACAGTGAGGTTGTCAATCTCACCGGCTTGCTGAAAACAAAGGATTAAACGTATGGTGTGGAAAACAGTAGTAATTTGCAGAGAATGAAAAGGAACAGTGTTTGCAGTTGGTTGTATTATCAGTGTAAAAGAATGGACCGGGGTTCACAGTTCACTAGTGGTGTCTCTCCATAAAAGATAACTAACATGCTGGGTGAACAAATTACAGCTGGGCAATTGACAAAATATTGAGCGCATATCAATACATATATATGATATGATGATTACTATGATATTCATGTGGGCATTACGACAAAATACATAGACCGTTATCCAACAGCGTCTATGACTAATAATCCACCTCCAGGTTGTCATACCGAGTTCCCCGTTGGTATTAAGTTGCAAGCAACGGATAATTGAATTAAGTAATGTGCGTAAAGTAAACAAATGCATTAGACCTAACGGCGTACCTTTAAGCTAAGCATCGGTTATTTTATCCCTAGTGGCAACAGCACATCCACAATCTTAGAAGTTATTGTCACTCTCCCAGATTACCGGAGGCATGAACCCACTATGTAGCATAAATACTCACTCTTGGAGTTACAAGCATCTACTTGGCCAAAGCATCTACTAGTAACGGAAAGCATGCAAGATCATAAATAACATATAAGATAGATTGATAATCAACTTGACATAGTATTCAATATTCATCGGATCCCTGCAAACACAACATGTAGCATTACAATAAGATGATCTTGATCATGATAGGCAGCTCACAAGATCTAAACATGATAGCATAAAGTGGAGAGACAACCATCTAGCTACTGCCATGGACCCGTAGTCCAAGGATGAACTACTCACGCATCACTCCAGAGGCAGGCATGGTGACGTAGAGCCCTCCGGTGATGATTCCCCTCTCCGGCAGGGTGCTGGGAAGAGCTTCTGAACCCTCCCGAGCTAGGGTTGACGGCGACGGCGTCTCTGGAACTTTTCGTGGATAATGGCTCGGGTATTTAGGGTTTTTGCGTCGGAGGAATAAATAGGCGAAAGGGCGGCGGCTGCGGAGCCACGAGGGCCCCACACCACCCCACGGCGCGGCAGGGGGGGGGCCGCGCGGCCCCATGGTGTGGGTGCCATGTGGCTCCCCTCCGTGTCTCCTCTGGACTCCGTCTTCGTGTTGGAAAAATAGGAGGTTCTGTCCAAGTTTCGTCTAATTCCGAGAATATTTCCAGACTACCTTTTCTGGAATACAAAAACAGCAGAAAACAGGAACTGGCACTGTGGCATCTTGTTAATATGTTAGTTCCAGAAAATGCATAAAAATGCTATGAAGTGTATATAAAACATGTAACAATTGGTATAATATCAACATGGAACATCAGAAATTATAGATACGTTTGAAACGTATCACCCGGCGACTCCAGGTGCGCGGCATCCCCATGTGGCGCGGCGTGGCCCGGCGACCCCAGGAGGCCCGCGCGCTCGGCTCTGTAGCGGAGGCGGCGGCCCTGGAGTCCTGGAGCAGACGAGTTCCTTCGGCGGCGCGGGGGCGAGCGCGAGCAGGTCCTAGTGCTCCCGGCGGCGCCGGAGCCTGCCGGCACCGCGAGGCCGGTCACCGCCTTGCAGTGGCCCGCGAGCCGGCTGCCGGGAACCCTTCTGCCGCCAGCCTCCGCCCCACCCGCGACGGCGAGGAGAGCCATAGATCTCGAGCCGACTTCGGAGACGGCGCCTGCGTCCCTCGCCGGCGAGTCTTGCGGTTGTGGGGGGGCCTCCATCGGGGCGGCACCTCCGGCGACCTCCGCAGCGCGCCGGGGTCCATGGAGTTGGAGCTCGAATCCATGGAACCACCGGGGTACGAGATGGCGGAGGCGAGGTAGGTGGTGACGCCGGTGCAGAGTCCCGGCACGGATGCCCTCCGCCCGACAGGCTCTCCCGACAAGGCGCTGCCTCCCCGTCGTCTCGCCGGACGGCCGGAGCCACCCCGATATTCTTATCCGTACAACGCCATGACTACTAGAAGAAGAAGATAGGGGGCTGACAGGTGGGCCCCACGGCCACCTCAGCTTCATGTCCACGTGTGCTGCCTAGTCAGCCCTGACAGGTGGGACCTCTCGGTCAGTACTGCTGTTAAAATGCAGTTAGATTGAAATCGGTGTGATTTATTGTGGTTAGTCCCAGAGTTGGTACTGACTTGAAAAAATCACCACAATTGGTACTGACTCGTTGTCAGAGACTCAATTGTGGTAGATCCTTGTAATTTTCTGTGTTGGTCACGAGTGCGGTTGACTTTCGTTAACTTTACTGGGAAGCAAAGTCGCTCTCATGTATATAGAATGAAAAATTGTCATCATCGATTAGACAAACGGTTTATAATTTTGATCTATTTCCAAGTGCCACAGTGTCGTGAATATTTAATTCAAAATTGAATTAATCGCTCCAAGATGCTAATATTTGAGAAATGTACAGCATGTGCTCCTGTAGTAAATGTTAGCTCGAAGACCGCTCCTTCACAAAATATAAAGCATATTAATTTTAACCTAAGTCGAGCTTTTTGAACTTTAACCAATTTTTTATAAAAAGTTATGAACGTCTACAAACACAAAAATAATATGCGTGCATAAATCTAGCTTGAACCATGTTCGTGTAATGCAATTTTATATTATAAATGTTGATATTTTTCTATAACTCGATCTAACTTTAAAAGTTTGAATTAGAACTAATACACTTATATTTTGCAAAACAGGGAATGCGAACAAGTAAACAAATAAGAAGCTTCGCTAGATTCCTCCGAGAAGAGAAACCCCACAAATAATTCAGCGAACCGAACCGTTTTCTTGGACTCTTGTGCTGTCAACAACGCACGTGGCACCACATTACACTCGTCTTACTCTTTTCGTGGTTTACATAGCCTCTCTCGCAAACGAAAGGCTCTTTTGTGCGCCAACCAAAGTAAACCAAACCAAAGCCATAGATGGAACATGGATGGATGTGTGGATAAGCAATGGCAGGTGGCATGGCAGCACGACTTGACACTCCTGTGTTTTGTCACTCAACCAACAATGGGCTCTCGTTTCTGGCAGCGTAGGGTACGTACTCCATTAATTTGTTGTCCGGCCACGAGGTGCTGACTCATCTGGACGTACCGAAGCCAATTATAATAAGCCAAGCAAGAAGCTCTAGAGAGATTAAATGGCAGCGTACAAAACAGAAAAGCTTCATATGATCAGAAAGAAACAAACAGCATTACAACTAGGTGTACGATGATCAAACAATAATATGGATAGAGGGTTGCATGAGTACATATATATGGTCACTGTCCAACCTAAGCTAGTATGATGGGTAACCCTGCCAAATGTTTTTTTTTTTTTTTTGAACAAGGAAAGTTGCTAAAGGATCTGGAAACTGCTTTACTTACAGAGGTGGGGTAACCCCGGCAAACTTAGAGGTGTCCATTTCTTGAACCAAACCGAGAAGTAACATCCAGAGAAGCAGGAAAAATGCAGATCATATGTCAAGAGGTGTCACTGACCCAGTTGGATGAACTTGTTGGAACTGTCTGGCTGTGGCTCTGTCCACATGTACGCCGTTCCACCTGGCGGAGTGGCGGGTGTCAGGGGCGGATCGAGGTAGAAACTTGTGGTGGCAAAGCCCCCACTCAATTTTCACAAACAAGCTAATGTGCTGAATACAAAGCAAGTGCCCCCAAATGCCCTCTCTCAATTATATTTCTAGTTCCGCCCCTAGCGGGTGTCATGGCAAATACGTGATTAATTAACGTGTGATCTTAGCTCTTGATTAGTTTCTCCTCCGTGTCGCAACCGTGGACTCGAACGTGTCGGCAGAGCAATTGCGTCGTGCACTAAACCTGCACTGCAGAGACGCTAGCTCGATGCTACGAAGCATTTGACTAGTCGACCGACTGACCGATCGATGGATTGATGCTGACATAGCAGTGTGACATGTGGAAATAAATCAGGGACTTTACAGGCGAGCAGGTAGCTAGAGTCAGCAACGACACGTCGGTGTGGTCGTGAGGTCAACGGTGCACGAGGCTTGGTCAATTGCTTCATGCTGACGAGGTAGTGTGCATGTGACAGGTGGCAATAATGGAGAGAATTGGAGTAACTTGCACGCTAGCTTAGCTCTTGCGATGGATCAGTTCAACGCGTGATGACACTACTTGCCCACCGCGCGCGAGCGAGGATGGCCAGCTATACACTTGACTCCTCTCGCTGCTTGATGTTCCCCTCACCGCCACACGCTCTAGACGACTGATGACGTGAAAGACACGTTCGTTGGGAGACCCCAAGTGAAAGGTATGATGTAGTGCAGCAGCAATTTTCTCTTGATATCTACCAAGGTTATCAATCCAGTAGAAGTCAAAAGTGCTTCAGAATGTTGTCAACGGCACCAGAAAATATGGCACGGCGTAATGTCAGATGATTTGGTGGTTGACGTGGACCTGCACACAACACAATAAAACTAATTTGTCCCAACGAAACAGGAAGTTTGTCAATCTTCCCGGCTTGCTGAATACAAAGGATTAAACGTATGGTGTGGAGAATAATAATAAATGCAGAAAGTAACAGAGAACAGATGATTGTAGTTGGTGTTTTTATCAGTGTAAAAGAATGGACCGGGGTCCACAGTTCACTAGTGGTGTCTCTCCATAAAAGATAACATGCATGTTGGGTAAACAAATTACAGTTGGGCAATTGACAAATAGCAAGCGCATGACAATGCAATATATGACAAGATAGTTTATTGTAGTATTTATTGGGCATTACAACATAATACATGGACCGCTTACCAGCTGCATCCATGCCTAAATAATCCACTTCCGGGATAGCATCCGTGTCTCCCGTTAGTATTAAGTTGCAAACAACAGATTATTGCATTAAGCAAAGTGTGTAATGTAAACAAACGCATTAGACTTAACAGCAGTACCCTTAAGCTAAGAATTGGTTATTTTATCCCTAGTGGCAACAGCACATACACAAACTTAGATGTTTTTGTCACTCACTTAGATTACTGGAGGCATGAACCCACTATCGAGCAAAAATACTCCCTCTTGGAGTCACAAGCATCTACTTGGCTAAATGATCTACTAGCAACGGAGAGCATGCACGAACATAAATAAAACAGTAGATAGATTGATAAACAACTTGATCATAACATCACTATTCATCGGATCCCAGCAAACGCAACATGTAGCATTACAATAAGATGATCTTGATCATGTTAGGCAGCTCGCAAGATCTAAACATGATAGCACAAAGTGGAGAGACAACCATCTAGCTACTGCTATGGACCCGTAGTCCAAGGATGAACTACTCACGCATCACTCCGGAGGCAGGCATGGTGATGTAGAGCCCTCCGGTGATGATCTCCCTCTCCGGCAGGGTGCCGAGAAGAGCTTCAGAACCCTCTAGAACTAGGGTTGACGACGGCGGCGGCGGCGGAACTTTTTGTGGAATAATGCTCGGATATTTAGGGTTTTCGGGACAGAGGCAATATATAGGCGAAAGTGCGGCGCGTGGGGCCAGCCTAGGGCCTGACACACCACCTCGGCGCGCCAGCAAGGGGGACCGCGCCCTAGTGGTGTTTGGCTCCCCTGGGTCGCCTCTTTGTGCGCCCTTCGGACTTCATCTTCGTGTCGGTGACAAACTGGTCTCCGTTGATTTTCGTCCAATTCCGAGAATATTTCCTGACTAGCTTTTCTGAAACAGAAAAACAGCAGAAAACATGAACTGGCACTGTGACATCTTGTTAATAGGTTAGTCCCAGAAAATGCATAAAAATGCTATGAAGTGTATATAAAACATGTAGCAATATGTATAAAACAAGCATGGAACATCAAAAATTAGAGATACGTTTGAGACGTATCAGCATCCCCAAGCTTAGTTCCTACTCGTCCTCGAATAGGTAAACGATAATAATATAATTTTTGGAGTGACATGCTATCAACATAATCTTGATCAAATAGTAGTGTAAGGCACATGAACTGAATGAAGTGATCCAAGACAATTGTCTATAGTTGCTAAAAAGTAAACAAGGAGTAATCATAATATATCATACAAGTAAAAAACTTTTCATGGATAGTACTTTGGAGACATGAGCTATGAGAATTTGCATTAAAAGTTAGCTCACCAAGCAACATTTTCGAATCAAAAGTGTTTGACCAACACAAAGGAAGTTTTAAGTTTCAGCATTTATTTCAACTTTCAACATATTTATCTCATGGATATTGTCAACACAAAGTAGCATAATTAGTCTAATATGCTAACATATAACAAATCTTGTACCAAAGTTCCCACTAGTATTTGCTTGTGGAGAATAGACAGGAGTAGGAAAACTGACTCAACATAAAAGTAAAAGAAAGGCGCTTCGCAGAGGGAAGCAGGGATTATGTCATGTGCTAGAGCTTTTTAGTTTTTGAAATCATATAGAGAGTAAAAATATATTTTGAGAGGTGCATGTTAATGGTCAACGAATGGTAGCAAACAATAAAGTATTACCCCTGCTAACCAGACTTTTTAAGAGCGGCTCCCATTGAGGAACGTTATTTCTGCAGCAAGCAGATCATTCCTCTTTTCTCCTTTGTTTACACATGCAGATGTTTGACTGAATGCTCAGGAACAAAATGTGAGGAGAGTTTATGATGAAAGTTGTAAATTGAGGGGGCTGGGCACCACGCTGCCAGCTCTTTTTGCAAAATTATAGATAAGCAGATGTAAGCTGCTAGTCTGGAGTAAAGTCTGATTGACAAGTGTAATAAAGATGATCTACTATTTACTCATGAGCTGGTAAACAGAGACACAAATAAGAAGTAGTAACAGTTTTGAATAATTTAAAGGTAGCACAAGACAAATTTACTTGGAGTGGCAAGAAAATACCACATATATGTAGGTATGGTGGGCACAGATGGCATGGATTTTGGTTCAGGGTTTTGGATGCACGAGAAGCAATCCCTCTTAGTACAGCGTTTAGGCTAGCAAGGTTATTTTAAGCAAACACATAACGTCAACCGGTATAAAAAGAACCATATGATGAACATATAAGAAAAACTATAAGACTCCACACTGTCTTCCTTGTTAACCAAAGCATCCTTTTAACAGAAAATATCTAGACTTTGGAACTACCAATTATGACAAATCAAATAACTTCAAGCTTTAACGGTAGTTCTTCACTAACGGGGACTCAAACCTTGTCGTACAGCAAACCATGAAGGAGTACGATGCTACTGCCGAGAACATGATCGCCTATCGAGACCTCTACAACATCGTGGAGGGCAGCTTCGACGGCTGCGAGCTGCGGCACGAGGGCCGCGAGAGTAACGAAGAGGCCGACATACTAGCCAACCTCGGCTCGACTAAAGCCCCAGTCCCACCTGGAGTCTTCGTCGAGTGCATCAAACATCGGTCTATCAAGATGAAGCAGCCAGCAGCACCCTCTACACCAACAACGGGCACTCAGGACCCGCCAGCAAAGGACCCCGAGGTACCTGACGCAGAAGATCATCACATCGAAGTCCTGCTCGTCGAGCCAACGTGGACGAACCCTTTCCTTGCATACATGTTGCGTCAAGAGCTGCCAGCAGACACAACAGAAGCAAGGCGCATCACGCGTCGCTCCAAGGCCTTCACAGTCATCAATGGAGAGCTGTACAAACGCAACATATCTGGGATTCTGCAGCGATGCATTGACTCAGAGGACGGCAAAGCAATACTACTCGACATCCATGCGGGTACCTGCAGACATCACGCCAGCAGCCGAGCCTTGGTTGCCAAAGCCTTTCGATCCGGATTCTACTGGCCCACGGAGATGCAGGAGGCCGAAGACATAGTCAGGAAGTGCCTGGGCTGCCAGAAGTTCGCCACCAAGACGCATGCACCTGCTTCAGAGCTAAAGACAATTCTACTCGCCTGGCCCTTCGCCCAATGGGGACTCGATATGGTGGGCCGCTGAGGAAATCATCCCGTGGTGGACACACACATCTACCGGTGGCAGTCGACAAGTTCACAAAGTGGATCGAAGCCGTGCCCATAACAAGCTCGACTGCCTCAACTACGGTCAACTTCATCAGATCCATCATCTTCAAGTTTGTGATCCCCACAGCATCATCACCGACAACGGCACAAACTTCACATCCGACGAGTTCAAGGATTTCTGCAAGGATCAGGGCATCAAACTCAACTACGCCTCCGTCGCGCATCCTCAATCCAACGGACAAGTCAAAAAAGCAAACGGCCTAGTCTGCAGTGGCCTCAAGAAACGCCTGTTGGTGCCACTCAAGCGCGCCGCAGGTGCCTGGGTGGAAGAGCTACCCCCTGCCCTATGGATCCTAAGTACCACGCCAAACAGATCAACCCAGTACACTCCGTTCTTCATGGTCTATGGTGCCGAAGCTGTCATGCCATACGACCTGCGATTCGATGCCCTCGCGTGGTGGCCTACGACGAGTCAGACGCAGACGAATCACTCAAAGATGGCGTCAACACGCTGGACGAGGCACGGGACATCGCACTCTCCCACACGGCTGTCTACCAGCAAAGTCTCCGCAACTACCATGGACGTCGATTGCGCACAAGATCCTTCGTTCCTAGCGACCTAGTGCTGCAGCTCAAGCAGAAGAAGGTGCACAAGCTCGCCTCCCCATGGGAGGGACCCTTCATCATCACGAAGGTCATCGACGGCGGCGCCTACTACCTGAAGCACGCGAAGACGGGAGAACTTTCCCACAACCCGTGGAACGTTGCGCACCTACGCCGTTTCTACGCAAAGCTTACACATACATGTATTAGTGCTTAAACGCCTACAAGCAGCAGGTTTCAGACGCGCTCTTTTCCTTACCAGGGTACCTAAGGGGACTGGAAGGTTTTTAATGAGGCTGCTTGCTAGCTTAATATACAGTGATTAAGAAACAAAAGCATTCTCCCTTTACTTTTTAAAGTCAAAAAGCAAAAAGGACCTAGGCCGCACTCGAACACTCGGGGCTGCGCCACACAAGTTCACGACAAACAAAAAAGACCTAGGCTGCACTCGAACACTCGGGGGCTGCGCCACACATGTTCACGACAAACAAAAAAGACCTAGGCCGCACTCGAGCACTCGGGGGCTGCGCCACACAGGTTCACGACAAACAAAAAAGACCTAGGCCGCACCCAAACACTCGGGGGCTGCGCCACACAGGTTCAAGTCAAAAAGCAAAAAGAACCTTGGCCGCACTCGAACACTCAGGGGCTGCGCCACACAGGTTCAAGTCAGCAAACAAAAAAGACCTAGGCCGCACTCGAACACTCGGGGGCTGCGCCACACAGGTTCAAGATTAACAAAAAGACCTTTGCCGCACTCGAACACTCGGGGGCTGCCCCGCACAGGTCACATTACTCAAAGCATGTCAATCGCACCCGAACGCTCGGGGGGCGCATCCAAGCAGTCAAACAAGCTATTGTCTACGACAAACAAATCGCACATATACACTCGGGGGCTGCCCCCATGGATATACATCAGTCATGTACCACTTAGCTCAACGAGCATACACTTCTTCACCTCCTAATCTACAGGCTCATCTTTTGGCGCATCCAGCGGGCCTACAAGGCGCTCCGTCTGCCTCTAGACTTGACCAATAACCTGCTTCGCAGCTGCAAGAGTACTCACATAATCTTCCTCCTCGGGCAGGCCGCCCATAACTCTCTCCAGGTTAAGGTTCGGGCGATGGAGTCGCACATAGGCGAAGGCAACATTGGCCCCTCCAACAAGCTGGGCGTGCAGAAACTCCTTGATGGCCTTACCTTCGCGGAACCTATCCAACAAAGCAGGTATACCTTGGGGTTGCTCATTGTGTGGAAATAGAACCTGATGCACCCGAGCCAGAGTAGCCCTGCACCCTTCCAGCAGAAGGCCAGCTCGCCAGGTGCGATCCAGCATGACAGCAAGCACTCGAGCCGTCGGCCTATCAGACCAGAAGTACTGCGAGCCGGACGCCGTGCCAGTCACAGCCGCATCTAGACGCTCCTCTACGCGGGTCGCCTCGGCTTTCCAGTCCGGGTTTACACCTGTAAATGCAACGTAAGGAACCAAACATGAGAAGCAGCCGAAGAAGAAGCAACTCGCAGCTGAAGCTTTTGTCAGGTGCACTAACATTCCAGCTGTCGACTGATCAGGTCAAGCTCCCCAAGCAGATAAACTTCTCGCTCAGATGAAGGAGCAGGCCTCGCCCTCAGCACGTCCAGTTCATCCTGCGCATCCTTCAGCTCCTTCTCCAGCTTCACAATTCGAGTCTTCATATACGATATGACGACTTCATCATTTTTGCTCCGGGCAGCAAGCCGAGGCTGTGCACTCGCGGAAGGAGAAGCGCCAGATGCACCAGACGCTCCATACTGCCCAAAAAGCAACGGTCAAGAACATGAGACCCTGAATACAAAGTCAGCAAAGCAGCACACTCGGGAGCTACACCCCCAGCAGAGCAGTCAATCAGATACAGAGTGCAAAAGCAGGTTCACGTTGAAAATATCAAGCATCACCATTTCATTACAAGCAAAATAAAAAGCATGAGGTCAATGCTCAAGCCTACGACATCGACTCCGACCTAGACCTAGCGGCACGCGCAGCAATTTCGGCAGCATGAAGCTCCACCGTGGCCACCATTTTCTCCGCCAGCCGCGCCGCTTCGTCCTTCACCGAGCTCAGCGAAGCCGTTCTTCCGTCGGATTTCCGCAGAAAGTCAGCTACGACCTTCTCGAAGTCACCCGGTACACCATGACCTAGCAACAGCTTGAAGGTGAGCTCCGAGCCGCGTACCGTTTGGGTGCGAGTGAAGTTCGCCATGGTGGAAGACTCCGGGCCAAGTACTGCGGCCAGGCCGTCAACACTGGCGGGTGCTGTGCGATGCGGAAAGACGCTCTTGTGCACCGCAGCAAGAGCACCTGTCGACTTGGTGAACGCTTCCTTGGCGTAAGCACACATGGTGTCGAAGGCACTGACAACACGATCCAGCGGGACATCGTCGTCCGCCACCTCCGTAGGTGGAGCCGCGCCAAATGCATCTGCGCATCCAACAAATTTTAGTACCAATTCGACTGAATTAGGAGAACAAACTTCAAGCAAACAAGACATGAATGAGGTATTACCTCCCACAACATGCGCAAGGGCCATCAAGCGCTCAACCTGCAATTTCTCAGACTAGAGAATGGCATCCTCTCGGCCCTTGGCTTCCTTCAGCTTTCGCTCAGCATTGTTGCATTGGGCCTTGAGTTCTTTCTCTAGCTCGAGCACCCGACGTGCAGCAGTCTCCTAGTCACCTGCAGGAGGAGTGAGAAACTTCAAGTGAACGCGGAGCAGAAGTAGCAGCAAGTTGAAAGCAAATCAAGAGTTACTCACGCTTCGACTACTCCAGATCAAGACGAAGCTGGTCCCTCTCCCGCTCCATCTGGATGTAAGCCGCGCCTGACTCCATGAGGTTGCGGCAGAAGGGCTGCAAAACGCACGAGAACACATGAATATTGAGCCTATGCCCAACTATACTAGTTGCACATAGCCTCGGGGGCTACTCCCATCGGGAGCGCTGTCGCGCACCCGATAAACCAGAAGACACTTACATGATCGATGAACAATGCAGCACTCGAAGAAGGCGGGGCATGTACTTCCGGAACGGAGGGTGCCGAAGCCTTCACGACCTCCACAGTGGTCGTTGCAGTCGCCAAAGGAGAAGCACCTAGAGGGTTCGGTTGTGACTCCGCACCGCTCGGAGCCGACGATTGCTCCTGGTCAGGTGACAGAGACGCACCCATGCCACGACCAGCGCTGCGCGCAGAAGTGTTCAACACAACAAACTGCGCACAATCGAAGACAGAAGCATAACAGGGAGAAGGGTGCTCACCTTGCTTCCTCGTCCTCATCGCTGCCAAGAGCGTCCACATCGAACAACCCGCCAAACTCGGCCGCGCTCCCAGCGGGAGGCGCCGTGTTTAGCGGCACAACTTTCATCGGGTCCTTCACGCTGGGCGATGAAGAACCCGAATCGCCATCATCTTCCAGCGCCATCTTCTTAGACGGCGAGCCCACTGATTTCGCCTTGTCTTGCCGGCGACGCTTCGGCGGGTGCTCTTCCCCATCATCCTGCTCTGTTTCCTCCACCTCTTCATCAGGTGAGGTGGTAGCAGAGGAAACGGAGTCCTCTTCATCAACCGGCTCAACCTCGGGGAATTCCACCTCGAAAGTCGACCCATTTTCGGGTAAAGCAGGAAGACAAGAAGGATTCGGGTGGCCCTGAACAACAAGCGTAAAGTAAACAACAACAAAACAACTCCTCATGTAGTGGGTTCTCAACGCCGTAGACCCCGTAGGGAGCAACGGGGCAGTCGACGTCGCAGGGGTCCAAAGCTCTGGGGCTAGTCACAGACCGCACCTTCTTAACGACTTCCTTCTTCAACAACTCCTCATTCGTCAGGCGGGAGGAGTCGTTTGCACCCTGGAACTCCCTCATTGGGTGCTCCCGAAGACGTATCGGCTGCACGTGCATCTTCGCAAATGTGGCAATAAGGTGGATGCCACCCACCTCCTTGCCCATCGTCTTCATCAGCCCGGCAATCGTCTTCAACAAGGGTGCCACCTCCACCTTCTCAGCACTCGACAGCATGTGCGCCCAGGCGTTCGACTTCCTCAGAGGCTTGTCAGCCACGAAGTCGGGGAGGCCCTCCTGATCCACGCGGACATATAACCACTTTTTCCGCCAGCCTTGGACGGAGTCGACCTGCTTCAGCGCGAAGTAGGAGGTGTCGCCGCGCACCTGGATGCCAAAGCCGCCAAGTGGGTAGGTGTCACCAGCACCCACATTTCTCTTGACGTTGAAGATGGTCTTCCACAAGCCCCAGTGCGGATGCACCCCTAGGAAGCACTCGCACAAGGTGATAAAGCAAGCAACATGGAGGACGCCGTTCGGGGTCAGGTCATGCATTTGGATCCCGTACGCGTACAGCAATCCGCGCACGAAATCATGGAGGGGGAAGGAGAATCCCCGATGCAAGAAATCCACGAAACAAAGGCGCTCGCCGGGCCGAGGTTGTGGGAATACCTCTTTCCCGGGTGCGTGTGTCGTCAGCTGGTCCGCCGGCGGCAGCAGTCCATCATCCCGGAGTTCATCCAGGTGCTGTGCCTTGACGGTCGACTTGACCCAGTCGCCGGGAATCTTCTTCAGCGTGTCCACGCCCGTGGCATCAGAAACGGCGGCGGTGCTCACCGCTGTATTTCCTCTCTTGTTCTTTGTCGCCGCACCGCCGGCCGCGGCGGAGCTCGCCACCTTTTTCGCGCCTGCCTTCTTCATGGCTAGTGTCTAAGCGGAGGGTGCGCAGACGGAGCTTGGCAACAGTGGCAATGGAGGAGAAGCGCGAGGTAGAAGACAGAGCAAAGGAAAGGAAGCAGCAAGAATGGGAATGAAATCGATCTATCCCGTCGCGGTGAAATAAATATACCACGGTGCCGCCAAATCCAAACCGTCCAAACGGCATCGGCAGCAACGGCCTGCATCCAGCCCTACACGTGGCGGCCGCGGAACGCAACCGTCGCAGGCCGCGCCGCCCACTACGCACGAGAAAAGAGGAACCATCATCACGTCCCGGAATTTTCGCGCCGTGTGGTCAAATCGCAACAGAAGCGGCGTCTCTCCTGGTCAACACTGATACTGGGACCACAACGTCGCGTCCCATCGGTGGCAGCGCGCAAGCAAGAATCGTCATGCATGACGTCAGTCTCACAAGGTGGGGGTATCATTCGGGTCAGGCTCGTGATAACAAAGCAAAGCCAACAGACTATCGAGTCCCTCTGACGGACCCTCTTCTCATTCGACTGTGGCACGTTCTCGCTTGAGTACTTACAGTAGGCCAACAGGCTGGAAGGGACTCCTTTATCTGTCGAGTTCCCAAAACATATATCCTTCAGTAGGCCAGCAGGCCAAAAGGGACTCCTTTATCTGTCGAGTCCCCACAACATATTTCCTTCATAGTAGGCCAGTAGGCTCGAAGGGACTCCTTTATCTGTCGAGTCCCCAAGTCGTCCTCCATTTACTCCCATCGGGAGCACATAAAAAATTTCTTTCGGCTGGAGGTTAATTGAGATTAACCTCAATTGCAAGCAATTAAGCTTAATCTCGGGGCTACTCCCATCGGGAGCGCTGTCGTGCCCCCGATAAACACAAGACCATGAGGCCATCGAGTCCCGAAGCAAACAGTCGAAGTTATTATCGACCAAAGCTACTCAGCTCTATACAAAGACCACGACCACAGTGGTCGCAAAGTCCGAGGACTCAAACTTGAAGTAGGCTAGCTAGGTTTTTGCCCGAGTGCATTTAACTGATCCCGATCCGTCGAGTGAATCAGGCCAGCTATGTCATCATCCCTAGAACCTGCCAACTGGGCAGCAAAACATGAACACATACAGCGGTCGATGCGCTACCGACTCAAAGCAAAACATCTTACAACAGACAAAAGGTGACGTGCACCCGGAGAGGAGTCCTTACCCGACTCTCCGATTCGATCAAGCACTCGGGGGCTACTGACGTGGGCCTACCTATCGGGTGCCCCACTGTGAAGATACCTGGTGCACGCAAGGACTAGGGCCCAGCTGGCGGCTTACTAGGAGACAACACTCGAGGCCCACGAAGGGGGCCCAAAGAAGGCAGAGTATGCCCCAAGGCAGGCGAAGCTTATGTTGGTAGAGACCTACCTTACCTGTAAACCTAATCGGTTGCGAACTCCCGAGACCCAGCCTCCAATATAAAGGCTGGGACGGCCGCCGATCTAGGGTACGCTATTATTCCACCACCAAAACCCAAGCGAGATCGATATCTCGTCGGATCGCCATTGTAACACCTCTGATAATCAATACTAGACAAGCAGGAAGTAGGGTGTTATCCTTCGGGAGCCTGAACCTAGGTAAATCGCCTTGCTTGTCAGCCGTGGTAACTACCAGCTCTTCATCTTTCTCCCTCTCAATCAACCGGGGGTACTCGACCCTGGGACTTGCCGTGGCCACCCCACGTCACTGTGAGACGCACGCAGCCACCGGAACACCGACAGAGAACCTCCAGCCGCCCCTCGCCAACCCCTCCATGAGCCACCGGCTGGCCAATGGCCACCCCGCGACAGATCTTAATGGGGATCCGATCTACAACCACCGCCACCATCGCTAGAGAGCACACCGTAGACCAAAATCCCCGCTGACCCTCCGGCCATGGAGGCGACCGCCGCCGGCGGCCGACCAGGGAACTCCGCCTTGGCCGCTGCCACCACATCCCTCCGTCGTGCGTCGCAGCCCCTAGGCGCCGAAGCGCCAGATAGCCGCCACGCCGAGACTCCAGCGGCCGAGCCCCGCCCTAGCTTGGGATCGCTGCCAGCGCAGACTCCCCACGCGAGGGACGAAAAGGCCCCGCCGCCGCCGGCGCTGGCCAGGGCTTTGCCCGGCCGCACCCTTTGGCGGCGGCGAGGGAGGAGGAGAGAGGGAGGGAGACTTGGGTGGCCCGGTTAGGGTTCCCCCTCCACCACCACACGGGGGCGATGAGAGGAGGACGAGCTGTTAGTCACTTCTCCTTACCAGGGCACAGTCCTCCGCTTGGGATGAGCATCGGTTAAGCTATCATTTGGAACAATAAGCATGAAGCTAATTCCGGGAACAAACAGCATCCCAGCCAAAGGCTCTTACTTAGGTAGGAACCTTGCCAATGAATTTATAACCAGACTGGAAGTGTTGCACAAATCACACACAAAATCATCATCATTATCATTTATGCTTACAAATTGCAATCAGTAGATAGTTGAGTATTCATATCACAACAAACAACCCCAATTACACAAAGCATCACCATCATTGTTTATGCTTAGAAATTACAATAAGTCCACAGCTGACTGTGAATACCATAACAAGCAACACCACACACACAGAGAAGGAGCATGGCAGCAACATGAGCACCCAGGGGCTCATGTCGCATAAGATGAACACCCACTCTCATTTATTTATCATTTGCTCGTCAGCTTGTACCATCATCGATGCAACCAGATGACCAGTATTCCGATGGACAGAGCAAGGATGATCAAACCAAATCAAGCCAAACCAAACCAAACCAAACCAAACTGAAAGTTCACCGCCACACCATGGCAATGCAGATGTAGAGAAGAGAACCCACAAACCAATCTTGCAGGAAGCAGGGCAAGCAACATACACACGGTAGAAAAGCTCCCATATGAGTGGACGCACATGATGATCACTTCACGGAACAGATGGATTACCTGCAACATAATAAAGCAACATTGGTTGGGAAAATTAACTAGATATATATACTGGCATTACATACAGCAGTATGCTTGGTTTTTGTTCTAGAAAATAAAAGATAATAACTCAGTTTAGCAAAAAAGTGTAACTTGGTTCAGCACAAAAGTAAGTTTCTGTACAGTAGCGAGAGGTGTATGCATACCTCACCTGAGTACGCTGACTCTGGGCAGCTGGGCCTTGTAGTACAGCGAGTGGATCGGCTTGTAGAGGGAAGGGTGGTGGTACTTCTCCAGCCCGTCCCACTCCAGGTTGTCCCACCATTCCTTCTCGCAGTCCACCTGAGGCGGCTTAGTGTCGCGCCCGACGGCCGGCAGACGCCTGAGGCTCCAGCAACCCCTGATCTTGATGGTCTCAAGCTTAGGCGCCCGCATCCTGCGCCGACAGATGTACTGCAGCGTGGGGAGCTCGTGCAGGTGGATGCGCGTCAGTCTGGGGAATTCTAGTACACCTTTGTCCTGCTCTTGAAGCTTAGGGTCCAATGGGAATACCTCCTTGAGGTCACCACAATACACTATCTCGAGGGTCGTCAGATAACGGAAGCCGCTTTTTGCTTGCTGTGTGGACAAGGGGAGCACATGTACGAGCCTTGGGCAGTGGTCCAGGTGCAGGAACTGCAGCCATTAAAATAAAATGGCGCCCAGATGTTGCGTGCAGAGGAGCTGGGACGCCCAGAAAGTGCGCAGATATTTAAAGCTGTCCACGTCACTGCCCTGGGGAGGAGTGAATACTGTGTGTATCTTGGGGCACCTCTCGACCCGGGACCACAGCAGATCTTCCCATCCTGATCCTTTGGGAGGTGCCGGGATGCTGGTGATGGATGGGTTATCGTACACGTGCAGCGATGTAGCCCTTTCATATATAAATCAGGGAATAATAAATCACTAGTACTAACACTTGGAGCATCCTCCAAGAGTTTGTTGCCCTGCCCATGCATGATCACCTTTATGATACATGTTCTGCTCCACTCCACCACTATATCAGGGCAGGCTAGCATCACCATCACTTCAACTGGGCCATCCTTCAAGACATCTCTGTAGTCGCAGTCCATTATGGTACTTGTTTGCGGCTGGACTTGCACTAGTTGGTCGTTGTTTGTTCCTTGGACGTTGCTACCACCAAGAATAGCTGGAGAATAGATATCAATATGTAATTTCATCCCTTAAATAACCTCTTACAGGAGAAAGCGACCTGAGGAGCCTTGTATCCGTAAGAGAAATCTGCCATCCATCCTTAAAGTTTTCTTCTTTCTGCTTCTGGAGGGATCGATCCACAAATGGATGTGCATGTGCTGCTTCCACTCCTTCAGTTGACGCTGATGTTGAGGCCGTGTCAATCTGCAACACATCCGGCCATTTTTCTTCTTTTACACTCTCTGGCCACAATATTGCACGGAGCTTCTCGCAGCCCAGCAAGATGATCCGCTGGGGGGTGTCGATTGTACTCCTCGAAGGTCGAGAGTTTTTACTTTTGTGCCTGAGAGATCAAGCTCCTGGAGACTGCCCAACGAACCTTTCAACAACATGTTCTTCAATTCTTTGCAGTTCCTAAAAGAGATGATTTTTAATCCATCACATCCATCAATAATGACAGTCGTAAGGCTATTGTTGCTTGCTGGCCCAGATAAGCTTGTCATGCCTTGTCTGATGGTATTTCCTGAGAAATCAAGAAGCTCTATGCTTTCCATCTCTGAGAACACGTCGTTGTTGAAGTAGCATGTGGACTTTGTTACCCGGATCTTGCGAATGTTACGCAGTCGTCCCCGTAAATGGCTCATGTCCCAGTTCTTGGCTCCCATCACGTTTAGCACCCTGAGTTGGGTCATGAAATCCATCACCTGTGCAGACAAGATCTGAACCCAGTCTGTGTAGCGCAGGTCAAGCACCCACAAGCTTTGGAAGCATGCCCACAACCTAGTGTTGATGTTGTCCAACTCCTCCTTTTCCTTATCTGCATCTGTGTAATGATGATCGGTGGTGCTTCTTGTTAGATGGTCTTCACAGTGCTCAATCCACAGGAACCTCAAGCTGTGGCAACAGAGGAATGGAGGCGATGAGAAACTGAAGGAACACCATGAGAGCTTGAGCACGCTTAGCATGTGCGAGTGTTGAAACATGTTTTCGAGAATAACACCCGAGTAGCTCTGTACAAATCCACAAGTTGGTGTATAAATACAGTACGGCATGCGCTCAGCAGACCTTGCCAGGTGAGTGGAAAGCATTATTGTTGCTTCATCATTAGTAAGCCGGCTGTCAATGTTCAACAACTGCACCTCAGGCTGCAGAACATCACTAACTTTCCATGCTTTTTCAATATCTGACAATGCGATGATCCCAGCACATACCCAATAGTTACTAGTGTGGATAGCCCAGTCGTAGTCAACTATGTGAGAGCCGATGCTACATTGTTTGAGCATATACAAGACACACTCAGCAGCCACTGCTGAATCAATGATGACATGGCCATGCTTATTGCAGGACACTTGTGCAGCCTCATGGCGCACTAGGTATGACCAAAGCTCCTGCGGATCTCGCCCATCTCTCGAAGCTGAAAGAAGAACATGTGTTGTTGTGCTCTTCTTCACATTGTCTATCACCTTGGGCTCAAGCCGAAACCTCCCTCGGAAAGTCCACAGCATCTTGCTATTGGCATATCCAGACAGATTAAGACCAAAACTGAATATATCCATCTCATCATTGCTTCCATTGTGCAAGATCACCAGGAATCTGCGATTTTGAACGGTTTGATAGATCTCTGTGAAAACTTGTTCTATCTCACCGCGAGAGCCCTGGTCTAACCCATCAAAATCATCATCCTCATCTTGTTTATCAAACATCTGCATCACCCAATCAGGAAGCTTCAGCTGCTCTGCGATTTTTCTCTGCATTGCTCTTCTGTTCTCCCACTTTGAGCAATCGATGTGGATGACGTCATCAAACTCCAGCCCTGCAGGCCTCTCCGACAGCTCACTTGATACTGCAAGGCGTTTGGCTACGGCTTGCAGGACGGCAGATGCCCCAAGCCCGTTCCAACCATCAAAGTAGATGACATTCTCTCTGTTGCTGCTTCTTCTAGTGTCCGTCCCAAGCTCATTGAGAATCCTTTCAACAGCGGCATCGATGGTGTCTGCATTGATAACCTGCATGTGTGTGCAGCGGTGAGGAGGGAATCAGTTTAAAGTTCATACTAGGTAGTAATTAATACTAGTTATTAAAACACGCAATAATCGACTGATGGTATTGGCGTATTGACAAATAGTCTGATGCATGCCTACTCGTTTTTCAGATTATACTAACTGAACAAGCCTAATAATGTAGAGATCCAAGTTAATTAGTGAACGTGTTGAATGCCATATAAAACTCTACCCGTAAATCTACCACAACTAAATACAAAACTAGGCTCAAATGGATGTTTATATATGTAACATGTAGAATGGAACAAAAGGATAATTTTATGCGTAAAAATACCTCTGTACGCATAATGAATTGGTCGGATCCGTTGATCTACAGCCTCTAGATTAGATCCATTTGGAGCTTAAGATCCGGTCAGCTGTCCAACAACTTTCTGAATTCCACTACATTGATACACAAGCAGGAGCGACAAATAAAGCTAGCTTACATAAATCTCAAGGCAGACAGATTGAGTGCATGTGAACTGAGCTAGTTTCATACCTTGATTAAGTTGAATAACTGAACTATGTAGAGAGTATGCAGCTGGAGAGAAGCCAAATAGATTGTTCAGGTGCCACTAGCAGATGGCTGGATCAGAGAGCAAAACAGGGACAAGTGACATGATGTGCGTCCTTAGTGCTTGTGTGTATGTGCACAACTGCCTTGTACAGAATAGAAGAAAGTGGTACTATCCTTTCCTTTTGCTTTGATTTCCATATATCATCTCTTTTGCTTTCACTAAAGATAGAAATCAATTCTTTACTTGTGGCTGGCTACCTGCAGGGTACAAAGCTAAAGATAAAAGATCGCAAGGCTGTCTGCTCACTGTTCAATGTTCCTCTGAAAACTTTTGTATATTTCAAGCCGCCCAAATTGAAGAAACTCTTAAGTACATCATCCAGATTTGGATTCGAACTTTGAAACTTATATTGCAATTGCTGACAGTAAGGTAGGACGCAACTGGGCAAAACGTACTCCTAGTTATGTTGAGGAATGTGGCCGATATCTGTAATCTTATTCATACTCCTAGCTACACGGATTCCTACGAGTCCTACTACAGGATTTCCTGCTTTCTAATGAAATCTGAGGTTGAATTGCACAGCGTTCCTTCATAAAATAGAAGATGCTTCACACAGTGCTAGAAACAATACGCCAACTTCTCGCAAAAAAAAAAAAAAAACCATTGTGCTCGCCGACCCTGGTATGGAATCTTGATGTGAACAATCTTATCCTTGCCAAAAATGAAATTACTGCATCAATTAAGTGCAACAGAATTGCACAAACAACCGCACCTGAAAAAAGTTTACGAATCATGGCACGAGGTAGGGCCGTCGGAGGAGACGCGGAAGTGCCGAACCAGGGGCGGCGGAGCGCGTCGCCACCGAGATGCCGGCAGTTTTTTTTTTTTTTGAGAGGAAGATGCCGGCAGCTATGACTGTGTCGGCCATGTCTACAATTAATTAGGGGAACACAGGCGGCCCACCATGCGCGAGGTCCCTCCAAGTTCTTCAGACCATCCACGACTAGCCCAGGAACAACAGCCCAAAACCCTCCTTTTCTTCCTTTAAAGCCCGTTGAGTCCATTTGCACCTTGCAAGAGGCACAAGTTTTTTCTTTCTTTTTTACCTGCAAGATACACAAGTTGGATTTTTATCTACAAAATAATTAGGTAATAAGTACTCCATACATTCCTAAATATAAGATGTTTTAGTTATTGCACATGTTGACTAAATGCAGACTAAAATGAGTAAATATAAACAATAAAACGTGTCTAGATACATGAAGATACTTGTGAATCTAGAAAAAGGCTAAAAAAATCTTATATTTAGTAACAGAGGGAGTATATATAGAAAATTTGTGATGCAGTTGTGTTTATATCTCATGTATATTTCACAAGGATACGTTTGGTCGCCACCTTCCCGTGGAAATTTTGACGGCCCATGGTACTCTAGGAATTAAATTTTCGACGAGTGATTGGTAATTACGGTGGTTACACAATATATTTTCAGCTAGACTCTCGGGGTATGTAAAATTTACTTGAATTTTTCTTTAAATTTGGACGAAATAATTACTAAAGTTCTGAAAACCCTGAGATTTCGGTGGGTCGAGAAATTTTGATAAAAGGTAAATTCACAACTTTTGCTCCCCTCATTTTTTTTTCTTTCTTCGCCTCATGTTTACTTCACAACTTTTGCCAAAAAAATTATCAGCAAAGGGTCAAGAAAGCTATGCCAGTTTTTTGGATAGCCAATACTTGGCAAATCGGCAAGGCCTAGTATGGCGACCCAAGAATAGCAACACAGATGGTGTAAGAGGCATCACTTACTAACCAAATCAGCAATGATCCTCCTACATGGTTTATATAGAAGCCAGGGTATTCTACACCATTCAATGCCGGCAGAAAACACAATTTATTTCACAAAATTATCAGGGGTTACATTAGTACTCCAGCTTAGTACTCCAGCTCTAACAAAGCAGTCCAAATTACACAAGCATTCGTGTGGCAGCAGGAATAGGAATATATAGCAGTAGAGTTGCTGGAAATGCCATTAAGATTACACCAGTAGATGCCTCGGATGAGTCAGAGGCCTAGGAGCTGGCAGTTCTCCCAGAGCGTCTTGGCGGAGCGCCGGAGCTGCGCGGCCTCAGGCTCGGTCAGGTCCATCTCGGCGACGCCGAGGACGCCGCCGCGGCCGAGGCGGGCGGGCAGGCTGAGGAAGACCTCGTGACCGTCAGAGATGCCGTGGAAGCCGGAGGCGAGGACGGAGACCGGGTGCACACGGCGCTGGTCGCGGAGGAGGGAGGCGGCGAGGCTAGCGACGGAGTAGCCGATGGCCCAGGAGGTGTACCCCTTGAGGCCGATCACCTCGTAGGCGCCACCCACCACAGCGCGCCAGATGCCCTCCAGCGCCGCCTCGTCGAAGGAGTGGTGGCTGTCCCGCAGGGACTTGAATGCCAGAATCCCGCCCACGCTGATGCTCGACCAGATCGCCACCGAGCTGTCGCCGTGCTCCCCCACCATGTACGCCTGCACCATATTCGCTTGCTTGGTTAGTTTTTCAGCAAAGACATCAGTATCATTAATTGTGCAGTGGCAGCTCTAACAAAATATATAGAAGGGCAGTCTAATATGCATCGTATTAATGTGGCAAAATCGACACTGTTGACCTCTGAGCGAAAGTTTAACACAAAATGAACCTCCCGCGAAACTATTTCACGCATCTAACCCTTTTGGGTAGCGCCTCACGATCGGGCGCTACCCTTACACAGTGTAGCGCCTTACCGATCAGGCGCTACACAGTCCGTAAGGCGCTACACTGTGTAAGGGTAGCGCCTGCGCTACCCAAAAGGGTTAGATGCGTGAAATAGTTTCGCGGGAGGTTCATTTTGTGTTATAGTTTCGTTCAGAGGTCAACAGTGTCCAAATTGCCTATTAATGTTTATGTAAAGACATGGTTTATGCTTACATCATAAAAGGACCTCGATTTCTAATCTAAAAAAAGGACATCGATTTGAAAGGGATGGACAAGCATGGTCACTGTGGATTTTGTCGCATAAAAGTAATCTGGTAAAATTCTGTATGCAAGTGCATATAGGCTGAATTCATTGCAATATAATCTTGCTGGGACCTTCATGAGCATATAGCTTACCAACTTTCTATGTATGTCTGCAGTAAGTGCAAATGCAATTACAGGGCTTCAGTAAATTAGCGTCTTTTGGATTTTGCCGTACCATATTTAGGAAGCAACAAACACTGGACTACTGGAGTCATTTGATTATTTATAGTAAACACTGGTGTTGCCAGCACGGTATTGGGTTATGTAGAATTCAAAAGTGTAGCATTTTTTTCTGATGCACGTGTGAGATTGAAAAAAGTAAATTGCCAAGCATTACCGAAATATTGTTACTCTGCCCTGAAGACAGACCATCATATTTTCACTGATCATTTCCAACTAATATTATGTAATTTTCTTGCCTAAAATTTACCAATAGGTCATTTTGCACTTAATTTACTTTCCCATCATTTTGCACTTAATTTACTTTCCCATCACTTAAGTGCTAACATAGCACTTAGCACAGAACATTTCTTTCTTCGCCTCTAAGTGACATGAAATTTTCACTAGCATAACATTTCCCACTACAGTTATGCAGTGTTGCTGACTAAATTTTACCTATATTTCCTTCTGGTACCTAAAGTATACTTCCATAACACTCTGTAAAAAACACACATCGCAAGTCAGCCCTCTTCTGCACCTAGGTCCTATTTACTGAATCTGATATCGAGTTCCAAATGTGTCAGTTTTATAGGGTACCAGCCATCTCATCTTTAATTATATGGACAAAGTAGGTATTACCAATCCACCCAACAAACAAATTAAAAACTCTGCACTTTCGAGGGATAAAACAACACTGAAGATGACATCCTGAACTGCTCTACTGTCGGACGTGGAGAGCAGTCAACGACAAGGACATGCTCCCACGGCGCGTGGCATCACCCTACTGACTCCACTCCGACGACGAGCTCGATCCAGAGCAAGAGCTAATGGATCATGGAGCCATGGCATTCAGAGATGGTAAATGAACTCAGGATTCAGAAGGTATGTTTACCTGGACGTCCTGCGCGTTGACGTCGAGGTGCTCGGCGACGAGGAACCTGAACCTGGAGGAATCGAGGTTGGTCCCGGACCCAATCACGCGGCTCGCCGGGAACCCGGAGAGCTTCCAGGCGACGTAGGTGAGCACGTCCACGGGGTTCGACACCACGAGCAGCAGCGTCTCCAGGGAGTGCTCGGCGACCGGCGGTACGATCTTGCGGTACAGCGCCACGTTCCTCTGCAATAAATTCAGCCTGGTCTCCCCCGGGATCTGCCGCGCGCCCGCCGTGATGATTACGAGGTCGGAGTTCTTGGTCACCGCGGGGTCGGTGCCGGCGACGATGCGGAGTTGCGAACGCGCGGGAGGAAGGCGGCGGCGTGCTGCAGGTCGAGCACCTCGCCCCGGAGCTTATCGGGCAGCGCGTCGATGAGCGCGATCTGGTCGTGCGCGTGCGACGAACTGACGAGTTGTTCTTGGAGGGGAACAGGAACGGGTAGTCAGGAAAATCCCGTAAGGCCTCGTTCGG